>CM037469.1:1889374-2489374 GCA_021014325.1 Plazaster borealis | reverse complement strand
TATCTTAAGCTCATTACCAATAACTTTCTACCACACTTTGGCGTGTTGTGGCCGAGTGGTTCAAGTGCACTTGACTCGAGCTCTGGTGTTTCTGATCAGCAGAGTGTGAGTTTGAGTCCCGGTCTTGACACTTGTGTCCTTAAGCAAGACACTTTACCATTATTGCTTTGCCTTCGGATGGGACGTAAAGCTGTTGGTCCCGTGTGTTGAGTAATGCACAAGAAAGAACCCTGTGCACTTATCGCTAAGAGAAGGGGTTTGCTATATAAATGGGTCTCATACTTCAAAAATATCCACAACAAAAAACTGTCTTCAAAAATAATAATAAGTGCTTTGAGACACCCATAGATAAAGCGCTATATAAAACTAGTTATTGTTATTATTATTTTCCATGTTTTCATAAAAACCAAAGAAGGTTTTTAAACCTCTGAATTTGTCTTTTGCTTTTAAATTAGAGCAATACTTCAAATCGGGCTCAGAGGATTATGGATCCCAAGAATCAACTTGTAATCTCACTTTGGAACACCAAGTTGAGGTTGTTAATATTTTATTTCCTCAGTTGTGGGATGTGGAGAAGACAAAGTGTCTGCGTTCCATGGATGGTCATGCAGCACGTATCGGGGCACTGTCATGGAGCTCATTTATCTTATCGAGGTAAATTATCATTTGAAGTTTTACTACCCCAACATTTTACAATAAATGTGGCCCACCATTGACCTAATTGCGGTTAAAATCGTTCCTGGTCAACGTACAATTTTGGGTTTAACTTTAATGTCCAGTGTTGTCTTTAAACACAAACAAATCTCTTGCCGAATATTTATCCCACTGTCTGGTTTTAAGAATTGGTTCTTATATAGCGCACATACATGTATCCAAGTAACTAGATCAAGACGCTTTACAACATTATTATCCCTGTTCATCGGGCATACTTTTAGACCATTCCTCTAACTTTCTCAACTCCCTGGGGAGCATACAACCCCAAGCTGCTTAAATTAGGGTTAATCCAACACAATATTGTCTCAGCCCTATCAGGATCCATTTACACACCTGGGTTAAGAGAAGCAATTGCGGTGAAGTGCCTTGCTCATGGACACAGGTGTCATGACCGGGATTTGAACCCATTCTCTGATGATTCAACCATCAGAACTTAAGTCCGATACAGTACACTGTGTGTAAATCTGTGAACATTTTTGTTGAATTTTTGTGAACTTCTGGGTTTTTTTCAGTGGTTCCCGATCTGGTAAGATACACAACCATGACGTCCGTGTGGCCGACCACCATGTAGCAACCATGGAGAGCCACACCCAAGAAGTGTGTGGCCTCAAGTGGAGCCCTGATGGCAAATACCTTGCCAGTGGGGGGAATGACAACATGGTTAATGTGTGGGATGCCTCGGCTGGAATGGGAACAGCCCCTGTGTATTCATTTACACAGCATCAGTCTGCAGTGAAGGTAAATGCAATAATAATATTTTACAAATTTTATTTTTTTCATCGAAAGGGCAAAATTCTAAAGAGTTAATTCTTAAAGGGTGTACACAACATTGGTAAGATTGAAAACATTAATCACATGGTATTTAAGATGGTCATGGTAGAAAACTTCCCTTGAAAAATTTTCACTTGAAATGCCATAGATTTTGAAAAATGAGTAAAACAATTAGTTTTGATCTTGCGAGTGCAAAATGTAATGTTTGAAAACATGTAAGGTAATTTTTTCACTATTTTCTTGTAACTCCAATGACTGAGCTTAAACTTTCAAAGGTTCGTTATTTCATGTATATATGTTGGGTCACATAAAGTGCAGATACTGGTCTTTGACAATTACCAGATGTTGTCCGCGTGCTTTAAAAAGACAACTTTTTTTATTGAGTTATCAGTGCTCAGCACATTAATGTATTAAGTGGTTTACTCAAGCAGGTCTCAGGTTGTGAATGATGTTGTATACCCACATGTTTTTTTGCCGATTTATTTATGTTTATCAAATCAACTCTAGGCATTGGCTTGGTGTCCATGGCAACCAAACATTCTCGCAAGTGGCGGAGGAACGGCAGATCGTCACATACGATTCTGGAACTGTCTGACTGGACTCTGCCTCAATAGCCTGGATACAGGATCACAGGTAACGGGGCGAGGGCTGGCGGGGAGTGGGTTGAAAGGAAGGGGAGACTGCATAACCCTCAAGGCATCGTTAAAATCTTCAAAAATAGGCAAAACTCCAATTACATTACATGGTAACTCTTACGTCAAGCAGGGAGCTTTAACATTTTACTTTAACCCTTTCGAGACCAGAGCGGGAGCGTGCAGCTTTTACCAAAATGCCCATAGCGGCTGCAGACGGCCGCAAGATTTGACTTACTTACACACAACTGAAAACTCTCAAAGTAAAGAGACATTTCT
The DNA here is from genome assembly GCA_021014325.1 of Plazaster borealis. Lineage (NCBI taxonomy): Eukaryota > Metazoa > Echinodermata > Asteroidea > Forcipulatida > Labidiasteridae > Plazaster > Plazaster borealis. The sequence continues at coordinate 2,486,978 of CM037469.1, read as the reverse complement.
AAATGATTCACATGTTGACATAGAATATACAATTCAAAAGAAAACCATATTATTTCTGTTTCTTTTTTTAGTTTTTCCCCAGACATTCATCCTAAAAAAAGTTGAGTTAAAATTCAATGCAATGTCTGGGCACATGGTGATTATTGTTCAGAAATGAACAGTCTCTACTTCCTTTTACCTTGGTCTTTACCCAATGTGTCTAGCTAAGAAAATTATTTTCTTTAAACCCTTTTTTTTTTAAAAAAGGTGAGCTCTATCCTGTGGTCTGCGGAGCACAAGGAGTTGGTGTCAAGCCACGGCTACGCTCAGAATCAACTGAGCATCTGGAAGTATCCCATGATGCAACACATTGCTGACCTACGAGGTAACAAAATTAAAGGGATGCTCCCATATAGAATATGAATATGTACCAGCAGGGGCAGAGTCGTGTGGCATGTCGTAGCCGAGTAGTTAAGAGCACTGGACTCAAGCTCTGGTGTTTCCGATCAGCAGAGAGTGGGTTTTGGGTCCCAGACTTGACACTCGGTCCTTAAGCAAGACTTAACCATTATTGCTTCGTCCTTCAGATGGGACGTAAAGTTGTAGGTCCTGTGCGCTGTGTAATGCAGTAAAAGAACCCAGTTACACTTATCGCTAAGGGCAGGGGTTTGCCCTGGTGTTTCTGGCAGTGGCTGCTGAATGCGCTGCAGCACCTTGTAACCCTTAAAAGGTGCTACATAAATAGTGTCATACTTATAAAATAAAACAAACTTATCTCATGTTTCCATTTGTGCAAGCGCCTTGCGTACCTTATTGGTAGATACGTGCACTATATAGGACTACATATTATTATTAGTCATTTGTAGGGAATTGGCACTGATTCAAATGTTCCATATTTTGATGTGTGTGCCTCAAAAGAAATGTCTCAAAGAAACGGTCATTTTCACCAATGCGTTTAGCCAGTAAGCTACAGCGGGTGGATGGGAAAATCACATACACCCTCACTTTCATAACAACAATAAAGGAAAAAACTGATTCTAAACAAGCTTAAAACAACTGTACTTTTTTCTCCATTTTAAAAGGTCATACCAACAGGGTCCTGACCCTCTGCATGTCACCTGATCAAACCATGGTCATGTCAGCTGCTGCTGACGAGACGCTGCGATTGTGGCATTGCTTCACCAGCGAGAGCAGCAGCAGCAAACAGAAGTCCACCAAAAGCGGTAAGAAGACCATAAGTCACGCGCTATCAGTCGGTCAGATCAGGTAGATTTGATTTGGTAACTTGTGATTGTAACTTGTGAAGTATGATTATGTAAAAATATTTTGTGTTCATGTAGATGAGTCTTAGGCGAGTTTCAGTTGGTTAGACAATGGCTCTCCCACAGCAAACCTTATGATTAAATATTCATGAGCATCTAATTGCTTTTATATAAAATAATGTTTATTCATGAGTTGGTTATGCCGTTATTTGTAACTCATTTGCATACCTTAAGAGTGGGTGAGTGAATATTCATTACCAAATTTGCACAGTTGGACTCGGAGCATTATTTTCAAAATATACTAAAAGATGTAAATATATTCTAAAAAACTGTTAATATTTTTGTTATGTGTTTATTTGTAAATTTAATGGTTTAGTGGATTTCTCAATTAATGAATTAAATTAAAATTATTTACTCTTCATTTAACTTAAGGTACATCATGAAACAAAACCCACATTCTTGTATGTTCTCTTGGCATTTCACGTAACAAAGTACTGGAATAATTTGCTAAAAGGGTTTTTGTTTTCGGAAATGGTTGCAGTTCAGAAAAAATTGAGGCATGAAGTTACATTGTTGGGTTGTTTTATTAACACATTTGAACATGTCTAATCAAGGAAGAAACTGCAGTACTTTTAACAAACTTTGTTTGATTATGTAAATAGTAGTGCATATGTGATGTTTTAAAATGTATGTGAATTTGTGGAATTATTGTTTGAATTGTATGTATGTAACACTGTAAATGTTTAATGTAACTAGTAATTTATTGAAGTACTCCAAAAACCTCTGCCCAATTCATATTTAAAATGTACCAAATTTTGTAAAATTGTGTAAACATTCAGAATTATGCAGAACCACTTTACTGTTTATTTTTGTTTCCTATTGTACATAATATAATTAGATGTTTTGTTAAAGTACAATGTAACAAGTGAATTTAATTGTTTTAGTGAATATTGTCGTGTTTTTGTGGGGCTTTCATCTCGTTCTTTGAAAGCAAAGGTGGAAATACAAATATCAAAAGATACCCATAATTTGTGATGTCAACTTCTTTGTTCTTGAACCCCTTTTTATTTTTAACAAAACAGTTATAAATAAAAGTCCATTAGTAAAGAAAACCTGCCAAAAAATGGCATTAAACATCTTCACAGAGATTATTTCCATTTTCCTCTTTCTGTTGTGTTTTAATTAGCTTGAGCTTGCGCTTCTTGCTTCTTGTATCAAGTCTTAGAATCTAAAGAATTGTTAAAACAAAACTTCCCATCCATGCCATTTTGTTGCTTCCCCAATTATTTGTAACTACCTCAAGTGATTAACAAGGGTCCTTTTGTAACTTGAAAAAATTCCAACACCATAAAATGGTGACTCAACACCCGAACTGTTGGACTCTGATTATGGTGTTATGACGGATCCCATGTAAGGCGTAACCAGTTAACCAGTGCAGCCCTCAGTCCAACACCATTCAGTAACTCAACACCCAAACTGTTGGACTCTGATTATGGTGCAGTCCCCAATCCGACAGAATCACACACAACATGCTGCTGGATTTTGATGGGTTGGGGACACTTACGGTTACAACTCAAAACGTAACGAACATGGCTACAAATCCTTACCATTCTGAATGCATTTATGGGAAAACGTTCTTATGGAAAACTGTTTTTTTCAATGGTGTGTCAACTGATCTCACACAATCCAATAAGACATTTCCAGCCATATTAGTATGGTTTTTATCATTAACACAAAGTTTCCTGGTTTTGCGTTAAGCAGGTTTAATTTTTCTCCATGACAATGTAGCTTTTTCCAACTGCACATAATCTAGTAAACATGTTCAGGCTTCATACTTCACGGTTGCAAAAGAGACAATTGCCTCCAATGCCCCTGGTCATTGCCTTGGTGCCCCTTGAAATATTCCAATAGAAATTTACATTGCCCTATTTGAGGTGCCATTTACAAAGGAATAACTTCCTTGCTCAAACAAGAACCAAGTAACCGGCCTGCTTGCCCTAGAAACAATTAACTGGTATCCCCGAATGATCAGTGACTTCAAACAATGCCATCTTGAAGGGTTACCAGGTGGTACTGTACTTTTTTCAGGGATGAGATTTTACAAAATTAATGTGAAAATTCCTGAAAATAGCTTAAGGGCCTGGGTTCCCCCTTATTCTTGATCAACAAGCTCCCAGGTGGTTTACAGACTCTGTGCCATCACCAGAAATACAAAACTACATGTTTGGACACAATGTGGACTGTTTTTTTCTCCCTTTGGTGACTGCTTCACTTTTTTTCAAGAAAATTTGAAGGCTCAAGGAATTTTTTAAGAAATCCTGAAATCAGGAAAAATCCTGATAAATCACATGCCTGTTTTTTTAGCTGGTTCCCTGCAAATATATTTTCTTCTAAAATTAAGAAGCTATGAACATTTCCCCATGATTTAACTTGTATCTAACCATGATGTAAAAACGAAAATCAGATTTACAAGTCGCCCAACTTCTGAAAGGATTTTTTTTAAACAAAATTTGTATGACTTAAAGTCATCTGCATCAGTCAATGAAGGAACTGAACGAGTGGAAAAGATCGACTGGTACCCTGTGCACAATCGGAGGAGCGGCTTTACAATTTACTGTACATACATGACTTGTTGCTATGGTAACCAACAAACATCACAGGGGATCTTCAGAAGAATAAGCCTCGCATGCGTCGACCCATTCCTTGTCGGTCATACAGGACGTTAAATTTGTTGACAAACTGAAAAAAGAGGCACAAAAACAACATCATTGGAGGCAGAATGGTGGGGTGTTGAGGGAATTGATTGGACTTTGTGTAGGAGGTACAGGGTTGAGGTCACTTAATGAGACATGGAGGTAAGATGAGGTCACCCAATAAGATAAGGTCAGTTGAGGTAATTGAATGAGACAGGAAGGTCAAACAAGGTCAGCAATACAATGGAAGCACAGACGAGGTCACTAAACGAGACAGGGAGGTCAGATGAGGTCACTCAATGAGTTAAGGTCAGTTGAGGTCATTGAATAAGACAGGAAAGTGGAACAAGGTCAGCAATACAATGGAAGCACAGATGAGGTCACTAAACGAGACAGGGAGGTCAGATGAGGTCACTCAATGAGTTAAGGTCAGTTGAGGTCATTGAAAGACAGGAAGGTCAAACAAGGTCAGCAATGCAATTGAAGTACAGATGAGGTCACTCAATGACACGGGGAGGTTAGATTTGAGGTCTCTCAATAAGATAAGGAGGCTGGTTGAGGTCATCAAACAACAAAGGTCAAGAGGTCACTAAATGCAATAGGGAGGTAAATTGAGGTCACTAAATGAGAGAATGAGGTTGGAGGACAAGATGCTGTGTTTTGTCAATGTACCTCACACAGCCTTTAAATCATACCTGATTGATAGTGTTGCATCCCTTGGTAATGGTGCCTAGGTAAGCCATGAGTGAAACATCATTACATTGCTGCAGAAAAAAGAATCACAACGATATATGAAGATTACATCATAATTAACTAGCGCCTTTATCCAAAGGTGTTAAGTGTTGCAGAGCAAATCATTGCAGGGCTGGGACATAACCCTTCTCTTGCATTAAACATAGAAGTTTGGTTAGGTCCTTTGACATTTATTACACAATATTTACATGGGACATACTGCAAAATGTCCTTCCTGAAGTCAAGGTACTATCAGCAGAGTGAGGGCAAAGGAACACAAAGGGTTTCAATGCTGTTCTCACATTGGAAGTCTTTGTATTATTGTGACCTCACATTCATTTTGTGTGCTCAATCTACGGGAGAGTGTTAAAGTTGAAGGGACAAAAGAAAGTCCTCACATTGATGGAATTAAAATAAAACATGTCTGGTTTAAGCAAAAGAGTAGTCATCAACTGTGGCGTGTCGTAGCCGAGCGATTAAGAGCACCGGACTCAAGCTCTGGTGTTTTTGATCAGGCGAGTGTGGGTTTGAGTCCCGGTTATGGAAACTGTACCCTTGAGCAAGATACTTTACCATTTGTCTTTCGGATGGCACATTAAGCCATAGGTCTCTTGTACTAGGGTTGGTAGTGCGCGTTAAAGAACTCAAAACACTTATCATGGAAGAGTAGGTGTTAACCCCTGTGTTTCTGGCTCACATAGCAAGCAACCTTGTTTACAGGTTTCCTCAGGCTTACCAGCTACAGTGATTAAGTTCACTGATGAAGCATCCTTGGTTTCATTACCAGAAATATATAATTTGGGGTTGAACAAAGAAAAATTGACTAGAGCACGATTTGAACCAATGACCTCCGGTTTAACATGCTGGCGCTCAAACCAACTGAGCTATCTAGCCCTATGCTGGCGGTCTCCCTATTTTGTCAATATCTTTGATCGGGGGTGCCAGTCAGAAGCAATACAACCGTTAGCTGCTGTGTAGCCAGGGACCACACCCAAGTTTACGATACAATCTGGAATAAATAATAATAATAATAGTAATAACTAAATTTCAACTTACATTATAGAAGTCTGTGTCGAATCTCTCTGAGCTCAGCACAGGTAGTCTGTGGCAGAGACTGTAAGCGTCTCGGAGGATGTCATGATTACGGGGAACCTCCCCGGCCTGAACCGCCTTGACGTAGTCCAAGATGAGCTTCACTCGACTGTGTAACATCTTGATGGCATTGTGTTGTGCTGTGAGCTGCTCTGACACTATTGTTTCAAAAGAAAGTTCAACCATAATCAGAGTCCAACAGTTTGGGTATTGAGTTATTGAATGGTGTTGGTCCGAGGACTGCACTAGTAAACTGATTATGCTTTACATGGGATCAGGCATACCACTATAATCAGAGTCCAACAGTTTGGTTGTTGAGTTACTGTATGGTGTTGGTCTGAGGACTGCAATAGTAAACTGATTAAGCTTTACACAGAATCAGGCATACCACCATAATCAGAGTCCAACAGTTTGGGTGTTGAGTTACTGTATGGTGTTGGACTGAGGACTGCACTAGTAAACTGATTATGCTTTACATGGGATCAGGCACACCACCATAATCAGAGTCCAACAGTTTGGGTATTGAGTTATTGAATGGTGTTGGTCTGAGGACTGCACTAGTAAACTGATTAAGCTTTACACAGAATCAGGCATACCACCATAATCAGAGTCCAACAGTTTAGGTGTTGAGTTACTGAATGGTGTTGGACTGAGGACTGCACTAGTAAACTGGTTTATGCTTTACATGGGATCAGGCATGCCACCATAATCAGAGTCCAACAGTTTGGTTGTTGAGTTACTGTATGGTGTTGGTCTGAGGACTGCACTAGTAAACTGATTTAAGCTTTACACTGGATCAGGCATACCACTATAATCAGCAGTGGCATAACTGAACATTTTCATGTTGGGGGCAAGAAGGGGCAAAGACATAATTTGTGAGGGCTTTTTGAAGTATTGTATCATTTATTTTTGCATTTTTTCAATCTCATTTGGGGGAGGGGCAAGAGTTCCGAGTGGGGGGAGCTTCGGACCCCCCTAATACCACTGAAAACCAGAATGGGTGTGAAGCTACTATAGAATATCATGCCTACATCTAAACAAAAAGTAAAGTAAAGTTACACAGTAGGTCACACATCTCCAGCAACACTAATCATAATTTCAGATATCAACTTACCTGAAGAGTTTTCCGAGGTTTCATTGGTGGTTACTCTGGCCACATGATCGACACCGATTCTCTCCGCTTCTTCCGTTGCCAAAGTGTACGGCAGCTCGACGAACAGCATCGTGGCTTCTCCATTGACAAGATCAATGACGGACTCATAAATACTGATTGGGAGTTGCTACAATAACAATTTTACAAACGAAAAACCCAAATGAAAAATGGCCATTTATTCAATAAATAAATAATCTTTTGTGGGATGGTACATCAATGGTCTTTTATTTTTTCCAACCCTCAAGTTTTCAAGAAACTAATCATAGAATGAAATTACTTTCAAGGAACATCTTTCAGTATTCAAGAGACTGAACATAAAGAGACTGTTCCTGTATTTTCTCCTTTTCTTAAAAAAAAGGTTATAACTGTTTGTAACATTTTCTGCAAATTTGTAACGAAAATATAAAGTTTTCTTCAGCAGCGGGTACCCGTATAGGATTTGAACTGCATCTAGTTACCACTACCAGGCAATTCCGATGGTCTAGTGGTGAGACATCTGCTCTGGTATGGCAAAGGTCATGGGTTCGAATCCCACCCAAGTAATATGCCTGTGGAGTTTTTGTCAAAGGACTTGGAGAAAGTACTGGGTATAAATACAGTACTTTACACACATCGGTGTATGGGTATAAAAACCAAATCATATTTTTTATCCCCGATGCAAATTTAAAAACAATTTAACATCTATTAAATAAAGTTTACTGGTCATGTTAAAATAATTATGGTAAAATACCGAGTTAAAAAGCCCCCAGCTCTTGTGAATATTTCTAAGCTTCCTTTTTTTACTTACGTCTGTGTGTCTTGCTAGAGGGTTCAGCTTCAGGAAGATGGGGCTTTCATTAATTGCACATATCTGTCAAAATAAAAGTTAATATAAGATAAAAGGAAAACATATTTCCTACGATACCAATCACAAGAGAAGACATGCAGCTATGAGTTGCATACACTCTGTGGACATTCCTTTGTTCTGTACACTAAAGGAAAATCATATTCTTCAACACTGTAAAAACACTGTGTGGACGTGTAAAAGTCCACATACTGTAGTGTATCAAGTCCCTACATTATGTGGACCTCTTTTGTTCTCAGATCCACATTTCGTATACAAGTCTTTAACACTAGGTGCATTTAGACCTTGACAACGTTATAAATTCAGGGCTCAAAATTTACACTGGACCACAGGCCATTGAATTTAGTATCAGGTGAATAAATTCACTACTGGATAAGTCCAGCAGTCTTGTGTTTTTTAATTGAATATTAATAACTATGTATATTATTTTCTTTTTTAATATAGAGAAATGATGTTCAATGTTGACTTTGAGACTGATAAACATCTTTCAATTCTGTTGAGATTCGAAGGATACTTACCCAAAAGACAAATGGGATAAATTTTCTGCTGGAAAGTTTGTTTTCTTCTCATTTTGTTTTATGGTCTTGTAAGCCGATTTCTGGTCTAGTAAAAGTTTTTAGCTTCAAGCCCAGTGGTCTTGTGGATTTTCACTCCAAATTCGAGCCCTGAAATTGACAATACTTTTGCCCCGTACCTGTTTGTGAACTTTGATGTCTGATTCGTTGCATAGTCCCCCGGTGGTGTACCATCCCAGGAAGTCAAGGTCACTGAAAACTTGCTTAACTGTAGGGGAAAATAAAAGAGCGGAGAAGATGGTCATTATAAAGTCACGTAGTGTGTTGTAACATAATACAAATACACTTTAAGTTGGGAAGGTAGTGCATTCTGCTCTGCCAGCCAGGCTCCTAGTAGATGATACCCATTCCTACATCCTTACGGACTGTGAAGGGGGGTAACCCTGTTTCAGCCCCAGGAGTAGGTGGCAACGTGTCCCCTTGTGGCAGTCAGTTTGGGTCGATAGCCCAAATCGGTTAAGTGTAGCCCTCACCTTGAAGTGGCCTTCTGGCCTTGTGATGTTAGGCGATCACTCAAAAAAAAAATATATATATATATATATAAATAGGGCTGATTTATTCGCTGCCAATACACAGTCCGAACATTTATCTTGGGCTAATGCATGCTAGTGCTAGGGTTAAGTGCAGAGTGGGTGGCGCCATTTTGCAAATTGGCTTGGATCATTTGTGGATAAGTTGACTGAGTGGGATCTTACATTGCTCCTCCTTAGTGTTGTAATATTCTCGGTCGACAATGATGTTACCGTCCACAATATCAAACAGAAGCTCAAAAGAGTTGAAGACTTCAATATTGCGTCCTTTCTGCTGGCCGATGATAGCACCAAGAACTGCCAAATGAAGACAACACAAAAAAACACATACGTAAATGGAGATTTTACTACATCATAAATAGGATAGGGTCGTAGGCTTGCCACATTGGGCCAATTTACTTCAATACTACTGGACAGACTAGGAAGGAGAAAGATTACGAATCCAATTGCCATATTAATTTTAACAAAAATTGTACTCAAGTCATATTTACCCGTGTTTATTGTTTATTTGTATGTATTGGTCATATTCATGAGTGACTGCACTTTGGAGGTAATACAGCCCTGAATGAATGGGATCAGATTAGACGCAGTAACTCGGGTGCTGTACTTGTTTTTTTTAAATTTTGACATCAGCGATCGTACTAGCGCCCAAGGTATGCATTGTATATTCGCACAACAATCGCGCGCTGCGGCCAGTGCACACAGTATGAATTTCGGTCCAACTGAGAGTTTGACGTCATGGTGGTTTCTCCGAAAATCGTAAATTTGCAGCTCAAAACCAAATCGTGAGTACATTTAAATGCCTGATGTTGCATTAGACATATGTCCATGAAGAAGCCAGTATGCATTTTTAAAGGCGGTTTTTGGGGGGTATTTTTGTCGTTCTGAGGCATTTTTGGTGTCAACTTATATCAATTTGAAGATCGCTGTGCGTATATGCAATGCTAGCCCTGGTAGGACGTCAGGGTAGGACGTCAGTCAGTGCCACTGCACTGACGTCCTGGGTATAGAGATCCTTTACAATGCGAACAAAATTTTGAGTAACATTTTAAAATATTTTTACCTAATTTGAGAAGCTGAAACTCCATTCACTTATTCTTGGTGCCTTTAAAACCTATCAAATACATCCATGAATGACATTATTTCCGAAAATAAGTCCAAGTTGTGCACTGGCGCTGTGACTCCGTCGTGTTGCCGCCCGGAAGAAACAGCGTTCAGTGTTTTTGTGGACTTGGTTCCATGTCAGTTGAGGTTGTTGCAACGAATGCGTCAATTTCCATTTTATTTTCACAATAATGTCATCCAAGGATAAAATTGGCAATTCTGAATAGAGCAGGCGTAAGGTTCAGGACACAAGGAACATGTGAGTCACGTTTCAGCTTCCTCAAAAAGGTAAAAATATGATAAAAAATTGTTAAAAATTTTGTCGCAATGCCTGAGGACCTTTATACCTGGACTCCGTCGCGTTGTATGCAATGGAGGAGTCCAACCTGGGCTAATGCAACGCTACTCCTAGAACTATGAGGTTTGCTACGCTATCGTCTCCGCGAACCTCATAGGTGATCAAGCACAAAACACAAACGACTCTTTTTTTCAATCAAATCAATTAGGCTCTATGTGTTCTTGAACTCTCATTGAGCGTGTATGTGGTCCAGAAAATCCACGCAAACTCAATTTTTTTAAATTTATAAATTCTTACAAAATTCAGATCCCATCCACACCGGTTGACTGATTATGCACACGGAGCGGCGATCCGTAATTTGTGTACAAAAATGCCCACGCGCGTCAGGAACAACGGCTCGCACAGGGTACCAGTCTGTACACTTTTGCAAACGCATCAAACAGCCGTAGGAAAACATTTGACAGCGCACACGCACATGGCCTGCCAAACACAGTGCGTGCACGCACTTTTTACACACAGCCCAAACAAACAAAAACAAAATGGGCGTGTCAGTCAACTGTGGAAATGTCATCCAAAGATCAGCAAAACGGTTTCAAATCAAGTCTGTCACTACACCTATATCCATGTTAATGTTTCCAAAGATGCAAAACATCGAAGGTTATATGTGCCAAAAGGCCATCATAACTAAGACACGAAAATGTAGCGTAGAATTAAATCAAACGCAGAAAAAGGGAAATTATAACGAACTGCTTAAAATTTGTATGAACTGCAACAATTGCTCTGTTTCAAAATTGTAACTGCAGAAGCATGCGGAAAGTGAACTGTAGTCAAAGAATCACACTAACTTGTGTAGACGTAACTTTTAATTTTCAGTACATTTTCCACACTACCATAATTATTTCAGCTTTAGTTGTATCAGAACAAAAATATATCACATCAATCTTCAAGATTTGGACTTTCCAACAGTATAAATTTGCAAGCTGAAATCATATTAAAGGAGGTAATTTACCTCTTAAACTGGTACCCTTTTTGGACATGGACAGATCATTATTTGTCATAGTACACCCATGCAGCATCAATGAGATCTCAAACAATTTTTCTGATTTAGTAAAATAGCCAATCAACTAGAGTTTAACATCACCTTCTTGAGAAGGATCAACCTAATTTTAAAGCTCAAACGAAAACAATCGGCTGATACCATGGAGCAATAAACTCCACCGTAATGCATGCGTCTGCATTGAGCAAATCAGATCATGCCGGCCACACAGTAAAATTGACAAAACTGGTCATCTTTACACTCGGGACTTTTATACAACAATTTTATATAATTTTAAAACAGTTTGGAAGATGAATAACTATTCTTTTGTTTTTACACGCGAAAAATTCATACGTTGAGTAAAACTTGAGATATAACACTGGAAAGACCAAAAAACCAAAACGTTTTGCCGTTCGTTGGTTGATTAAGTTGTATAAACAAATTAATATGCAATAGCAGTAAAAAAATTAAAAGCAGACAACAGGAGGCCCATTTTAAGAGGGCAATGTTTAATACATGTATACAGTCTTAAACTAGGAAGTTAATTACAAAAACATACACAAACATAGGCATAAATGGGTGCCAACAAAACTGAAATGCTATTAAGTAGTTTACACTATGCATGATGGTAAGTATTAATCAAGAAGAAGCGAAATGAGGTCATACCTTATCCATAATTAGTGCCTCCAATGCTTGCATCTGCTTAACTTTAATAGCATGGGAAAATTCGTTTCTTGTGAACAGCACACAATGCCTCATTAAACTGGCATGTTTTGTACACAAATCACGGATCGCGCCGTGTGCATAATCAGTCAAGCGGTGTGGATGGGATCTGAATTTTAGGGTAAGAATTTATAAATTTTTAAAAAAAATTGAGTTTGCGGAGTGGATTTTTTGGACCACATACACGCTCAATGAGAGTTCGAAGAACACATAGAGCCTAATTTTGGCGAGATTTGATTGAAAAAAAAGGAGATTTGTATGCAAATCCAAACGGCAAAAAGAGTCGTGTGTGTTTTGTGCTTGATCACCTATGAGGTTCGCGGAGACGATAGCGTAGCAAACCTCATAGTTCTAGGAGTAATGCAACGCATACCTGGGGCGCTAGTACGACTGCAGTGCAGATGTCAAAATTTCGAAAAAACAAGTACAACGCGGCGCCCCAGTTACTGGGTCTAGGATCAGATGACGAATCAGATATTTATTTACAGTCGCGAGTCGGAACAATCAATTTCACATAGAAAGATCCATCAAAAAAATACTAAAATGGGAAGTTACTGATGACACAGGACAAATATTATTAATATTATTAGGCCTATATAATTATTAATAATTTAAAATTAAAGTCACAACGACATGGCGCGAACCAGAGTAATGTCACTGTCATAACGGCGAAAATGTCCCCCAAAAACAGTCCCTCCGCATGCTTTATACTGTTCCCAAAAAAGCCAGTGCCGGATCAATATCCACTGCCTTAATTAATTTAAATTCCACCGTCATGACCGGTCCGTTTTTTATGTGACCGTTTGGCATTTCAATTTCATTTTTTGTTTTCACAGTCAACCGACCTTGTGTTGGCTTTCCCTCTTGAGCACGTATCCTCGTCCAATGTTCGGATATATTCATGATGACTAGAGGATGTAGAGCTACCGAAACACTCCCAGTAGTTCCACTGGAGGCCATAACGGCGCTTAAACCCCCATTTTCTTCGCCGCTAGTCGAGGGAGTATCGTCCACATCCATCTTGGCCGCCATCTTGTTTTGGAGTTGACAGCGCGTTCGGTTGTTTGTGGATGCAGCGGCTCTCATCTCAAACTATGCCACTACAACAAACGCACGGCAGCGCTCAATGCAAAACGAACGCAGTGAGACTAAGTTGTGATTTATAGAAAACAGACTCTTCAAAGACAAGTGAAGGATTGTTTCAATCTGAAAGCTAACTTTTAATCAAGTTCGTCAACCCTTCAGAGAAAATATTGTGAAATACTGTCAAAGTAAAGGGGACACTGAACATAACTACAACCGAAATCATGAATGCCATAGAGCCCAGTTTCATAGAGCTGCTTAAAAAGAAGGGTATTCGGTAATGACTCACAAAGTAAATGACCATAAACACTTACTTGGTAAAGTAGAGAAACTTTAATGGGTCTGTTCACAAACAATTTGAATCTAAAGGCTTCAGGCATGAAGCCTTTCTCAGGCATCTGAAAGCACACAATTGTGTGCAAGGAGGGTGGGTTTTTTTCTTTCATTATTTTCTTGCAACTTCGATTACCAATTGAGCCCGAATTGTGACAGGTTCGTTATGTTATGCATATGTTGGGATACACCAAGTGAGAACACTGGTCTTTGATGTATACCAAAGTATACCTTTAAGCAGAATTTGCTTACACATTTTGTGCTTCGAAAAAAATAACAGTACACCAGTCAGAAATTGTGCATGTGGAAAGGTACTTTGGCTGGTAACCTAATTCTGGTAAGCATATTATTGTTGTTGTGCTTGGCTACTTTTTCTGAAGCAGCTGTATGAAATTGTGCCCCAATATGTAGGCCTAGAGGCCTTTGTGCATAAAATTCCTGACTTACAAAAAACACCCGGCCTCGGCACGTACGTACAACAGGCCTCTGAAAGGAACTTTTCACGGTTGGGGTTGGTTGTTGAAAACTAGAGTGTGAATGATGTACAATATTAAAACCTGCAATTAATAATGACATTAGGTCTACTTTTGTTTTGTGATTGAACAAATTTTGGTCTACGTTTTCCGAAATGAGCTGCGGGGTTCCACCGTAGAGGGACTCCCTTGGCGCAGTGCCAAGCTGTGGAGTGTGTTGACAAAGACAGACTTCCCTAAAGTAAACATCAACAACTCACGCGTGGAATAACACCTGTTGCCTTTTAATTTAAAACTTCTCTCTGCAATCGATTCTAAAAGTGAAAAAGACAATCAATAATTAACAAGGCACAGCTGTTTCCGATCACCAGATAATGAAAAGGATTACAAATACAAACATACAAAAGATCTGTAAATAACTTCAGCTATACCAAACGGTGTTAGGAAATTAACTCAAATTCTTCACGTTGCAAGGCGTAGTAGGCGAAGGCTGTTGGTAAATTACGCGTCCCCTGCAAAGGATTTTTTTCCGTTCCAATACACGCGGCTATAACTTGACTGTGTGCCGCCATTTTAAAGGCACTGGACACTATTGGTAATTACTCAAAATAATTGTTAGCATAAAAACTTACTTGGTAACGATCAATGGAGAGCTGTTGATAGTATAACACATTGTGAGAAACGGCTCCCTCTGAAGTAACGTCGTTTTTGAGAAAAAAAAGTATATTTCTCAGTAAAATATTTGAATTCATTTCGAGACCTCACGCGTGAGGTCTCGAAATCAAGCATCTGAAAGCACAAACTTCGTGTGACAAGGGTGTTTTTTCTTCCATTATTATCTCGCAACTTCGATGACCAATTGAGTTCAAATTTTCACAGGTTTGTTATTTTGTGCATATGTTGAGATACACCAAGTGAGAAGACTGGTCTTTGACAATTACTAAAGGTGTCCAGTGTCTTTATATTTGAATCAAATTGTACAAAATTTGGTGAAACGACGCGCCGTGTCCAAATTGGCGGCTACGGCTACGGGGGGAGCTCAGCGTCACCATTAGCAGGCACCCTTAGCAACAGTCGTAGCCGTGGCTGTAGCCGTAATTCGGATTCGACCTCACACACGTGGAGACTCACAAGTGATGATGACGTCAGGTGAATTAAGCCAATGGGCGCAGTAAGAATACAATGTGAAGATGCAATTTATTCTGCACTATCTGGAGACCGTAATCGAACATCGAAATTGCTTCCTACCTTTGTCTGGATGCAACAACATGTTACAGGGAGCTGAAATTATTGAGTCACTTTTCAATATGAAACTGCACTGTCGTGAGATTGCCACAAATAGACTGGATGTGTTGTTTACGGTGTTATTCGGAGTGCTCGTCTATGCAACAAGTGGATTTCGAGGAGCTACTGGTCTCCCAATAGGTAAGTATACTCTTCAGTGGACATCACTTTGTGCTAGAAAACCCGAGACCAGTCTCAGCATAGAGAAAGGACCGTGATCCTTTCTCTATATGGTCTCAGACACCCGGCTGATGTAGAATCGACTACAGCACCCTAGTAATAGTATGCCCCAGTAACAACAGAAAGTCGTAAGCAATAAAATGACTCCTAGCAAAAACATAATTTTGTGTTGCTATAGAATTACCACAAAGAGATGATTTCTCATTCCCAATCAGTGTTTAACCTTGATGACTTATGAATGGTAGAAAACCGATCAAACTTTCACGCTGTGAAACACAATTTGGCACATTATTATTGCTTACGGCAATTTTCCCGTAATTTTTCGTTACGTCCTTTTTTGTCCAGGCACACAACGAACTGTAGGCCTATAGGCCCTAACTGGGAGTGAACAAGACCCAATAATATTGTCACAGTATGGTAATGCAAGGACTGCAATTTCACTTTGAGTGTGGACTTTATGCACGTGACGTCATTTTAGTAGGGCGCCCTCGGCTGGAGGCCAATTAATAAGGTTGCTCATTGGCCCATCCTGCGCGCCGCGCGTACATATTTTTTGTTATAGATGTGCGTTTTCCATTGTTGCTTCATCGTTTTACCTCTAAAAGATGGTGGCGTGATGACGTCAATGCATAAGGTACATTGATCTCAATCTCGTCCCCATGGTTTACTTTATTTCCAACCATGTTCACAATAGTAAACCCTGGGAGGGAAACTCCTTACTTGGACCCTGATTGGACAACGACTGGTGTACAAAGGTCTAACGTAAACATGATAAGTTGTACTCATTCAGTATTCACCATGTTCACAGCCAGACTATTATAATTTGCATACGTATCCAAAATTGTTGGATATGCAAATGATCTAATACCAGGGTGAGAGAGCGGTCAACCTCGTACTGCTCGACACACCATGGGGACGAGGTTGCATTGATCTCAATTGGTCTCTGAGTGATGATAGTGCTGGTGATGACAACGGTAAATGGTAAAGCATTTTTTTTATTTTTTATTGACAGGTCCTCGAGCCCCTGATGCCGACTCGGGCGTATCCATAGACCGGCAGGTGTATAGCCATGGGGAGCTTGTGTATCACGGAGATGTTGATGGCACATCTAAGTATTCGCACCTGGGGAAAAACCCTGAACCGGCCGTCGTAGACGGGTGAGTGATGAAGGGTAAATCTTGAAAGAAAAAACTTTCATGAGAAAAGATTTAAAAATTTGGACGTTTAGAGTTAACAATAATGGTACTGCAAAGTGTGCAGACTTTTAAGTTTTTCCTTTCGAAGGCACACACAAAAGTCGTTTTTATAGTTTATTTAAAAAATCTTTAATTTTGTTGCAGTCCTTTATTTGTTGAAACCAAAGCCAACCTGGACTCGGGAGTCTTGCCCAAACCTGGCGACCCAAGCATCACCGGCCAACGCCGACGACTCGTGGAAGATAAAACGTCAACACAACGATTAAATTTTCATCACGTGATAGGAAGTGACCGTCACCAACGAGGACTTCACAAGGTACATGTAGGAGGTAAAGCAGAGTCGTTGATTGCTGCTGGCAAAAGTGGGAGCATCGCAAAAGAGGAGACCGACCAGGATTAGGGGCGGAGGAGAGGCGATAACCTCGACGGAGGAGCTGAGCATGTATACTCAGTTGATAACAGACGAGGCGACGATAGTGAAGGGGTCGGCTTGCGTAAAGACGGTGGTGGACATGCTAGATACTGGTGAATCATAGTGGTGATTTTAATGACGATGGTGCTGAAGAGGAGAAGGTTGTCGAGAGCCTCGCAAGCGAGGTCCGGAGCAAACTCGAGAATTCACGTCTTGACAAAGATCACAGACCTGTTGGCTGGAGTTTTCTCCATCTCAATCTTTAGCACTCTCCTCACCGTAAATGTGGCACCGATGATCCTAATGTCATCTCATCTTCTGCCCTCAAACCTCAGAAGGAGGGCGTCTGTAACACTCAAATCTATCTTTTGTTTCCATAATAAACGCAGAGGCATTTCCTCATTTCATCTCTCCATCTTCTAGTTGGTCTTCCGCACCTTCTTAAAATGCCATTGTGAGTTCAATGCCAGGTGTACCACCCCATTGTAACGACTTCTTCGGGGCATACTCTTTGTAGCATACTGATGACGCCTTGAACTCTATACTTCCCTAAGACTATTTGAGTTAGTCCTTTGATGACTCGATCCTCATTGGTACTAGTTGTCTCTCCAATAATATTGTACCTTGTTTTTCAGCCTCTTTATTAAAATAAAAAAAGCTACTGCCATGCCCCAGACCATGAGCCTAGAGTAAGACCACAAATAATACAGATTGGATGCCGGCGAGTGCATTGTCGCAGAAATCACAAGGTGAAATCCTGGACTGGTGAAGCCGAGTAAAATGGAGCCTTCGCCTCGTGAAATGAAACAGTCAACATTTCACCGAACGAAATGCATTCAATTATTTGTTTTATATAACAGACACAAAGTCATAGATCCTTTTTATTTGATTTTTTGTTCACAATAAACACAAAATAGACAAGGTAACTCGTCCACCCCACACTCTCAAAATGATATCCCCCCTCAAAACAACATGGACGACTCCATGTATTCACAAACCTTGTCCGGCGCGCCTTAACATGACCTTGTTTCGTTGGGACGAACGGGCGGGAACCATTTTTTTAACGATGACGACGCTGCGAAGCTTCGCTGCGCCAGTGTCCAATAGCGTCCTATATTTATCAATATAGAAATCCAATATTAAATGTTGGAGTGTCACGCGTCACAGCAGTAAATAGATGGCAAAATAAAGTATGATGACAAGTGAAGCGTGAGCAACCAATCAAATGACAAGGATCGTTGTGTGCAGTACATAAAGTTTATTGGATTTGTGAAATATAGTTAGACAATATACAAAGATAGCCGTGTTAGTCTGAATATTGATAAATAAAACAAGCGAGGTAGTGATATTACTTAAATACTAACGAATTACATAAAAAAAACTACATGAGCTTTCGTAGCAACAACTACTTCATCAGATGCAATGAAGGGGAAAAGCCAAGTGGACAGCCCGAGTTTTTGCTAACCAAGGTTGGAAAACTATGGGAAGCCATAAATATAAATGCAAAGCAAAAACAGATAGGTCCACGGTTGCTATCACAAAGAGTTGAACATTGAACCGAACAAAGGATAGCCTTGACAGAGTCTTGTTCCCACTGTAAAAAGGTCAGATTGTGGACGGAGTTGCTTTATGCTAATATTTCCCGAAGGTATAAAAAAAAAATATGCTCATTGGTAGGGGGAGGGGTATTGCGCAATCTTTTGCAATCGCGGTTCGGGTACACTCCATTTTAAAAAGAGGTGATGACCATTAAAAAACAAAAAGAAAACCATGTATACCGTTAAAATGATCTGATTAACAGCACTGAAAACATAACAGTATATATCGTAAATGGGCGTTTTCAATTGTCAAGGTTGTTAGTTTTATATAAAATGCGTAAAAGTTTTACCGACAATTTTCCGTTGGTTTCTTGCAGCGGCTAACGTGTATGAATTGGCTCCAGGTGAGAATTTCATTGCAAAAAGTCTCCCCTAAAATGGCTACAAATATCGACAACATGTGAACAAAATTATCCTTCTTCCTCTGATTTTTTTTTCATTTAACGTAATGTTTAAGGGTAGATTTTTCATTCCTGAAAGTTTAAACAAAATCCTTCCGTACATCCTCGGGATATTTGACGATTTTTAGAAGGTTTAAAAAATAAAATTGGTTTCTGCCTATACTTGTTTTGCTTGCAAACGATTGTCTGTTGACGGACGGGAACATTTGCCGCAGGTAATGTTAATTCTGAGGCAACGGACACATCTTTAACATATACATGTCGTTTAAGTTGTGAAATATATGTTGTTTATTAAATTATTAAATTACTGAAGCAGTTGGCAACACACAAACAAACATTTACGATGTTTTGTAGTGTAAATATTTGGTGAATTTACAACATTTTAGATAAAACACCCTCTATTATAATGGACCCGTCCAGGCAGCTAACGGCCGCCAGCGTGCAGCGGGTAGCAAGCGCGTATTCAAATCTTTTACCAAACTGTACATAGGAAATTTTACTTGTACTGCGCGCCGTTTGCACAATAGGTTTTGTATAGTAGAGCTTCGACCGGTCCAAGTCACGAGAGTCGAATGAGATTATTTTCAACGTAGGTGGCGCGTTGGTGGCAGACCCCTGCAGACCCCCTGCTCATTGGTATATATAGTTGATAAACACACATTACGTCATAACGAGAGTTTATGATCGGACGATTATCCGCCAAGTACAGGAAATGAATATTCAATATCCGATTCCAGCATACGTAATTTGCGCTGGACTCCCGGCGCAATGATAAAGAAAAAAATAGCTGCCGTTTACAATGGGAACAAGAGGGTTGCGTAATACATTTTGATAAAAAGTGGCCTTGGTTATCTTTTGTCGTTAAGCATGATTGGTTACCTTACATGCTTTATGGTTGTCCTACAGTATGACCATAGAGCAAGGGTATGACACAAGCGGCACAAAACCATTTTCACTGCACTTTAAATGTTAAGACTGCATGCGCTGTCCATTTGTATTCGTGTTCATAGTTCCTACCAACATAAAGAGTAACAGTAACTTCGACGGCAGACTGACTTGTCCAATAAAATCGTAAGTAGCAATTGCCATCTGTGAGTGAGTGTTTGTAATTCCACTTAAAGGCAGTGGACACTATTGGTAATTACTCAAAATAATTATTAGCACAAAACCTTACTTGGTATCAAGTAATGGGGAGAGGTTGGTAGTATAAAACATTGTGAGAAACGGCTCCCTCTGAAGTGGAGTAGTTTTCGAGAAAGAAGTAATTTTCCACGAATTTGATTTCGAGACCTCAAGTTTAGAACTTGAGGTCTGGAAATCAAGCATCTGAAAGCACACAACTTCGTGTGACAAGGGTGTTTTTTCTTTCATAGTTATCTTGCAACTCCGACGACCGATCGAGCTCAAATTTTCACAGGTTTGTTATTCTATGCATATGTTGAGATACACCAAGTGAGAAGACTGGTCTTTGACAATTACCAATAGTGTACACTGTCTTTAAACCATCGAGAACCACAAAGGAAACCATGGAGGTAGAAATAGATGGGAAACTGACTAACGGCATGCTTTTATCACACCATGCGAAGAGGTAAAAGCCAAGAATAATGTTATCTTTATCCCTGATGCAAATAATGTTACATCTAATGTAAATGTATTGTTCACGTTTGGATCTCCATTATACGTCTTTGTTGTACATCCACTTGCCTCCATAGAAATACTGCATTGATTAAAAACTAGAGATTGTTTGAGTTTCGCTTTATTCCTATAGTTGTTCTTCTCGGTTTACAAAAATGCATTCCTCCATGTTCTTGACTGAACTAAAGTCGCAAGCTAGATCAAAATCAAAGACTTGTAGCACACCGACGGCGCAAACATTAACATAGGCCTATTAATTACTAATTGGTTCTTGTCTAGCGCACATTATTCTAATAGCCAGATGGCGCTTTACAACATTATCCCTGTTCATCGGGCATACTTTTAAACCATTCATTTAACTTTCAATTCCCTGGGGAGGGTTGCAACCCCAAGCTGCTTAAATTAGCGCTAAGGGGGTTAATCGAACAAAATGCCAGTTAAGCCCTCTCAGGTTATCACACCTTGGAAGTTAAGAGATGCAATTATGGTTAAGTGCCTTGCTCAAGGACACAAGTGCCCTGATCGTGAATCGAACCCACACTCCGATGATGCAACCGAGTCCGTTTAGACCGCTCGGCCACGACACACTACAATGTGGGGAACTCGGGCTGATATGTGAAATGTACACTATGGACGACATTTCAGCAAGCAACTCCTTTGATGCAACAATATGTCAGTGCAGACAATGACCATTGCTATCAATGAATAACAAATCATTTGCTGGCTGAAATGGCGCCCATGAGTGTTTCACGTTCCCCACGTTCGGCGCTCTATATTCTTTTATCAACGGCGACTGAAAATGCTCCTCAGATCTTCCATTTGGGTTACATCCGTCCAAATGCAAAATGAGACCCGCTCTCCATTTGTTTGCCCTCTGTCCATGGAATGTCACTTCGGAATGGGTCCATTGTCCGATCATGGTCCGATCGGACAACTATTTGCATTATGTGGTGCATTACTATTGATAATATATCAAAATAGGAGTACAAAGCATGGCATCGGAGGAGGAACCAGTGGGGCCCACCGCAATGGAAGGACGGCCCGACTGTTGGAACAGATTTGACACCTACCGTAACGACGTCTACGCCCATCCAGACGGTGGACACGACCTCGTCAAAGTTTACGACAACTACACTGACCATTTTAAGAAGGCAGGTTGGAATGTTTGTAATACATTAACCAATATGGCGTTTTCAGGGGTAGGCCCTATGGGTGCACCCCACTAATTCAACTCCCATAGCATTCAGTGCAAAAGGCTAAATATTCAAAAATACACGAAAAATACTTAAAAGTCTCACAGCTTTTTTTTAAAAAAAAAAAAAATTTTTTCTTTGAACTTTTATTTTTATTCTCTGCAATATGGAGTCCTGGAGTCCCTGGTCCCGTCCGTTATCCTCTCCCAAAAAAAAAAACACCCCTGTACCGGTGTAATTTCCAAACGTCAATCTTGAAAATGTCCCTAACCTCCTCCTCAAATAGGACCAGTTTTTCAGGGCCTATGTCATCAAAATACTCAAGTTTGGAGTCAACAACCCCCCAGGTTACAATTGGGCAACATTTTTACACTCTACCCCTTTTATTGGGCTCTCAAATCTGTCTAATATAGGATATTTTGAGGGCCTACAAAATATTCATGAGCTCGACGCTCTGTTTTCTCCATATTTAGTGGGGTGCACCCCTATGGGCCGGCTGTATTCGCCCCTTCTTGCACGGTCAGCCAATTGCGTATATAAATATCATTATATAACTATGTATTGTCACGGTAATGTAATGGCACTTTCATCCAGATACATAAAATACAATACAAAATGAAGCGTGAAGTCGAGGATCTCACGCACATGGCGGATCCGTGATGCAAAGATCGAATTACAATGGGCAATGGATTATCTTAACTGAAGTTGGAATATTTTTTTTGATTATTTTTATGGAAAAACTTTCACTCTCCTATGCTTTGGTCAGTTACAACATTACTAAAGCAGCCTTGTTTACCGTACTTGTCCCTTCATGATGCCGATGAATTTTTGATGACGGGTTGGGTTTTACTCCAACCCAAAACTTCACAACGCAGCCACCAGAAATGCATTCACGTTTTTCCTGTTTTCTTTTTTGTACCACACAGGACTCTGTAGCTCTGGGTTACTTGGGGCCTGCAAACTTGGCAGCTGTTGCATCGGAGTACGTCAGCGATAAGTCAGCGAGGATTCTGGATGCAGCTTCCGGCCCAGGAATGGTTGGGGAAGAGGTGATAATAATACTAAACTCTGAACACCGGTTGTAGACTTTTGGACGCTAGGTGGCAGTAGACATAGTGAGCAAATTTGTGAGGTTTTTCGTCATTGCGAGTATGCGCACATTTCCGCGGACGGTGGATTTACATGGATCGTGTCCAAAATAGTGTCACTGGCAGCGCAGCTGTAACGTTGAAGCATAATATTTTTCGTCAATATTGACGTCAATTTATACGTCTGCTGCTTCCATGCGTCACCGAAAGTCGCACAAGGCACTGGTTTACGGGCAACAGTGAGGGCGAGCGGGCGGCGAATTCCCCCCCCCCGAACCTTTCAGGCAGTGTCCGTGGAGTTTAAGTCAATCAGAGCGGAGGACGTCACATAATACAACTTTTTGATTTTTTCAATGGCCCTGTACAAATGTACACTGTACTGCCCGAAAGGTTCAGGTAAACAAAAATTCGCGAGCGGGCGACCAGATTGTTTTCAGCATGTTTATTCCAGCCTTGTCAGTGTGGTGCAAGTATTTTTTTATGCGAAATATTAAATATACAGTTTTGTTTGCAATGGTTTGAAAAAAACCGATGAAAGCTAGCTAGCAAATCGCACAACGGGATTTGTTGTCTCCTTTTTTTCATCATGATCGATAAATTAATAAAAAATAATATGGTGTGGGTTGGGGCATGAATGACAGTCTGTATTAAAATAGTTTTTCTTTGCGCTTTTTTGTGTGAGAATTATAACATGGACATTATCACTATCAGCGAGCGAACCAACAACACTCTTATCTCCCTATTTATGTAAATTAGCTAAAGGGGCGTGGCTTTACCTGCGTAGACGCCTTGGACCCATCCCAGGATTCGCTTGATTACAGCAAACGTCATCATTCCTACACCGAGCACATTTGCGACACATTGGATGAGCACCAGACTAAAATAAAAGATGGTTAGTAACAAATTCATGGCCAAAAAAACAAATCAGTTGTAAACAAAATAAAATAAAATCCGAGAAGATATTGTGAGTCAAAACTGACATTTCTTTCGGTATACAAAGCATAGGTTTTAAAATCTGTGATTCAATAACTCAAAATATCAATAAGGTAACCTGAGAGTTGTTCTCATCTAAACTCTGGCAAAAGTTACGGATGAAACCGCATAACATCTACGGATTCTTTGAACTTCCACCATTCTTGCTTTTGACTTTCAAAAACATGTTTTCATTACAACTCTAGTGCAATCACCACTTATCTTTTTTTAAAATTACATTATCTACACCATACATAAAGTCAAATCTATTAATGTTGTAGATCAATATGAGGCCGTCGTGATGTGTGGTGCGTTTGGTATTCCAGGTCACGTGACAGACATTTGCTTCCCCGAAATCATCCGCATAATAAAACCAGGTAAACTATAATACAATTATTAATTTTATTTTAATCCATCTTAATAACAGTTAAAGGGATTGTATACGTTTGGTAATTGGAACCCACTGTTTGTTTCAATCCTCTGGTAGCATTTTTGAGATATTGCCGAAAATCTGGAGCGGTTGTGTCCACGCAGGATGAAGGATCCGCAATTTATTGGAATACACATTCTAAGAAACGTTACTGTCAGTAACGCTTCTAAGATTCAAATTTTGGGGGATAACAAGTGATATATTTTTCAATAACCACAGTACTTCCAAGTGAAAAGTTTCTCAAAATGCATTATTATTATCCAAAGCTGCTGTACTTCTCACCAAGCAAGTTTTTATTGCCATTAATTTTCCGGGCACATGACCCGGAATCTATGTCAAAATTACCCAGATTTGGGTCAAACTGACGCAGAATCCGAGTGTAAATCCCACCTTTTTAAGTAGTTTCCGGTTCAACCTGACCCAGAAATGATGCGCGAGTTTCTCCCGATATTTTGGCATTCCGAACATTAAAAAAAAAGATTAAAAAGAAATTCAAAATATACTTATTGTCATGATAAAAAGCATGAAATTTGTTTTCCCTGTGTGTAGGCATAAAGACAATAGACAACAAGAATACAAAGAATACAATCAGGCGGTTTATCATTATTTTAACGAGGACAAAATGTGGCGGGAGTAAGTAGAATTCATCAATAGAGGGCGCTCGGTAGGCGCCAAGCAGGGGGACATAGTGATTACGTGGCTCTACCAGAGAGCTGAAGCGACACCCATGGAGAAGCAATGTGTAATAAAAATCTTGAATAGATTGTCTTTTAAATATTACATGTTCAATGCTCCTTTATTGATTTTTAGAAATACCTATTTATCTTTAACAATATACACACACTGTACATAAGAACCTGAATTTTAATCACAGAATGAGAAGAAAAACGTAATCATTGAGAGGGGGAAATTTTGTTTTCCTTATAAATGAAGCATTTTTTTCTAGAATATAGGCCTACGTACAAACCTCGGCTCCGGCCTCCATTTGATGTTAAAACCCATAATAATGATGGAGGTCCAAGCCGAGGCCCTAAGGTATGGAAAATGCCCAGAACCCCGAAAATGCCGAGTTCAATATTGTCTCCTTCATCTGCAGTGCACGCCCTCTATTACGTCAGCTAGAAAAGTGAACGAGGATGATCAATTTCATGTGACTTGCCTCTTTGGCAAAATATTGTCCAGATCAACTAATGGGACACAGCCATAGAGCTATGTATACTGACCGATCTATAGACTAGACCCATTGCATTGGCCGCCATCTTTGATATCAAACAATGGACGCGAGAACGCGCTGCGCAAGACTCTCAGCCAATGATAGCTCTTCAATGCGCCTTAGTGATGAGGGAACCGTTTTGGGTTTGTGACCTCATAAATGCAAGGGGTCTATGGGGAATGACAGCGTGCTCAATTGCATCAAAGCAGAAACGCACAGTTGACATGCACAGGGGCCGATTTCAAAAAGAGATAAGACTAAAGTCTTATCTGAAGTTAGGACCAGTAACTGGTCTTAACTTAAGACTAGTCCTATCTATTAGCATTGCCATATAGGACTAGTCCTAAGTTAGGAAGAGTTTTGTGAAATTGACCCCTGGTAACATTAAACACAAATAATTCTCCGGGTTCTACTTCTGTATAGCATAGGGCCCGATTTAATAAAGAGCGAATCTCTATCTTAACTGCTAAACAAAGTATGATGTCCCAATACACTATGGCAAGACTGACAACTCATCTTAAGATGAATCTTAAGTGTTTTGTGAAATCAGCCCCTGTATACGTAAGCATTACAACATGATTCAAAAACTGTGTGTTAATAATGTTAACTTTACTTGGTTGTTTTCTCAGGCGAAAAGGGTACACAATTTCAACGCAATCTCATCAAGTAACAACATTTTACCCAAAGGATCGTGATCAACTGCTCTCATCAAAAATAAGGCCACATAAAACAAACAAATTGTTGATCGTCCCCGCCCGACCCTACGAAAATCACAAAATAATGTCTTTTCAATGATCTTTTCAGTCAAATTTGGCTCCCAGATTTTTCAGCAGATTTTTTTCTCCAAAATCTATAGGTTGAAAATAGATGTTTGAAGAAAGGTTATTCATGTTGGCAAAAACAAGAACAATTCTTCAAATAAAATGATTAACTAAGGCTACACTGCGTTTTAGTTTTTTAAAATGGGTTTAACAAAACAATTAAAAACATCAAAATCACACAAACGCTCTGTTTTATATTGATTGTGATGATTTCTGTATTCTTTATTTCATATTTTGTCATGTCAAAAAAACAAAAACAAACGCCCTCCCACACCCACTCCCCCCCCCAAAAAAGGACGATCAAATTGTTTTGTTTTATGTGGCCTAATATGAACATAGTTTTTAGTCGAAATAAGACCTTGTGTGACCCAATAAAGTTTGGATTGTGAACTAAGCGATCCATGAACTTCATTCGCAAGAGACAGAAGTCCTCTGTGAACGGACCCTGCAGCCTCTTACCTCAGTTTATGCATGGAGGAATACAAAATGGTTTCCTCTGTGGTTTACGAAACAAACAATGTGTTTTACAGCTTTCCAAATTTAAAAGTTAATCATACTATATCCATGTTGTATAAAACCCAAGGCTGTTTTTATGACTGACCATTGAAGTCTTGCAAGTATTCGAACCTTAGCCCCTTGCGTACGCCGCCATTGCCATCATCCTATATAAACCTGAACAAGTTTTACGCGCCACCTCAACCCTCAGCCAATAGGTCTTATTGTGATGACCTCAGTGAGGGCGCTGTTTGAGCTCATGAACAGGAAATTTGCAGTTTTGGGTCTCAAAGTTCGACTACCCGCGAAATTCACTAGGTCTATTTACCACCTTTTCACCCATTTGTTGACGTCAACTGCTCAATGGCAACCAGTTATTTACAAATAAGAATTATCAACAGACACCTGTTGCATGCACCCATGACCTTAGAATAGTTTCGTAAATGGGTGTACTTCACAGAACAGTCTCAAAATAATCGGTTGGTCACCCAAATGTCCACAGTGGACGTCCCTTCACCGTCCCATCATGAGAAATCAAGAACATAAGACCACCAAACAAGCTACACTGTATGAAAGTTACAACCAGATAATAAATGCTTTTGAAAGGAAACATTTTGTGCACTAAGAGGAAGGGTACTAGCAAACACAAGGGATTGTAACCATTGTATTAAATCCATATTGTTTGTCTCTCATTCAAATCAGTGTAAACCAAAACGAGGCTGGGAGGAAGAATCGTAGGCGGGGGCGGGGGGGCTTGGCATCAATTGAAAATTAGACCTGTAACTACAATGTAAACCGGGCAATGTCAGAGTCTGGCAGCATAAAGGCATCAGTGAGACTAGTATTATTTTCTTCAATTCGAGGCGGCTTTCCAAACCTCGGCCCCGGTTCCGGGTTCCGGGTTCCGGGTTCCGGGTTCCAGGCTCCATGTGATGTTGTGAAGCACCGTACAAAATGTACATTGCTCCAAAGTTAACAAAGAAGCCCAAACCGGAGCCGGATTCTAAGCCTCGGTTTGGGAAAAGGCCCCTGGACTTGTGGATTTCTGAAAAACAAAAATGGCTGCCCAGCCTTAACCTTATGCCTTTGTCCCTCGCCCAATGAAAATGGCTGGTTTTACCACTGTTCATATTTTAGTTCTAAAGGACAAGCTAAAAGCCTAAGCACAACCCACATATTAGGCTGGTTCTAAGTTGTATATGTAAAACGGTGACATAGTGATCATACAAGAGGCCTCAACAGGCTAATAGTATTCTGGTTTACAATATTATAAAGTTAATCCCTGAGAAGATGGAGATTGTTTTAAATGTCAATCAATCGCCAAATATAATTTGTTTAATGACATATTAATATCTGGCCCTACATCCACACTGGTACACATATGATACTAGAAATGGTTTTACACAAGTCTGACTGGCATAATAAACAGAACTTAAGTCTCTGAACTAGACCCCCTGCATAACGCGCAACGCTGCTGGTACGCGGAGGTCACACGCAAAATTGAAGGCGTGTCTCAAATGCCGGGCATGTTCCAGGCGCAAAACAATGTATCCGTGGGCACATACCCGCAATCCATTGGACCGCCAGAGCGTTCCGCTGGACCGCATCATTGTGCCAAAGTACAGGAGCAATCCTATATTAGTGAATACGCGCATTAGTTTTTAGGAACATTCCGGAGGTCCAACGGAACGGTCCATGAGCACATGCTGAAATACTTATCCGAACGTTCCTACCATTCCGACTTTTGAGACGCTCCCTTACGCATCAAGAGCAGTTACCGTCCAATGACCTGCCTCCGTTTGCCTCAGTGAGGGCGCTGTTTGAGAGTGTGACGTCATATGCAAGGGGTCTACATATTTTTAAGAATCACAATTTTTATAGAGCAAGTTTATTCTAATAACATTTTTTGTTTGGTACATCACCTTAATTCAGGGTGGGATATTAAATTGGAAAAAAAAAGTAAACGTAGATGAAATAACAGGAAGAAAAAGCATAAATTGCTGTTTCAATTTAAACCAATACAATACAAAGTAATACTGGACTGGCACTGGCAAAGAATATTGCTTCATTTTGACAAATATTGTCAAAGTTTTTTCCAAAATGCATTTCTGAAGAAAATAAATTAACATGTGTCTGACTTTACGAGCAGTTTATTTGTCAACAAAATTATGACAGGCTTGATTTTTTTTGCTTTTACATTTAAAACTTTCACAAATTGTTGTTGATAAATTACCAAAATTTGTTAAAAACCAAAATTATCTGCTATACATGTATGGGTTTCCACTTAATATTCTTTTTCGTGATATTTTTTTGAAAGGTACATGTATCTTAAAGGGAGTGTACACTTTTTGTAATTACTCCAACAATTAATGACCATAAAAACTTACTTGGTAAAGAGCACTGGAGAGCTGTTGACATTTTATAACATTGTTAGAAAACAACACCCCTTGAAGTAATGTAGTTTTAGAGAAAGAGGTAATTATTCACCAAAAGATTTGCATCTGAGAATGGCTTCAGGCATGAAGCCTTTGTCAGGCATCTGAAAACACACAATTCTGTGCAACAAGGGTGGTTTTTTCTTTGATTATTTTCTTGCAACTTAAATGACCAATTGAGCCCAAATTTTCACAGGTTTGTTATTTTATGCATATGTTGGGATACACCAAGTGAGAATACCGGTCTTTAACAATGACCAAAAATATAACCTGCCTTTAATCAAGTTTTAGCCAAATAAAAAGCACTTTCAAGGGGGGTTTGTAGCGCAAGACATGCTGATTGTTTCAAGCAAAAAAATATACTCAATTTGTAACTGAAGAGTCTGGAGAAATCCCTTCGATGACAGCTTTTCGGATTCAATTCTGTGAAAGTGTCTTTTAAAAAAATCTGTTTAGCTTGCAGGATTCCTTTCTCATGTTTCCAAACTGGATTTAATGAGTGCGAGAGGAAGAGAAAAATAAAGGAGTTAGGAAATAGTTTTAAAAATATAAGCGATATGAGAAAAGTTTTTTGTTAAGGGTATCGACGGTTTCAAATAACTGTATCCCCAATTGGGTTTTGGGGGCCACATTGAGAAAATGGTTTATCCCAAAGGGGATAAATGTGTGTTTTTGTCACTCAGCAATTCTCCGATGGATTCCACTAATCTATTCCAATTAAAAGAATAACATATCAAACAAGGTACCACAAAAGGAATACTTCAAATTTTTATCAAATAAAATGACATAAGGATTTCCACTGGAATACCCCCATCAAAGAGATAAGGTTCCGGCAGAATAAAAATTTTAAAAAAACTTCAATTGGGATAGCTTGTTTCACTCGACCGTTACCAAACTGAAGACAATAGTGTCAGATTAACCACAATAAAAAGAATCTAGTTCAAAAGTAAACTTTAAAAAAAAAAATAACAATTTTTTTTCCACAAAAGCCAGAGACTACGTGACAATAGGGTTTTTGCTTTTTTAAAAACAGAAATACAATTTTAAATGTCAGAGTAAGTTTTGTTATAGATACAAAATATCAATGGACATGCATTATACTTAAATATTCAAGTTCCCATCATCTAGGCCTACATGTAAATACATATACCTTATTTTGGTCACGAACTACATGTTTTGAAAGGTTACATGTACCTCTGTTGTCAATTATAAAATCAACCAAATGGGTTGAATGTTTTGGAAGTTGATTGGTTTAGAATAAAACAATTGGTATTTAAGTTTATCTATGCATCCATGAACTGATCTCAACTGACCTTCGTCGTGATGTGGATACCTTTGTCAGGTTCCTTAAGGCCGAAGTCATGATTTTTCCAAAAAGCTCTAAGATTCATCTTAAGATGAGATGTCAACATCACCACAGTGATCTGTCTTGTGACATCACACTTTGCTTAGCAATTAAGATTGATACACATATTGAAATCAATCTTAGAGCTTTGTGAAAAACAGCTAGGGGTCGATTTCGCAAAGCCTCATCTTAAGACGAGTTGTCAATACTGCCATAGATCTGATTGTGACATCACACTTTGCTTAGTGTTTAAGATTAATACCTGGATCTAAAAGAAAAATCTTTGCCTTTTGTGAAACCATCCATAGTGAGCGCGAGTACGTGTAGTCAGTTGTAGACTAAGAGTATCAGCACAAAGCGATACGGTATGTACATGTATGCAATAATTCACCCGATCCAAAAGTGGAAAACGATGTTATTTGCCATCAAGCCAAAACGGCCGTATGCACGAATGGCCCCACAATAGATTATGCGCAAATATTGGCACACGCAAACATCTCAAAAGGCAAACCAGTAGGAACGTTCTCACTAGATCAGTAAAAGGTTCCAGCAAGTGTACATGGACCGGTCCGTTAGACTGCCGCAGTGTTCAATTGGACACAATGGTACTGTGTAATTATCCTGTAGTTTGGCACAATGTCACAGTCCAACAGGAAGCTCTGGCGGTATGCTGGATTGCATGCGCATGCCTAGTTCCTTCGCGCCTAGAACAGTTGCTTCGTAGCTTTTGCATAGTTACATAAGACTATGGCAAACACCCATTCACAATTTTGAATGAATGTGTATGGCACAATGGTACCAGGGTTGCCCTTCTGGAGGTTGCTATACAAAAGCTTGCCCTGAACCATTTTGACATTGCAACTGTCTCTAAAGTTTGAGGAATTCAAATTTAAAGCGGTAACTTGTGACTAAGCAAGTCATTGTACCAGACATTATTCAAATCTAACTCGCAAATGACTTATTGAAACATACATATAATCAAACGCCAAAGCCACTGAGATAGCCAAGGCATTACTGTATGCTACAAATTTAAGAAAAATCTTTTTGACAATTCAGGCGTTTTTTTTTTTACAAATCTTGAGAGTAAAGTACCCTATTTACAATGATGGGATAGAAACAACAGTTTTATTTACCTTATATTTAAGTCATTTTGCAACATAAAGAAATGGAATTGAACTTTCTTGTAAGAACAAGAAAACTGTTTTCAAAACTAGAGAGCTATTCATAAACAAAGAGCATCTATTATATTATTACTGTGACATAATTCTACAAGATTTTTAAACGTTAAAATCAGTTGCTTGCTAACCATAGATTTACGATAAAACATATACTCAAGTGTCCAAAAGATCTATTTTCCAGTGTTTTTTATTTTCTATATTATAGTAAACTCAAACAAAGAATCTCTTCTTCAGATTCATATACAGTGAAGAATTAAATAATATGTGAGGTTAAATATAGCAAATATATTCATATAAACAAGTAAATACACATGCATTTAAAAAAAAGAAATCTCTTGTGTAGATTGATTTTCTTGAAGTCCGAGTACATGAACTGTACACAGAAATCTACAGACAGTGAAATGCCAGGCAGTCCTTTAGGATGGTACAATAAAAAATAACATGTTGTCCCTGATACCCAAGTTTGCTTTAATACCCCGATAGAGACCCATTAATATCCTGATTGGGTGATACACTACATGTACATGTACAATGTACCAAGGCTCGATCTCACAAAGCACTAAGATTTATCTTAAAGGAACGTTACAGAACTGGTAATTAAAATTTTCTTTAAGATCACAGATTTACATAAAACTTACACGGTTTAATGATGATGATAGTAGAAAACATCCCTAGAAATATTTCTGTCTGAAATGCCATATTTGATGAGAAATAAATAAAACTAATTTCCGAAGGGAGTTTATCGCTCATGAGCATTTTATTCATGCATTGTATAACACATGCAAATATGTAATCGGTTTTTCACTATTTTCTCGTGACCCAGATGGCCGATCGATCTCAAACTTCTACAGGTTTGTCAGTTTATGTATATGGTGGATTATATAAAGTGCTTAACTGTTTTGTTAGCAAAAACCAATTCTGTAATGTTCCTTTAAGAGGAGTTGTCAGTATCACCATAGTGATTTGTATTGTGACATCACACTTTCCTAAGCAATTAAGATTGATTTGCAGGGCCCAATTTCATAGAGCTGCTTAAGCACAAAAAGTAGCTTAGAAAAACAAAATTATGCTTACCAGAATAAGGTTGCCAGCCAAACTACCATGTCACATGTACAATTTGTGGCTGGTATCCTGCTCATATCTACTAAGCAAAAAAATGTTTAGCAATATTTTCTGCTTAAGCAGCTCTATGAAATTGGGCCCAGAACTTTAAGATCAATCTTAAATACAAGTAGCTCTTTGTGAAATTGAGCCCATGTACCTTGACTAGTACTCAAAAATACTTATTACGTGTGCGTTAGCCTTGGAATGGTGCATGCTGGTCTAAATATTGACAGAATTTGCATCTCATGAATCTTTTCTCAGATTCAAATGTTTTTGGGGGAACAAAACTATCCAAGCCATGTACTTCCAAGGGAATCCTTTATAAAGATAGTTTATATTTTCAACAGCTGCAGTGCTTCTCACCGAGTAAGTTTTTATGGTCATTAATTTACCGAGCTTACCAATCTACATGTATGACCCTACCTTTAACACAATACCGCAAACCCACCTATAAACGGAAAATCCTTGGTGCTACATACTACCAACAAAAAATCCTTCTGATAAAATTGCAATTTTTGATGAAGTTTGATGAAGTAACTTATGTTTTCGCTTTTTTAATTTTGTTTGCCCCCCCCAAAAAAGTTGTTTAAAACTGCCCCTTTTTGAGACATAACATTAAAACTTATAGGTACTCATAAATATATATTTTATGTTTTTTCCTTTCCTCGTAAGTAACGACAGCAGTGGACTCTGCTTTAAAGTAAATGTTCACTTGCCTAAGGGCAGTCATC
Organism: Plazaster borealis; assembly: GCA_021014325.1. Lineage (NCBI taxonomy): Eukaryota > Metazoa > Echinodermata > Asteroidea > Forcipulatida > Labidiasteridae > Plazaster > Plazaster borealis. The sequence goes on along the minus strand of CM037469.1, from coordinate 2,453,357 downwards.
TTGAAGATTTTTGTTTACATAAAACATAAATTAACTCTATGTAAATTGCATGATTGGTCATACATGTAACTATTAAAAAAAAAGACTATGGAAGGTCACAGGTAATAAAGTTCATACCAGTACCGATCTCCCATAGAACAAAATAAGCATCAAGGTGTACAAATGAGCACTTTGAAGTTAAATGAGACCACTTAACCACTTCACTTCGGATAGCGAGTTTATTCGCAAATGTTTTTTTGCTCAATGAGAAGCAAGTCTGAGCGTTCCGAGATTTCAGCATACCATGGCAGTTTTTTGGCCACGGCTCAAGTACGAGGTTCTGTGAATCAGGGTGAGTGCCTACTCAATTTTTTCACATGACAACATGAAATCCCGGTGCTAATTATGAGAACCTTTGTTGTCTTTCCTTTGTCAAGTCAGGGTTTCATTGTGGCAACAATATTGTCAAAGGAAAATGATGACTCAAGAAGCTCCAAAAAGTTCAGAAAAGTAATACAGCGGGACTGGCTCGAAAAAAAGAAAAAAAATGTAAAATGGTTAACTGATAAAATATTCACAGGGTGGCTGTATGCTTTACTAAAAACAAGACGAAGAAAAAATTTCTCTTCCAAAATCATTACAAGTAGGATAAAATACTTCTTCAATGCCATAACTAAAAACCCTCATTTGGTGGGAAAAGGTAATAATAAGGACTGGAATTTTCGTATTTGAGAGGGCAAGGCCATTTTCATTTTGCAAAGGGCACTTCTATTGGGAAAATCTTGAAGTCTATGGGAAACTTTGAAGGGGCACCAAGGCAAAGACGAGCAACGGAGGCCATGGCCTACCTATAATTTCAGGCATGTTATATCTGAGGGTTAACAGCTCCCAGTCATGCTTTGGAATATTTTTTTACGGTACACAATACTTCAGAGAGAAAGTAGATTATACGGGAAACAGATTCCCAGACCTGGAAGCAAATTGAGGCATTTTTGGACTGGATCAGGAGAAGGGGAGGAGTGGACAGTTTGCCGTGCTGCTCCATAAGGATTTCTCTGCTTCAAGGTGCAGCAAATCATGCTGGGTGGAAGCTTTTTATCCCTTGCAATGTATCTTGGTGTGTTGGTGATGAAGGAAGGTCCGACGATTGACAGACGCTGAAGGCACCATCTTACATTCTAGCATCTGCCGTGGCACAGCACACTCCCACCTGTCCACAAACGGCCGACGGCCAAGATCCCTTGGGAAAGCAGAAGCACTTTTGGACTCTCCGTGGCTGGAGAAGGTGGCTAGGGGAACGTTGAAACAGTAAGAGCGCCCTCTCTGTCATCCATCCAAGGGTTCGCCGAGGTAAACCATGGTTACTTCTGTGTTTCCGTACACAGCTGATATTGCCGGGAAAAGCTGCTCGTCCGGAAGACCACGGAAGGCCACACCTAAGAATTCATATCCCCGCTCAAAGGCCAAATAGTTGTCCTCCATGTCTAGAATTACCCGTATTTTATCACCGACCTGAAAAAATAAAAAAATAGTAAAATAAAAAACAGGGTGTTTTTAATTTTATGTTAAAACCCTTTTCTTTTTAAGTACCTGACAAATTTGTTAAGCAAATTTGAGACACTGGAAAAATGGATCTTTAGAAGAAAAAAAAAGGGAAGTTTCAAACGAACAATATAATGAGTGTGTCGCTATCATACTATGTACACGTATGTCAAGAAATGTAAAAGACATCAATACAATTGTGCTGCTGGAATTAAGATTATTAGAAGGAAAAAAAACCCAACAGCCTGCAGTTAAATTCATTTGATCTTAAATAAAATAAATTTATCACGAGAAAAACCTCTCCCTGTTTTTCCCCTCTCGCGCCTCTGGGGCAAACGCAAAACAGTTTCATGCCTTCAATTTTTAATACGGTAATTTCTGATAACACGCTTACGATCGGGGGTCGTCAGACTCCATGTCTGGTGCCAGTAGGCTGGTCCCCCCAAGGCAAAGAGGAAAGTGGGGGTGGAAGAGGCTTGGCACGACTCAGCCTTCCAAGCATGTGCTAAAAATGCATCATTAATTGCGGGCGTGTGCCGAGTTGAACACAAAACAAAATCCTCAGAGTTAAATATAATTGGGCCCGCTGTCTCCAAGTTAAATAGAATAGGCAACCCAGAGGGGTCATCGCACCAAATTTCCTTGGAAATGTTCCAAGAAAGTAACCAACATGACCACAAAATATTTGAATACAGGAATCAAGATTCAGAAATCAGAAATCTGTTTTGCTCATGTAACGCTTGATAACTATGAAAAGTTCAGACGTAATGCCTTTACATGTAAGTACCATGGAGCATGGAAGCCGAAGATTGAGTGGGTGTATTTTGATGGGGGCGTGGTCATCTAAAATAGACGAACTGATTCGAATTGTTTGATGATGGTGGACTGCGTTTGTCCACAGCAGTGAAGTCAGCTGACAATTTTATATACATTGTTTCTGAAATTTATGTAATGTAATTGTAAGTCGATCTCATGATTTATTTGCAGAACTTTTTAAAGGAAGATTGGTCTTGAAGACTATTGGTCAATCTTACAAAGGATGTGTGGGGAAGGTGTACCTGCCAAATGTGGACAATTTCTGGACTCCGTGGCCAGCGGTATGTATTTCAAGCCCAGGGCCCAATTTCCCAGAGCTGCTTTTATAAGCACTAAAAAATACGCTAAGCACAACAAAATTATGCTTACAAGAATAAGGCTACCAGCCAAAATACCATGTCACATGTATCATTTGTGGCTGGTTTCCTGCTCAATTCTGCCAAGCAGGAAGTTGATACATGTAAGCAATATTTTCTGCTTTTAGAAGCATCTCTATGAAAAATTGAAATTGATCATATTTTTGATCGCATGAGGGCGCTTTCTTAAGGGAATGTCTTGCATCACAATTACAGTTTCATCTTATTTTAATTGCCTGTATGTAGTTTTCTCGCATCATTGACGAAAAACATAAACATGATAATAACAAAAATGAAAAAACCCTGTTTGCTTACTTGTTTTTCATCACGTAAAAATTGGTCCAGATGCGCCCTCACGCGTTAAAAAAATACGGCGAATTGGGCCGTGGTATCCCATTGACTCTACCATGTCTACCACTTTCATTTTCCCAGTGCAGTAGTCTATGTGTACATGATCTACATGTAGGGGATGGTAATTCACAGGAATCTATTTTTATCAGTGGCATCCAAAAATGCGTAATGCGATTTTGACTCCTTGTCCCCGTCCCTCCGTGATGATCAATACAAGCATACAACAACAACCAAGTTAGGGTCTACGACCTATACACACACAAATGTAGTAGACATCGGCAGTTCATGCAGGGTTCAGCTTCATGCCTGCAAATATGGATTGCAAATCCCCATGGCAACGCTCATTGTGCTCCTCCGGAGATGCTGTTGATTACGGACAACAATGGTATGCACTTAGAGGAATAGATCTAGAGAATGCACACAATGTTACCCTGAGTGGATGTGGGCTTGCCTTACAAGGAGCATGCATAAATATTACTCGTTCTTGTTTACGTTGATCAAATTCACTGAACAGGGCCCAACTTCATGGCTCTGCTTTTAAGGGTCTGTATACGTTTGGTAATTACTCATACAATTAAAGGCATAGTACACATTTTGTAATTGGAGCCTATTGTTTGTTTCTGTTGTAGATATACCATAAAACTAACCTGTGAAAATTTCATTTCAAAAGGTGGTAGTGTTTTTGAGATATTGCCGAAAATCTGGAGGTTATGTCCAGCAGGAAGAATAATCTGCATTGGAATACACACTCTGAGAAGCGTTCTCAGATTCAAACGTTTTGGGGGATAACAAGTGTAGTGATACACATGTAAATTTTTCCATAACCGCAGTACTTTGAAGTGAAAAGTTTCTTAAAATGCATCTATCCAAAGCTGCTGTACTTCTTACCAAGTAAGTTTTTATTGCCATTTTATCAGAGTCATTACCAAACGTGTATGATGCCTTTATAATGGATTGGCAATTGAAAAAAAACTTACTTGGTAAGAATTACAGCAGCTTCTGATAGTAAAAAGCATTTTGTGAAACATTTCACTTTGAAGTAATGTGGTTATTGAAAAAGATATCAGTTTTTATCCCCAAAAATTTGAACGGGACCTACATGTACGGCCTAATGTCCAATCCGAAGGACAAAACATTTGTGGTAAAAGATTTGCTCAGGGACACAAGTGCTACGACCGGGACTCGAACCCACACTCTGCTGATCAGACACACTGGCAGAGCTTGAATCTGGTGCTCTTATAACCGGTTGGCCAGGACACGCCGTTTACACAAATAGCACAGAAATTGTGCGCAGTTTTTGTTCCACATTAAACATGTTTATTGTGAAAAAAATAGATACATAAACTCGTCCACCCCGACTCTGAAAGTTCTTTTTTTAGCATCCAATGCATCCTATAATTATCCATATATATAGGACTCCTACATAAAATTTAGGAGTGTTGCGGCAGTATGGCAAAATCTAATGACTCAAAACATGTTTTCCACCAATCAAATGACAAAACTGATTATTCTACGCTAAAGTCCTTTGCAGAACGTGTTTACAAATACGCAACTTTAGGTACAATATCATCTCCCCTGTTATTACGACCAGCACCCAATTAAATCATAGAGCTGCTTATAAGCAGAATATATTGCTTAAAAATTGTCTGCTAAGCAGAAATGTGCAGGATACTAGTCACAAATTGTACATGTGACATGGTAGTTTGGCTGGTAACCTTATTCTGGTTCAGCATAATTTGGTTGTGCTGAGCTACTTTTTGTGCTTAAGCAGCTCTATGAAATTGGGCCCAGAAATATACACACAGCAGGTACAATGACCCACAGTCACTCTTATAATGAAATAAAAACACATCTTCTCTACCATCACAAACATAAACTAAACAGTCCACAATAAAATTATACAATCTAGCTCATCAAAGCATACCAATAAGGCACAGTACATAGCTTTCCCACCAATAGCTCTTATAAGCAACATAAGCTCCACATGGCCGGGCACTGTACTCTCACCCAACACATTAAAAACCCTTTGACGCCAAACACAAATTGCTCGCAAACAGAAGCTGCTTTCAATATTCATGAGGAGAGAAGGTTCACGTATACTTTCTACCCCGGCACTTTCTATAGTAAGAAGGTAAACAACTTGACATAATTTTGCCAAACATAATAACAAAATAACCCAAAACTTCAGCTCATAAAAAAATACAAATAAATAGTGAAATAAGGCCTGTTCTTATATTTTTAAATATAAGAGAAGAAAAGGGTAGTATAGACCCATTGCATATGACGTCACACTCTGAAAAAGGAGGCAGATCATTGGACGATAGCTGTTCTCTGTGCGTAAAAACGTGCGCGTGACCTCAGCGTATCTGTAGCGTTTCGCGTTATGCAAGGGGGATCCATTGATTTCTATAGACCCGGAGCGCGCCTCCGAACAATGCGCGTCATTTTGGGTGTCAAAACTCACTTTTGTGCATGTTTGTATACGATTTTGACACCCAAAATGACACCCAGGACAGGCGCACGTGAGTACACTGCGCGTTATGCAATGGGTCTATAAAAGAAAATATGCTTGCGAAATATACTTTCTTTGAACTCTAAACAACACATCGTTTTGCCAAACAATCAAAGAAGTAAACCCAAAGCTTCAACTTAGATAAGAAAAGGGGGTGAAAAGGGCCTGTTTTTAATGTTACATGAACATAATGAACAAGGAAGAAAAGGGCCATTATAGAAGGAAATGCTTGTGAATTATTTGCAAAATTTGTGTACAACTCTACGTATTTATCGACCAAATTTGCAGTCAATTTTACAAACTGGGTAACCAAATTTCTAACATTATATGCAGTTCTTTTAGTTGTTCTGTACGAGTGTACAGCAACCTCAAGTTGGCAAAGCGTGGTACCACTGTGCCACATGTATTAACAATCAGAATTGCGTATGGGTGTTCGCCGTCTCTCACGTATCAACGCAAAAGCTTGCCCCGAACCACGTGACATAGCAACTGTCTCTACATGTAGTCTGTGGACTTAAAATCTAAGCAGTCACTTGTGACTAGCAAGTTATTGTACCAGAAATTATTCAAATCTAACTCACAAATGGCTCATTACAAATGTACTGTACCATCAGTTTGGTTCCATAAATGTATTGTAAGTAGCTCTAGACAAGTTGCCCTAGCCTTGACCAGGATTTCCCTTCAAAATGATTGTCTATTGATTTTTCCATATGAACTCTAACCCTTCTTGCATGAATATGGGGGGCCTGTAGCCCAATCTGGCATAATCTGGATCAAACAGCAGTCACAGTAAATAATGCCTCATATGTACGAGCCTGAAATTTCAAATACAGTCAAATGATGTTGTGAACTCGGCTCACCAGTCTCACCTCCTCACCCACACCTAATTAACCCTCAAGTAGTTAAAAATCAATTGATTGGCCCAAAGGTCACTCCACTAATCTTAACTGACAGTGGGCACTTGCACTTATTGGTACAAAAAAAATCAATGGTTATACTGTTAAGATAATTGCTTTCTCACGTGCTCTGCGTATCAATCTAACTCCATCAGATTTACATAACATATTTTCACAGCACGATTGTCTGAGGTACATGATAGGCTACAAAACAAATGAGTTTAGAATACATTACACAATCGAAACATCCTGAGATCTCTAGAGTGTTTTGAATGATTAAGACTTTATAAATCACTTTGCAACATGATGCATGTTGGCATTGATGCGGTTGCGGCCGGCCTGACTGGTCCTCCCACCGGAGGGATTTCTAGGGCACATCCTCCAAACTAGACCAAACAGATAGGAGTCTCTGGAGTATTTTCTGAATTAATGCTTGTTATAAATCACTCTGTACCCTCGTTACACTCGGCACTGATTATTAATTGGCAACAGCTGAGCGATGCACCCGTACATCCGCCGGAATTTCACGATGTGTAATTGGGAGGGCAGGATACAATAACATATCGTTTATTACTGTAGTGTATCACACCGTTATAGGAGCTCATCATGTGGTCTTTAAAGGGCTTATAAATTATGTAAAAACAAGGAACCTTCTAGAAGCAATCAGAATCAACCATCCACATTGTATAAGGAGGAGCGGTATACACAAAACTAATACTTCACAGAGGCAACATTTGGTGCAAGTCTCGCACGTATAGACCATTCACATGATGTAAATAGAGTAGGGCCCCCTCAGAGGTTAAAATAAGGTTGCTCATTGGTCCATCCTGTGCGCCGCGCGTAAAGATGTGCATTTTCCATTGTTTCATCATTGTTTTACCTATACGCTGGTGGCGTGCTGATGTCAACGCATATAAGAGTCATGCACACGAAAATTGCAGTACGAGGTTTGATGTGAACAATGCTGAAAAATGGTTTGCGGATGTCCCCCTTATTCTAGACCTTAAACTTCTCAGATGTAACAATTCAGGAGATTTCAAGACTCGGTGCATCACCAGAAATACAAAACTACAGGTTTGAACACAATGTGGATTTTTTCTTTCTCCCATTGGTGATTGATTTACTTCTTTCCAAGACAATTTGAAGGCTCAAGGAGATTTCAAGAAAAACCTCAGATCAGGAGAAATCCTGAAAAATCACTTCTGCCTGATAGAGGAAGCTGCACCCTCGCCCTGGGCCCAATTTTATAGAGCTGCTTAAGCAGAAAATACTGCTTAAACAATCACTGCTTAGCAAAAATAAGCAGGATACCAGCCACAGATAGTACATGTGGGATGGTATTTCGGCTGGTATCCCTATTCTGGTAAGCATAATTGTGTTGTGCTTAGCTACTTTTTGTGCTTTAAAAGCAGCTCTATGAAATTTGGCCCTGCTCATTATCTCGGTGTCCCCCTCCATAATGTTTAATAACAGAATTTACATTGTCTCATATAGAGGTGCCTTTAACTGAAGTAAAAGTGCATTGGCCTTAGTGTAAGGCCAAGGTAGAAGGCCTACATGTAGTTAGTGTATCAGGCATCAAGTATCAGGCCTGCCTGGGTGCTTCTGAAATGCATCTAAGGGTCAAGGGTTGAAATAAATCTCTCCATCTTCCACAGACTAAAAAGTCTAATCTTATTCATTATTCACTTCCTTTCATGTAAATCAGAGGATACTCCAAATTTCCTGTGGAAGGGGAACATTTACTCACATTCTGCTTGTCATGGGTTCTGGAAGAGCAAAAATCACTCCTAAAACCTTGTTCTCAAAGAACACACTATAAAAACCAGCCTGTGAAAATATAAGTAACCAAATTTAGGTGGTTATGTTTCGAGAAACACAGAGTACATGTACGGTTTATGTTTTGTCAAGTACTACACACACGTACACGATACATGTACATGTGTAATTATCCCAGTTTAGCAAAAACATACAATGTAAGAAGCGGCGAGTTTAGGGACGATTTAGGGACTGTTTGTACAGGTGTGATACATATATGTTAGGGGAACAGGCTGGCTCAGTGGTTTCTTTCCCTGCCCTTCACCTTTTACCATCTTTCCCTGTCTTTTAACTTTTTGGACCCCGGTTCAAATCCCAACTCGGACCCAGTTCTGGAATTACAGTGGTTTCTTTCCCTGCCCTTCACCTTTTACCTTCTTTCCCTGCCTTTTAACTCTGTGGACCCTGGTTCAAATCCCACCTCAGACCCAGTTCTGGAATTACACGCAGGCCACGGAGGCCATGGCCTCAGTTGCCCCTAGGTGTTATACGAAAAGGATAAACTCTTAAAAACATTAAATATAAATATATACATCTGGATATAAAAAAAGGAGGGCAGGCAGTAAAAGAAAAAACAAAGAACTGCACGGCTGAGGACAACAGAAAGACATCAACTACTACAATCCAGGTTTGCCAGGACTGACAAAAGTGCTTGCACTGTCACCAAGAGGTGTGTCAGTCCAACCTGGAAGGACAAGAGACAAAAGGACAAACAATTACATATAACAAACGGGTTGCCCATAGACTTAACATTCTACGGGAAACATTTGAAGGGGCACCCATGAAGGCCAGGAGCAGGGCAACAGAGGCAATGACCTCCATGGCCTCTGTGTTATTCCAGGCCTGATGAAGATTGGATTTTCAGTCCCTTCCTGATTGAGTATAGGTTTTCCCTGTTGGGGGTTTTCCCTCCCACTTCTAAAACTGACATTTCTCCATCATCTTCTCTATACGCAGGTACATTGTATCTTCAGGCCTACGGGTCACAGTGCTTGTTGCTTTTGAGGGTCCCTATGTTTCATCACCACAGAGGTTTACAATAACAATAAAATTATCTTGGACTTTTTATTTGGTCTTCTGGTCTGGCCCATCCCAAGCCAAATGGCCTGCCTTCAACAAAACCAAATGGGAGGACGTGATCTACATGTAGACTAAAAAAGGAATCCCCCACAATGTAACATCGCCAAGGGCATCATGAGCAGGTAAACAAACACTGATTGATGAAATTCTTGCTTCTTAATTTAGACACAATTTCTCTTCTTTTAGTTCTGAGTGAACTTAATCCAAAAATGAGCAGGGTAAACCGGGATACTGCAGGGCAACTAAATCACATGCTCAGACAACGATGCGATCTTCATTGTAACATATATTGGCATGCCTCACCAGCAACTAATTTAATTTATGAAATCTTTGTTGACTCACTTGGTCAACAAGGAGCAGAGAATGTCTTCTGATCTTAGAGGGAAGGACCAGCTGATGCCTATGGGCACCTGGGTAGCTTGCCTCGTAGCCCGAGGCCAAGGCTTCACCAATGCATGTATGGCCTGCACTTGAATCTTTACGCTACATGTAAACACTTAAAGGTGCCACTCAGGGGAGCAATTACAGAGAGGCTATGTCCTCTTGCCCTGCCATGCCTGCCCTGTCTTGCCCTCGGTGCCCTCCAAAAAATATTTTGCTGTTTCAAAAAATTGCATCAAAACAAAGTTTTTTGAAAATTTCAGTTTTGTCATTTTTGTCAAGAAAGCATTCAATGGTAGATGATATGTAGCTCAAAAAAAATTGCATCAACATTTTTGTTTGTGAAAATTTTATCAGTTTTGTCATTTTGTCAAGAAAGTATTCAATGGTAGATGTTATGTAGCTTCCTTGTAATCATTTTATCAAATGCATGTATGAAGGACTGAATGCTTTGCAACACGTACATACTTCAGGGCTTACCCTTAACAATAACCCGGCATACATGTACATTGTCTCAGCAAAAACTGCTAAGGGCTAGTAAACACCACTTGCCATGTACGGGCTACTAAAAACTGTGCAACATACTTGTTTAAAATGCTCATATTGCTTTTTTTCAGATGTGAATAATACATTTTAAAAATGTTTTAGTTTATTTTTGATAATTTGCATGATTTGGGGTTGAACAAAGAAAGATTTACTAGAGCTGGACAAGAAAGATTTCCTTTAATACAAGACCAAATGATTTCTTTCTCTTTTAATATTTGCTAAATTTTTCTGATGAGGCTTGGACTGGAAAGCTAATATTAGTATGAGTATGGCAAAACATTAGTCCACAGGAAATGTTGGGTTGTAATGTCCGAATAAATCTGGTTAGAATATTCTGGCCAATGCTTCAAAATTTTCTTTACTATAAATACTAGACTGGCCATCGGTCTTCCTGTGAGCATTTCAAGTCCCCTGGCACATGTTCAGTCACTTTAAACCACACTCACCTCCAGTATTTAATTTAAGAGATGAAATCATATATTTTCACTGATTCATAAAAAAATCTAGGATTACTAAGCCGTCCCGTGTGTAAAGGCCAGGCATGCCATGGATGCAACCTTCATAATTACTCGAAAATTTAATCGCCATTTTTAGACTGTAAGTGGTAACTTAATCCAAAGGTTTCCCTGGGGCATTACTTGAGGCTTTTTAGCCACAGAGCTTAATTTATAAGTTTTATGTTTTTTTAAAGATATGCAGTTTAAAAGTTGTAGGGATCAATGATCGAAACAGAAGAAAAAATTGTGCATAATCAGGGATCGATTTTGTAGAGTAATTTTGAATTAGCAAAATATTTTGTACTGAACATGTTTTGTGCACACTGCAAATATTGAGTAGCGAATTGGTGATTTTTCAGTAGCAACTTCACTTTGTGTAGCCTTTTGCCCTGTGCCACTAAGAGTCGTTCACTGATTTTGTATCAAATAATATTATTGAAAATACTTAAGAGGTGCCTTTATAAAGCTGTCAAATATTCTGTTTCAGGCTATTTCTAGTTTACAGGATTTACCTAGGAATGATAAAAATGATGTTGAAAAAATGTATTATACGTAGTAGATTCAAAATTAATATTGGAAAATAATTAAAAGGACAGTAGAAAAATCATTCCATTACTCAACTGAGAGTAAACACATCCGTAGAGTATATTGCACACGTGTGTCAACACGAATATTTAAAGGACCTGTTCAGACAACACAAAGTACAAACAATGCATCATTTCACAGCGGGGGTCAGTTAACGAGCGCACACACACGCCTTCAAACAGCCCCACACTGCATTATTGTACTCACTAATTAGGGACAGTGGGACTGTGCCCGTTATTTGTTCGTTTAATTAGTTGCGCAATTATTGTACCTCATTCCGGTTCTTAATGCCCAGGGAAAATATCGCTGTGGGATGAATAAATTTTGTCTCGGCTCCGCTAAGAGCAAGGACGATGAGGCACAAGTGTGGGTGTACATTACCATGTGAACAGACGTACAATGCACACACCTGTACATATGTCAGTGTTCTTTTAGGTACAAAATTTACACACAGTCTCCTACATACATGTACATGTAGATAAATAGATAGCAGGGTTCTCCCCATGCACAAGCTAGCGTATCAGGCCGATAGGCACGAATTGGGTGACAATATGCACACATTTCGGCCGATACGCAAAACAAAATATATATTTTAAAAAATTCTTTTCACAGAAATCATCAAGAGAAAATCATTAAGAATGCCCCAGATTGCACAGTAGGGCTTTTAAAACCAAGATAAACACCAAGTAGAAAACATTCTAAAGATCTTGTTTCAATTCAGCGTGCTTCGGCCAAACATCCAAAAATTTGGGTCCAGAATGGGAAGTCAGTGATCTATTTCAGATTCCGTTTATTTTTCCCGAAACTGAGTAAACATTACGCAAAACTTGAATGGACACTGGGCATCACAACATGTGTTTCAAACTGAATTTTTCTTAAGTAAAATCAGCTATAAATCACGTGAATATTTTGTTTGTACCCATCCCTACATGTATGTCAGCTCTCATGACAGCTATTCTACACAAACGACAAGAAGGTATCCCAAGCAACATCAACTGGGATGAACCACTCTGACCTCAATTCGTAAGGACGAGCATCTTCCGGAGGATGATAAGCCAATACGCCACAAAGCCTTCGGTCATGGTAACTGGGCTACATTAGTCAAGAGTAAAGTCGTCGTGGGGAGAGTGGGATCCGATTCTCCCAAAGGAAATGGTGAGAGAGGGTTGGAAAGACGCCATGACCCTGTACGAGCTGTCGGTGTAAATTGAGATTGCGATGCAGATATAGGCATGATTGGATTTCATCGCTGTCATCTAAGACAATGTTTGTCAGGAGGTAGAGGTCACTCTGGCCTTTAAAGGCACTGGACACGTTTGGTTATAACATGTACTCAAAATATATGAGAATAAAAACTTACTTGGTAACGAGCAACGGCTCTGTTGATAGTATAAAACATTGTGAGAAACGACTCTCTCTGATGCAACCTAGTTTTTTAGAAAGAGGTAATCTCTCACTAAAATATTTGAATCTGAGAATGACTTCAGGCATGAAGCCTTTCTCAGGCATCTGAAAGCACACACATTTGTGAAACAAGGGTGTTTTTTCTTTCATTATTTTCTTGCAACTTCGATGACCAATTAAGCCCAAATTTCACAGGTTTGTTATTTTATGCAATAATGTTGGGATACACCAAGTGAGAATACTGGTCTTTGACAATTACCAAATGCGTCCAGTGCCTTTAAAGATTTAGAGATACATGTAAAAGATGAATGGAAAGATGTAACAGGGTTATTTTTAGATTGAGCTAAATTGGTAAACAACTTTTTTTTATAAGAATAGCATGCAGGGTCCCACAGCAATGATTCTTTTTAACTGAGCTGTTTACACAGTCAAGTGATTATTATTATTACTTGTATATTATTAATATTGATTTATTTTAAAGGGGGACTGCAGGGCTTGAATTTGGGGTAAAATACCACAAGAAATAGTGCCCGTAGTGACCGGACTAGAAACGATTTTACATGAGAAAGAACTTTCTTCAAAGTTTAACATGTAAACTGTTAATTTTATCATACTCAAAGTCAACATTTGAACAAAATTTGTCGTTAATTTGAGATTAATTGAAAAACACAAGAGAGAAGGACTTGTCCGATCCTACGTTTACTGGCCTGACACTAAAATCACTGGCATCGGGCCTGCGGTCCAGTGTAAAATTTGAGCCCTGGACTGTGGTCATGATCATATAGCAGGCCTGTGGCTGTACATGTACATGGAATTATGAACTCCTCACCCTTTGGCATTTTTTCTTGTGCGCGTGCCTACTCCACTTTACTAGGCATTCTTTGCTTACTACACTGTAGCTAACGCAGAAATTTGGCGCTTGAGCAGAATTTGGCAGTAAGCAGAGCCATGAAATTGGGCTCCGATCTAATGTACATATGGCCAGCGCACGCATGCAGTAACTGGGTGGCGAGAGTTCATAATTCCATGTACAGCCATGACAGCTAAAGGCTTGAGCACTATGATCATGATGACTGTCCCCCTTTAATTAAAAACACCCTTTACAGCTCAATTACATCATGTTTGCTAAGTAGTCCTTAAAGGGAGGGTATTAATGACCATAAAACCCTTGCTCTATAAATGTAAAAACTTACTTGGCATGCTGCAGCTTACATTGTTAATGTATGAGAAACAATTCCCTTCAAAGGAATGTGGTTTTAGAAAATCATTTCAATCTGAGAAACACTTCTGCGTGAAACTTTCTCAGATTGTGTATTCCAATTACGAATTATTCTTCCTGTGTGGACATAACCATTTGTAGTATTTACTATATTTACCAACGCAGACGGTGGTGGAGCCGCACCTCGGCAGCCTGGAGAAGTGACAGAGACAAACGTCCACACAGATTCAGGTTCCAGATACGACTGGCGTGACCGTGGCCAGCATCGCGCTGATGTGCGCCCCGGTCACGCATGACTGGTTTATTGTTGCATAACCACGTTTCACTACACATTTATAACCACTCCAGATTTTCAGCGATATCTCAAACACGCTAAATTTGACTAAATTGGGTTCAAGTACATGCTCATAAAAGATGTATGGACATAATAAGTACAATGTAACTCAAACTAAGGGAAAGAAATACATGCCTGTATGACACTACCAAAAGCTATCAAATAAAACAATACAATTTTCAATTTTAAAACCAAATTCTTGATTTCTTCTTGTCGGTATAGCCTACAATGTACATGTATATAAACAGAAATCCTTCGTAATCTATTCAATGAGTGCAGTTGCAGGCCAGGAATTTTATCTTTGAGAAAGTAAGGTCATTTTCAATTTTCAAAGGGGATTTCCATTTGATATCTTCAAGTCTATGGGAAACTTTAGAACCTGGGCACCAAGGCCAAGACCAGGGCCAATAAAGGCCTTGACCTCCATGCAATTCCAGGCCCGTGAATGCAAACCATTAACAGGTTGAAAAACACCTCTTGGCCATTATGAAGTACGTACATTGTACATACGTACGTATCAATACTATTTGAATGCATATTTTTTGAAAGGGATTGTATACGTTTAGTAATTGGAATCCACTGTTTGTTTCAATCCTGTATGCACGTACTGTACATGTACGTAGTTGTAGACATGTGTACAATGTAAGTGATGTTTTTCTACCCTGGGTTATTCAGGATGTAGGCCTATTTAAGGATGCATCCTAGAGATTTCAAGGTTGATGGTAATAAGCAATAGACTCAATGCAATGAAGCAATCATATGGTGCAATTACATCCATGAATAAATGAATCGTAGTCAGACAACGTTAGTAACTGCTCCCCAAGGCATATGATTTGGGGAGCCTGAGCCTTGCAGTACATGGCCAGGGGGCACTTGCTGTAGAATATGCAGGCCTACATAACATAGGACAAAACAGCCATCAGTATGCTGGGCTATTGCTTCGTTTTTTAAAAGGGCAAGGGCACCAAGGTGTTTTCTCGGTGACTGCTCTATATGCCGACACTGTTATGTTCCGACAACCCTATGTTCCGAGAAACCCCTCATGATTGACATGCTAGGGTTAGGGTTAGGAATAGGAAAATACACTAGGGCTGTCGGAACATAGGGGTGTCGGAACGTAGACCTAAAACAATTTTCTTGAAGTTCGAACCAAGGGCCCAATTTCATGGCACTGCTAAACACACAATTCTGCGCTTACAGCACCCTGTAAAGCATGTGAGTCTATAATGGGCGGAAGCGCAGAATTCCACAGTAAGCAGAGCCATGAAATTGGGCCCTGTTCCCTGACTCATCATAGGGTTGATGTCCATACATCTCTACACACTTCTACACCCACACAAGTATACAGTGTCCCAAATTATGAATGATTGAAAGACATGGTTGCCCTGATATTGGTACATTAATATCTGTATAAAAAAATGTCAAGAATTCAAAGTGGAATGTTACTGTGACTGTTTTCACAGCTAGACTTTCTTGGGTCACGTCGTGGCCAGTGCATTACAGTAAATCTTCATGATGATGTCACTGCTTATCATAGGATACATATGTCTGTACACTTCCAATGATCACGTACACATCTACATGTGTACACCTCAGCACCTTCCTATTTTGGTCAAAGTTAAATACTAACAATTCTCTAATTTAAAGAGAAACATTGGCTTGGATTGCGTGCTTTGGGCTATAAAAAGCATTTGTTATGAAATTAATATGGTCGGAAAGATGTTTTAAAAGTAGAATATAATTATCGACACAAATTTATGCCTCGAAATTGTGTGGTTTTCCTTTTATTTCAGGAACTAACACGGTCCGCCATTTGGTGGAGTAAAAAAATGAGGTTCTACAAAATGGCGGTCGGTATTAGTTCACAAAGTAAAAGGAAAACCACACCATTTCGAGGCATATTTGTGTGGAGCATTAAATATTCTACTTTAAAACATCTTTGCAACCATATTGATTTCATAACTATCGCTTTTTAAAGCCCAAATCACCCAATCCAAGGCAACGTGTCCCTTTAAAAGTTGATGCTAAATTTCAGTCTTGTCTGAGAGGTCTCTGTTTTGATCACAATGGTAGTAAAAGCTAACTGCATTTGGCATGTTTAGCTTTCAACCACTTACATGTTGTGTTGAATTTTTTGACAATCAAGCTGGAGTTACGGATTATAGACTGTGAAGTGAACAACTGAACACTTCTCCCTTACAGCAAAATGCTACGCAAAATGTATTGGTTGCCATGGTTGCTGCTCAAAAAAACGTCATTTGCTAAAAATCATCTCGGTATATGTAATGTACAAACATGCTCAGTCTAAATATTAGCTGGGCAAAATTGCAGGATTTTGACTCTACATGCCCTAAAATCTTTTTGAATCCTTGAGACAATGATCCAGTCGTGAAGATTGCCCGTGCTCCGATTATTCAACAAGAAAATCAAACTAAGAGACGTGTCTGGACTTGCAGGGGAACATTTATTATCGGAATCTTGGTCACATGGTCACATGAATCATTGATGTTCCAGTCTGAACTCGGTGTATGCAGCAAGTACATTTGCGTCATAACACACTGAAGAAGTACACTGGTTGAGGTTGTACAATCTACACATACACTTTTCCTTGGCTTGTTCAGTGTTGAAAAGCATCCCTGTGTAAAGGGTCTGTATACGTTTGGTAATGACTCTGAAAATTAATGGCAATAAAAACCTACTTGGTAAGAAGTACAGCAGCTTGGGATAGTATAATGCATTTCGAGAAACTTTTCACTTCAAAGTACTGCGGTTATGGAAAAAAATCACTCTTATCCTCCAAAATTTGAATCTGAGAAGAGTTAATTGACAGTAACGCTTCTCAGATTGTGCATTCAAATTGCAGATTATTCTTTGTGCGTGGACATAACCGCTCCAGATTTTCACAAATATTTCAAAAGCGCTACCACCTTTTGAAATTTCAAAGGTTAAATTTATTGTATATGTAGTGTAGGGCTCGCCCTTAAAAGGTAGGCTCCTAGATTGGTTTTTGTCAACATATTATGCTGATTTACTGGCAAAATTTTCATTTCATTTCATTTCATTTATCAACTCTGGTTCTGAAAAGGACTCTCAGAAAAGCGAACTTAATCACTGTACTAGCCAAGAACCCAATGGAGTTAAGACAAGGAAAGAAGTTTCAGTTTTAGATGTGGGAGGAAAACCCTGGAGAATTATTCTAGGGAAAACCCACGCAATCAGGTAGGGACTGAAAACCCAATCCACATAGTGCCACCGGTGGGATTTGAACAGGGGACTCAGAGGTGGAAGGCGAGGAAAGATACGACTACGCCAACCTGACAGCCCTTTATCGAGAAGGATACAATAATACAAAATACCAAAAAAAAGTGAAAGTTTCAGCTGAATACAGTGTCTACTTAATGAGAAAAACTGTCACAGTATTTTCACAAGAACGTCAAATCCATCCACGTTTTAACAAGGTGACAGTGGGTACCAACCACATCTCTGGCCACAGCATTCACGAACGAGCAACAAACCTCAGAAATCAGAGAAACCGTGTATGAATCGTTTCTCAGATTCAAATGTTTTTGGGTGAAATTTTTTCCAAACTGTACTACTTCAAAAGGAATCCTTTCTCAAAAATATTTTGTACTATCAACAGCTGTTGTGCACACCTCTTAAACTCCAAAGGACCACCACAGCCGGTAAAAAATTGTCATAATGATTAGCAAAATAACATCTAAATACAGCATGTACGTACAAATGTACATTACATGCTCCCATCTTAGTCATGCTCCCTATATGCAGTACTGATAATAAACACTGATTCTCAATTAACCAGAAAGGGACCAGACTACATATTTTACCCTTCCTGCCTCAGTTTCGCTATACTGGTTTGAATGGGAAAATATAAAAAAGGTGGCTTACTGTGAAGAAACACTTCAATCTTGACAGCAAACAAGTCAAAATAACAAGAAATAATGTTAGGGACAGTAGATGTGTGTAAAATACATGTCATATGTACAGCTAATGCACAAAACAAACAAACCTGTGTAATAATATTTTATGAATGATGATATGTAATTTATTAAACCAAGTCCAAGTCCAATTAGCAAATATACATTAAAGTGTTTACACTCCGCCTATATCAACATGATCAGTACATTATGATCATTACATTACATCAATCATGCACTGTGCTGATGAGTACAATTTGAACAGTTGGCCCGGAATGACATCTTCGATTGTGTGTAAGTCCACTTTTCATAAAATAAAATAAAAAGACTCGGACAACCATCAAAACAATCTTTAAAGTGACGAGAATATTTTTAAGGGGCGTATTAAGCCATAACCAGGGGGCAATAGAGACCATTGCCTCTGTGACCCAAATGAAATTCATGGCAAAGGAAAAAATCACAGTACACTTGTCATGAGTCCAAGGTTTTAGCCAGGATTTGGTAAAAGGGTGTCCAAATTTGCTGGAAATTTGTAGGTGTCCAAATTGTTCACTTGTACAATAGGCCTACAATGTACTCAGGCCGTGTCTGAATTGGCAGCTACAGCTACGACTACGGCTAGATTTCCGCGTCACCATGCATTGAAGAATAGGACGTCCTTAGCAACACCCTTAGCAACAGTTGTAGCCGTAGCTGTAGTCGCCACTTCGGAATCGGCCTAAATGTAAAAGACAGATAAAACAGGGGTATCCAAATTTAAAACAGGGTGTCCAAAAGACACCCATACCCCCCTCTGGCTAACACTATGGTCATGACTGTACATCAGGAGATCCATCAGACCAGATAGGGCACATCACTATGGGGTACGTTCACACGAGTAGCTAACTTCGCTGCTAACTTCGCTGCTAGCTAACAGCGAAAAATTTGTGACCGTGTGAACGCAAAAATAGTCAACTTCGCTGCTAACTTCGCTGCTAACTTCGCTGCTAACTCCAAAAGTTAGCAGCGAAAATTTCCGCTGCTAACTTCAGTTTTACGACTTAGCAGTGAAACTTGATACTTTTACCGCAGATAAAGGAATTTTAGCAGTGTTTTTTTCTCGTGTGAACGTAACTGATCTTAGCTGCGTAGTTAACATGATGGTTTCAATTTGATGTACGACGCCGTGTATTTTTTCTCCTGCTGGAGTTGCACGTAGGCCTATACATTTTTCTCGTCAGTTTCCGCCGAAATTCTTTAAGTTTTGCAGCTATAAGTTGACATCATCTATATTCCTTATAACAGCTTAGTCATAACAAAGAAAAATCGGCGATTGTTGGGATCATTTTTGTACACATATTATCCGAACGAACGGTCCAAAAACGTTTCTACGGCCAGCTATAGTTGGCCACGCACGTGTGAAGTAGTCAACCTCCTTCCCACAAGCAAGCAATGTGCGGTGGCACGTTGACATCGCACACTATTGGGGACGAGGTTGTAGCGCTCAACTTAGCTGATGACGCAGTGTATTTAGTGACAAGAACGGACTAAAACAAAATCGTTTCTTATTCCGAATCACTGCGAATTTAAAAAGTAGAGTCTCTGTGAACTTATAACAGAAAAATGAAACTTTACATAAGTATTATGTTTATAAGATATTCTTCAAGCCAACATGTAAATTTATTCAACAAACTACTGACACTAGTGACAGCATAATAGAGTGGCAAGAAAACTACCGGAAGCCGACACACTCTGCTGTGCTGGCTAACAGCGAAGCCTCGTGTGAACGCAAGGTACTTTTTAGCTAAGTCCGTTTCTCGATGCATCCCCCGCTGCGAATTTTTAGCAGCTAAGTTAGCAGTGAAGTTAGCTACTCGTGTGAACATGCCCTATGTAAAATATCCCCATCCAAGTGTGAGTCAATTGGTGCGTGTGCTAATTGCTCCACACAGTAACAAACAACTAGATACATCTACATGTACGTAATACGTAGTCTTGAGTCATCCTAGGTAGACCGTTAGACCGTGCTACATGCTCTAAGTAATGAATGATGAAGTCGACAATTATTTGTATCCCTGTGCTGTATCAAGTGATGCATAACCTGACAATTTGGTGCCAATGAACATGATAGTACACGGCCATGGTACAGTATGGTAAAGTCATCTGTGTTATAAGAAGCCATACATTATATCCCTGCTAATAACCAGTAAGTTTGACAAACATTGCCCTGACGTCAAACGAGGCTACTGTACGCCCAAGGTCTGCCATTTTGGTCAAATTGCATTTATATCACGATATTGGTCAGCACTCCTTTAACAGTGGTCCGCTGGCCAAATGCCAGTTGAAAAAACCGAGGACCAGTCAGAATTCTCTCCAAGTGGTCCGGCTGGCCAGTTCAGTGTCGAAAATCATCCCTATTTAAAATTAAATAAGGACTAGTGAAAAATCTTGTGGACTAGTGAAATGACAAGCTTACTGATCCCTCTCTAACTAGTCACTGAAAAAGTTAAGGGCAAACCCTGTTATAACCTGAAAGTTTGGTTTGCAATGTACAGTATAGACGCCTTGCCCTGACATCAATTGTGACTACTGTCCGCCCAAAGTCTGCCATTTTGGGAGTAAAATTGCATGTGAAGACATGGTGCGCATCTAACTGCACGAGGGCAGCCTATTATGCGCACTGCACAGTAACACACAGGAAAACTTTATTCTCAAATGGCATAACCAAGATTATTGTGATGATGACTGACATCAGTTTTAAAATGGATCAAAAGTTAAGAGTAAAATAAAAACTCTTACAGAGAAGGCCTACATTTTCACTACATGTACATGTAAGTACACATGTCATAAACTGCATGAAGTTTGATTTATTTGACAGTAAAACCAATCAGTAATCTACACACAAACATGTTCCATACCTTTCACTGTACAATCCACGTTTTGCACCAGGTACACGTTCAAATGTAATTTTATTTTTATATACATTTATACATGTACTTGGTGATTTCCCTCTTCTTTGTTGATTTATTTCAGCATTTCTAATACGCATCTTTTTCCAGATGCCATCATACAAAAAATTACAAAAGATTTCCAAATGCAATTGAAAAAACAAAGGGATCTTTATGCTTCCCAAGTTTTGGCAGCCGGATGAATGTAGATTGATTCCTGTATGGCCTGAGGCATTCACCCTGGAAAGATGAATGGCGTACAAGTACACATATTGAAAGCATAATACTAGTAAGGCTTTGTAAAGGAGGTTCAGGAATACACAATTCTGTCAACGGTTAATATAGTTGGAATCATGATTGATGACAGATTTGCATCTTGGGGATAAGAGGCAAAAGAGGAATAAACAAAAACGATAGAATGGGAAGAGAACTCAAATGCATCTTGGGGATAGAGGTAAAGATCATGTACGAAGGGAATTCAAGAAGTGGAAATACTTTACAAGAGTAATTAAAGGGAAAACTTACAGTACCGCAGTACAGTACAACATTTTGCTGCTGAATACTGCCATTATGAGTACACTACACAGTACTAGTCTTGGTTCCAGTTGTGTTGTCACGATTACGTGGATTACGTGTAATCACAAAAACCTAACCGCTATCACCCCAAGAACTGCTCGCAGCCAAAGGGCGCTATGGTTTGTAGGGTAATAGCCATTACAGGAATGATAGCGCCCTCTAGCAGCGACAAGGTTTTTACATAACTGGAGCGTCTTGGAACCAAGACAAGTACACAACTTAATGTACAAACCAGAATATCTCTGAAGGCACATTGCTGGCTTTTTAATTTCACATCAATTACCTTCACAGCTGGCCAGCAGGACGAGTTTCCTTCCTCCATGCATTATCTTGTAATTTCACTAGTCCCCCAGCTTTTTCACTAGTTCATATTTAGTATTAAAGGGATTGTATACATTTGGTAATTGGAACCCACTGTTTGTTTCAATCCTATAGGCTAGTTGTAGATATATACCACAAAACTAACCTGTGAAAATTTCATTTCAAAAGGTGGTAGCGTTTTTGAGATATTGCCGAAAATTTGGAGCGGTTATGTCCATGCAGGAAGACTAATCTGCAATTGGAATACACAATCTGAGCATTCTTCCTCCATGATCTGAGAAACGTTACTGCAGGTTAACGCTTCTCAGATTCAAATTTTGAGAGATAAAAAGTGATATCTTTTTCCATAACCGCAGTACTTCGAAGTGAAAAGTTTCTCAAAATGCATCTATCCAAAGCTGCTGTACTTCTTACCAAGTAAGATTTTATTGCCAATAATTTTCAGAGTCATTGCCAAACGAATACAGACCCTTTAAACAGGAATGCGTTTCAACACTGAACAAGCCAGCTGTACCAGTTGAAGTGAATTTTGACTGGTCCTGAGGTGTTTTCACTAGCAATTGGCCATTGGACCACTACGGGAGAACCCTGTAACACCTTTGAGAAAAAGAGTGTTCTATCATCTACATGTAAGCAATGCATTTTGAGGGAAGGAAAGTTGAGCACTCATCGAGCTACCCTCTGTTCGTCTTGAAGAGTGATTGTGCGGTCTATGGGTTTTGACAAGTGCATGCATCTTGTGTTGTTTTGTTTTTTGTGAGCTGTTATTGTGGGATTTGTGGTTTGTTTTAGCCTGGAGCAGAACTTGGCCATGTTCTGTTATTACACAAACTGGAGTACCTGTGGCGAGACACTTGGGATAATGAGATGGTGTGAAGGCATGCAATTGCTACAATATTGAGCACTGTATAGAGAATGCAATGCATTTGATGGCCAACAGTTCAGTGCAGTGTTCTTCAATTTCAAGGGCTGGGAAGGGCGTTGGTGTCAAGTGCGTTTTAATTCTCACTACCTTATGGAGACCCAGGATAAAACAAAAACAAGGGGGGGGGAGTCTCCATATACACCAATCCTTCGCCGATCTTGAACTCTTGGTGGCAGCAGAAACGCCTCCATTACTGCGGTGGTACCTGGGTGGTACTGTGCTGCCTATCGATGAGCTTAAGGGCTGGGCTGCACTAGTTAATTTATAAATGGTTATATGTAAATAATGGTTGTTTATAAATAATAGTTACATAAGTGGCAAGGTCGTACCACCGCAGTACCACCGCAGTTTGTCTGCTGCCACCAAGAGTTCAAGATCGGTGAAGGATTGGTGTATAGGGGAATTCTAAAGACTGGGGTACTCCACACGGAATTTTGTGGATGTTAAGTACAGGGACATTACAAAGGTAAGAACAAAATATGTCTCCACAGGGATGTAAACATTTGAATGGGTGTACAAATGTGTGTGTGAGCGGGGCAGTTACATGTACCAGCATTTCTAGGGCTTTTATGTTTCTTTGAAAATCAAGTCTGTTTATATGGTTTTTACTCAGATACAGTACATACATTTTACAGAAGCTTGCTTACAAAATTGCCATTGGACCTGAATATTTTTTTATGGCATACTACAATATTTTCACAAAACTGAGGACAATAATATCAAAATTATAAAGAACGTTTAACGTCACTGGATGCACTGTGGAACTGTGTTTTACATGCTGAATAATTTCATCAAGCAAAAAAAGGTTTCTAGATATTGCTTTAAAAAATGGTAAAATATTTTTTCAAAATTGGTGACAAGAAAAAATATATACTGCATGACATTTTCTGCTCAGCATACACACTTAGTGAGTTATTATTATTTGATATTTTGTGGGTTACCCATACACCGATGTGTGATAAGCACTGTAAAAAGGAAAACTTCAAGTTCTTTCCAAGACTACTGGAAAAATTCCAAAGGACTTGGAAAGTACTGAGTATGTATACAGTTCAAGGGTAAACCAACCCCACCCCATCCCCCTCAAAATAATAATAATGTAAATTAAAAAAATGAAGTAAAATAAAAAAAATTAAACAATGATAATACACTAAAAAAAACAAATAAATCAATAAATTAATCAATACATGTAAAAAAAAAAAAAAAAAAAAAAAAAAATTATTTTCAATAAATGTTTATATGAAAAAAATCATAAATAACAAAAAGTCTTTGATGAGCTCATCAGTAAAGCATTTGGTGTACTAGCAGCTCAGAAAAATTGGAAACATGGACTACATATATCCGTACATGTATATACCCATTCAATTTGTATAGATCGTCCTTTTAAATGAAAATTACCGCATATGGCTTGGGTCAGTGCCCCAAGAATTATAATTAACTATTGAGTAATCAATGCTATAGATGAGCCACCCCAAAAAAATTCTTGCTCATAATCATAATCGGGTTCTGGATAATTTTGTTTTACAATGAGTCACAAGAGAACGACGCGAGTCAATGGCAGGTCAAGGTGTTGCCTCTGGTGACTACTTACAGGAGATTTAATTCCAATACCCTCCCCCCCACTGCGTCATCATCATCAAGAAATTAGCACAAAAAGATATGATGGGCAAACATTACTAAGGAAGGGCGTTGGCTGGGATGAGGTGATAGTGAAAACGGAAGTTAGTACTGTGTGGTTAAAAATAGAAAGTGAATATAAATCAATATTATAGAACATTCAAATCTCCCCAGGGTTTTTGGTGGAGAATCTGGACCATAAGAAACTTGACGACCTCATCAAAAGTATAGCAATACATAAATTGATCTCCGATGGTAAATTTTTAAATGGATGTTTTTTGTTTTTTTGTTTTGTTTTTAATTCTGTAGGCCTATATCACTATTAAATGGTTTTTTTCTATTAAAAAATATTCTTAAAGATTTTGCCTCCAAACCAATTCATTTTGACCAAGTCCCAAACTCGTTTTTGTAATGTATACTTGTGTATGTGTTTTAAATAATTTCAACACTCATTTTGTTTGCCATTTTGTTTGCATTTTGGCCCACTACATGTATTCATACTTGTGTTTGCTGGATTTATACGTATGTACTGTACATGTAGTACATGTACATGTACATTAAAACTGAGCATTGGAAGAGTGTTTGTATTTGTATCCATGCAATACAATTCAGGCCTGATGCTTCTCGGATGCACTGGAGGTAATTGCCTCTGTTGCCCCTGGTCATTGCCTTGGTGCTCCTTGAAACATCCCAATAGAAATTTACCTCATAAAGGTGCCCTTTACAAAGGAGAAAATGCCTTGGTGCCCTTGACCTTTCAAGAAATGCAGCATAGGCCTGAAAATTGTCAGAGCCTTGCTTTCTCTATGCCTACATGTAGACATGTGTACTATGTATATTGCCATTTGCCAGGTACAATGTACAATGTAGTACAAATCATGGAGTTGTACCTCCATGTACATCATGTAGCAAAATTTAGAATAGACCATAAAGCAAAGTTGCCATTCATCGCAATGAATCAACTTTTAATGTTGAGAAATCCTTGACTGTTTGCCATTGGATTTGACTCACACAATTAACTATTTTCTCGTCTGGTTTTTACATTCTGGTCTGAAATTTCATTCTTTTGTCAGGCATGGCCAATTCTCATGAACAATTAAAATTTAATAATTAATGATTTCTGTACCCACTATAGTGTACCAACAAATGTCAGCCACTGCAGATGGAACCAGGCAATAAAATATGCTGCCAATATTAGCTGCAACGTGCAAGTAATCCTACAGCCCATCTACATGTAGGCCTACATACATTGTACATGTCCAATATACATGATCAATAATTACATGTACTACAATGCATTGAGCAAAACTGTTTTATCATAAAGTGAGAGAATATTATATCTGGCAGTGTTTTGTTTACAGTGTGCTTTACTGTAATACATGTACATTTTTATGTATAAACATCAAACACAAATTGTACTATATTTTAATGTATCAAAATGTACTACATCAACCACATTTATTTATGTACTTCCCCTTTGCTGACCCCTACATGAACTATTCTGTTCCAGCATACACATGTACACAACAAATCACTTAAATAGGGGCCACTTCAATTTACCAACAATCTGATTTAAAATATTACCTTTAATATGATAAATTGATCAGAAACATGTGAAGAAAATGCTCACTTAAAAAAGTTATGGGAGGAAGATAGTTAAACCATAGAGCCTGGCTGCCTTAATGGGTTTTTATTGGGGTTTATACGTGTAGCTGTAATTATTGAGCAAGTCAAGGACTAGCCCAGTCTCCTTTGCACTGCATTGTATGCAACGGAGATTGGTGTCCTACCGGGGCTAAGCAAGGACTAACTCTATCATACAATACACATGTACATGTACACTTATCCTCGAGTGGGCCTAACCCACTATATAGTAAAATCACATGAATTTGCTAAACAAATTATAAATTTTGATCCAACCCTAACAGACTAGACTAGGTCTGTTTGCTTACATGTACACACACTGTCCACACATACATGTAGCCCAAATCCTCCTATCTTTATAGCTCAGAAATAGAAAAATTAAAAGCTCAAGCCCAAATCCATCTGCATCATTCTGGTTTTCCTCAATAGGCCTATGTCTAATGGCCCAAATCCTTCTAAATCCTCCTGTGATAGGCTTCATCGTCATATTCCCATCCCCCCAACATCCCAAGTTCCTTCGGAATCACATTTTGGTCCAAATCCTTCTACTTCCTCTTTTGTCAAGAATAATCTGATAGCCCAAAGGTAATTTCTTCTAAAGCCTCTTTCATCAGAAACCAATTATGGCCCAAATCCTTCTGGATCCTCCTGTACTGCACTTCCCTGATAGCCCAAGTCCTCCTAATTCCTTCACTTTGGCAAAGGGGATAAATGAATTCAATTATACATACATCAGACAATTATCTACACAATCAATTACAGAAAACCCTTTTTTTATTTCTTTATTTATTAGGCCCCTTGTGTTACACATTTGAAAACCCCAGACTAGAGTCTACTTGTAGGTCTAAAATGTCAAGATGGAATTAGAAATATTGGAGGCGGGTGAGATGTTTATTTCAGTAATCTCAGAAACAAAATAATTTCTTAGCAGAAGTCAATATGGCTGATGTTATTGTAGCTTTCACACTTAGGCCATGTCAGAATTATTGGATGCGGCTGCAGCTTGATTGACAGTTAATGACACATTGGTAATGCTTGAATTGAAGAATAGGTCGCCCATAGCAACACCCTTAGCAACAGCCACAGCCGTAGCCGCCAATTCGGACACAACCTTAATTTGTCATGTTTGTTTCTCTCCATGCTTTCAATTGTCAGTGTCCACTTTTGGGAGGTGAACTTTGATTATGTGGAGGAGGCTGGAAAACTGATGTTTTCTCCTTTTCATTGTTTTTCATCTTTCTTTCTGGGTTTTTTTAGCCCAGGATCTCTCGCTGGTAGTGAATGCACCTTAAAGAACCTTCACCTCAAGCGATGTCACAATTTACTTAATAAACTTAAAATAAATCAGTTAATTCTTTTTTTAATAAAGGCTTTGCGACAGACCTCCATGGTTTCACATACCGGCACCGCTAGTTATATACAGTACATTGTGAATGGTTCAACTGCAATGTGTAAGATCAAGCTTTACAATACAAGAGAAATAAATAAATGTAGGACTTTTCAATTTGATTGAGGCTTCCAGTTGCAATGATCGTCATCTTATTTTCATAGTCAGAAGGACCATCATGATCATATGGGTTATTATTAATTATTTAGTAAATAAAAACACAAAATTAAATAATATGGTAGGCCTACATACCCCCTTCTACCTCTTGACTTGAGAAAAACATTGGTGTAAAACGTATGTGACAAAGTTATCTGAATAAAGTGTGAAACTTAACAATGAGTTATGGACTTATTATGTGCATTGAAAACAGACAACAGAATTGGTTTACAAACTCACCTCATACTTCGGCGCATTATTGCATTGTGGGAAGTTTCCCTGGTGGTCGCCATTATGCGAGAGGTAATTGTCAACTAAATTCCATCCCCAGCTCTGGTCATTACTTCCAAGCAGTGCCAAATATCCCTGGCACTGCAATGGGGCATTTTTTGTGGCAATTCCCACCACTGCTACCGTTCCAAGCGGCCCCTCCCACCACACCTCCCAGGCGTGTCGGCCGTTGCGAAACCCCCGTCGTCCCCGGGCAGCGTCCGTACTCTGCGCCACCGGGTTTCGGTGAAGTGTGAACCCATTTTGTTTAACATAAACATTCCTTGAACAGTCTCCTGGGTTAAAAGAATGGTAGAAAGACCGCAATTTTGCCTTGTAACTCGGGACCTCACATAAAAGGTCCCCTTTTCTGGCTTCGGCAGCAAGTTTACGGATGCACTGGACTCGCCAAACTTGGGAGTTTTCATCGTTTAGGCAGTTGTTCCACGCTTTGCAGACGGTCGCACAGTTCAGCAAATCAGTCAGGTCCAAGCACGAGAAAATCAACTCCAAAATTTTGGCTGGCAGGCTGGCGGCGGACGCCGCTGCCATCGCGGGGTGGTCGGTGGCAAGCCTTCATAAAGCCTCCCGGAGTCTAGTCGACATGTCAGTGCAACATTTGAGCTGCAAATTCGGTGTAAATCCATAGAATTTCAAGATGGAAATCCGCCGGCCGGCGAAGTCATACACATGCAATGTACAATGTACTGATGACACACTGTTTTGACCGTGTGTAATGTACAAGCGAAATGGATATGGCGGTAAAGTCGGTCAATGGGTCAAGGGCGTAAATGTTTCGAACTTGTAGATCGTGTTAGCGTCTTCATCTGCGATTTTTGAAACCATTTAAATCTTAGCTTCGGAACAGAAGTATCTTACAAGCAGCTTAAACATAATGTTATCAAAATTAACTAGGCTATCATCAAAAAACGTGAAAAGGATACATTTTGTTATCTTGAACTATGTGTTTCGTCTGATTTTATTGATTAAAGTTTGTTAACCGATAGAGGGCGCCTTATCACCTAAACCAACCAAGTAGTAGTCGACCCACAAAATAATAATTTATAACAAACCAAATAAGAAGTTGTATTTACATTTTGTGTACTTTATTTACTTAGTTAACATTTTAAGAAATTTAATACAATAACCCAGCCATTCTTCACAAAATGTTAAGCACTCACTTTTTTGGTAAATTATTGTTATCAAAATAAGTTTGAAGGAAAAACAATTATTTACTTTTAAAACCAGTTAACTTCAAAGAGGAAGGGAAATTACCATTTCAATTTTGTGATGTACTCATTTTCCAATAGATAGAGTCCTCATAAGAGTGGGGGAAAAATTACAAGTCTCTAACTTCACGTTAAAATGGTGTAAATTGCCATTGTATTTGATACCCTTCCAGTGCAAAATTTGTAAACATCCAAAACGTTTGATGACATCATTCTAAGAAAAATGGGTCTCTACATTTTTGTACGGGGATGCTTTGGTTCATTCCTGACTTTCGATAATATTTATCCAAAAAGGCCTTGAATTTGACCTTTTGACTGACACAAAATTTCTCCTTGGAATGTAAAGATCCATTTGTTGATGAAATCCAATGACTTCATGTTTCAAATTTCGGTCTGAACCAGTTATGAACCAAAACATCCCTATACAAAAATGTAGAGACCCATTTGTCTCAGAATGATGTCATAAGATGTTTTGGATGTTGACAAATTTTGCACTGGAAGGGTATCGAATACAATAGCACTTTACACCATTTTAACGTGAGGTTAGAGACTTGTAATTTTTTCCCCACTCACATGAGGACTCTATCTATTGGAAAATGAGTGCATCACAAAATTGAATTGGTCATTTCCCTTCCCCTTTAAAGTAAACAAAATATTAATTGAAGGGTCAGATAATAAGTTATATATATTAATAAGCTATAGCAGTGTTTACAAACAAAATGCATGTAATATTGAACATCTTTTTCCCTCGTCAAGAAATCCTCCATAATTTCTTAAAATACACAAAGACAAAGATTGGAGAAATTCAATATGTTTATCACCACCAAACTGACAACTGTGAAATACGATTGTGCCTAATTCTGGGTACTAGAACAATTTGCAAATCAGCTCCCCTCAGCCAATCTGAATGGAGAGGGGAAACGGTACCGCCCATTGATGGAGTGACTTCAAAACTAAACCCATCTTCTGTATAGATGACCAGCCGGCAACATAACTGTCAATCATATCTCTCCAGAGCCAATCAGAAAGCCGTAAATATTTCTCATACTATATTTGGGTAGATGGGGCAGTTTAAATATAAATTAAGAGCAATTTGTTGTAGGTAGGGTCTACATTGAAAAGTATTCCTAAAAACACTAACCATAAAACCTACTTGGTGAGAAGCACTGCGGCTGCTGATAGTATAAACTATTTTGAGAAAGGATTCCCTTCGAAGTAATATGGTTTGGACATTTGTTCACCCGAAAACATTTGAATCTGAGAAACGATTCATGCATGAATCGTTTCTCAGATTTCTGAGGGTTAGTGTCTGTTAGCGAATGCTGCGGCCAGAGATGCAATTGGTATCGCTGTTACCTCGCTAAACATGGATTGATTTGCATACATGTGAAACTATCGTGACAGTTTTTTGCTGTTTTCTCAGCAAGTAGACACAGTAGGCCTATTCAGCTGAAACTTTCACATATGACTTTCATTTTATCTTTCTTTATAATTTGCCTATAAATCAACAATACATTGACAAAAACCAATCTATGACCCTACCCTTAATGTTATTGTCACATAAGGTCAACTAAAAACAAGTTTTCTGGTTTGGGCAACGTCCGAGTTATACAAGCTTTTTGGCTTGATGGTATACATGGTGCAGTTTTAATAATTACATGTGTAAACTCAACTTCACTCATGCAAAAACAAAACAGGTGTAAGAACAAGAGTTGCTGGAAATTTTCGCTTTAGAAATTTTTCAGTTTACAAAAATTCTTAACAGCCAAAAGAAATAACTGAATCATCCGATAAAGCATCCAATACATTAATTGTTGCAATTTCCCTTGTTCATGAAGGATCAATTGTTGTTTTATGTTTTTAATGGAACCCCTCCCCAACACCAAAAAAAACCAAAAAAAAACCCCCCAAAACAAACAAAAAACAAAAAATCACTTATAATATTAAACTGCTGTGCTGGAATTTGACAATGGCTGCTTCATTGAAAAAGAATACAAAACAATAAAAGAGGCTGGTTTCGGATACTTGCATGTGCACTTCATTAAAAACAGAAATTTATGTGTAGTCTCTGCTTCGCGTGTCTCTGTCCTAATTGATGGGCCACCCTCTCCAAAATGAAACACCGCAGGCTGAATTGGAGACTAATCTTTGCAGTTACACAAAATGTTATCCTCGCACCTCCTTATCCATATAGTCTCCACACACCAGTAGTCATATCGACTAAAGCTGACATCTTTCATACACAAAGCATTTTTACACTTGCCGACTGGTGACAGTTCAAGACCAAAATAACCCCCAAAAAACGACTGTGGTGGAGTCTAGCACATTATAAAGTAGTCTTCTCAACAAGACGCAACCATGGAATCCTGCACAGAATAAGTTCATTGCAATAACAGTCCATGCTGCATGGCAGCTGCTATCAAACAGCTTGAGGGGGAGGCTAGGCCACATAGTGGTATTGGTTTTGATTGTCCTTGTCTCTTTCCATGTAGTCTCGATCAATCAGACTCTCGATCCTCTTCTTTAAATCCGATGGCTGAAAAGACGGACAGAAAGTGGAGTTAATAAAAATAAACTTGTTTTTCATCGTTTGTCCACCCGTACCGATTTGTTTAAATTTTCCATCCCCTGCCATTTTGCTCACAGCTGTTCTTGTTAATAATGTCATATGTGCCCCCCTACCAGAAGTTGTATGTAAGCTTAAAGGCACTGAACAAGTTTGGTAATTGTCAAAGACCAGTGTTCTCACTTGGTGTATACCAACATATGCATAAAATAACAAGCCTGTGAAAATTTGGGCTCAATTGGTCATCGAAGTTGCAAGAAAATGATGAAAGAAAAAACACCCATGTTGAAGGAATAAAAAGGCTTCAGGCCAGAAGTCTTTTATTATTGTAGTGAGAAATTACCTCTTTCTCAAAAACTACGTTACTTCAGAGGGAGTCCTTTTTCACAATGTTTTACACTATCAACAGCTCTCCATTATTCGTTACCAAGTAAGTTTTTATGCAAATATATATTTTGAGTAATTACCAATTGGTACAGTGCCTTTAAAGGCACTGGACACCTTTGGTAATTGTCAAAGACCAGTATTCTCACTTGGTGTATCCCAACATATGCATAAAATAACAAACCTGTGAAAATTTGAACTCAATTGGTCATCGAAGTTGCGAGATAATAATGGAAGAAAAAACACCCTGGTCACACGAAGTTGTGTGCTTTCAGATGCTTGATTTCGATACCTCACGCATGAGGTCTCGAAATGAATCCAAATATTTTACTGAGAAATTACTTTTTTCTCAAAAACGACGTTACTTCAGAGGGAGCCGTTTCTCACAATGTTTTATACTATCAACAGCTCTCCATTGATCGTTACCAAGTAAGTTTTTATGCTAACAATTATTTTGAGTAATTACCAATAGTGTCCAGTGCCTTTAAATCTTCCTTTTGGCGACAGTTAATTAAAAACAAAAATAATGCTCTCCTTGAGTAGTTTTTGCCCGAATAAATATTATTATTATTATTATTATTATTATTATTAATCAACCTAACCGGGCCTCAAATTTTAAACTGGACCGCAAGAGGCCAGTGATTTTAAGGCCTGTAAACTCATGACCAGACAAGTCCAGCGGTCTTGTGTTTGTGTTCAAATGTTGCCTTTCATTCTAATAAATATAATTCTGTTGAATATTGAAGAATACTTTTCCAAAATACAAAATGAGATAAATCTTCTCTTAGTGCTTTTCCAAATTAAAATTTGGCCACGACACGCCAGTTAAGTGAGAACGGGGTAAAATATTTTCAGAATGACCCAACACGTCCGTTTGCATCCATCAATTTGTATCAATCATTCCTTTACCTTGACGGGAAACTTGAGCTGGTTGTACAGCTCCGATACCAGTAGCGTGTGCGTGAGAGTCTTGCGCATCTTCATGATCCGCACTATGGCAGCGTCGATCTGGTACTGCCTGTCCTGGAAAACCCTCTCTTGCGTGTTCGATTGCTCCTCCGCCTTGTTGTATGGGGAAAAGGGAAACAAGATAATTGTCATTATTTTCCTATTTCTGCAAAAACATTCTCTTATAGCGATAAGTGCAACTGGGTTCTAATGTAGTGCACTACACAACATACAGGACCTACGGCTTTACGTCCAATCTGAAGGACGAAGCAATAACGGTCAAGTGTCTTGCTTAAGGACACAAGTGTCACAACTGAGACTCGAACCCACACTCTGCTGATCAGAAACACTACAGCTTGAGTCCGGTGCTCTGAACCACTGGACCACAACACGCCACGCCTAAAAAAAAAAGTACAAAGGGAGAAACTTACTGTTTCTTTCATCTGAACTTGGTTAATCTTGATCCTGCAGAGTCTGTGTCTGAAGTCATTATTGAAGAAAAACTTATCCCCGTCATCGACTTCTCTCCCCTAACAACAAAAGAAGAAAGAAATGATGATAAAGCCATCTAATGATGCATTAGTAACAGCAAAAAAGAATACAAAAATGAGATGGGCTGGACACCTAGGCAGGAACAAAAGACGAAAGATGGAGCAAAATCACAACAGAATGGCAACCTCTTTCCAAGAAAAATAGACATGGCAGACCTAGAGCAAGATTGGAGAGACGAGATAGTAGGATCAACAGTCTGGCAAAGACATACACAGAACAGAAATACTTGGCATAATTTGGGAGGGGCCTTCCCCCCAGCAGTGGGATGATATGGGCTGATGATGGTGTAGTTGATCCTACAAAGATGTAGGTAAGGGCCTCAAGGTCAAATTAAGTTTTGTGATCCACTTATATTCCAATAGAAGTCCTTAAGAAAATGGGGGTGGGGAAATTGCAAGTCTTTTACCTCAACTTAAAACGGTGTAAAACTGTGTTTGATATCCTTCAAGTGCAATTTTTGTCAAAATCCAAAAATGTTCGGTGACATTACATTTTAAATATATGGCCTGCACATTTTCAGTTCATTCCTGAATTTTGATGATATTCTATCAAATTAGCAATGAATTTGACCTATTGACTGGCGCAAAAAATTCATCTTCAGAATGTACAGACTTATTTGTTTGTGCTGTCTGATGATGTCATGTTTCAAATTTCACACTGAAAGAGTATCAGACATTTTACACCATTTTAACACGAGGTTAGAGACTTGTAGTTTCTTTACCCACTTTCATGAGGACTCTACCTATTGGAAAATGGGCGCATCACCTAAACTTAATTTGACCTTGGAGACCCTCTTTAAAGGCACTGTACACGTTGGGAAATTGTCAAAGACCAGTGTTCTCACTTGGTGTATCCCAACATATGCATAAAATAACAAGCCTGTGAAATTTGGGCTCAATTGGTCATCGAAGTTGCAATAAAATGATGAAAGAAAAAACACCCTTGTTGTACAAATTTGTGCTTTCAGATAGAATAATAAAAACTTCTTGCAAGTTTTTTTTATTTTACTGAGAAATCCTACAATGTTTTATACTATCAACAGCTCTCCGTTGCTTGTTACCAAGTAAGTTTGTATGCTAATCTTTTGTTTTGAGTCATTACCAAACATGTACGATACCTTTAAGTAACACACATACCTTTGGTGTCTTTGTGATTACTCTAGCTTTACCGCAAGCAAGAGACTGAAGTGTTCTCCTTAATTCTGTATCCTCTGCAAAACAGAAAAACAAAATAATTGAAGCCAACAATAAAATATTCCCGTAAATCTAGAGGTTTTTTTACAAGGTTGCAAGAACTTCCAAGTGTTGACGATCTTGAGAACACATTTTGCCAGTGTCCATCTTGGTCTCATTCTCGGTTCTCGGCCTCCAGCTGTAGAATTCAAAGATTCGTACTCATTCTTGGTATGCACCCGACAAATATTTATTGACGCTAAATTCACTCACAAAGCTGGGGTTTCAACAACAAGTAAGGCTGTTCAAGGTAGGGTCATAACTTGGTGAATACTCCAAAAATGAATTACCATAAAAACTTACTTGTGAGGTGCACTGCAGCCTTTTACAGTATAAACTTTTTTGAGAAAGGGATTCTTTTTGAAGTATGGTTTAGATAATTTTTCACCCAAAAACATTTGAATCTGAGAAACGATTCTTGCCTGAATCATTTCTCAGATTCCTGAGGGGTGGTGTCCGTTCGCGAATGCTGCGGCCAGAGATGCGGATGGTACCCGCTGTCACCTTGGATGGATTTGACGTCCATGTGAAAAAATTGTGATATTTCTTTTGCTGATTTCTCAGCACGTAGACAATGTATTCAGCTGAAACTTTCACAAGTGACTTTTATTGTATCTTTCTTTACCATTTTGCCTATAAATCAGCATTACATGGACAAAAACCAATCTATGACCCTACCTTTAATCTTCTTAATGAAAAAAATAAGACCCTTCCCACAGTTTGTAATAAATTTGTTTGCAGTTTTACCCATCTATTTTCAATGTATTTTAAAATATTTTGTATTAACGCACCATTAAAAATTATCCCTGAATGAAGTGACTTGGCAACCTGCCATTAATAAATAAAGCTATTATTATTCTACACTGTGAAACGAACCTATGCCGGTGGCCTGGGCGATGTCTTCTAGTGTGTAGTCATTCCCTTCATTGAACATGAGAAGAACCAGGCTTTGAAACAGTGACACGTGTAGTTCTTTAACCTACAAGAAAAGAAAAAAAGCGCCATTGAAGAGTAAGTATGTCTTTACATCTGACTTACAACTATTCAATGCATTTCAACTATCGAATCAATTTCACGAGGTGAAGCCGAGTAAAAATGGAATAGCCCAAATTTGACCATGTGATTATATTCTGCGACAACGCAATTATGCGCATCCCATATTTGTATAATGTGGGCCCGTTTACTATAAACAGTGATGTCATACAGGGAGTGCTTGGCTTACGGCCCTAGCCTTCAAAATCATGACGCCAATTTATGTAGGTCAGTACAGAGTTCCTACAAAAATGTTTACCTCTTTGAACTGTGCCTTTACAACGCAGTGTCCTAGATTGGGCTGCCACTGAAGCTTACGACCACTGTGTTTGCTCAGATAGAAATGCTTAAATATCTCCTGAAGCTTCACCATCTTCAAAAAAGAAAAAACACAAAATACTCTCATGATAATACACACGTTTCTCCTGAAGATGATCCGAGCATACTGATCGAAACGTCAAGTTGTTATTAAACACGTTTCTTTTTTCAGAACCATCACAACTCGAATTCGCCCCTTTCACAGTCAGTCATTTGCGTGTAGAGCCTTGAATTGGGGACAGCAGTGAATAGAAGCATTATACAACTCTGTATTGTCACGGTAATGTAATGACACTTTCATCCAAACAGATGCATAAATACAATACAAATGAAGCATGAAGTCGAGGCTATACACACACATGACAGATCCGTGCAAGTGACGAATAAACATTGTTGTTACAAGGTGTTACATGATGAATTACCCATAGCACTCAAAGCAGTCAATTTTTTTATACTAGACAACTTGTAGATTTGACGAATCTAGACCATGCCACAGAGCAGAAATTTTGTTTATCTGTCATTAAAAGTAATGTAACCAACGAGGCTGGAAGGGTTAAAAAAGTAGTCTGGCCCCTTTTTGGTATAATGATAATCACTATTCATCAATGTTACTGCACACGGGGTACAAGACAAAGAACCACATCTCTTACCTCTGAGGGTAAATGCACCTCCATGGGTGTGTACGTCGGCCAGTAGCCCATTGTAAGTATGCTGACTGTTAGATCCACATTACCGGGTATATTTTGGTGTTGAACATGCTGGAATAAAAAATATAAAAAATGCCATCTTATTTTAATTGTCACCATAAACAACAATAATCATTCACACAACCTGCTATTGCAGAGCTACCAACATTTGCATCTTGCAATCAGGGAAATTTTGTGCAACAATCGAGAAGATATTTAAAATTACGTTCAACATAATAGGGAAAACTTTCCTTAATTAGGGAGATTTTCCAAATTAGAACATGGAAAGAACGGTTTATTTTCAGGGAACTTTCTGCAGAATCAGGGAGAGAGTTGGCAGCTCTGCTATTGAAACTAAAAATGTTAATCTAAAATATTGTGGCATACATGTAAAGTATACCTTTGGTTTTTTTAACCGTTCAATTGTTTTTACATACAATAAAACTAACCTGTGAAAAATTTCATTTCAAAAAGTGGTCACGTTTTTGAGATATCACCTAAAAGCGGTCATGTCCACGCAGGAAGAATAATCCATAATTGGAATATACAATAATTATGAGAAACGTATCTGACAGTAACGTTTCTCAGATTCAACTTTTGGGGGATAAAAAAATGATATCTTTTTCCATAACCACATTACTTCAAACTGAAATGATTCTCAAAATGCTTTATACTATCAAAAGCTGCTGTACTTCTCACCAAGTAGAATTTTATTGCCATTAATTTTTAGAGTGATTACCCAGCGTATACAATCTTGTCTTGCCTACCTGTTTGAATGCAATCATAATGTCCTTTGAAAGTTCCATATCCTTGAACATTCCTTCGAGCTTACTTGTGAATGCGCCACCACACTCTGAAACATTAAATTTGAAATAATTATATCTAAAATAATCAGAGTTGTAAAATTAAATAAACTCTTTGAAAGCTTTTTTCATCGACTCCCAAAACCTGTTACGGGAGGTCAAAAGTCCAGTGTTGCTGCTTCATCTGCCTGCACAGTTAAGACTTTGTAAAAACTTCCCTTCAAATGACATTTCATCATGAAAAAGAGTAATTTCACAGCCCACTCCTCCCCACAAATAAAAATAAAAATTAAGGATCTACACAGTGCGGTGCTCTGGTCCGATACTCCATTTTTTAAGAGAAAGGAATTTTCTCAAGGGAAAGGGCATCTGTAATATCCAAAAGAACTAGACATAACTCCTGGAACATTTCAAAGAGTGCAGATACATGTACATGGGCAAAGACATAAACAGCAAAGTAGTTTTCAGTATGAGTAAGTTTAGTAAGAAGAATAATAATAAAAACTAGACATAGTGTTAAATAGCGAACCTTGTTTGAGCTTAGAGAGCATTGATTTCTCAGCATCTACTGATGCACTCTTGCCGACCAATAACCTCTTGGCCAAGTCCTTCTTGTAGAATGCTTCAAATACGTCTTTACCTGTTGAACGAGGAAACAAATTTAAGTGCTTGCAGTTGCTTTGGTCTTTGTAGTTCACTCATTTAATCATTTATTAAAGGTTGATTAAAAATCACATCACAACTAACTGGGTGAGTGATTAAAAAGGAACATAACAAATACATCACATGAATGATGAATGTAAAAACAAATGCATGGAGTTTTTATTTTACAGTGAATGAATACAAATTAACATTAGAACAAAAGTATTTTTTCATTTTCCATACCGTGTATGAATCTAAAGATAACCATTATCTTGTCCAGTAATCTCTCCAGTTCTTCCTCCGTAGCTTCTTTGTTTCCGGCTCTTAGCTTGTTATCCACGTATTTAGCTATAACAAATTACAAAGAAGAGACTTTAGCCAATCAGAGGGAAAATGATTTGAAACTTTGCAAAGTGATCATGGTGATAACACAATTAAGTTAGGTTTATGGTAGCCTGAACATCTGACGTCACACTTATACTGATAAGTGACGTCACACTTATACAAGGCTGGCCTTGCTCGCCTGCCAGATGTACCATTGACCTCGCATCCCAATTCACACAGATGGAGATTAGAAGTATATACATACAACAAACATTACATTGAAAATTAAAATGACATTACATGCAACCATTATGCACACACGGACGCAGCAGCAGACGATCGAAAGTACAGTTAACTGCTGCAGGTGTAGCTGACAAACTACGTCACTTCGGAGCAGACCAATCATAACACAGAAATCAAGCTTATGTCACTGAAATCATTGGGCCTGTAAGACCAGTACCCCTTTTTACCCTTGCAGATAAAGACAGGGGACCAGTCTAGGTTTATGGAAACACCAAAAATGTGTATTGAGAGAGTTGCGACATGGAGGGACCAGTTTTCTTTGGTCAGCTGCTTGATGGACACCATTTTTGGTCCAAATGCAGCACAACCCAGTCTGCAGTCTGGTCTTGCAACCCATGTGCACTTAATGCGCTTTTGGACCAAAAATGGCTTTTATTTGCAAGTTGTCACAACTCTCTCAATACACAGCTCTGGGCAACACCAACAATTGTGAGGTTGGCAGAGTGGTTTCTTTCCTCGCCGTCCACCTTGAACCTGATTTGAATCCCTCTGGGGACACTATGTGGATTGGGTTTTCCCCGGAATAATTCTCTAGGGTTTTCCTCCCACATCTAAAAACTGAAACTTCTTTCCTCGTCTTCTCTCCATAAGGTTCTTGGGCTAGTATACTGATTAAGTTTGCTTTTCTGAGAATCCTCGACTTCACAACCAAAATAAATGAATAAAAATAAACAAAAGGAAATGGTTTTCTAGGACCTCCTTACCAACTAACTCGGCAGGCTTGTTGAGCCTCTTGTTGATGAAGCTCTCGAAGGACTCCTTCAGGGAGTTGAAGAATTTTTCATTCTCAGAGAAGCACTCCGTCATGACGTTATCCATCCTGTCCTTGAAGTCTAACAGTTCCTGGACCATCGTCTTGTCCTTCTCCGGGTTGATGATAATTGTCGTGCCAGTTTTCTGAAAATGCAAATTAGCCCGTGTCCGAATAAGTAACTGTGGCTTGACTGTCACAGGATCATGCATTGAAGAGGAGG
The DNA here is from genome assembly GCA_021014325.1 of Plazaster borealis. NCBI lineage: Eukaryota > Metazoa > Echinodermata > Asteroidea > Forcipulatida > Labidiasteridae > Plazaster > Plazaster borealis. The sequence continues at coordinate 2,413,293 of CM037469.1, read as the reverse complement.
ACCCCCGTAGAAACAGCCGCAGCCAGAGCCGACAGATCAAAAAACGAACGTATTGGTGTATCATTTCCCACCTTTTATCAGAAAAGTTGTTTGCCCCCCCAAAAACCAAAAAAACAATGCAGGTTGTTCTTCCCACCCTTGTCCAAGACAAAATTTGTAATTTTCTAGAAAAAATAAAATGCTTGTTGTTACAAAGCTTTTTTATCCCCTACACCTAACATGTTGTACCATGTGGAATCATTTTCCTCACAACATCAAACAATCTCCCTCAGTAGCCATCTTTAAAACTTCACTTAAAATCTACTTTTTGAGAGAGAGCTTAATGCACGGCGCTATGAGGAACGAGCATTGGATTGGCGCCTTATAAACTTTACTTACTTACTTAAATTAGCCCATTGATCTTTGTTGTTGGGTTTGCATTTATTTGGGAAGGAAGATGGCGGGATGGGGGATGGGGAGGTTTGGGGCTGGAGGGAGCAGGGCTCGAATTTGGGAGGAAAATCCACTAGACCGCAGGGCTTGTAGTTCAGATTTTTTAATGGACCAGAATTTTGTTTACAAGACTAGAATAAAATTGAGAAAATACCATAAACAAAAGGAGAAGACAGTTTTAACATTTGATCTGTTTTTATTTAAACAAACACCAAGAGAAGAGTTCTCTTTTTGTCTTGTGGGTAAGAAAACTTTGATCCTCAGCAGAATTGAAAGATATTAACCATGCTCAAACTCAACATTTTTTTAAACAAAGATATTGAATTGAAAAAAGGAAGACCAAAGACAGCTGAACTTGTCCAGTCATGAGTTTACTGGCCCGATGCTAAAATCACTGGCCTCGGGCCTGCGGTCCAGTGTTAATTTTGAGCCCTGGGGAGGGGCATGATATGTTGGGGAGGGGCATGAGATGTTTGGGAGGGGCATGAGACGTTGGGGAGGGGCATGATATGTTGGGGAGGGGCTTGAGATGTTGGGGAGGGGCATGAGATGTTGGGGAGGGGCACGAGATGTTGGGGAGGGGCATGAGATGTTGGAGAGGGGCATGAGATGTTGGGGAGGGGCATGAGATGTTGGGGAGGGGCATGAGATGTTGGGGAGGGGCATGAGACATTGGGAGGGGCATGAGATATTGGGGAGGGGCATGAGATGTTGGGGAGGGGCATGAGATGTTGGGGAGGGGCATGAGATGTTGGGGAGGGGCATGAGATGTTGGGGAGGGGCATGAGACATTGGGGAGGGGCATGAGACGTTGGGGAGGGCATGAGATGTTGGGGAGGGGCATGAGACATTGGGAGGGGCATGAGATGTTGGGGAGGGGCATGAGACGTTGGGGAGGGGCATGAGATGTTTGGGAGGGGCATGAGACGTTGGGGAGGGGCATGAGACGTTGGGGAGGGGCATGAGACATTGGGGAGGGGCATGAGACGTTGGGGAGGGGCATGAGATGTTGGGGAGGGGCATGAGACGTTGGGGAGGGGCATGAGATGTTGGGGAGGGGCATGAGATGTTGGGGAGGAGCATGAGATGTTGGGGAGGGGCATGAGACGTTTGGGAGGGGCAAGAGATGTTTGGGAGGGGCATGAGACGTTGGGGAGGGGCATAAGATGTTGGGGAGGGGCATGAGACGTTGGGGAGGGGCATGAGATGTTGGGGAGGGGCATGAGATGTTGGGGAGGGGCATGAGATGTTGGGGAGGGGCATGAGATGTTGGGGAGGGGCATGAGACGTTGGGGAGGGGCATGAGACGTTGGGGAGGGGCATGAGACGTAGAGAAGGGTCATGTCACATACCTTTATGTAGGCACTGAAGTATAGACACAATTCTACGAGGCCAGTCTTGGTGCGTTGAAACAAACTGTAGAGCAACGACAGATCCTGCGTTCTGTCTAAGTTCAACAGATCATCCAGGCCTGAAGAAGTAGCGGCAACAAAATTAAATCCATTAGGCAAAATCCTCGATTAAAAAAAAAGAGAGAGCAAAAAGAAGCGGAGATTTTAAAGAGACTGTCTACATCAATCTGAAACCCTTCTGACCAACTCCATCTCATCATCTGAGAGTAGTAATATCGGCTCTTATTATAGCGCAATCCTAAAGAATGATCACTGCGATTCGAACATTATTACCCCTGGAAAATGGGCGCTCAGCGGGGTGCATTGGCATAAGGCATGTCTTTAGTACATCAGAGAACTGTGTGCCTTTCAGCGAGTAAAACCATGTCTCTGATAAAAATACAGTCCGACGGAAATCCAACAAAAAATTTGACATCAGAGAATTGTTATCCGACTACCTGTCCCGGAATAATTTTGACAAGACCCCTTAGAGAACCCAATAAAAAGATCTACTTACCTTTCTGTAGAATCACAGAGATGTGCGTCTCCATTAGCTGTTTTTCAACGCAGGCTATTAGCGATTTTCTTGTGGTGTGGTCTAGGTAGTACATTATTCGTTGAGATTCTTCCTCCAGTCTACGGTCTACATGGGCCAAGTATTCCGGCACCTTGGTGAATAAAAACAGAAAACGGATACTTGGTAATTTGAACCACTATAAACATGTACAATTATGAAAGGTCTCAAAATTAGCCTCCGACGGTACACAGCGCCCTCTGTAGTCAATACAAATAATAATACACAAAAATTGATATTTATACCACACTTTAAGGTGTTTTACAGGATTGGTAGAGCTGACATTTACATGAAATAACAAACCTGTGAAAATTTGGGCTTAATCCTTTGTGTGAGTCAGGAGAACATAGTGAAAAGCCAAGCACAATTATCAGCATGTAAAAACACTGTCATTGTAACAACTGAAATCAGCTGATTGCGGTTTTTTAGGTTTTCAGTTAGTGTTCTCGAATATGACTTGATTTCATAGGGAAATATTACACAGAAGAGTATGAACTTTATAATCAGACTATAATCAATGTTTTTTTTTTCCTTACCAATCCTGTATAATACTTAAGGAAATGATCCCAAGTGACGTAAAGAGCCCAATTCAGAACTTACATCTCTCTCGTGCATAAGTTGCTTTCCCTCAGCAGCGTAAAGCCTTTCTGTCGCATCCAAGAACTTCTTCTCAAATGCTTCTTCGTAGATCTGAAGATCAGACAGCATCCTAAGAAGGCTCTTGAGAAGGCTGTGGTCGACAACATCACCACCTCGCTCGCTCTCAATCAGTTGGAGGAGGCCCTCTACAGTTCGCATTTGGACAGTCTTGTTGCTGATGATGTGGGAGCGGAACAGATCCAGTCCCATATCCCTAAACAAACAAAATCAATAAACACCGAGTGAGTTAGGTGCCTAACCAATGTTGATTTTGCCTGAGTTTGATTGATTCAAAATACACAAACCTATGTGTTGTTTGAAGCTTTGCATGGTGTGGAGAAATAAGAATAACTATAAATAATTAATAAACTTGCGGGTACAACCATGTGTAAAACCTTTTTGTGGGAGTGTTGGCTCTGAAAAGAGCCGGCGTTTACAAAACCTATGTTTAAAGGTAGGGTCATAGATTGGTTTTTACCAACGCAATGCTAATTAATAGGCAAAATTATAAAGACAGATACAATAAAAGTCACATGCGAAAGTTTCAGCTGAATACAGTGTCTACTTGCTGAGGAAACAGCAAAAAACTGTCACAGTACTTTCACAAGAACGTCAAATCCATCCGCCTTCAACGAGATAACAGCGGGTACTAACCGCATCTCTGGCCACAGCATTCGCAACTGGACAACAACCCTCAGAAATCTGAGAAGCGATTCATGCATGAATCACCAATGTTTTGGGGTGAAATATTATCCAAATTACTTTGAAGGGAATCCTTTCTCAAAATAGGTTTTACTATCAACAGCTGCAGTGCTTCTCAGTTTTTAGGGCAATTTATTTGTGGAGTATTTATCAATCTACGACCCCACCTTTAAGGGTGACCTTGAAGACACTTACCAGAGTGAGGAAACAAAGGAGTTTTGAAGGACATAAGTTCTATCGAGGAAGAGGAATATACTTCTAATCATGATCTGTAGGGGAAAAAAGTAACAATTTTAAACCCCAAAAATAATAATTGGGGTCGAACAAAGAAAATTCGCTAAAGCGGGACGCAAACCTGCGACCTCAACTGAGCTATCTAGCCCTATGTTGGCGGTCTCCCTATTTTGTCGATATTTTGCCAATATCTTTGTTCGGAGGCGTCAGTCAGAAGCCATTTCAACCTGAGTGTTGTGTTGTAATTTTAGGCTTTTAATCCTCACAGTCCCAATTCCATCCGATTGCCAAAGTGAAGGATTCTGAAGGACTTTGGCTGGTGAGCCCATTGATGATTGCTTATCACAGGGTCCTGCATGCCAATCTTATCTGAGTCCCAACAATTTGATGATGAGTGACATAGTAGAGAGGAAATGGGAGGATTTGAGTTGCACTCTAGCCGAACACTGAGTTCAAATACCGGTCATGACACTCGTGTCCTTAAGCAAGACACTAACTATAATTGCTTCTTTTCACCCAGCGGTATAAATGGGTACTTGTGAGAGCAGAGATGGTTCTTGTGATTGATTTAGCTTGGTGCACTACATACTTGGCAGCACAGGCTGTATACTCCTTAGGGAGCTGAAATGGTTTAAGGAATGAAATAAATGGCCCAGTGACCAGGGGTAATGTTGGAGTGCTATATGAGCGTCACTGAGTGACGGATTTGGGCGCTATATAAGGAGCCACTATTATTTATTAGTCTGTCAGGGTAAAAGAGAGATTCTGCTAGTGTAGAAACACAAGGCTGCAAATCAACCTATTGCATTAGGAGCTTTAAATGTGCGTTTACGTGCAATTATTGTGAACATGAACAAGTTGCATTGTGTGACACAGGAATAATTCACATGTTCCCGTAAAACACATTTATGGCAGGCCTCCCGCTTAAGCTTTTTGTAAAGTAAACTGTGCATTTTATTGTACTTGCCCCAAGGAAATTTAGTTAAGTAGCCCAGATTTTGAACATGTATTGTCATAAATGTATCTTTCTGATGTATTAATGGTAGCGATCACAACCAGTTTAATAATCAAATAACAAGTTACATTTGCACACTCAAAAATAAATTAACACATTTTTAAAAAGGAAGAAATGAGGAGATTTTAAACAAGTAGGTTGCACAGTTCTTAGTAGCCCAGAGGGCAAGTTGAGAAGTGGTGTTTACTATCCCGTAGCAGTTTTTAATAGATAAAGTTCCTGGTTTGATTGGCTGCATATTGCGCCACAGCACCTTGTAAACCATTACATGGTGCTATGTATGCAAAGGAATAGGTCTCATACTTCAGCACGTAACTCCACTTACCTTTTATGACAAGTACTGAGTGCTTTGAGACACCCATCGGGAGTATAAAGCGCTATATAAGAACTGCGTATTATTTTTATTATTATTATTAAGGTACGCCGGGCTAGTGTTAAGGGCGAGCCCTGACATGCATCATAAAGTAAAGCTAAACAATTTATGAAATTCAACACTTTGCAGAATTTTGAAAACATAGTAAGGATCCTGCAAACAGGAAAAAACACTCACCATCTGTCTACAGTGATCCAACCAACAGGTGTTCAGTTGCTTGAGATATGAAAGGCTATCCAGGATTTCAGTAAGTTAACAGTTAAGAAAAATTTGGATGAGGACACCAACAAATTAGAAGCTCAACAAGTTATCAAAATTACATTTGAAATACAAACTTTCAGATTTTCGGTTACTTTAATTGGGCAGTACAAACCATTTCAGGCCTGGAATTACATGGAGGCCACGGAGGCCATATCCTCCATTGCCCCTTGTCTTGGCCTTGGTGCCCCTTCAAAAGTTTCCCATAGACTTTAAGATTTTCCAGTGGAAGTGCCCTTTGCAAAATGAAAATGGCCTTGCCCTATCAAAGATGAAATTCCAGGCCTGTCATTTGCAAGGAAAATGCAGAATTCAGGGGTATTATTTGTGGCGTGTCGCAGCCGAGCGGTTTAGTGCATTGGACTCAAGTTCTGGTGGATGAGTCATCAGGGTGTGGGTTCGAATCCCGGTCATTACACCTGTGTCCTTGAGCAAAATATATTCCACTATAATTGCTTCTCTTCACCCAGTAGTAAATGGGTATCTTTGTTAATTTAGCTTAGTGCGCTACACACTTGGCAGCACAGACTGTATAGTCCCAAGGAAGCTGAGATGTTTTAAGGAACGAAATAAATGGCCCAGTGACCAGGGATAATAATGTTGGAGCCTCATGAGCGTCAATGAGTGACGGATTTGAGACATTATATAAGAAGCCACTATTATTATTATTTTTAAAGCCTGAAAATCCTAAAACATGACAAGCAGGCTCCTCTCACGTCTCAAAATAAAACCTCTTGAACTTCCAGGTTATTGCAGTAAGGGATTTACAGACTCTTTATCACTTCGAGTGGAAAACTAGAGGCTTTGATGACGCAAGTTGACAACTCCAAGAAAGTTTAAAAGCAAAAGAAGATCTTTGAAAACTATTCTGACATCGGTAACAAAAATAATACAAAAATTTACAAATCACTGTCCCGATTGAGAAAGGATATCCCGTATACAGCCCAATCTGCGATCGGACATGCGACTCGCAGAGTATCTTCAACTTGTCATAGAGGGCGGCAGACATCTTGTGGGAGCACATATTCTCCACAGCCTGGTAGAGCTCTTCCAGGCTGTATTTGATGGGTCTGCTGGTGTGGATTGCCTCCACGGCTTCCTTCAACCGCTGCCATGTCTGTTCCTGATAGTTCTCCGGCAGCTCTGGCCTTACTGTTTGAAAAATGCACCAGGAATGGTCTAAATTACTAAATTGTAACCGTTTCAGGTTAAAATATACATGTACTTTCTTACTTCAGGTGTTTTAACAGCATTTGACCAGCAGAACACAGTTAAGAGGGAACACAAACGGGATGTCCAGTTCGTGTAGATCATAAAAGTGCTGTATCCAACTGACACTTTTTCACTCGTTCAAAATCAGAAATCTAATCTGGGTGAAAAAGTTGCAGTTTTTGGTAATAAGCACAAATAGCAAAAAAAGTGTTGGTCAGGTTCAGCATCTTATCCTGTGGATCTTTTCCTGTACAGTACCTGTGGATGAACATGACCTCAGTTCGCTTTCAGGGCCTACTGTACATGTACATGTACAAAATGTACATGGCGTGTCGTGGCCAAGCGGATAAGAGCACTGGACTCAAGCTCTGGTGTGTCTGATCAGCAGAGTGTGGGTTCGAGTCCCGGTCATGACATTTGTGTCCTTAAGCAAGGCACTTAACCATTATTGCTGCGTCCTTCGGATGGGACGTAAAACCGTTGGCCCTGTGTGTTGTGTAATGCACGTAAAAGAACCCAGTGCACTTATCAAAAAAGAGAAGGGGTTTGCCCCGGTGTTCCTAGTTTGATTGGCTGCATATTGCACCACGGCACCTTGTAAACTATAACACGGTGCTACAGGTGTATGTAAAGGAATAAGTTTCATACTTAAAAAAACGTAGCTCCACAATTACCTTGCAGGAAAAATACTTAACGTTGAAGCGCCTTGAGCGTCACTGAGTGACGGATACGATCCGACTCTGAGCGCTATATAAGAAGCCACTACTTACTATTATTATTATTATTATTCTGTACTGAATGTACATATTTGATTTTATGTACACAACTTAAGCCTAATAAAATAGACTGTCTTTCTTGAGTCTTTCAATCATTCAAAGTCTGATAGTGATAGTGATAGCACAGGCACAACCTGGTCATGCTGACACTGACACTGACACTGCAGCATCAAACCTGTCAAAATGTCAACTCTCTAACAAAAATTTATAAAAAGGAAAACCAAAATTAAAATATGACAATCCTGACATCCCTGGGGTAACAATAAATAATAATCATAAATATTTATTGGCTGCATACATATTTGCAAATGATACCTCTAAATTTGTCAAAATCACAAAGAAATATGCAATAAAGTTTCATTTAATTGAGTAAATAGTCGAGACACAGACATGACAATCAATTCGTTTTTTTCACACAACATTTTTCACACAACAGACCTTCAAAACCTACCTTTAAAATTCTTAATTACAAGCTTCTTAGAGCTGCCGGGTTTGTTGTTCGCTAGAGGGGAGGCTCTGCTTGTGAACCCATTATTTGCGGTGCTTAAAGCTGAAAAGTTCGCCCGTTTTGGAGCTTCGCCCATGATGATGTTTTCGTCGTCCTCACACAAATCGTCCCTTGTTCTTTTTCTGTCGGAGTGATGGTGGTTGTTTCCCGAAGTCTTTCTTTTTCTTTGCCCAATCTCCAAATCCGATTTCAGGGATGAATTCTGCTCATTGCGTGTGAGAGGCATTCATGACCCAGGGTGAGGCCACCAAAATGGCCCAATTCCGATGAGAAACGGACAGGGAAAATGCAGAAATTCTCGTCCGGAGTGCGAAAACTTTAGACGAAATGAACAAAATGGCAGCGCGCAGTACATCATGGACGCACGGAACTATGGGAGATTGGGTCAAAGTTCATTTAAATGCCATAATCAAAACATGTTCGCTGATTCCATTATTATTCAACAAACGATTGTGTGCGATGTACCGTTACGAGCTATCCCCCTTTTAGGGGCGTTTCTGTCCAACCATCCGTGGGGAGGTGCCACTCAACACGAAATAACGTACAAAACACAATTTTCTGCGACAAATTCACAATAATATTTTGTTCACATTTGCTCTCGGAGCGCGTTGGGTTTTATTTAGCATATTTTGACTTTGGTAAATCATGGAGGTATAATTCTACCTCCATGGGAAACGGAAACCTTAACAAGAAAAAAAAAGGCACAGTGCCAAACCGCAAAGTTTCTAAAAGTAAAGGAACTTCGAGGAAACTTCCATTTGGGTTAATCCGGTTATTTGTTGAATGTCATTTTTTATGAACGATTCTTTGTTGAATTGGATTAGATTTTTGGGAAGACGGTTGAAAATGTGAACTCCACACAGTGCTACATTTTAAAGCTGGTCAAAAATAGTTGTTTTCAATTCATTTTTCAATTCATTAAAAAAAAATGATCATGACAAACATAGAAGCCAAAAGATTGCACTTAAAAACCCCAAAACACAAGAATAAACAAGAAACTAACAAAACACAACCTGACAAATTAATGTTTGATGGAAGTAAAAACATCAACTTTATTCATCCATTTAGCACCCTTCAAACAAAATTAAATCATATATAAATATAATTTTTTGTAATCAAAGAAATAAATTTGGAGTTTCCACCAAAATAAGTTTCCATAAAAAGTATAAATACCAGGTACCCTTAAAGCACACAATATATCCACACGTTTTCTGTACATTAATCAAAAACAATTAAAAATACACACAATCATAATCTCAAAGTTAAACAAAGGTTTAAAGTTCCCAATTGGGGTAAAATATTTCCAATAATAATCCTGGACAAAGAGAGCAAGAACACTTCAAGCCAGCCTTTCTAACACAAAATTCCCTGATCGAGGACCATTGACACTCCCCCCCTCATTGGGTGAAACAGGTATAATATTTGTAAAACAATGCCCCTTCAATGCAAAATGATCTCAATGTATACAAAAGTCATAGATAGTTCCCACTTGCATCACAAAGTGTGAAGTCGGCCATCTTTGCTGGCAGATCAATCATTTTTTGAATGCACAACTGTGCACGACACACGCAGTGAAGCACGCAGAGTTTTACCAAACGCCTACCATGATTGGTCAGTGAACCCATTTGGCTGCGTGGAAAAGTTAGAACGCTTGACGCAGCTCAAAAACCAAAACTCAAGTTAATAGTAAAGTTGGCGTCTATCGGGAACTATCTATTGCATTTTCTTTTTATCATAGCAGAAATCAAAACAGTCTTTGTTCCTACTAAACCGAATTTCATTAAGCTGTCAACCACAAACAAAACTGCTTAACACAGAAAAATGTTGTTAGCATAAACAGGCTACTGGCTACAATAATACCATGGAATGTATAGGGTTTTTTTGGCTGATGCCCTGGTTACTTGTGCTTAGCAGCAAGTTGCTAAGCAGCATTTTCTGCTTAATAGTTTTTTGAAATTACATGTAGGTTCTGGTAGATATTGCAGTAAGCAGGCAACACACTTTTCTGCTATTGTGTTAAATTCCACTTGCATGGTGTAGTGAAAAGCCAATACATTGGACGAGTAATTAACTTGTGTTTGTCGTACAAATATTTAATCATGGTTGCTTCTCTTCACCTAGGTGTACAAATGGGAACGTTAAATCCCACAGCTATATGAATACGACCTTGTGTTTAAGATAATGGTGAAATTGTCATTTAACAAATATTTAATCATGATTGCTTCTCTTCATCTAGGTGTACAAATGGGGAATTTAGCTCCCACAATACCTTGTCTTTACAATGTTGGTGAAAAAACAGTACTGTTAACCTATAACTTTGTGATGAAAAATACATCAGTAAAGTTCCCCAAATTGAAATTATAAACTTAAACTCCAATAGAAAAAAACACAACAAAACTGGAAAGCATTCAATTTTCTTACTATGAGTCTGCCAGAAGGGATTGCGCAATAGGGCGGCAGCCAATCAAAGCTGTAAAAACAGCCGACTTGCCCACTTTCATCAAGCAGCAAAGTTTTAGCATTTTGAGACAATATGCAATGCCGTTTTTAAAGCTGGTAAACTTATTTTACTCAGTAAGATTCGACAAGGCTTTCTAAATTTTAGACAAAAAGTTGCAGCATTTTGTTGGAAAAGTGACAATAAAACTCATAAATATGTAAGATCATAAAAAATGCCAATATTTCCATACATCTTTGATTCTATAATACAGTTATTATTGTAGCCCTTGTACATGGGAGGAACCTGACTTTTTTATACACTGGCCTTGGTTTGGTAATTTAGTTTTATGTAACGACTGGAGGAGGGTGGCCCCTACCCTACCCCACCCCCACCCCCATTAGGCTATTTTCATGACAGGGGCTGAATATTAGTCACTACCTTAATTTAAAAGCTTTTATCAAAATATAAAAGAAATCTTAACAAAAAAAATGTTTCAAAATTTGAGGTCAATTTTGACAATGGTTGAACCATACAGATGAAAATATGTCAAGAATAAATATTGTTTCATGGAAACTCCAAAAACAGTAATTTTGATTTTTTGTTAAAGGACCATGGACTTTCAAATGGATACAAAATCATAAAGAGCCATCAAAATAAATAGTTATGGGTTTTTATCACGCCACAAAAACTAACATTAAAATTAGAGTTAGGTTATTTTTATAATTTCGTAAAAAAGAAAAACCTTCAAGATGAGAACTCTTCATAAATATTTTCGATATGTTATAAAAAATCTGTTTTAAAGGCATCGTACACGTTTCGTAATTGGAGCCTATTGTTTGTTTCAAACCTATATTGTTGTAGATATATACCATAAAACTAACCTGAGAAAATTCAATTTCAAAAGGTGGTTGTTTTTTTTAGATATTGCCGAAAATCTGGAGCGGTTATGTCCACGCAGGAAGAATAATCTGCAGTTGGAATACACACTCTGAGAAGCGTTACACGTTAAACACTTCCTAGATTCAAATGTTTTGGGGGATAAAAAGTGATACATTTTTCCATAACCGCAGTACTTCGAAGTGAACAGTTTCTCAAATTGCAACATACTATCCAAAGCTGCTGTACTTCTTACCAAGTAAGTATTTATTGCCATTAATTATCAGAGTCATTACCAAACGTGTACGATGCCTTTAATCATTATTTGTTTAACTTCAGCGACCATTATGTGTTGCCATGTGAATTTTGGTTGGTTTCTTTGGCTATGAGTACTTTGATTTCAGTTGGGAGAAGATCTGGCTCCATGAGTATGGAAGTGTCTCGGCTTAGATCGGTTAAAGCTGACGTTACCACTGTACAAAGAAAAACAAACGATACAAAATTATATAAATTATTTGGTTTGCTAATGACACTAGAAATGCACATCACTTCAAAACTAGGGATGTGCAACAGGCCTGGAAATTTTATAGACCCCTTGCATCACACTCTCAAAAAGCGCTCTCACTGAGGCCAGAAAGCGCCCTCGCACTGAGGCCAAAGGAGGCATATCATTGGACGATAGCAGTTCTTTGTGCGTAAAAACGTGCGCGTGACCTCAGCGTCCCTGCAACGTTTCGCGTTATGCAAGGAGAGAGTAAGGCTATTTTCATTTTGTAAATAGCGCTTCCTATGGGAAAAATATCCTAAGTCTGTGGGAAACATTTGATGGGGAAACCAAAGCCAAGTCCAGGGCTCAATTTCACAAAGCACATATTATTCATGGCCTTAGAGCATCGAATTCAAGTTCTGGTGGTTAAGTCATCGGAGTGTGGGTTCGAATCCCGGTCATGACACTTGTGTCCTTGAGCAAGATGCTTTACTTTAATTGCTTTTCTTCACCCAGGGGTATAAATGGGTACCTGCACGGGTAGAGGTTGATATTGTGTTTGGAAAAGCCTTTGGAGCGCCACAGCAGCTCGGGGCTGTATACTCCCCAGGGAGCTGAGTAAGATTAAAGGAATGTTATTGGCCCAATGACCAGGGCACTAATGTAAAGCGCATTGATACGTTATTGTAAAATACCTATATAAGAACTAGTTATTATTATCATTAATTATTCATCTTAAGATGAGTTGTCAGTATAACCATAGTGATTTGTATTGTGACATCACACTTTGCTTAGCAATTAAGATTGATTCGCATTTAAGATCAATCTTAGCTCTTTGTGAAATCGAGCCCATGGCAACAGAGGCCATGGCCTCCATTGCCCCCATGTAACTTCAAGCCTGATGTAATAAAAAAAAGGTACATTTTCATTATGGTTAAACGGAGAAAGAAAGTTACCGTTTGAAAATGTTTGAATACATTACTCACATTTCCGAAGCGGTTTAAAACGGCCTTATTTTTTACTTGGTCTTGTAATTTGGTTTGTTTTTGTTTGTTTGTATGTTTGTTTTTTTATTTGGTTTCTTTCCCCAAAATGTTTGAATACATTACTCACATTTCCGAAGCGGCTTAAAACGGCCTTATTTTTTACTTGGTCTTATAATTTGGTTTGTTTGTTTTTGTTTGTATGTTGTTTTTTTAATTTGGTTTCTTTCCCAAAAATGTTTGAATACATTACTCACATTTCCGAAGCGGTTTAAAACGGCCTTATTTTTAACTTGGTCTTGTAATTTGGTTTGTTTGTATGGTTTTTTTTATTATTTGGTTTCTTTCCCAAAAATGTTTGAATACATGCAAGACTTGTATGACCCAATACTCACATTTCCGAAGCGGTTTAAGCCTGCAGTATTCCTCAGTCCAATCATGAACTACACGGTCAAAATCACTGACTTGAGCTGAACTAACCGCCATCATGTAGGTCTCAAACAGCGGGCGCACTATGAGGCTGAACTGTTGTTATCATATAGACAGTTATGGAAACTAAAATCTCATAACAAAGAAAAATTGAACAAACTGACATGGAAGGGAGTCTGCATTTGAAAGGCACCAGTCTACTTTGGCTCTGGGTTACACCCCTATGTTCCGACAATCATGAGGGGGTTGTCGGAACATAGGGTTGTCGGAATATAGGGGTGTCGGAATATAGAGCAGTCCCCTTGGCTCTGAGCCTCATTCTCATAGACTTATGTAACGATCCTAGCCATGAAAAATGTTTTTTCATAATCTGTTGGACCATGCTTATATTAAGTTTTGTTCTTTAAAGGGGCTGTATACGTTTGGTTATTGGAACCCACTGTTTGTTTCAATCCTATATAGTTGTAGATACATACCATATAACTAACCTGTGAAAATTTCATTTCAAAAGGTGGTAGCGTTTTTGAGATATTGCCGAAAATCTGGAGCGGTTATGTCCTCGCAGGAAGAATAATCTGCAATTGGAATACACTATCTGAGAAAAGTTAATGCAGTAACGCTTTCAGATTCAAATTTTTGGGGATAAAAACAGATAAAACAGATAGAAACCTAATGCTAGATTTTAAAAGGCAAAAATTCTTGCTAAAGGATACAATCCAGAAAGTCCAGTTTTTATTCATTTTATCGTGGAAGTATACCTCCATCATATGTTTGAGCTGCCTGTCGCTCTGAGTGTTCACTGGTGCCCCGCTGTCTGGTAACTCATCTTGATACGTGCTGCAACGAGAGAGAGAGAGAGATATATAGATCAAATGCCTGCTTGCCTGGCTGTCTGTCTACACCAGCATACTCCCTTGGCAGTGGACCGCTGGCCAAAGGCCTGTTAAAACACCCGAGGACCAGTGACAATTCACTCTGAGTGGTCCGACTGGCTAATTCAGTATTGAAAAGCATCCCTATTTCATTTGAAATATGGACTAGTGATATGACAAGCTACCTGGGGCGGATTGCACCAAGCGGTCTTAAACTGGTCTATGCGCTATAGCCGGCTAACTTGAGACGTGCTCAGACAGTCTTTAATTATAGACCAATTGCAATAGCGCGGTCTATAATTAAAGCCGGTCTTAAATCTTAAGCCCGCTATGAGCTGGCTATAACCGGTCTTAGTTTTGGTTTTAAAAGATGGCGCTGTTAGTTGTAGACGATTTGATGCGACGAGCTCTACGACGAGATGATGATACAATGGAGGTAGAAATAGATCGTAGTATAGATTCCCAAGAGTAAAATTATTACAACTCACAGATTTGATATCCGATGATTTAAACCAAAGCAATAAGAACAATGCCGTGCATCGAGGCCATTGATGATTGATTGTTGTTTACGGCTCGTTTGGCAAGTTTGAATAATGGCGGCCGGTCGCTACGGACGGAGCAAAGCTAAGTAAGGGACGTTTGTTCGTGTTTCATTACTCTTCGCCGACTTAACTAAGACCGGCTTATTGCAACGGGCTTAAAGACCGACTAAGCTAAGACCGTCTAAGGCAGATTAGCCGGCTATAACTGACTGGTCTTAGACCGCTGACTAAGACCGTTTTATTGCAATCCGCCCCTGGTCCTGCTGGCCAGTCACTAAATATGTCAAGGGCAAACCCTGCACACTGACATGGAAGGGAGCCTGCATTTGAAAGGCACCAGTCTACTTTGGCTCTGAGCCTCAGGCCGTGTCCGAATTGGCAGCTACAGCTACGGCTACGGCTAGATTTCCACGTCATCATGCGTTAAGAATAGGACGTCCTTAGCAACACCCTTAGCAACAGCCGTAGCCGTAGCTGTAGTTGCTAATTCGGATGCGGCCTCATTCTGATTCTCATAGACTTGTGTAACGATCCAAGCCATAAAATAATGTTTTTCATTTTCTGTTTGTTTGTTTGTTTAGAAGATCTTCCCATACAGGGAACTCGGTAAACTTCCACAAGGGGATATAAACACCAAGCTGGCAACAGCCAGTCTCTCTCATACAAACATTGGTTTAACGTCTATGATTAAGAATTGCACATTAAAGAAATTGTGATTCAGTAACTAGACGACAATACTTATTTTAGCCATTGTGAAATCAGCAGTTAGCTTTGCATTAAGTTGTGTTCTTGACCTTTGAAAATGGCTCTTAGTAATATCTGAGAAGATTCTAGTTGAGGTACCATAGACTACTTCCCAAATACTTTTTACATGTGCGCTAACCGTGGAACTAGACCAGCATGCACCTCATTCCACAGCTAACGTGTGTGTAGAAAGTATTTGCGAAGTAGTCTATGCTGATGACTTCATTGAATGGGGGGGGTGTTAAGGGGTTTGTAATGTCCTTACTCAATGTCTTTCTTCAGCAACACAATTTCCCCTTTAAGTTTGTCACTGGTGTTCCGCAGATCTTCAAGTTCATGTTTCATCGTGACGATGTACTCATTGGCTTAAAAAGGAGAGGACAAACAAATTGCACATGATTGGATATGGATTTTTTTTTAAAATAAATACAAAATTTAGTTTTTAGAACATGTTTACAATTAGTGCATTAAATTGAAAGAAATGCTTTCAAAGTAAACAGAAAAAAAGACTTCTCTGCAAACATGTTTATCAATCATCATTACCATCAATCGACTAAAACTTGTGCTTGCGTTGGGCACATTCATCATCATCTTGACGCCCACACTTCATCTTCCCATGGGACAGTTCTTAGATAATGACTTGGCTGGCGGGCTGCCACGGGGCAACTCTGGATGTCCCAGACAGTGCCGGCAAGTTGCAGCCGTCTGCCTGCCATCTTGTGGGTCAACTTCGGGAGGTCGCCACTGAGTTGTTTATCAAAGATGAAATACAACAGAAATGAAAAATAACCCACCTTTCTGCAGCATGCCTGCCGCGCTACGTTTGTTTGATTCACTGGCGTTCCGCAAGCTTGGGACCACTCTTTGGATTTCATCGAGTCCGGATTGGATGTTGAACCTTCGCTTGTGTTCTGACTGAAGGTGTTTGTATCGACGTCGTGTTTCCTGAGATTAAACAGAACAATCTCTTGTTGAAAAAATTCATTTTTGTTGATGTTAAAAGTGTAACAAACTATCTTGTACATAATATCTAAAGAAAATTTGTACACATTATTGTTACAGAGTGTTGTTTCTTCTGTTGAAGTACAAAAGCTATTTACATTAATGGTAGGATCATACTTTGGTAATGACCAGCCATAAAAGTTGTGTAAACTTTATCCAAAAGCCTGCTTGTTATAAAGATGGTAATGGTAGTAAGCATCCTGCAAAATTATTTGGACTGAAGTGCCCCCGTTGATTAGAAATCAACCAAAAAGTATGTCAACAAATTTGAATCTCCAAAGATCGCCTGCAGGCGACTTTTGGAAATTTTCTTGCTGTCCATTTGAATGCTGCCCAGCAGAGAGTGTGGTTTGTACCCAATGACACATTGCTTAACCCTTTCAGCCCCAAGTTTTTTTGACATAAACAACCGCTGTGGCCCACATTGTTTGACCACTCAAGCGTGAAGCACACTTTCTCACACAACAAGAAGCTTGTGTTCAAAGTTCGATTTTACAAACTCTATTATTACCTGGAAGATTTCATTTTAGAGCATAATAAGTAATAAAAATTGTCTTACTCATTGAATTTTCTTTCATACAATTTAAAAATCATTGAAATCAGCCAATATTTGTCCAAGTTCTTGGTGTTTGTTTCCTAAGTGTGTTCTGTAAATCCAAACACTTTTTTGCACACAACCATATGGCGCTCTGTAGGTGTTTGTCATTTCGGATCTTTCCACTCCAATTTGAAGTGATTGCATAATAGCAACCCCATTATATTTAACCACCGTTGGAAAGATCCGATCTTTCTCTTTCCAATGATGGTAAGCTTGGGTATGGAAGGTGAACATGGACAAAACTACAGCTTTTTAACAAATGGCCTTTGTGCTCAGGCTTGAGTGCTTTTTATTTGTTATCTTGGGCAACTATAGTCGCCATTTGGGCTCAAGCAGGGTATAGTGCACAGTCGACTAAAGTCGCTATTGAAAGGGTTAATGCGGATGGATTCAATAATCTTTATCAAATACTGTGACAGTTTTTTGCTTTTTTCTCAATAAGTAGACACTGTATTCAACTGAAACTTTCACAGGTGACTTTCTAGAAAGTTTTGCCTACAATCAGCATTACGTTGAAAAAAACCAACTGATGATCATACCTCTAATGGAATTTTCTGGAAGAGCCAATTTTATCCAGTCTTCTGTTTTCGTTAAACACAACTGACAACTTATCTGTGAAAATTTCAGGAAGTTAATTACCTTTTCGCCACTGTCTGGGGTTTTCCGCCGCTTTGCTTGTGGTGTTGAGAACTATAAGGAAGAGCAGAAAGAGACTTACCTATAGCACCGTAACTAGGGTAAAATTTTAAGGAAGCACAAGGGGGTTCACTATTTTTTCTAGGGGGGCTCTTCTGGCCAAGTTTCCGTTTGGCTTTTTTCTTAAACAAGCCCCTTTTCAGCACCTTTTTAATGTAAATTACCCCTTTTTTTTACAAGATAATCTAGCCGAGTGTAAAAACATTACATTGTCTGCGTGTAAATGGAAAAATAGTTTTTACAATATCGACACTATCACAAGAGTATGTAATAATTTACCCTGGAAAATTTCAAATCCCGAATGTCCAGATTTCAAATGGGGGGGGGGGGGGGATAGTTGACTCACATTTTTAGTGACTAGCCAGCGTGACCAATAAGCTTGTCATTTCGCTAGTATGCCAGCCTTTTCACCGGTGCATGTTTAATAATGAAAAGAGGGATGCTTTTCAGCACTGAACTAGCCAGCCGGACCACTTGGAGTGAATTTTAACTGGTCCTCAGGTGTTTTAACACGTTGACTGCCGCCTACGAGTATATTCGTAGTAACAGGTGTAACGGATTCTGCCACTACGAGTATACTCGTAGAGAATGAAATGCCTTTGTATAGTGAATTGAATACACTGGCATCACTGAGAACGCAACCAATACGCTTCTGGCAGTGGTGAGCACACATCGTTAGAATTTGTATGCTACAACATGTAGACACAAAAAAACAAAACCTATTTGGTATGCACGCATGCGCACCACACTTGGATGCTTGGCAAATGGGAATGCCCCTACGAATTTATGAAAGGCAGTCAACGTGTTAACTGGCATTTGGCCAGTGGATCACTATTAAGGGAGAATGCCGTTTAGGCTTCCTAAGTGTGAGGGGAGGGTACTCACTTCAAACTCTGTGCCTTCCGTTATACTGCCAGGAGATGAGGCAGCACCTATGGTCACAAACAGTAACAGATAGGGTGGGGAATAGGGTCACAGATAGGGTGGGGAATAGGGTCACAGACAGGGTGGGGTACAGGGTCACAAAGAGGTGAGAAATATGTGTTTAAGAAAATCGACAAATAGAGATGGAAACAATTGGTGATGAACCACAAACAATGGTGTGGGGTGGTGTAGGAGAAATGGGGGTGGGGGAAAAGAGGCAAGATTGTGATGATTGGGAGAGAGAAAAAAAAATACAAAATGAGCATTAGAGAACTGTAGTAAAATGTAACTTCTGCTGTAAAACCGGGTTAAAGAGGGTTACTTGGGGTAAATATTTGCACAAAAAGTTGTTTTCATTCGAAGGCACTCATGTTTCATTTTATTATGAATAATTCATAATATCTCGCATAAACAACTTTGATATATTGACTTACAAAAATACTTGAAATTTCTATGGGGGAAAAAGGGTATTTTGATTAATTCACACACAAACACATTATATAAACAAGTGCATGTATATTCATTTTATCATCAATTGCAAGAGCATGACAGTAGGCAAGGGGGAAAATGTGGAATAAAGACGATATTCAAACTTTTGAATCTTTTTTTGAATCTGAAAAGAAATTTGTTTTTTTCCATCTGAAATTGAAAGAAAGACTGTAATTAGCATAATTGAATTTCATCAACAGAACATTAGCGGATTTTTTGAGGTGGGTGTTTTTTTGTTTGTACATGGAAATGTAGAATTAGTAGAGTTATTATTTCCCCCTGCAGAGAAACAAAATTGACCAAATTGGAATTAGCGTGTTGGCTGTAAGGAAATGGGAAAAAGACAATTTTGACAATTTTGTTGATGGGGAAAAAAAAAATGTAGTCCTGTCGAAAGAAAACATGCATTTTAAAATTGTCTACCATTCACAAGTAGTGTTAACTGGAGAAAAGTAATTTTAAGTGAGTGAAATATTCAACATCAAAATGCCAAAGGGGGTAATATGATTGAAAGTCAAATTTGAATTTGAAATTTGTAAAATTATCTGCTTTTTTTTCATATCCAATATTAACAAACCTGAAATGGTAGACAACCTCGTTAAAGTCTAAGATAATGTTAGCAACCAATCACAATATGCCAAATGTCAGACATTAATTTGTTAAGTGACCCCTTGCACGACCCCATTGTGAGGGAGTCTGTACACAACTAATCGGCTTCTTTGTTTGATTGAAGAAAAGCAACGATCTGTGGGTTACCGGCCAAATTTTGTATACAGTACAAGTAAAGACCGCACGGTACTGGTAGTTTGCTCCAATTAGCAGAACTCTGGTATTTAAACCAGGCTACTTGAGATTGGCCACACATTAGCGCATTCAGAAATTCACACAGGGAAAATATGAAATAAAAACAAAAAACAAGAAAAGCATTTTCAATTTGTTCTGCCACGACCTTTACGACAATTTTTTTGGACTATTTTGTAAACACAGCATTCTGTTGTAACACTTTCATTAATATTTCTAGTACCTCTTGTAGTATTTTCTCCGACTAATTTTTCAAGACATCAACATGAGTACAAGTGAAACAAGAACGAAAAGTAGTGGCAGAACCATACAGCAACAAAACAAACAAAACACCACGGCGCGGACACCTCGCTACCATGGCTATACTTGCCGCATACCGAACGCAGTATGCGAACGGTCATCAACAAAGTTGTTTCAATTTTGCGACAGTTAAGCAATTTTACGAAAGCCCCTTCGATATATTTCCCAAAGTCCTGCGACAGCTAGCCCCATCTGGGTTTTTTTTCCTCCGGAAAAAAAATTGGGCGGAGGGGTTTACTCACTGGAAGCCGTGGAAGGGTGGTGGCTGGTTATCAGGAGGGGGCTAGAATTCGTCTCCCCACGAGCCTCAGGCATGCCAAGGTCTTTAGTCTCGGACTATGGAAATATATATTGTGTAAAAAAGGGGAACGACACAGCTTGATTAGAAAAATAAATACAAAAAAAGAAGAAGTTAATCTTAAGAAACAACTTCTTACCAAACAACATTGAAGTTACAGTGTGTGTAAAAAGGGGTCTGGCATTATGATTGAAAAAAAATGAATGTTTTAATCTGATGTTGTTTTCTGACGTTGCAATGAGTACAAAATTCCTAAACCTCCTTACTTTGGATACAGTTTCCGTACTCCTTCCCAACTATAGACAATTTTGTACAGGCATTCTGTTTATTATTATTAATTTGTTCACCTTTCAAAATGTGTTTACTCAAGGACTAAACAAAAAAAAGTGTTGACAGTTTTACAGAATTCGTTCTAATATTGTGACAGTTTGTTAAATTATTTCCCTTTTATAGAGGTAGCCAACTGAAGTACATACCTTTCCCATGTAAGCTGCATAGGAGGCAGAGTCGGCAAACATTACAGTTTGACTAACTCTGGGACTTCGCTCATTAGAATTCTTCCTACTGTGGGAACGTTCTGCTCAGAAGAAAAAGAACAAAATTAATCAAGAACAGGCAAATATGTGTGTCCCCCCCCAAATCTTTAAAATGCCTTGCATTTGATTTTTTTTTAATTGTAAGTATTTTCCTGTTGTGCTAAGGTATATTGTAAGGCGTGTCGTGGCCGAGCGGATAAGAACACCGAACTCAAGCTCTGGTGTTTCTGATCGGCAGAGTGTGGGTTCGAATCCCAGTCGTGACACTTGTGTCCTTAAGCAAGACACTTAACCACATGCTTTGCCTTCGGATGGGACGTTAAGCCGTAGGTCCTGTGTGTTGTGTAATACTTGGTCTCATACTTCAAAAACATAGCTCCACAATACCTTGTAGGAAAATAATGAACGTTAAAAGCGCCTTGAGCGTCACTGAGTGACGGATATGTATAAGAAGCCACTATTATTATTATTAATATTCAAACAATATTTTCAGTACTACATTTGCCAGTTGCATAAACACCAAATAGTCAATATTGTTGTCCCCAAACCTCTTTTGATCTTATATGATGACGAAGTGCTTGCAGTCGTCATTGGAATTTGCGGGAAGGAATACTGCTCAAACTCCATGGACTCTTCCAAGTAGGGCGTCATGTGACCAGGCGTCACATGACCCGGTGTCACATGGCCTGGAGTGACATACCCTGGTGTCACGTGACCAGGTGTCACATGACCAGGAGTGACATGACCAGGTGTCACATGACCAGGCGTCACATGACCAGGCGTCACATGACCAGGCGTCCCATGACCAGGGGTTCTATAACCAGGGGTCACTTGGCCGGGGGTCACCTGACCTGGTGTCCTTCGGCCCGATGTCACATGGCCAGGTGTGGTGTGGCCGGGAGACGGTGTGTTGTTTGGTGTGGGATACGCCGCGCCGAAAACCACATTCTGGTCCATGGGTGCCATGGTGTCCAAAACCATCCCGTGAGGGAGCCCTCCGGCATTCTTGATGAAAGCTGCGTTGGTGCTAGACAGGCCTCCTTGGGACATAATCCCCTGTGGGAATACGCCGTTGGTGACGGACACATCTGACGAGCCCCCTGCGAAGGACCAATTAAGCCCTGTTGAGGGAACAGACTGTGGGAGGTTTGAATACGGCTGGCTGACTTGCGCATCTGGGGTCCCTTGCGTTACACTTTCCCTCCAGAATGTCTCACTGCCGCCGCCAGCAGCAGGTTGAGCTTCAGACGAAAGATCCCAATTGTAGCCTACATCTTGTTGCTTGTTAGCACCTTGCTGCTGTTGTTGTAACTGTGTTGCTAACATGTAGATGGCATCGTTGATATCTACTCCAGAATTCAAACACTGTTGGTTCTTGACCATTGTTGGACTGAGTGGCTCCTGCTTGGTTGGTTGTGCTGAGGGATAAACCTGCAAAAGAATTTGCAATTCAAAATTTAAGATTTTACAAGTATGTTTAACTGTAAAAAGAGTCAAATACTCCAATGTTATGGCGTGTTGTGGCCGAACGGTTAAGAGCACCGGACTGAAGCTCTGGTGTTTCCGATCAGCAAGAGTATGGGTTCGAGTCCTGGGCTTGACACTTGTGTCCTTAAACGAGACACCTAACCATTATTGCTTCGTCCTAGGTTCCTTGTGCTGTTTAACGCACGTAAAAGAACCCAGTTACACTTATCGCTAAGAGAAGGGGTTTGCCCCGCTGTTTCTGGCAGTGGCTGCTGAATGTGCAGCAGTACCTTGTAAACCCTTATAAGATGTTACATAAATCGATCTAAAAATTCAAAAACTTCAAAAACCTTGCTGCATAGGGGTCCCTTCCAGCAATCTGTGGCCACAGCCACTACTAGAGACATCAACTCGGACATAATATTTACAAAAACTTATTTCAGCTATCACAGTATATAGATAATGAAGTGATCAGGTTGGTCCGGTGCTTTCTTTCTCTGCCTTTCACCTCTGTGGACCCCGGTTCGAATCCCACCTCAGACCGGAGCCTTACATGTGAATTGGGTTTTCAGTCCCTATCTGGGTCCAATTTCATGGCTCTGCTTACCGCGGAATTCTGCGCTTACCAAGCCCTGTAATGCACATAGTTCCATGGGATGTAAGCGCAGAATTCTTTGGTAAGCAGAGCCATGGGTTTTCCCCCATTTGGGGTTTTCCACCCACATCTAAAACTGAACATTTCTTCTCGTTTCCTATTCAACCTGTTATTGTCACTAATTGTGCTGTTGGATGTGTAATAAAATGAATAAATATTGTCAGTTTTTGTGGAATATGTTTTGGACAGACTTACAGATGTTGACCCAGAAGACATTGCAGAGATTTCATATGTGGCAGTTGAATCAACTTGCATTGCCGTTACTCCAGACCCCGACACCACGGCTTCAAATATGGGCGGCATTTGCCCATAGCTTACGGCCGGTGAAGTGGGGTAGTTGCTGGCCTTGGTCTGGTTGGAGTTTCCTTGGTAGCTGACTTGAGGCCAGTGTTGAGTTGATGATGACGTCGAGGTTGAGAAGGAAAGACTTCGGGAGGCAGTGGCAGGGTTCGAGCCGGCCAAGACAAAAAATGGTGAGCAGGTCGATGGATGAGAAGACACAGGGATTTCCTCATTGACGGTCTTTAAGAGAAAGATATCCACAATGAAATCAAACCTACGTGTCGTTCTTTAAAGACCAGCTTGAACGAAAAACGGCAACAAGTGATCTTTGCTGAAATTCATTTAAAAATATTTTCAATCAATAATTATTAGAAATTAAGTTCACATGAGATTAAGCAGATTTTATTTGAGGAAAAAACCCCAATAAGTTTGAATACCCTTCTCCGGTGCTTTTCAGAAAGCCTTGTGACGTCATCACTCATGTAACGTCATTTGTGGGAGCTCCATTTTGTATAGCCACTTTGTTGCAACAACAAAGCAACATCCAACAAATGACGTCAAAGTATTGTTATTTTGACACACGCCCTCAACGGCAGAAGTGTAGCTAGTTCTTCAAAACCTTGAGATTGGAGCCCAATGAATAATATTGAATGGACAGAGAGTAGGAGGGTTGACTGTGTACTGTGTAGATACATTCACCACACAATATCATTTTGCAAGCTGGCATAGCATCTCTCGTTCAAATCCACAGTGGATGATATTGAGTGGTCAGACAGTAGGAGGACCGACTGTGCACTGTGTCGCTGCATTCACCACATGATATCATTTTGCAAGCTGGCATAAGGTATCTATTGTTCAAATCCACAGTGGATGAAATGGAATGGTCAGACAGTAGGAGGGTTAAAAGTGAAAAATAGTCGGCCTACATGTATAGCTTTTGGGGGGTGTTGAGAAGTTGACGATTGCAACTTACCGTGAAGGTTCCGAGGGCCATAGAATCGTTGAAGGCATTCATACTGTCAGTGTTTATAATACTATCCGGAAACTCTATCAGGCTGCGTAGGTCAAACTTTGTTGGGGTTTTACTGAGAGTGTCTATGACAAAAGAAGAAAACAATTGTTTCCATTTCACTAAATTAGTACAGGCATGGAAGTCACAAGTTCCGTTTAAATGTTTAGGAAAATAAACCTAGATACACAACTCTATTTAACTCTGAAGACGAGCAGAGTATACTGTTCGAAACGTCGAGACCACACCGGCTCTTTTCAGAGCCAACACTCCCACAAAGAGATTTACACATTGCTGTACCTGCAAGTTTACTATTTATTTATAGTTATTTCTTATTCTATTTAACTCTTTCAGTACCCACTTTGTTTTTGCGTGTTGAACCGTGTTGAAATTCTGTATAATTTTTGTTTTAAGTCTTTCTCACTATACAAAATGTATCTTGCTGATTTGTGCTGCTTTGGTACATCCCAAAGTCAATAGTATTTCTTGAGTGATAGGCTAGTGCCCTCTCATGATATGATGTATACTATGGGGTTGTACATGTACGATTGATGACACTTTTTGAGTACATAAAAAAGATCGTACATGTACGATAATGGCGCTTTCGGAATACATCAAATAGATCGTACATGTACGACCATGGCACTGAAAGAGTAAACATTCAACAAATGAGTTGCGTCATTCAAAATCCAAGAACCAATAACTGAACATTAGGAACCAGAGACCCAGAACCCTCAAACACCAACAACTGAACATGAACATGCACAAAACATTCCTGTGATCCAAAGCCAATTAGCCGAACACCTTAGGAAAAGCTCCCGACATCTGAACAACGTTCTCCCAGGCCTGGAATTTCATCTTTGAGAGGGCAAGGCCATTTTCATTTTGCAAAGAGCACTTCCATTGTAAAATCTGAAAGTCTATGGGAAACTTTTGAAGGGGCACCAAGGCCAAGACCAGGGGCAACGCAGGCCATGTAATTCCAGCCCTGTTCTCCCTAAACACTGTTCCGCTGGCCAAATGCCAGTTAAAACACCTGCAGACCAGTCAGAATTCTCTCCAAGTGGTTTGGCTGGCTAGCTCAGTGTTGAAAAGCATCCCTAATTAATATAGCATATGGACTGGTGAAAAAGCTGACGAACTGGTAAAAAAACATGCTAACTGGTCCTGCTGGCCAGTCACCAGCCATCAATTTTTTTTTAAAATAACATATAATAAGCTTTAAGATGAAATCTTCGCAGCTTTAAGGAGCAGGAATGCCAGTAAAGTGTTTTGTCCAGAACCTGAAAGTCATGAATCGACACCCTCATTCTACATTAAAAAAGCCCGAACTCGTCTATATTTTACACAAAAAAATCCTGAATTCAGGCTGTTGCCTGAAAACTGGCACCCCTGCAGAACGAAATCTTCACAAAATAAAAAAACTGAAAGGGAGTTAGTTTGTGTTTTTACCTTGAAGCGAGTCCAATGTGTCCATAAAATCATCGTCAA
The DNA here is from genome assembly GCA_021014325.1 of Plazaster borealis. Taxonomy (NCBI): domain Eukaryota; kingdom Metazoa; phylum Echinodermata; class Asteroidea; order Forcipulatida; family Labidiasteridae; genus Plazaster; species Plazaster borealis. Next base: position 2,387,258 of record CM037469.1, on the reverse strand, counting down.
AGTCAGGTTCCAATTGCATCAAACCCGGTTGGATGATATCGGCGTTGTACACATGACGAGCTGCTCAACAACAACAAAAGTCAGAATTATGCCACTTACATCTGCCGTCTAATAACTGGTTCTTTCGAAGAACCAACACTTCAAAATTATGACATGATTGCCGCCTGCAAAGTAGTTCCCTTTCAAATTTGTACAATCTTGATTTAAGATGAAAATAAATACTGCTTGTAAGGCACGCCTGTTGCAAATACGGGCAATTCGGAACATAGTGCGGTCCCTACAGTTCACCCCGAAGAGGTCAATTTCCCAAAGAGGGTCAACTAAAAAAAAATAGACCACACTCCCACACTTTTTTAGGACAGACTTATGGCGAACATTTTTTAATGCCGGAAACAACTTCAAATTTTCCTCAATTTCTTGCTGACGTTTTTATCCACCCAGACTTTCCAGTGTGTAGCGCGTTCAGACAGGCACCTACCGTGACATGCTTTGTTTCACCCATACAAAGAGCAACAACAGGTTCTGGAAAACATGCCTTGTCAAATCCCTTTCCGAGGGTTATTGTGTAACCCCCAATTCCAGACCTTTGTCCTGTTGTACAAATGTAGCATACAAGAATTGACAGGCTGCCAACATTATTCGACATTATATTCGGCTCAGTGGTAGGTAAGTCCGAGCGTTCCGGAATTCCAGCATACCATGGCAGATGATCATCTGTGGCTCACTGCCGAGGTTCTGTGAATCAGCGTGAGTGCCAGTCAGGGTTTAAATGTGGCAACGATATTTTCAAAGGAAAACGATTACCAAAGAAGCTTGAAAAAGGTCCCTAAAAACTAATACTGTGGGTGGGCAAGGACAGTTTTTAGAAATACCGACGTGAAGTGGTTAAAGGCACTGAACACGTTTGGAAATTGTCAAAGACCAGTGTTCTCACTTGGTGTATCCCAACATATGCATAAAATAACAAGCCTGTGAAAATTTGGGCTCAATTGGTCATCAAAGTTGCAAGAAAATGATGAAAGAAAAAACACCCTTGTTGTACAAATTTGTGTGCTTTCAGATAGGAATAAAAACTTATTGCAAGAAGTTTTTATTACTTTAGTGAGAAATTACCTCTTTCTCAAAAACTATGTTACTTCAGAGGGAGTCGTTTCCAACAATGTTTTATACTATCAACAGCTCTCCGTTGCTTGTTACCAAGTAAGTTTTTATGCTAATATTTGTTTTGAGTCATTACCAAACGTGTATGATACCTTTAAACATGATACACTTTGAAATGGCTGCTCCTAGGAAAACCATAACGGGGTGTTCTGTAATGCGAATCGTCCGTATTCTGACTTACTGATTTTCTTTGGGTGTGGAACGGAGAAATGTTTTTTCTTGCTGATGAAGAGAGTGTCAGAGAAATCTTTGAGGGTGTCCTCGTTGGCTAGGGTGCAGGCAGACATTGGGGACAACGGTGGGTGGGGCATATTCATGTCAATCGCATTCTCTTCTGCATTGTCCACCGACTGCAAATTTGAAGCTACGGGCGGCTAAAACGGACAAAGAAAAGGTGGTATAATTTTAACCCTTAGAGCACTTACTTAAAGGTAAAGTATACCTTTGGTTTATGGAACCTTCCGATTGTTTTAATCCTAAACTTTAAAAATTTCAATTCAAAAGGTGGTAGCGTTTTTGAGATATTGCCGAAAATCTGGAGCGGTTTTGTCAATGCAGGAAGAATAATCCGTATTTGGAATACACAATCTGAGGAACGTTTCATGCAGAAACGCTTCTCAGATTGAAGTTTTTTTTTAATCCCTCTTTTAAACCACATTTCTTTGAAGGGAATTGTTTCTCAAAATGACATACATGTACATTATCAACAGCTGCAGTGCTTCTTGCCAAGTAAGTTTTTATGGTCATAAATTTTTGGAGTAATTACCCTCCCTTTAAATGGAATCTTTCTACAAATTAACAAGAATGTGACTAACAAAACCCCATTTCATAGAGCTGCTTAAGCAGTAAATACTACTCAACCATTTTTTCACTAAGCAAAAACGAGCAGGATACCAGTCACAGATGGTACATGTGAAATGATATTTGGACTGGTAACCTTACTCTGGTATAATTTTGTTGTTGCTTAGCAATTTTTGTGTGCTTCAGCAGCTCTGCCAACAATATCATAGAGCTGTGGTCAAGTGGGAATTTTGTGACTTTTGAGGTCTGGACTAAGGCAGCCTCGCTACCATGGGCCTATACCTCTCGTCACTAACCCCTGGTAGGGGTGTGCAGAAAAACAACGCTGATTGGCTATCTAAAGTGAATACTTTGCGTCCACGCGTGTTCAAAACTTTCGAGCGCTTGCATGGCGCTTGAAGGACGCTTAGTATGCGATGGTACGCTCGTGTAAAAATGCAAGTATTTTGACGCGTTTCGATTTCAAATGAATCTTGTTTTTACACGGTGACCTTAAACTGCATGCAGTTAGAAATACCACAAGATCAAAGAAGAATGAGAGGGTACCAGTTTCTCTGTGACTTGATGCCAGCGGTTTGCGGGCTACCACACTAAAGCGCGCGTAGAATGGATCAACTACAGGCTCAATTTAAAATGTGCTAGATTCTAGCACATTTTAATGAACCAATTCCAGGGGGATATGAGGCAGCAAGGCATACTGGGAAAAATGGTGCGGCGAGATCGATCCTCCCTGGGAACAAGGTTGGTACTAAGGCTTACCTTTGTTAAATCCAGGTGATAGAGGCGCCATCTTCTGTAGTCTCTGAGGACGGAACCAACTTGAGATTGGTTGTACTGTATGCTGCCGGTCGTTCCACGTCCACTTTGAATTGCGTCCGCCTTTAGATAGAACAAAATTTAACTCAAACTTATTCTCTTAAATTTCACCCTATATCAACTTAAACAGCATTGCTATTTACTAACATCTGTCTGAGTCTAACAAAAGTCTCAAGTGTAAGATGCTATTTACTAACTTCTGTCTGAGTCTAACAAAAGTCTCAAGTGTAACACTGAACCCAAGACTATTTTGCAAGATTGTTTTTTCACTGGCTTTGTGAGATTCGATTACTAACTTCTATAGAGAGTTTTGACTCGCTGACTTTGGTAGATCTATTTATTTACAGGGTTTGCCCTTAACTTTTTTAGTGACTGGCCAGCAGGGCCAGTTAGCTTGTCACTTTACTAGTCCATCAGCTTTTTCACTAGTCCATAATTCAAGAAATAGGGAAGCTTTTTAACACTGAACTAGCCAGCAGGACTACCTGGACTAAATTGTGACTGGGCCTGTCGTGTTTAACTGGCATTTGGCCAGCAGACCACTGTTAAGGGAGAACGCTAATTGGCGTTGCATTTTTTACTCACTGTCTTAGCTGGAGTGACGACTAACTCACTGGTTGCTTAACTGGTTCTACATACCAGCTTAGCTAGTTTTACTCACTGGTCTAGCACAATTCACCCGCTGGATTAGGGAGTTTCACAAACTGGTTGAGCCAGTTTTATTCACTTGGTGAGTTCTTGGCTTAGTGAGTATGGCTGGTTTTACTCACTGGTAAAGCCTTTTTAACTAGTGAGATTAGCGAATTTCACTCACTGACTATGCAGGTTTTACTCACCAACTCAGAAAATTTCACTCATCGGCTTAAAGAGCTTCACTCATCGGCTTAGTGAGTTTCACTCAACGCCTTAGCGAATTTCACTCACTGGCTTAAAAAGCTTCACTCACCAGCTAACGGCTTAGCGAGTTTCACTCAGCGACTTAAGCAAATTTCACTCACTGACTTTGCAGGTTTCACACACTGGCTTAGCGAGCTTCACTCACTGGCTTAGAGAGCTTCACTCACCAGCTTAGCGAGTTTTACGAATCACCTTAGCGAGTTTCACTCACCTGATATGATATATGCTGAGGAATGAACATTTTACTTACCTGAAGGGTGGGGCGTCGTGTTTCCGGAAGCTGAGGATCAAAATGGCAGCCAATGGGCTTCTTGTTCTTGACAACTTTAAAGAGAAACATGAATATTAATAATTATCATATTGGGCATTTTTTTTTAAAGCAACCCTTCAAACATGTATCAAAGGACCTTAACTATTACTACCCCCAGCTAAGGTGGGCTTGAACATTCCTTAAACCATCTGAACTCCTTTGGAGTATGCAGCACCTGCAACTGAAATTGGTACACACAAGGTTTTAGCCAGGATTTGGTAAAAGGGTGTCCAAATTTGCTGGAAATTTAAATACTTGGAATCCAAATTATTCACTCACAATTCATTTACATGTAAATGACAGATAAAACCAAAACAGGGTGTCCAAATTTAAAGCAAGGTGTCCAAAAGACACCCAGACACCCTTCTGGCTAACACTATGGGTACACAGGTTGCTAATCATTCACGGTAACAAATCACTACCCTTACAGGAACTCATATTACTCCTGGTAGATGAGAGATTATTAGCTAAAGTCTTGCCCAAGGACACAGGTGTCAGGACCGGGACTCAAACCCACACTCTTTTGACTCAGTCATAAGAATTTGAGTAAAAATGGGCTACAGTGCTCGACCATGACAGCAGTGGAGTTTCAAAAATGAGTCACGATTTGGCGAATGGGCCTTCATTTTCAAGAGAGCGATTGCAGCTATTCTCTTCCTCACTGCTCAACCTTGACCAAGGAGTGCGGAAAAAAAGCACTCCTTAAAATTGTAAGTGCTTTAAAAAAAAAATCTGGAGAGTAATTTATCCATGGCTGGAAATGAAATACCGATGTGGCGATAATTTGCTTGGATCAAAGATAACAATTTGCCAATCTTGTCGTGCAATAAATCGTAAGAGGTACCTTCGTGAATAGTCAGATTTTATCAAATCGTGTGTAAATTTTGCTTTTTAGACAATTGTGTGAAGATTGGTTCTGAGGAGTGCACTAAGAGCTCTAATATCAATAATTTGAAATGAAGGACTGCGGTAACGCCACTTTTCTAGAGGTAAGGTGACTTTCTCTTGAAAACTCGAACGTCTCAGGTAACATGTTAAGGCTTATTATTTGGTAAATACCCATTACACCGATGTGGGTTAATCACTGTATACTCAGTACTTTCCCGATTCCTGTTAAGAAACAAAATCCACAGGCATAATACTCAGGTGGGATTCGAACCCACGACCTTTGCAATTCCAGAACAGATGTCTTACCACTAGACCATGGAAATTGCCCAGTAGCTAGAGGCTGCTCAAAATTCTATTTTCGCAACAATGTTAAAAATGTTTAGGCTTGACAACAGAACCCCAAATCAGCGACTTACACTGGATGTGCCAGCTCCTCCATATGGCGCTGTTGATGCGCAGTTTGTCCGCCCATGACCAGCGCGGTTGGGACAGAAGTCTTGGTTTTGGGTACTTCAGATGGATTCCTTTGCCTTCATGTCTATTTGAGAAAAATAATATCAAAATTCAAGAACAATCTTAAGTAAAGTAACGTCTGTCCCGAGCCAATATGGCTCATCAGGCCGGTTTTTATATCCGGTTCCCTTGGCATTCCAGTCCATCGCAGGTTACTCCCCAGCACTCGCCTGTACCCAGTTGAACTCCTAGGTGAAGAGAAGCAATAATGGTTAAGAGTCTTGCTTAAGGACACAAGTATCACGACCGGGACTCGAACCCACACTCTGCTGATCAGAAACACCAGAGCTCGAGTCCGGTGCTCCTAACCTTATTTAGGTACTCAAATGATATGCTTGGTAACAATAATGAGTGAAAAAGTGGCAGTCGGATATGGACATTTTTCCATACATGTATAAGTATTTGAACTTCAGGAGGACAGAACACTTCCAAAAAAATTACTAGAGCGTGACTTGAACCTGGAACCTCCGGATTAACGTGACAGAGGTCGTAGGTGCAAGTCCCACGCGCTCTAGTCAATTTTTCCTTCGTTCAACCCAGAATTATTTTTAAACTTACCACCACTCAGTCAGTTTTCCTTGTTGCAGTAAAGTCCTAAATAGACCTACTGAATAAATCAATTAGTCTAGGGTAGTACAGTAGTAGTACAGTAGTACTAGTAGGCCTACCCACAAAATGTAAGTACCTAGGCTTACCCCATCCATCTGTCCATAGATCAGTTTTCTATATTCCTTCCTCCATGGTTTTACATACAAGTTATTCTAAAATGAAATCGCAAAATTGCCACTTGACACATCTCCTCAGAAAGCTGTCAACGATTCAATTGTCGAATATGGATGGAGCATGACTGTCAATTGAATTGTCATATCGTGTTCAACAACCGCTACTCACCACCATGCTCACACTGCATTTTGCATGCATGATTGAAAACGTGCTGGAAACAACTTGAACATGTAGTACAAAAAATGCAATTATTTCGAACTTGACCCTTACCCGTTTTGCCCGAGAGCAAGCGTCATACAATCAAACAGGTCGATGATCGATTCCTGACTGTTTGCCCGCGACGGCATCTGCGATCCTGGCCGAGAAGAAGCCCTTGATCCCGGCTGCGAGTTCGAAGCCGACCGGGGACGGGATGATTCCGTAACCGGATGTTTCTTCATCGTGTTGGACGAATTCGTCGAGGGATCACTTCCATTTTCAGTCCCAAATGAATACTTCGTCGGGACTGAATCGGAACGATCTGATCTCGTCATCTTTATGTTTGCATCTCCGTCCCGACGAGTCATAATTTGTTGACGTACTTGATGGCAATTTGTCAAACCTTGCCGGCAAGTAATAAGGACGTAACTTCACACGACTTCGTCCGCCATACTTTGATATCGATCGATCTCGCGGCGGCGGACCTGTCACGGCTGTCCGAGAGGGGGCGCGCGCGCGCCGTCCTCAGCTAGTTAGCCGCATGGGGATGTCAACATGTACAAAATGTACACACGTCCGTACACATAATAATACTCTGGCGCCCTCTTGCTACAGCTTTACGGCTGATCAAAGAGGCTAGTCTAAACACGAGGAAGAAAAATCCCCTCCATGTATTTTCCTTCCTCCCTGGTCTAAAAAGGGCTATCAGGCACGTCCTCAGGCTACGTTGCAATTATTTGGGTTACCGGAGCATGCAAAGAGAATTATTATTTACAAAACAAATAAAAGAGTGACAATTCAATATTAATTTGATTGCCATCCAGGCTAGAATTTACATTACTGAAACAAAGTGTGATTTTTCGCACAAGCAGTGTCTCGTCCGCAGTATAGACTGTGCAAGTCTCGCGCATATTTGAACTTCCGGGACCATTGTGGTCCCAACCATACGGAGATTTACGTGGGCACGATTTTGTTTTGTCAATTATTTTAGTTTAACGTGGTATATGCCCGTGAAAAATACATATGTTGTTGGGAATGTAAAACTTAGTTATAAAACAATATGAAAGTAAAATCATTTCAACAATATAACGAAGAAAACCCGATAATTAAACTTGACCTCAACTTCCGGTTGCTGCAAAAAATGAAGAATTTTGTGCTCACCTCCGATCACAAAACTTATGTAAACGCTTGTTTTAGATGAGCGATGATAATCGCCAGATGCTGCAATTGCAACGTAAAGCCTTTTCACTGCAGTCTATGGTTGTTGAGGCGTCAGCGTCCTCTATAAACTGTGTCAAACGTTAATTTTACGCCCGTGTGACCTTCGCTAATCCACGTAAGTGGTTTCTGAAAAGTTAAGATCGAATAAGCATCCTTGTCCCAGAGTTTTAATTTTGCTTCACTAATAATTAACACATTATTTGTGTATTTTTTTATGAAAACTAAAACTTATTTTATTAACATGTAATGAGTATTTTTGTTTTTCAGATTTTGTCATTAGATATAATTTAAAACAAAGATTTGATTTCAGAGAAAAAAATGTTCTTCTATTGACGTGTTTTCTCGTTCCAATACGCGCGAGACTTGCACAGTCTATTATGGCAGTATCTAGTAGTGGTGAGTATTCTTGACGAATTACAGGAATCCGTGAATGGGCATTAAAAGAGGAGTGGTACGTCATGCACTGACTGACACCCACCATGGAGCTATAGCTCCATGCACCCACATTGTCGAGCAGCAGTATCAATCTCGCTCTCACCACGCCAATCCATTGTTATGTTTATCAAAAAGTATTGATATAATACCATTTAAAAATCACCTAACCTGTTTTTAAAATGCTAATTACTCTACCAAGGAAAGATGAAGCCTTTTTACTAAATCATGCTAAATGTGATGTTAAAACTTTGTAAACAAGCAGAAAGGTCTAGAAACATTATGGCTATACCACTAGACCGACGAAGTCAAGATATAAAAAGCTAAAGGGAGTTTTCTGTTTGCTAATTATTTTAATAAAAGCACAAACAATTTACTTTTTGTTTATTCTCAGAACTACAATCTTTGCTTTCTCGTTGAATGCGGTAAAGTAAATCACCCAGCGGGATTTTACACTCCCATGCGCCCTTTTGCCTCAGTACGTCAATGGCAGCGTCCATCTTGCCACTCCATTTCTCCAAGAAGATTTCACTGACAGTGAATAAGAAGTAGCCACTCAACATTGATTGTTGTCATAGAGAATTTAAGAAGGATCGGGGTTACGTGAAATTGTCCATAAAAAACTATGAAATACTCTATCGGCTCTCAAAGGTCAGGTAAGCAGCCCTGTGGTGTCTTGACGTGACTGGTGACGTAAATGGTGACGTATGTCAGACGTATATTATGCGTCAACACGTAATAGGCCTTTTAGTGCAGTTTCAATGTAAACCATGCATCAAGTCTCGCGCGTATGCGAAAATGTTTGGGGCCACTTTAGTCCCACGTAGGGCAGTACATTTATTAACGTGCAAGGGAAACAAACTTGTCCACACTTCCCTGCCTCAAGCGGGCGAGCCACGATTTTCAAGGCACAATTAGCATTTTTTGTTAATTACTCCTCTTATGAATAAAGTGGAAAGCCTTTTTTTCTTGACTTTATCCATAATACGATTGAGAAACATAAAGGAGAATTTGAGTGGCCTAGCTTATCTGGTTTACCCGCTACAGCCAATTCAACTGGCTGGGGTCCAAGGCTCACGGGGATTTCCCCATTGACTTGCGTTGACAAAATGCCTTAGCATGCCTTAGCGTACAAGCTGGGTAATTGAAAATGCCAGACAGGCTTGTTATCAACAGACTTGATGGTCACCAGCTGGCGGCTTCACCATAGCTTCTAAAGAGTTATTTACAATTGTGGTAAGGGGTTGGGGATGGTAAGAGGTCATAAAACAAGATTGATTGAAGGTGAATTGAGGTTTTTTTTTTTTTTTTTTTTTTTTTTTTGGTTATTTATATAGGGGAATCCTTTGGGGGGTATGGGGGAATTTTTTTTAATGGTTTTACAATCTCTAGACCATCTCAAAGGTGTTGGGGATGCTCAGAGTCCATTATGCAGCAATAAATCCCCGTGTGTGTACTGTAGTGTGTGTGTTAGTGTGCCTTGATTTTCGTGGACCGCCTAATGAATAGCCTTGACCTTCGTGCGTAACACACTGCAGGGTTTTAAAGGCACTCAACACGTTTGGTAATTGTCAAAGACCAGTATTCTCACTTGGTGTTTCCCAATTGGTCACAAGTCCTGCTTTGTGTAAAACCACAGAGCAAGGGTAAAACCTATCCTTTTATTATACATTATAATATAGTGCCATATTATGTCGTCGCTTATGGTTAACTAGACTACAGTTAGTCATGGAGGGAGGAAAAAACTAATTCTTCAGTACAGGAGTCAGGAAACTGTAATTTGTCATTAAATGGACACAGCGGACTCATTGGGCTATTTAGCTTGATTGCGGGCGACGTTCGCTAAAAGCTCAGTTCCTTAAAGACAGTGTACACTATTGGTAATTGTCAAAGACCAGTCTTCTCACTTGGTGTATCTCAACATATGCATAAAATAACAAACCTGTAAAAATTTGAGCTCGATCGGTCGTCGGAGTTGCAAGATAACTATGAAAGAAAAAACACCCTTGTCACACAAAGTTGTGTGCTTTCAGATGCTTGATTTCGAGACCTCAAGTTCTAAACTTGAGGTCTCGAAATCAAATTCGTCGAAAATTACTTCTTTCTCGAAAACTACTCCACTTCAGAGGGAGCCGTTTCTCACAATGTTTTATACTACCAACCTCTCCCCATTACTTGATACCAAGTAAGGTTTTTTGCTAATAATTATTTTGAGTAATTACCAATAGTGTCCATGCACTGCCTTTAATTCTTAGTAGTGAAAGAAAAGTTATGGCATATTTCCGGATGATATTTTGTCCTAGTACCTAGGCCTACATGTTTTATGTTAGTCAGTGTTGTAATAGTCTATTGGTTGGTTTGTATATGTTGTTGGTCTGTCCGATAGGCCTGCACTGGAGCACAAGTTTTTGTTTCACACTATAGGCCTATGTTGTCCTGTTATTTTTTCAACTTCCGTGTAAATTTGTTTGCCATTAGGCCTATATATTTTGTTATCTTGTACTTTAAAGGCTCGTACACGTTTGGTAATTGTCAAAGACCAGTGTTCTCATTTGGTGTATCCCAACATATGCATAAAATAACAAGCCTGTGAAAATTTGGGCTCAATTGGTCATCGAAGTTGCAAGAAAATGATGAAAGAAAAAACACCCTTGTTGTACAAATTTGTGTGCTTTCAGATATAGGAATATTCTGGTTTATTCGGCGTAGGATTGAATCGCTAGCTTATTGTGGGTCGATTCACTGTTTACTAGTTTAAAATCCAACATTTTCCGGTTTATTTGCCGGTTTTTGTGGAAGCAACAGCAAAATGGATCCTCTGTTTTCTAAGAACTTTCCTTCGACACTACAGTTGCCATAATTATAATTTGCTAAATATTATTTATTACCACGGCACGTAACGAAAATTTACCTCAATAAAGCAGGTGACTTTACGCCACTTTTGAGAGTGGACTACAATTCGAGAACATGTACCGAACAAAGCAATGACACAACTGGATTGTGCTTGTATCAGTCAAGTGGTTTACATTGTTGGCTTTATTTGCATAACAACAATGTTTATACCAAAACACCCTTTGTTGGTCCATTATTAGGGAATTTGTCATGGTCATGCATACAGTTCATGACGTGATGTGGGTACGTAGACTATTATTGTCGTAAAGTGTTCCACATCTATACCACGTACACATTTATAGCTTTCCATTTGCATAATTTTCCATGTTATGATTTATATTGAGGTCAACAGGTAAAAGATTAAAAACATCAAGTTCCACAAACACATCTGCGAAAGTGGAAACCATCATACAGCGCGCACTATCGCAACGGTTGCAATAGGCTTCATTATAATGCAGTACCAACCCTTGTGCCTTTGAACTCTAATACGTGTGGGTTTTTCCAGTTGTGTGAAACTATATACACCATTGCGCATGGGATTTTAGCCGATACACGTACTGCATGTGATTATGCGGAAGTAGGGTTTGCGAAGACGTGCACTGTTTTTGTGCAATTTTAACGCTGTTTGTCGTTAAGAATCCGTTACTGTTGCTGGCCATCAGCCATTTCCTTTTCAGCAAAGCTGGTCAACTGTACGCAGTGAGTAAAGTTAAGTCACAGATTCACAGCTTCAGGTAGGTAAGACTTTACTTGCAATATTTAGGGTCTATTTTGTCCCAATGCACATGACCAATAAGTGTAATAACTGACAGGACGGACATTGTGAAAATATGATCATGATTCGGTTCACACAAACCAGTATTTTGTATTATGAACAGTACACGCTCTTGCAATGAAACCCGATCTGACAAGTTGTATGAAAGCTATGGGAAACAGAAGTTTTGATGTTCTAGAAGTTCGTATGTTTTTAGGTGAAACCCAATTTGACATATTAATATCGCCCTCTAACTAAGAAGTTCCGGTCCGTATGGGCCAAGCCACCATTTAAGGGTCAGTGGGACGAATGTTCGGGTCAACATCCCTAATCGAACTCAGACACATTATAGCTGTCAGTTTGAACCGGAAAACAAACCACGTTGACTGGGGTCTGTGTAGAGTATGGATGCTAAACATTTGCGATTGCCCGTTGGTTGAAGTCTAAGGTTAAAGGGGACAAATGATGAGAATCATTTTCAACCTGTAATTTATGTTCATAAATATGACATACAATTTACACAATTCCTTTAAATGTTAGTGGTAATTTTAGTGGAGTCCGATGCAATTTTTTCGAGTGCAAATAATTTTACCCAGTCAGAGCTGTGCATTGAGAGTGTTGCGACAAAGAGGGACCAGTTTTCTTTGGTCACGTGGTTGCTGGACGCCATTTTTGGTCCAAATACAGCACAGCCCAATGTGAAGTATGGTCCGGTGGTGTCCCAGGGAAATCTGTCCCCCCGGAGATTCTGTCCCCATACGGGATATTAACATGGGCTGGAGGAGGATGATTCAAAAGAGGGCGCTATCAAAAGTAGTGTGTACACAGTTCGCCGTATGGAGGGGGGGGGGGGGGCAGAATCTCCGGGGGGACAGAATCTCCTGCCACACCGGCACACTGTGTGTTCGTCCGTGCGTTTGTTGAACCGAAAATGGCCTCTAATCGCAAGCTGTCTCAACTCTCTCAATAAAAGACTTTTTGTACCTGGTAAATCTGCTGCCACCTAGTGTCTAAAAGTCACTGATTGTATAATAATGAACTAACGAAAATGACATTCCTGTTTTACTTCCACTAACAGGACAGCCCATTCTCATCAAGATGGCCGAAGCTGCACTTCCCACTGATGAGACCACTTGCAAGTTTAGACATGTACACATCGAATGCCCAATCTGCCTGACTCGGTTCATCGATCCGAAAATCCTGGACTGTCAGCACAGCTTCTGCTTAAAATGTCTTCAGGACCTTGTAGACAAACAGGATCCGAAGACGGCTATTATTATTTGCCCAGTGTGTAGAAAAGAAACTTCAATCCCAGATAAGGGACCGTCGGCTCTTATCAACTGCTTTTTCTTGAGCTCGCTTATTGATGACGTCATCAATCTAGAAGGTCCAGAGGAGGACATCAACCCCCCTGTCCCGACTTGCGAATGGTGCGACGAAGGTCTTGAAGCCGTTTCACGGTGTGTTGACTGTGAGGTGAATTTGTGCAAGGCATGTCTGGAAATCCACGCAAACATAAAAAGTAACAGGCATCATCAAATCGTTAATGCTGTCGGCTCGTCAAAAAAGCGACCCCGAGACAAGGGGAAATCTGAATCGCCAAAATGCCAGAAACACACTGACCAGAAACTGTGTTTCTATTGCGACACGTGTGATTTACTTGTGTGTCTCAAATGTACGGTGTTCGATCATCGAGCGTCAAACCACAATCTCTCTGAAATCAATGATTCCGTTAAATCTCACCGTAAAGCTGTTGAAGAGGCATTGATGAAGTTTGATGAGTGTCGCAAGCAATTCCAAAAAGTGGATGATTCCATCAAACACTCACAGCATAGATTACAGCTCATGGTCGACCGGGCTCTTCGAGATATTGTGGCTAAGGAGGAAGAGGAAATCGCTAAAATAAGAAATGCATCTCGTCTCCTTCAAGAAAGAGTCAATCAAATCGGTCAAGAAAGAGGCGAGGGATTTGACGGCACACAGAGTTGCAATCGCGGATAAGAATAGATGAGCCGTGCAGAGCGGATCGTAGCTTCAGTCAATGACTTGATGCAACATGCTGATGACTTTGAGCTGCTGGACCTCAAGCCAAAGGTTATGCACAACTTGACATTCCAAAAGGAGCTCCAGTTTCAAACTACAGCATAGCAAGTCATTCATTTGGGTTCAAAGGTCATGATGTCGTCACTGATGCAGATATCGGTGAAATACTAGAGGAAGAGAAGTTGGAGGTGCAGACAGAGTTTGGTAAAGAAGGGGAAGGTGAGGGGGAGTTCAGGTTTGCAAATTACGTTGCAATTTTTGTTAGCATGGTGACAATGTCGTATACAATAAGGCGGCTATTATTATCCACATGTACATCAGAGGATAGTTACAAATCTGTGGCTGGATGATTCGAAGAGAAAGGTAATATCTCTCCATAATATGGATGGATCCACCATTTCCACAACACGTCATGGTGATAGAACATGCATTCTATATGTAAACAGCAAGGAGCGACTATGATCTTCACAGACTACGACAAGATGAAACTATAGTTTGTCTGGATTTCATGGGAAACGAGGTGTTCAATAATCAGCACCTTCATTGACGGCAAACCTGTAAATCCTTATGGTGTGCGCTGCGACGAGAAATCTATGTGTCTATTCCTTACGGTAAACAGAGAACCTTTGAGAGACATCATTGCGATGCATCAGGTGAGCACACCAGGTGTGTAGCTCGTGGCTAAGTACAATCCTATCGGCATGACGTTTACTCCTACCGGTGACCTCATCGTGGATGATACGCACACGGTCAAGATCTTGCATCGTGTGTGAGTGACGTCATGGTCGAAAATGATACATTCAATATTAAGGCAATTTACAACTCACAAAGTTAAACAATATTAATCAATCGAAAGACTCCGAGACCCAGTCATACCCAATGTGAATAATCTGTCATTTAGACAAATCAACGTACAAAACATTACTATTCAAAACGTACCAATCGGTTCATAAAATAATAATGTTTGACGTTATTGCGTTACATTGAGTCATTGTTTTTTTTGCTTGGCCGGTTATGATAATCGAGTATAATTTTTTTGTCAAGTCAAGTCATGCACAGGTCATTTTAACGTGGTTAACCAAACAAATGGGGTTGGGGGATGTGAAATCATGACAATTATTGTGAGGTACATTACAACCATACACCAATTCTAGGAAACTTCAGGCTTCGATATTCAGCTTTTAGGAAAATCTGGTTGTGAGACTACAGGTTCTTGCATTTTAAAAGCGGGCACTAAGATTGCAAAGAAGGTAGAGCTATGCATGATGGTTGACTTTAAGTTGATCCCATGAAACACCAAGTAGTATACTATGAGAAGACAATGGCTCCAGTGTAAGAACCGCAACCAATAAGTCCGATAAATAATGTTTAGATTGATGACAGCAAACCGAAGCATTGATACGAGATACTAGCAAGGCTGTAGGGATCCCAGATCCGCAAAATTAGCCGATGTTATCAGGTTGGTATCGAATTTCTCAAGAATGAACTGCGGGAGAGGAGAAATGTAATCAACATGATCTGAACATGGTTGCTGCTCGCAAACTATCAACTTACTTTTGAATCATTTACAGCTTTGAACTCATTAGTGCCCATCGATTACTTTTATGGTAATGACGGATTGAGCTTTTTATTTTTTATTATAACCATGCTAAGAAAAATAGTCACGTGATAAATGAGTATTAATAATTGAAGTAACTACTGATATCATTTTTCAAAATATCGATATAATTTTGCATAGTAATGTACTTCAGCCATTGAGGGGAAATGCTAGGGCGCCACCTACAGACATTGATTAGTAGGCAATGCGAAACCTATTATCAGCTACTGTAATAAACGGAAAACTTGTAGGCTATTGTAGACTCTGGTGTACTCTTTTTAATATCAAGAGCTTGTTAAATGCATTATCTTGGCAGTACTGTTATGGACTTATTATTGAAATTAATCACTAAATCTACGATCAAAGTAATTGTAATTCTTTGGTTTGACTAAAAACAAATAGTGGAGCATAACAAACACTGCATACTCTATATTATTTGGTAGATGATAGATTGTGGTATTTTCATTTTTATTCGTGATATTATTTTTCAAAAGATCGATATAATTTTGCATAGTAATGTACTTCAGACATTGAGGGGAAATGCTAGGGCGCCACCTACAGACATTGATTAGTAGATAATGCGAAACCTATTATCAGCTATTGTAATAAAAGGAAAACTTGTAGGCTATTGTAAACTCTCGTAACTCTATTTTAATAACAAGAGCTTGTAAAATGCATTATCTCGGCAGTACTGTTATGGACTTATTATTGAAATCAATCACTAAATCTACGATCAAAACGATTGTAATTCTTTGGTTTGACTAAAAACAAATAGGGGAACAAAACAAAAACTGTATACTCTATATTATTTGGTAGATGATAGATTATGGTATTTTCATGTTTATTCGACCGTCAAATTATTAAGCATAAATATGTAGTTTTTGTAAACGGAACAAAATTGTAAGATTCGACGGAATCTGCTTAGATCCCCTACAGCGCAGTTGTGTTCACATGGACTTAATTTTTCAGAATGAATTATTAAACAAATTAAATTATAAAAAATGTATGAACTCTAACCAAGGCCCATTTTCATCTAGGTATACTTAAGCATAAATTATTGCTTAAACAGTTCTGCTAAGCAAACATAAGCAGGATACCAGTCACAGATTGTACATGTGACTTGCTATTTTGGCTGGTCACCATGTATTATGGTATTATGTGTATTATGGTAAGTGTAATTTATGTGTGCTTAGCAACGTTTTAAACATAAGCAGCTCTAATTATTTGGGTCCAGATGTACGGAGGGCGCTCGCTGGTGCATGACTGGGTTAGAGTTCGTAATTCCATGCACGGCCGAAGGCCTGCAAGATCATGACACTCCCCCTTTAAGTTTCCTGTTCCTGTCACGTGGACAGCAACGTTAATTACTATTCAGTCGTCTACAAAGTGACACGATACAAAGTTTTTTTTTTGTTATTTTGATTATGGCAATCGAAATAAACACTGGGATTGTTGTCTTCAAAAACGTGTATACCCAACTGGCCATGGCAGTATTCCAGGGAGATCTGACCACTGGTATAAATTTTAAAATCACTCAGTTTTTAGATTGAAACAATTATCACATGGTTACCAAAATACACCAGTCCTGTACAGAAATGTTTATTGAATATTTGAGAAAAAATATTAATTTATTGAGCAACAACTGTAGTTTGTAATTTGTGTCATGGTTTTCACCAAATGTATTTTTTCTAGTCTAAGCTAACTTGTTCTAATGTACTGAAAAGAACTTCATTGTGAGTGAGTTTTAGATTGAAACGTATGTTACACTGTTTTTGTATTATTACCAAACACCCCAAACTCTTTTAAAGATCATTACAATTTGGAGATTCTCTGGATATTTTACCACTTTTATGATTTTAAAACCTGTCAGATTGAAACTGTATCACCAAATGGTGACCAACTAAAACCAGTCCTGTACAGTAATATTAATTGTTTTTTTGACGCAAAATAATAATTGATAAGCAAGTGTAGTTTGTTTGTGTGTGGTGTTCAACAATTGTATTTCTCTAGTCTAAGCTAACTTCTTCGACAATGTACTGATCGAAACTTCATTGTCAGTGATCTTTAGATCGAAATTTATCTTTCTCTCAAAATCCCAACCTCTTGTCAAGATCATCATTATTGGGGTGATATCTTATTGATATTCTAAATAACCCACACATTACAACAAGTCAGTTACAAAGATTGGGGTTGGCCATTGCACCACTAGGAATGCGGGTATCGCACCGAACCTTTTATTATTCTGTATAATCTTTCTTATTATTCCTCTGTATTTTTTCTTTATTATTCTCACATAATGAATTCATATTTGCAATAAAGCTAATACATACAAAACTTCAAGCAATAAGTTTAAGCCCAAAGACTTAAATGTGTGTGTAGCCAGCGTGGTCCAATGGCCCAAATGCTATACAGCTTTAAAACACCCCAGGACCAGTCAAAATTCTCTCCACTCCAAGTGGACCGGCTAGCCAGTGTTGAAAAGCATCTCTATATATTTAATATAAATGATGGACTCGTGAATGAACTGCTCCTGCTGGCTACATGTAGTCAGTAGATGTTTCTACATCCCCATGTTTTGACACCCCTATTTGTTCCGACACCCATTGTGTATTTTCCTGACCTTAAGGATTTTTTCGGAACATATGGTTGTCGGAACATAGGGTTATTGGAATATAGAGCAGTCACCAAACATCTATAATTAAACTTAAACATTTATAAACCCATTTACAAGTAAGGCAGTTTGTTACTGTTATTCCACCTTAAAGATAATGTAGGTGACAATTACTGTCGGGGAAGAAGTTGAGAAGTTTTCATCTGAAAGCTGACTGATTATAAAGCTCACTGATGTATCAATACTCCCAGTGACTCTTCCACCTGTGAAAATGCCTGGAAAAGGTCGATTTTCGACAGTTGCCATTTTGCCAAAATAATTATTAACCAATACACTTTACAAACAATTATCCCAATAGCCGGACTTTACGCCACTTTTGAGTGTGGGTTTTTAAGTACTGTAAAAAAGTAAACACAACTGGGATTGTGCTTGGATTATCATCAGTCAATATTGATATGGATCACATTATTGTCGGCTTGATTCGAATAACAACAATGTTGATGCCATATTATGTCCATATTGGGGAATGTTATGATCATGCATACAGTTGATGACGTTGTGAGGTGGGTGAGGGGACCATAGTTGAGGGTACGGTGTCCCATATCTACCAAGTGCACAAGTATAATTTGTCATTTGCATCATTTTCCATGAGCTTTTTGGTTTGTCGTTCATATATTTTATAGTTATTTAGAGTCATTGTTAAAGTCTCGGTTGTTTAGCCTTTTTCTCATGGCCTGTTTGATGCTACCTTATCTCAATCTTAATTTTCCTATTTTCCCCGTGTTTTTTTTAATTAAGAACAAAAATGTTTAAAAAGTAATAAAACAAGACTAATACAAACATTATTGACTTTGCAAATTTGCTTGTATATATAGTCTTTCATTAATTCGATTAAGGAACCTAAATAACTGAACTCTAGACACACAACCAGCCAATTATATTCATGTGGGTCGACTTGTGGAAGGCTGGAAACATAAAGTTCAACAAACATATCTGCGAAATTTCATTGAAATGAGGAAAGCATCATACAGCGTCAAAAACTCTTTAAACAAATTGGCAATTTTTGCCCAACATTTTGCCCAATGTTGGTCTAAATATCAACAGGGTAAATAATTGGTCAATCAGTGCGCTCGGCTGCTACTTCCCCCTTTAATTGGGTGTCTTTTGTTAAAAGTTTTGCTGTATTTTCTCTCATAAATTAGTCAAGGGAATTTACACAATTGTTGATAAAGTTACTTGAAACAAAAATTGGTTAAATGGCATTGCCCTTTCGTTGGTTAATTATAAACTCTCCCCCCAAATGGTCAATTTCCATTCATTTTTTAATGGATAATAAAATCTAGTATTCCCAGGAATCAAAGTCCAAACCACTTCCACGACAAGTTGTACACAAATTCGAACTTTCCCAAGAAAATTGTCAAATCTTATTCCACAACTATCGCAGTGGTTGCAACAGGCCACCTTAGAATGCAGTAACGACCCCTGTACCATTGAACACTGTTAATATGGGTGGGTTTTTCCAGTTGTGTAAAACTACCGGAATTTTAGCCGATACGTTAACTGTACATCCATACTATTTGGAAGTACATGTACGGTTGGCGAAGACGTGGAATGTGTTTTTGTACAATTTTAGCGCTGTTTGTCGTTAAGAATCCATTACTGTTGCTGGCCATCAGCCATTCTCTAAAGTTCAGCAAAGAGGTTCAACTGTACAGAGTGAGTAAAGTTAAGTCACATCTACAGCTTCAGGTAGGACTTAATTTGCACTAGGGTCTATGTCGTCCCAATTGATGCACATGACCAAATTATTAGTGTAATAACTTACAGGTCGGGCATTGTGGAAATTTTGATCATGATTCGGTTCACACAAACCAGTATTTTGTATGTGAACAGTACACGATCTTGTAATGAAACCCGATCGGACAAGTTGTATGAAAGCTATGGGAAACAAAAATATCGATGTTCTAGAAGTAATGGTTGGTTTTTAGGAAACCCAATTTGACAGATTATACTGCCCTCTAAGAAGTTCCGGTCCGTATGGGCCGAAGCCACCATTTATGGGTATGTGGGACGAATTTTCGGGTCAATCCCAAATTGAACTCGGACACAGAGTTACATAATAGCTGGTCAGTTTGAACCGGAAAACAGACCACGCTGACTCGGGTCTGTGTATAGAGTACGGGTGCTAAACATTGCGAGTGCCCGTTGGTTAAATTAGCCTACCACTTAAAGGCACTGTACACGTTTGGTAATTACTCGAAATATATATTAACATACAAACTGACTTGGTAAAGAGCAACGGAGAGCTGTTGATAATATAAAACATTGTGAGAAACGACTCCCTCTGAAGTAACGTAGTTTTTGAGAAAGAAGTAATTTCTCACTAAAATAATAAAAACTTCTTGCAACAAGTTTTTATTCCTATCTGAAAGCACACATATTTGTACAACAAGGGTGTTTTTTCTTTCATAATTTTCTTGCAACTTCGATGACCAATTGAGCCCAAATTTTCACAGGCTTGTTATTTTATGCATATGTTGGGATACACCAAGTGAGAACACTGCTCTTTGACAATTTCCAAACGTGTTCAGTGCCTTTAAGTTAAAGGGTCTATATACGTTTGGTAATGACTCTGAAAATTAATGGCAATAACAACTCTTTGGTAAGAAGTACAACAGGTTTGGGTAGTATAATGCATTTTGAGAAGCTTTCCACTGCGACGTACTGCGGTTATGAAAAAAGACATCACTTTTTATCCCCACAAATTTGAATCTGAGAAGCGTTTCTCAAATTGAGTCTTCCAATTGCAGATTATTTTTCCTGCGTAGACATATAACCGCTCCAGATTTTCGGCAATATCTCAAAAACGCTACCACCTTTTAAAATGAAATTTTCACAGGTTAGTTTTATGGCATATATCTACAACTATAGTAAAGGATTGAAACAAACAGTGGTTTCAAATTACTATACAATCCCTTTAAAGTAATTGTGTCATTTGTATGCCTTATCTTTGAACGTATTTAGAATAATTCTCATCAGTTCCCCCTTTAACTTTATACCAAGACTTAAGTGGTAAGTCCATTGCTTTTTTCGAGTGCAAATAATTTTACTCGGTCAGAGCTGTAAATTGAAAGAGTTGCGACACGGAGGGACCAGTTTTCTTCGTCACGTGGTTGCTGGAAGCCAATTTTTGTCCAAATGCAGCATAAACCCAATGTGCAGTATGGTCTGGCACTTTCTTGGACCAAAAATGGCTTCTGAACGCAAGTTGTCGCAACTTTCTCAATAAACGGCTCTGTATCCGGTAAATCTGCTGCCACCTATTGTCTAAAAGTCACCGATTGTTTAAGGACTAACGAATTCGAAAATGACATTCCTTTTTACTTCCGCTAACAGGACAGCCCATTCTTATCAAGATGGCCGAAGCTGCACTTCCCACTGAGACCACTTGCAAGATTAGACATGTACACATCGAATGCCCAATCTGCCTGACTCGGTTCATCGATCCGAAAATCCTGGACTGTCAGCACAGCTTCTGCTTAAAATGTCTTCAGGACCTTGTAGACAAACAGGATGCGAAGACGGCTATTATTATTTGCCCAGTGTGTAGAGAGAAAACTTCAATCCCAGATAAGGGACCGTCGGCTCTTCTCAACTGCTTTTTCTTGAGCTCGCTTATCGATGACGTCATCAATCTAGAAGGGTTGAAGGAGGACATCAACCCCCTGTCTCGACTTGCGAAGGATGCGACGAAGGTCTTGAAGCCGTTTCACGGTGTGTTGACTGTGATGCGAATTTTTGCAAGACCTGTCTTGTAAACCACGCGAAATTAAAAATTCACAGGCATCATCAAATCGTTAATGCTGTCAGCTCGTCAAAAAAGCGACCCCAAGACAAGGGGAAATCCGAATCGTCAAAATGCCGGAAACACACTGACCACGAAGTGTGTTTTTATTGCAACACGTGTGATGTACTTGTGTGTCTCAAATGTGCGGTGTTCGATCATCGAGTGTCAAACCACAATCTCTCTGAAATCAATGATTCTGTTAAATCTCAGCGTAAAGCTGTTGAAGAGGCATTGGTGAAGTTCGATGAATGTCGCAAGCAATTCCAAAAAGTGGATGACTCTATCAAACACTCACAGCATAGATTACAGCTCATGGCCGACCGGGCTCTTCAAGATATTGTGGCTAAGGAGGAAGAGGAAATCGCTAAAATAAGAAATGCATCTCGCCTCCTTCAAAAAAGAGTCACTCAAATCAGTCAAGAAAGGGGCGAGGAATTTGATATCATACAGGGCAGCAATCGCGATAAGATGGGCCGTGCAGAGCAGATCGTAGCTTCAGTCAATGACTTGATGCAACATACTGATGACTTTGAGCTGCTGGACCTCAAGCCAAAGGTTATGCACAACTTGACATTCCACAAAGAGCTCCAGTTTCAAACAGTGCGGCATAGCAAGTCATTCATTGGGTTCAAAGGTCATGATGTCGTCACTGATGCAGATCTCGGTGAAATACTAGAGGAAGAGGAGTGGGAGATGCAGACAAAGTTTGGTAAAGAAGGGGAAGGTGAGGGCGAGTTCAAGTTTGCATCGGACGTTGCTTGTTTTAGCAACGGTGACATTGTCATTACTGATATAGTAAGGCTGCTACCATCCACATTCACATCAACGGGTGGTTACAAATCTACAGGTATTCAAAGCGGAACAGAGGATGGGAAACTAGAATGCCCTGTTGGAGTCGCGGTGACCTCTGATGACCTGCTTCTGGTTACTGACGGACAGGATATAAAGGTTTATGATAGAGAACTGCGATATATCCGCCAGTTCAGACCCTCACATAATGAAGTCGAGTGGCAGTCAGAGAGTCTACTCGGTGGAATCGCTGTTGACAAGAAAGATCGGATTGCAGTGGCTGACTGTGAGAGAAAGGTAATATCTCTCCATAATATGGATGGATCCACCATTTCCACAATACATCATGGTGATATTGGTAATCCATGCTTTCTATCCGTAAGCAGCAAGGAGCGACTGATCTTCACAGACTACCACAAGATGAAACTAGTTTGTCTGGATTTTATGGGAAACGAGGTGTTCAATATCAGCATCTTCATTGACGGCACACCTGTAAAACCTGCTGGTGTGTGCTGCGACGATGCTGGAGACATCTATGTGTCTATCCATTACGGTGAAGAGGAACCCTGTGAGATACATCATTACGATGCATCAGGTGAGCACATCGGGCGTGTAGCTCTTGACGTGTACAATCCTATCGGCATGACGTTTACTCCTACCGGTGACCTCATCTTGGCTGATTTGCTCTCGGTCAAGATCTTGCATCGCGTGTGAGTGTCAATGACGTCATGGTCGAAAATGATACATTATCAAGGCAATTGACAACTTACAAAGTTAACGAGACAAATTAATCGAGAGAATAAAAAACGTTATTATTCAAAACGTACCAATCACTTCATCAATGTTCGACTTTCGCGTTACATTGAGTTTTACTTATTAATTATTTTCCGCTGGGCCGGTTTACAAACAAACGGAGTTGGGGGATGTAAAATCATTACAATTATTGTGAGGTACATCACAATCAGAAACCGCCTACAGGGAACTCCAATCTCCAATATTCAGTTTGTATGAAAACGTGGTTGTGAGACTACATGCAGGTTCTTGCATTAAGATTGCAAAGAAGGCACAGCTTTGCACGGTGGTTGACTTTTTAGTAGATCCGTGAAACATTAAATACAACACTATTAGAAGACAGCGGATCCTGTAAGAACCGTAACTAATAAGTCTGATAAATTACTTTAAGATTGTTGACAGCAAACTGAAGCATTTATAAGAGATACCAGTAAGACTGTAGGAATTCCAGATCCTAAAATTGGCTGATGGTGTCAGGTTGGTATCGGATTTTTCAAGAATGAACTGCAGGAGAAGATAAATATAACCAACATGATCTGTTCATGGTTGCAAAATACACTCTTAAAGTGCGAGATTTAAAACGTTAATCTATTATGGGATTTATAAAAAAATTAATCTAAACTATTAAAAATTAATCTTAAAAGATTTAAAAAAGCTAAAATTAACCATCAATTCGAAAACAAGTTTTAATCCCCCGACTGATTTAAAAAGGACGCTACAATTATCGACAAAGGACCAATCCGGTGATTGGCTTGCATCACGTGATGAGCATTTCGGGGAGCGGGATTTTCAACGACATCCGCCATCTTGTTTTACGAAGGGCGATCGTCCTTTTGTCCTAACGTTGCTTTAAGTTGCATATTATTTAAAGATGGAGGATCAATTGCTCCTGTTTTTAAACACAACGCTTGGTGACAGGACAGCCACCGTTCTTGAAATTTTTCAAGGTAAGTAAATCTAGTTTTTATGTAGAAAAACGGTATGTTTTAGGCCGTTAAAAAGTTTCTTGACTAGCGTCGTTAGGCCTCGACTACAGTACCGTGATAGTACACATAGTACACACACAGTCAGGCTGTTTAAAAAAAAGGCGTGATTAAAAAATGTATTTGTTCTTTGCCCAGCTGCAAATCTGCAATATTACTGCACTGGCTTGCAGATTAAGACATCTAATACGATTCAGTGAATGTTTAACTTCTCCAATTACTTACTAATTTCTTATCACTTATTGGCGTATTGCCATAGTAATTAGTCAAAGATAGGCCTAGTGTCGTCGTAAAACAACAAAAGTGAGATGATAATCACCAGTTTAGTCACACACACTCTACGCCCGTGTGTTTTACGTATACGCGCATCGCTTGATCACGCACACACGGTATACACGTACTGATGACTGAGTGTACTACTGTAGTTCTTCATCGAAAAACAAGTTGACATGTACATTACACACATTTCTGGTTCTTCATTGAAAATGTAATACATTGTATCTTTAACTTACAAGATATACTTTAGACATAAATAACTCAACATCTAGCTGATGTGGCTACTGTATTAACTAGACGAGTACGTCCAACGCTAGCGCTATGCCTAACTTGCTTAACACGATAATTATAGGGGGGGGGCTAGATTAAATACCTAATTTTCTAATTTCCACAAAAAGCAAGAACAGATACACAACATTATCATGTCAATTTTGTTTTCCTTCATTCATAACGAATGGTTTATTCCGTGCATCGCAGACGAAAGCTGAACTGAAAATGATTTGCAGAAACAATGATGTACAGTAAAAAAAAATAGACACAGAACTTGGTCGTTTACTTGGTCGTGAAACGACCGCTAGAGAACAAAACAATAACATGATTTCAGCAAGTTTGTAAACAGCAAGGTCCAATTTCATAAAGCTGTAAAGCAACAAAAATCTGTTTAGCAACAAAAATCTGCTTAGCAAAAAATTGCAAGATGCAAAATTCATGCAAAATTCATCAAAACATTTCCTTACGACCAGAACAATACTTCCTCCCATTTAATAACAGCAACTTTCAAACCTTGTCAAAATAAATCTCTATATTTGAATTACATCTGTTTGTTTTCTTTAAAAACAGGCGGGGACACATATCGAACATGCAGTTGACAGCATCAAAGCGAAAGGGATAAGGCAGCCAGTAATAATCTCTCCTGGGGCCAGAAAAGAAGCCGAATCAGTTTTTCTTGTGCGTGGACTCTATTCCTATCAGTGGCGGTTCGACAGCGGTGGAAGCATTTGATAAGTTGTTCAAAACTTTCTATGTGTTCGGGTTGGACTACCCAAAAGTTTTGAACAGCTTTTTTGAATTCTTTGCCGCTTTCATCTATGGAGTGATGCCTCCCTCCAGGGTAAAGCCTCGGGTTCGATCTTTCGCAACCGCTGTTAAATCTGTTTAAAGGAAAGTATACTTTTGGTTTTGGAAGTGTTCCATTGTGTTAATCCTATATAAGTTACGAGGTAAAAATAAAAATTAAATGTGCACATTTCAGTTAAAAAAGGTGTTCTAGTTTTTTAAAAAATACCGCTAAAAATCTGGAGCGGTTATCTATGACCATTTGCTGGTTGTGTAATCTGAGTTCCCATGTCTGCACTTGTGTAGGACTGGTAGTAATACTTCTGCTCGGGTTGTACTGACTGCAACACTGCCTGGACTGGTCGTTTGCTGTGGGCCTAAAAACTGGTGGTGAAACTGTTTACACTGGATTCCTTTCCCTGTGCACTATCCTCTTCTTGAACATGTAAACACATGGCCCTTTCCTGGCTTTCGAGGCAGCTGAAGCAGACATGGTTCTCTTTAACAATGTTGAATCCGTTGTCTAAACTTATCCTCTTAAGCTTGATACACGTCGCAAGTGTACGATCCATCGGATATAAGTCAAAAGTATTGGTGTTTTTCTCATTCTTAATTCAATCTTTCGCACTTATACAAAAACAGTTAACAATCTAAAAAATGTACCTCTTGTAATTGACGTACTATGTAAAGGTTTATCTGTGAAACTTTGTGCATTGTATTTATTTACTTGACAATAAAGTTAAAAAATTGGTCGAGAATTTCGATTGGCTGTTTACGATTATTTTTATTTATAGGTAAATCTCCTGGTCCATAATTGGGTGTTTATATTTTAATCCCAAGGAAAGTTTATAAATAAATCCAAACAGACTAGGTTTTAATTATCAAAGGGTAAAGGTTAAATCTGTAAAGTTTGAAACATTTTAATCCACTGGGATTAATTTAATTAATCCTCCAAAGACTAATTTTTTAAAATCTTTTGAAAGATTCATTTTAAATCCACGCAGATTGGTCCCTAACCACACTCCTTGAAAGATTTAAAATTTAATCCTGTGGATTTAAATTTAAATCCTTGTAATTTAGAGTGTATTAACTTACTTTTGAATCATTTACAGCTTTAAAACTCACTGCCCATTGATTATTTCTTTGGTAGAACTTTACGGATGAACTATGTACATATATATTTTATTATAATCATGCCACGTTTCTAAATTAAAAACAAATCGTCACGTGATAATTTAGTATTTTAGTAATTGAAGTAACAGCTGATATTATTCCTCAAAAGATCGATATAATTTTGCATATTATTGTAGCGTTTTACTTCAGAGTTGCCATGTAAAATCATCAATAGCTTGTAAAATGCATTTTCTCGGCTGTACTGTTATGGGTTTCTTATTAAAACTAAATCATTCAATCGTTGATCAAAATAATTTTAATTCTTTGGTTTGACTTTAAAAATAAATATATATATTAAAGATAACTGCACACTCTGTAGTTGGTAGTGGGTAAAGTATGTTATTTTTCCCTTTAATTCCACAATCAAATTATTGAGCATAATGTAGTTTAAGTAAATGTTAGAAATGTTTTAATATTCAACGGCAACTGCATTGATTCCCTAAAGTTGTGCTCACATTGGACTTAATTTTTTAAGAATATACCATTAATTACATAAGGATATAGTGTCATATTGTACACGTGACTTGGTATTTGGGTGGTCACCATATATTCTGGCAAGTATAATTTTGTTGTGCCGAGCTAATTTTTAATCAATACGCAGATCTACAGAGGGCGCTCGCTGGTGCATACTGGGTTAGAATTCGTAATTCCATGCACAGCCGCATGCCTGCAAGATCATGACACTCCCCCTTTAATTTTTCTATTCCTGTCACGTGGACAGCAACGTTAATTACTAAACAGTCGTCTACAAAGTGACACGATATAAAGGGTTATTTGGTTATTTTGATTGTGGCAATCCAAATAAACACTGGGTTGGGTGTCTTCACAATGTGTACCCAACTGTGGCAGTATTTCAGGGAGATTCTCTGGAGATTTGACCACCGGTATGAATTTTGAAATCACACAGTTTTTAGATTGAAACTTTTATCACATGGTTACCAAAACACACCAGTCCTGTAAAGAATGTTTATTTTACTTTTTTGAGAAAAAATATAATTAATTCAGCAACAACTGTAGTTTGTAATTTTTGTTATGGTCTTCAACAAAATGTATTTTCTCTATAGTCTAAGCTAACTTATTCTAAAATGTACTGAGAGAAACTTCATTGTGAATGAGCTTTGGATTGAAACGTATGTTACACTGTTTTTTGTATTATTACCAAACACCCCAAACTCTTTTAAAGATCATTATTATTGGGAGATTCTCTGGATATTTTACCACTTTTATGATTTTAAAATCTGTCAGATTGAAACTGTATCACCAAATGGTGACCAACTAAAACCAGTCCTGTACAGAAATATTAATTTTTTTTGACACAAAATATTAATTAATTAGCAAGTGTAGTTTGTTTGTGTGTGGTGTTCAACAATTGTATTTCTCTAGTCTAAGCTAACTTCTTCGACAATGTACTGATGTGAACTTCATTGTCAGTGATCTTTAGATCGAAATTTATCTTTCTCTCAAAATCCCAACCTCTTGTCAAGATCATCATTATTGGGGTGATATGGGGTGATATCTTATTGATATTCTAAATAACCCACACATTACAACAAGTCAGTTACAAAGATTGGGGTTGGCCATTACCCAACTAGGCATGCGGGTATCGCACCGAACCTTTTATTATTCTGCATAATCTTTCTTATTATTACTCTGTATGTTTTCTTTATTATTCTCACATAATGAATTCATATTACAATAAAGCTAATACATACAAAACTTCAAGCAATAAGTTTATGCCCAAAGACTTAATGTGCGTGCAGCCAGCGTGGTCTACTGGCCCAAATGCTATACAGCTTTAAAACACCCCAGGACCAGTCAAAATTCTCTCCAATCCAAGTGGACCGGCTAGCCAGTGTTGAAAAGCATCTCTATTTAATATAAATGATGGACTCGTGAATAAACTGCTCCTGCTGGCTGCATGTAGTCAGTAGATGTTTCTACATCCCTATGTTTCGACACCCTTATATGTTCCGACACTCATTGTGTATTTTCCTGAAGGTTTTTTTTCGGAACATATGGTTGTCGGAACATAGGGGTGTCGGAATATAGCAGTCACCGTACATCTATAATTAAACTTAAACATTTATAAACCCATTTACAAGTAAGGCAGTTTGTTACTGTTATCCCACCTTAAAGATAATGTAGGTGACAACTGTCGGGGAAGAAGTTGAGAAGTTTTCATCTGAAAGCTGACTGATTATAAAGCTCACTGGTGTATCAATACTCCCAGTGACTCTTCCACCTGTGAAAATACCGGGAAAAGGTCGATTTTCGACAGTTGCCATTTTGCCACAATAATTATTAACCAATACACTTTAAGAACGATTATCACATAGCCGGACTTTACGCCACTTTTGAGAGTGGGTTACAATATTAATTGCCGTAAAAAGTAAACACAACTAGGATTGTGCTTGGATTATCATCAGTCAATATTGATATGAATCACATTAGTGTCGGCTTGATTTGAATAACAACAATGTTGATGCCACAAATATGTCCATATTTAGGGAATGTTATGATCATTCATACAGTTGATGACGTTGTGAGGTGGGTGAGGGGACCATAGTTGAAGGTACGGTGTCCCTTATCTACCACGTGCAAAAGTATAATTTGTCATTTGCATCATTTTCCATGAGCTTTTTGGTTTGTCGTTCTTATATTTAATAGTTATTTAGAGTCATTGTTAAAGTCTCGGTTGTTAAGCCTTTTTCTCATGGCCTGTTTGATGCTACCTTATCTCAATCTTAATTTTCCTATTTTCCCCGTGTTTATTTAATTAAGAACAAAAATGTTTAAAAAGTAATAAAACAAGACTATTACAAACACTATTGACTTTGCAAATTTGCTTGTAGTTATCTTGCATTAATTCGATTAAGGAACCATAGATAACTGAACTCTAGCCACACAACCAGCCAATTATATTCATGTTAATGTTAGGGTCGACATGTGGAAGGCTGGAAACATAAAGTTCAACAAACATATCTGCGAAATTTCATTGAAATGAGGAAAGCATCATACAGCGTCAAAAACTCTTTAAACAAATTGGCAATTTTTGCCCAACATTTTGCCCAATGTTGGTCTAAATATCAACAGGTATTGGTCAACTAGTGCGCTCGACAGCCACTTCCCCCTTAGGTCAGTGTCTTTTGTTAAAAGTTTGGCTGTTTCTTCTCTCATAAATTAGTCAAGGGAATTTACACAATTGTTGATAAAGTCACTCAAAACAAAAATTGGTTAAATGACATTGCCCGTTTGTTGGTTATATATTAACTTTCCCAAGAAATGGTCAAAACCCATACATTTTTATTAGTTAATAAAATCTAGTTTTCCCAAGAAATTTATAGTCCAACCACTTCTACAACTATTGGTTAAAAAATTCGAACTTTCCTAATAAAAACTGCCAAATCCTATTCCACAACTATCGCAATGGTTGCAACAGGCCACCGTAGAATGCAGTGTAACGACCCTTTGTACCATTCAACACTATTAATACGAGTGGGTTTTTCCAGTTGTGTAAAACTACCGGAATTTTAGCCGATACTTAACTGTGCATCCATACTATTTGGAAGTACATGTACGGTTGGCGAAGACGTGCACTGTTTCTGTGCAATTTTAACGTTGTTCGTCGTTAAGATTTCATTACTGTTGCTGCCATCGGCCATTCTCTAAAGTTCAGGAAAGAGGTTCAACTGTACGCAGTGAGTAAAGTTAAGTCACATCTACAGCTTCAGGTAGGACTTAATTTGCACTAGGGTCTATGTCGTCCCAATTGATGCACATGACCAAATTATTGGTGTAATAACTGACAGGTCGGGCATTGTGGAAATTTTGATCATGATTCGGTTCACACAAACCAGTATTGAACAGTACACGCTCTTGTAATGAAACCCGATCTGACAAGTTGTATGAAAGCTATGGGAAACAAAAATATCGATGTTCTAGAAGTAATGGTTGGTTTTTAGGAAACCCAATTTGACAGATTATACTGCCCTCTAAGAAGTTCCGGTCCGTATGGGCCAAAGCCACCATTTATGGGTATGTGGGACGAATTTCCGGGTCAATCCCAAATCGAACTCGGACACAGAGTTACATAATAGCTGGTCAGTTTGAACCGGAAAACAGACCACGCTGACTCGGGTCTGTGTATAGAGTATGGATTCTAAACATTGCGAGTGCCCGTTGGTTAAATTAGCCTACCACTTAAAGGCACTGTACACGTTTGGTAATTACTCGAAATATATTATAACATACAAACTGACTTGGTAAAGAGCAACGGAGAGCTGTTGATAATATAAAACATTGTGAGAAACGACTCCCTCTGAAGTAACGTAGTTTTTTAGAAAGAGGTAATTTCTCACTAAAATAATAAAAACTTCTTGCAAGAAGTTTTTATTCCTATCTGAAAGCACACATATTTGTACAACAAGGGTGTTTTTTCTTTCATAATTTTCTTGCAACTTCGATGACCAATTGAGCCAAAATGTTCACAGGCTTGTTATTTTGTGCATATGTTGGGATACACCAAGTGAGAACACTGCTCTTTGACAATTTCCAAACGTGTTCAGTGCCTTTAAGTTAAAGGGTCTATATACGTTTGGTAATGACTCTGAAAATTAATGGCAATAACAACTCTTTGGTAAGAAGTACAACAGCTTTGGGTAGTATAATGCATTTTGAGAAACTTTCCAAGCGAAGTACTGCGGTTATGGAAAAAGATATCACTTTTTATCCCCACAAATTTGAATTTGAGAAGCGTTTCTCAGATTGTGTCTTCCAATTGCAGATTATTTTTCCTGCGTAGACATAACCGCTCCAGATTTTCGGCAATATCTCAAAAACGCTACCACCTTTTGAAATGAAATTTTCACAGGTTAGTTTTATGGTATATATCTACAACTATAGTAAAGGATTGAAACAAACAGTGTGTTCAAATTACCAAACGTATACAATCCCTTTAAAGTAATTGTGTCATTTGCATGCCATATCTTTGAACGTAATTACAATGATTCTCATCAGTTCCCCCCTTTAACTTTATGCCAAGACTTAAGTGGTAAGTCCATTGCTTTTTTTTCGAGTGCAAATAGTTTTAATCGGTCAGAGCTGTGCATTGAGAGAGTTGCGACACGGAGGGACCAGTTTTCTTTGGTCACGTGGTTGCTGGACGCCAATTTTGGTCCAAATGCAGCATTAACCCAGTGTGCAGTATAGTCTGGCACTTTCTTGGACCAAAAATGGCTTCTAAACGCAAGTTGTCGCAACTTTCTCAATAAACGGCTCTGTATCCGGTAAATCTGCTGCCACCTAGTGTCTAAAAGTCACCGATTGTTTAAGGACTAACGAATTCGAAAATGACATTCCTTTTTACTTCCGCTAACAGGACAGCCCATTCTTATCAAGATGGCCGAAGCTGCACTTCCCACTGAGACCACTTGCAAGATTAGACATGTACACATCGAATGCCCAATCTGCCTGACTCGGTTCATCGATCCGAAAATCCTGGACTGTCAGCACAGCTTCTGCTTAAAATGTCTCCAGGAACTTGTAGACAAACAGGATCCGAAGACGGGTGTTATTATTTGCCCAGTGTGTATACAAGAAACTTCAATCCCAGATAAGGGACTGTCGGCTCTTCTCAACTGCTTTTTATTGAGCTCGCTTATCGATGACGTCATCAATCTAGAAGGGTTGAAGGAGGACATCAACCCCCCTGTCTCGACTTGCGAAGGATGCGACGAAGGTCTTGAAGCCGTTTCACGGTGTGTTGACTGCGAGGTGAATTTGTGCAAGACATGTCTGGAAATCCACGCAAAAATAAAAAGGAACAGGCATCATCAAATCGTTAATAATGTCGGCTCGTCAAAAAAGCGACCCAAAGACAAGGGGAAATCCGAATCGTCAAAATGCCGGAAACACACTGACCAAGAAGTGTGTTTTTATTGCAACACGTGTGATTTACTTGTGTGTCTCAATTGTGTGGCATTTGATCACTGAGCGTCAAACCACAATCTCTCTGAAATCAGTGATTACATTCGATCTCATCGTCAAGCTGTTGAAGAGGCATTGATGAAGTTTGATGAGTATCGCAAGCAATTCCAAAAAGTGGATGTCTCCATCCAACACTACAGCATAGATTACAGCTCATGGTCGACCGGGCTCTACAAGATATTGTGGCTAAGGAGGAAGAGGAAGTCGCTAAAATAAGAAATGCATCCCGCCTCCTTCAAGAAAGAGTCACTCAAATCGGTCAAGAAAGAGGTGAGGAATTTGATAGCATACAGAACAACAATCACGATAAGATGGGCCGTGCAGAGCAGATCGTAGCTTCAGTCAATGACTTGATGCAACATGATGATGACTTTGAGCTGCTGGACCTCAAACCAAAGGTTATGCACAACTTGGCATTCCACAAAGAGCTCCAGTTTCAAACAGTGCAGCACAGCAAATCATTCATTGGGTTCAAAAGTCATAATATCGTCACTGATGCAGATCTCGGTGAAATACTAGAGGCAGAGAAGTGGGAGCTGAACTCAACGTTTGGTAAAGAAGGGGAAGGTGAGGGGAAGTTCAAGTGGGCAACGGACGTTGCTTGTTTTAGCAATGGTGACATTGTCCTTACTGATACAAAAAAGGGGCTATTATCCACATTTACATCAAAGGGAAGTTACAAATCTACAGGTGTTCAAAGTGGAACAGAGGACGGTAAACTAAAATACCCTTTTGGTGTTGCCGTGACCTCTGATGACCTGCTTCTGGTTATTGAAGGGCGGGATGTAAAGGTTTATGATAGAGAACTGCGATATATCCGTCAGTTCAGACCCTCACAGAATGAAGTCGAGGGGCAGTCAGAGAGTATTGTCACTGGACTCGCTGTGGACAAGAAAGATCTGATTGCAGTGGCTGACTGTGAGAAAGAGGTAATATCTCTCCATAATATGGATGGATCCACTATTTCCACAATATATCATGACGATATTAGTAGTCCATGCGTTCTATCTGTAAGCAGCAAGGAGCGTGTGATCTTTATAAACTACGAAAAGATAAATTAGTTTGTCTGGATTTCATGGGAAACGAGGTGTTCAATATCAGCACCTCCATTGACGGCAAACCTGTAAAACCTGTTGGTGTGTGCTGCGACGATGCTGGAGACATCTATGTGTCTATTCATTGCGTTAAACGGGGAACCTGTGAGATACATCATTACGATGCATCAGGTGAACACATCGGGCGTGTAGCTCGTGGCTTGTACAATCCTCAATGCATGACGTTTACTCCTACCGGTGACCTCATCGTGGCTGATAGGTACTCGGTCAAGATCTTGCATCGCGTGTGAGTGTCAATGACGTCATGGTCGAAAGTGATACATTATCAAGGCAATGCACAACAACTCACAAAGTTAACGATAATAAGTAATATAGAGACTCTAAACCAATCATACTCAAGATTGTGAATAATCTGTCATTTGGACAATTTCCGCGTAAAAAAACCCCGTTATTATTCAAAACGTTCCAATCACTTCATCAATGTTCGACTTTCGCGTTACTTTGAATTTTACTGATGAATGATTTCCGCAGGACCGGTTAACAAAACAAAAGGAGGTGGGTATGTAAAATCATGACAATTATTGTGAGGTACATCACAATCAGAGACCGCTTAGTTGATTGGAAAAATGTAGATGTGAGACTAAAAGTTCTTGCCTTAAAAAAAAAATTATAACAAATAAAATAACTACATTCGCTGTATTTGGTAGTTGGTAGATTCTGGTATATTCCCCTTGTATCATACAGTCAAATTATTAAGTATAATGCAGTTTTTGTAAATGGCAGAAATTTGTAAGATTCAACGGCAACTGCATTGATTCCCTTAAGCTTTGTTCAAATTGGACTTACTTGTTAAAATTAAACCATACACACCAGAATAGAAAACCCAAAAATAAAAAACAGAATTTCTTTACTTTATTAAATTAAATTAAAATTATGAACTCTAAACGAGAGCCCAATTTCATGGCGCTGCTTATAAAAAGCAGGCAATAATTGCTTAAAAATGTTCTGCTTAGCAAAATAAATAGGATACCAGATACAGATATCGGCCTTTGTACATGTGACTTGGTATTTTGGCATAATTTTGTTGTAGTTAGTAACTTTTCAAACGTTTGCGCAAACGTTGCGATCTGTTTGCGCAAATGGAACGCAGCCCTGTTCTTGGTGCGTAAAAACGTGCGCGTGACCTTAGCACACCAGCGGCGTGGTGCGCTATGTAAGTGCTCTAAAATGGTCGGTGTTTGGCCTGTATTCTCATGTTTACGCATTGCGCACAACGCATGACGGTCACATGGATTTGTGGCTTTATGCCGGCAAAACTTGAAACTTAAAGGGACACGTTGCCTTGGATCGGACGAGTTGGTCAACAAAAAAGCGTTTGTAACCGTTTGTTATAAAATGCATATGGTTAGAAAGACGTTATAAAAGTAGAATACAATGATCCACACAAATATGCCTCGAAATTGCGTGGTTTTACTTTTACTTTGTGAACTAACAAGGTTGGCCATTTTTTGGAGTCAAAATGTTGACTCCACAAAAGGGCGGACCGTGTTTGTTCACGATGTAAAAGGAAAACCACGCGATTTCGAGACATATTTGTGTGGATCATTGTATTCTACTTTTACAACATAATTCTAACCATATGCATTTTATAACAAACGGTTACAAATGCTTTTGATCGACCACCTCGCCCGATCCAAGGCAACGTGTCCCTTTAACTTGCCCAATCACCTCACATACTTCTATTTTTACCTCTGTTTACCTTCACGAACTCATTTTTATCTTTTGGTACAGGGGTCCAGACGGCTATCTTAAAGTACGATAAGTCATCCCGTTGCAAGACACACGGATCAACCAGATACGATAATTTGCTGTTATACATCGGTAATAAATCATGCAAAACATTATTGTCCAAAAGTGAGTTCAAACAAAGGTCACAATGAGCGCAATAACTCAGTATGAAAGTCGTGTGCTTTGCTCCCACACCGAGTCCCATGAACGTCTCGCATGAGTTCTCGCTACGGAGTTTATGCTTCGCTAGCCCCCTAGTACGTTACGGTGGCGAACCCGAGGTGCCCGGTCTCTCGAGAAAGAGCCATCTCCCAAATATCCCCAGATTCGAAACAATTTATTAAATTGATAATAATCTTATTTTTTTCTAATAATAGTTCCGCCTTTCTCAACCCATCGTATCACCTGAGTTTGTCGTGAACATAGAGATGATTGGATTGTTGTCATGGGTCTTCGATGCGCTAGACTGACTGAGCAACGGTCCGTTACTCGGACATTAAGATTTCTAAAATTGGAGTTGGAGATTCCGTCATTGTTATTAATTTCTAACCACTATGTGAATATGTGTCAACTTTTGTTATTTACTATCGGATAAAAAAAAAAAAAAAAAAATAGAGTTAAATTTGGTCCAGTAATCAACTTTTTTGGAAACACAACTACGGTAGCTGAATGATCAGGTGAGTTATCGTTTTGAAAGGTTTTGATGCAAATACAAAGTCTTATGCACGCCACGTGACCCTTTTATAATGTATTTCATTATTACTATTTTTAAGCGATGTGTAAGATAATCACAACCAAGTAACATGTTTTTCTCATGTTGATAAAGATTTCTTAACATCCTCAAGCTTTAACATGTAGATTTATTGGGATTGATTATCGATTGTTTCCACTCTGATGGTTTGATCATAGTCATACTCTACCGAGTCATTAAAACAACAAAGCTGTACCACTGTAAATGTCATCCCGTTTAAACTAACATCATTTTTGACGAATATATTCAAACCGACTGGAACTGTGGGTACGTTTATCCTAAGCATCATTCTAGTGAGAATGTTGGTTATCTTCAACACAGTAGCATGAGGGTTTAAGGGTTGATCTTCAAACTTTGTTTTAGTTGATCGCCAAAATGTTTTGTTTTGTTTGTACGCACATAAATGTAACTTAGTATCTGGAGCGGCAGGTCTATATACGGATCACATGTAAGTAATTCCTTTGCAAGCCCATCTCTATTGTTTTGTTTTGTATTGTTGTGATAACTGAATACATAATAATATTACAATGATCTGAGCTGTCCGAATCGGATGGGAGTCCAGAGTAACGCATTATATATATTAAACATGAAACTGCATGTACTTTAACATGTGGGATACTCTGACTTGGACGATTGATGTAACCAGAACATGTCCGGAACCGATGCTACACAGCAGTCACGATGGTGAATTTATAATATCAATTAAAATTGTAGACGTTTTGATACTATAACCAACGTTGTACCATCCTACTGGATAAATCACTGCAAGTTAACTCGTACAAATTGCATGATGGCTTCAACGCTGTCGTTCAACATTCGGTGAACCAAAAGCGTCTGGTTATTTTAGGTTGAACAATAAATAATTACTATTTCTTTTAGTTACGAGACATTGTCCTGATGGTATTGTCATTATGTTTTTAGATTACGTCCCAACGAGGTAAAAATAAAACGAGGTAAAGTTTGGCATAGCTCTCTACGTTTGAACTTATTTATTTATACATGTCAAAAACATTATTATTCATGCATGTAGGCCTATTGAAAAAATATTGCAATAGCAGGTCTTTTTAGGCTGGTGAGTGTGGGTTACAATACATAAACACGCACTGTAAAAAGCAAACGCGACTAGATCGTGCTTGTATTATATCCTCAGTGATTTGATTCTGGTATACATTGTCGGCTTGATTTGAATAACAACAATGTTTATGCCACAATTATGTCCATATTAGGGAAATCAATGTCATTGTCTTGCATACAGTTCATGACGTTGTGATGGGGGTACGGAGACTATTGTCGTAAGGTACAGTGTTCCATCATTTCCATCAGTTTCTGTTTGTTTATTCGTTTGTTTATTTATTTATTTATTTATTTATGTTTCATTTCACTAGGATTTTCTTGAGACTCGTTAATGTTCTTGTCTCAGTTTGATACTTTCTTAAAACACGTTCACTTTAGTGTTCTCTTTCTTGTTTCTTTAAGAACAAATGTTTTGGAAACAAATACCAATGAGGACTCCACAAATTTGCATAGTTATCTTGCATAAATAAGACCAGCCCAAGCAACTTCACATTGATTAAACTGCGATTGGTTCCACGTAGGCCTAAGGATAACCACGGAACTTCACTCAGTTGATACTGGGTGGTGTATCATTGGGTAATTTATTGTTTGATATCTTTCTTGTCCGTATACAAAGAAGAAGAACAAAGATGATAGAATTGTACTGGACAAACTCTTCACCGTGTCATCGGTGGACCAGAATACATCACAACAAATTTCTTTAAAGTTTGTTCCTTGTTAAATTCGGAGCTTCGGGTAACTGCACTCTAGCCACACAAAAAGTGTGATGAACGTTGTTTAAGTTGGGCTTAATACGAAAAACTATCAAGTTCCACAAATACATCTGCGAAATAACAATGAAATAAAGGAACATACTGCGCACACTATTTCAATGGCTGCAACAGGCCACCATAGAATGCAGTCTAAAGCCCCTTTTCCTATTGAGCAATATTAATAGTTTTGGGTTTTTACAGTTGTGTTAAAAATACCATTGCACATGCGTGTTTGGCCAGACGCTATACAAGTTTACTGTACATTGGCATGCAGAAGTAGGGCTTGCGAAGGGTTGCACTGTTCTTGAGCAATTTGAACGTCGTTAGTCGCTGAGAATCCATTATATTGTTGCTAGCCTTCAGCCGCTTCCAAAAGTTCACGAACGAGGTTCAACTGTACGCAGTGAGTAAAGTTAAGTCACATCTACAGCTTCAGGTAGGTCTTTACTTGCACAAGGGTCTAATGTTGTGTTGACACATATCAGATAGTGTAACAATTGACAGGTGGGACATAATGATATGATCATGGTATCGGTTTGCTCAAATGAGTATTTTGTTTACAAACAGTAGACGCTCATGTATTAAAACCCAACCTTACAAAAATGTACGAAAGCTAGTTTTTGATAACATTTTCGACCAAAGTTCTCGATATTTGTTTTGTTGAAGGAAAATTGTTGTATTTTGTGTTAAAAGTCTGTGGTCCGTGTGGACAAAACCGTATAAGGGTCGGTGGGACCAGTTGAAGCAACATCACAGAAATCAGAATATGAATCAAACAAACACGCAGTTTATACAGATTTGTGGTCTGTTTGACCCGGAGTCACCTGACCCAGATATGAATGTGGCCCATACATATCCCTCTCCGGGCGTGAGGATGGATGTTAAAATGTGATTACCCACAAGTTTTTGTGATGTTCTATTTATAATCAAAGGTACATGGGAAACAAATGCTGAAAATCATATCTTTCCAACAATGCTGTTACTTGGCATACAAATGTAATACTTAACTCCTTATTGTGATAATACCGGTGTCAATTATGGGATTTTAATCCCGGGTTAAAGGTATCGTACACGTTTGGTAATGACTCAAAACAAATATTAGCATAAAAACTTACTTAGTAACAAGCAAGCGAGAGCTGTTGAAAGTATAAAACATTGTAGGAAACGACTCCCCTTGATTCCTATCTGAAAGCACCCAAATTTGTACAACAAGGGTGTTTTTTCTTTCATCGTTTTCTTGCAATTTCGATTACCAATTGAGCCCAAATTTTCACAGGCTTGTTATTTTATGCATATGTTGGGATACACCAAGTAAGAACACTGGTCTTTGACAATTTCCAAACGTGTTCAGTGCCTTTAAACATTTTCTGGTGTGTGTATTACCAAACGGTTAATTAAAATAGTTTGGTTCAAAAGAGGGCGCTATCGGACGAAATTTCCGAACAATTTGCCGATTGTAGGGGAAAAAATCTCCGGATGACAGAATTGTATACCACACCGGGTACAATTTTATTTTAACATAAGCTTTGTAGAATTGACCATGAATGACTTTATTAGAAGAGTGACACGCATGGCTCCCAAATAAAACGAAATGTCACTTCGTTGCAAAAAAAATTCTAATGAATTACAACATGTCTTTAGTGCACTATTATCATAAACACAAATATATATATTTAAACAAATAAATAACTGACTTTAAACAATGATAATGTGATTTTCTTATTCCTATCTTGCATTCATCCTCTGGTCAGTTAAATAAATTTGCCTCTTATTTACAACATTTTGGGCATGCGCACTTTTTCGAGTGCGAACTAATTTCCCCTGTAAATCTGCTGCCACCTAGTGTCTAAAAGTCTCCACCCATTGTTGCACTCAGGTGAGTGTATGCACTAACGAAAATGACATTAATTTCACTTCTGGTTTACAGGATTGCCCATTCTCATCAAGATGGCCGAAGCTGCACTCCCCACTGAGACCACTTGCAAGATTAGACATGTACACATCGAATGCCCAATCTGCCTGACTCGGTTCATCGATCCAAAAATCCTGGACTGTCAGCACAGCTTCTGCTTAAAATGTCTTCAGGACCTTGTAGACAAACAGGATCCGAAGACGGATATTATTATTTGCCCAGTGTGTAGAAAAGAAACTTCAATCCCAGATAAGGGTCCGTCGGCTCTTATCAACTGCTTTTTCTTGAGCTCGCTTATTGATGACGTCATCAATCTAGAAGGTCCAGAGGAGGACATCAACCCCCCTGTCTCGACTTGCGAATGGTGCGACGAAGGTCTTGAAGCCGTGTCACGGTGTGTTGACTGTGAGGTGAATTTGTGCAAGACATGTCTGGAAATCCACGCAAAAATAAAAAGGAACAGGCATCATCAAATCATTAAAGTTGTCGGCTCGTCAAAAAAACGACCCAAAGACAAGGACAAAACTGAATCGTCAAAGTGCCAGAAACACACTGACCAGGAAGTGTGTTTTTATTGCAACACGTGTGATTTACTTGTGTGTTCTAAATGTGCGGTGCTAGATCACCGAGCATCAAACCACAATCTCTCTGAAATCAATGATTCCGTTAAATCTCACCGTCAAGCTGTTGAAGAGGCATTGATGAAGTTTGATGAGTGTCGCAAGCAATTCCAAAAAGTGGATGACTCTATCAAACACTCAAAACACAGATTAAAGATCATGGTCGACCGGGCTCTTCAAGATATTGTGGCTAAGGAGGAAGAGGACATCGCTAAAATAAGAAATGCATCTCGCCTCATTCAAGAAAGAGTCACTCAATTCGGTCAAGAAAGAGGTGAGGAATTTGATAGCATACAAAGCAGCAATCGCGATAAGATGAGCCGTGGAGAGCAGATCGTAGCTTCAGTCAATGACTTGATGCAACATGCTGATGAATTTGAGCTGCTGGAACTCAAGCCAAAGGTTATGCACAACTTGACATTCCACAAAGAGCTCCAGTTTCAAACAGTGGAGCATAGCGAGTCATTCATTGGGTTCAAAGGTCATGATGTCGTCACTATTGCAGATCTCGGTGAAATACTAGAGGAAGAGAAGTGGGAGCTGAAGACAGAGTTTGGTAAAAAAGGGGGAGGTGAGGGGGAGTTCGAGCTTGCTGCGGACGTTACTTGTTTTAGCAACGGTGACGCTGTCGTTACTGATACAACAAGGTGGCTTTTATCGACATTTACATCAAAGGGTATTTACAAATCTACAGGTGTTCAAAGTGGAACAGAGGATGGGAAACTAGAAGACCCTTATGGTGTTGCCGTGACCTCTGATGACCTGCTTCTGGTTACTGACGAACATGATGTGAAGGTTTATGATAGAGAACTGCGATTTATCCGTCAGTTCAGCCCCTCACATGATGAAGTCGAGGGGCAGTCAGAGAGTCTATTCACTGGAATCGCTGTGGACAAGAAAGATCGGATTGCAGTGGCTGACTCGAAGAGAAAGGTAATATCTCTCCATAATATGGATGGATCCACCATTTCCACAATACATCATTGTGATATTAGTGATCCATGTGTTCTATCTGTAAGCAGCAAGGAGCGACTGATCTTCACAGACAACGAACAGATGAAACTAGTTTGTCTGGATTTCATGGGAAACGAGGTGTTCAATATCAACACCTCCATTGACGGCCATCCTGTAAAACCTTATGGTGTGTGCTGCGACGATGCCGGAGACATCTATGTGTCTATTCGTTACGGTGCAGTGGGAACCTTTGAGATACATCATTACGATGCATCAGGTGAGCACATCGGGCGTGTAGCTCGTCGTGGCTTGTTCAATCCTCTAGGCATGACGTTTACTCCTACCGGTGACCTCATCGTGGCTGATCTGCACTCGGTCAAGATCTTGCATCGCGTGTGAGTGTCACTGACGTCATGGTAAAAAATGATACATTATCAAGGCAATTCACAACTCACAAAGTTAACGATAATAATTAATCGAGAGACTCTAAACCATACATAAATCATACTCAAGAATGTAAATATTCTGTCATTCGGACAATTTCCACGTACAAAAACATTATTATTCAAAACGTTCCAATCACTTCATCAATGTTCGACTTTCGCGTTATATCGAGTTACTTGTGAATTATTTTCCGCTGGGCCGGTTAACCAAACAAAAGGAGTTGGGGGATGTAAAATCATGACAATTATTGTGAGGTACATCACAATCAGAAACCACTTACAGGGAACTCCAATCTCCAATATTCAGTTTATATAAAAACGTGGTTGTGAGACTTCATTGCAGGTTCCTGCATTAAGAT
Source organism: Plazaster borealis (assembly GCA_021014325.1). Taxonomy (NCBI): domain Eukaryota; kingdom Metazoa; phylum Echinodermata; class Asteroidea; order Forcipulatida; family Labidiasteridae; genus Plazaster; species Plazaster borealis. The sequence goes on along the minus strand of CM037469.1, from coordinate 2,344,792 downwards.
TGCAAAGAAGGCACAGCTTTGCACGGTGGTTGACTTTTGGTAGATCCCATGAAACACTTTTAGATTGTTGACTGCAAACTGAAGCATTTATAAGAGATACCAGTAAGGCTGTAGGAATTCCAGATCCTAAAATTGGCTGATGGTGTCAGGTTGGTATCGAATTTTTCAAGAATGAACTGCAGGAGAAGAGAAATATAACCAACATGATCTGTTCATGGTTGCAAACTATTAACTTACTTTTGAATCATTTACAGCTTTAAAACTCACTGCCCATTGATTATTTATTTGGTAGAACTTTACGGATGAACTATGTATATATATTTTGTATTATATTCATGCCACGTTTCTAAATTTAAGACAAATCGTCACGTGATAATTTAGTATTTTAGTAATTGAAGTAACAGCTGATATTATTCCTCAAAAAATCGATATAATTTTGCATATTATTGTAGCGTTTTACTTCAGAGTTGCCATGTAAAATCATCAATAGCTTGTAAAATGCATTTTCTCGGCTGTACTGTTATGGGTTTCTTATTAAAACTAAATCATTCAATCGTTGATCAAAGTAATTTTAATTCTTTGGTTTGACTTTAAAAAGAAATATATATATTAAAGATAACTGCACACTCTGTAGTTGGTAGTGGGTAAATTATGGTATTTTTCCCTTTAATTCCACGATCAAATTATTGAGCATAATGTAGTTTAAGTAAATGTTAGAAATACTTTAATATTCAACGGCAACTGCATTGATTCCCTAAAGTTGTGTTCACATTTGACTTAATTTTTAGGAATATACCATTAATTACATAAGGATACAGTCACATATTGTACACGTGACTTGGTATTTGGGTGGTCACCATATATTCTGGCAAGTATAATTTTGTTGTGCTGAGCTACTTTTTAATCAATACACAGATCTACAGAGGGCGCTCGCTGGTGCATAACTGGGTTAGAGTTCGTAATTCCATGCACAGCCGCAGGCCTGCAAGATCATGACACCCCCCCTTTTCTATTCCTGTCATGTGGAAAGCAACGTTAATTACGTAACAGTCGTCTACAAAGTGACAGGATATAAAGGGTTATTTGGCAATTTTGATTGTGGTTCTTTTGCTTTTAAGCTAGTGACTCACCTGTGAATCATGCTAGTGACTCTATTACTTGTAATGTTCATGTTCTGCTTTTAAGCTAGTTACACACATGTGAATCATGCTCAGTGACTCTAATTGCTTAATTACCATGGTTCTGCTTTTAAGCTAGTGACTCACCGGTAAATCATGCCCAGTGACTTTTGTTTCTTTTGTTTCTTTTAATTATCATGATTTTGCTAAGCTAGTGACTAACCTGTGTATTATGCTCAGTGACTTTTATTATTTTATTGTTTTATTATCTTGTTTTCTTTAATTATTTATTACTAACTATTTCATTGCCTATTCATACCTTAATTCAATACTTTTTGTTTGCCTGTTTAATTCCTGTGTTTATTGTTTACGTCCTGTTCGACTTATTATATGCCTGTTAAGTTCCCCTGTATTTCTTGTAAATGCCCTGTTAAGATAAATCAAAGTGGTATTTTCTGTGATACATGTGGAAATTTGACTCATTTGAGATGTACTTATTCATCTTACGACAATTAACTCGCTTTGTCTTCCTCCAATGATCTATGGACTTGTCACAAATGCCTCTCAATGTCATTACCGTAACATTCATTTGATTTCGATGATTCTCAATCTGTTATTGACGACATGAATGGTCCCCCCATTACTCACTTTAGCACTACCTCTAATCTGATTGACTTGGTTAATTCCCACCTCTCCAAGGCTACCAATCTCCATGTTGACCCCAACAATCCCCAGCCTGTCGTCAGTACCTGTTTGTACTCCACTGACTCTGATGTTGCTAATGAAGTACGTAATTGTAACTCCAATCTCACCTTGATCCACTTTAACATCAGAAGCCTCTCTAAACATTTTGATCAACTCAAAGATACCCTTCACACACTCGGCGACATCTCCTTAATTGCCCTGTCTGAAACTTGGCTCAAAGATACTTCCCCTGACATGTTCTCCCTTCCGGGTTTCTCCTTCATCACCGACAACAGGTCTAATAAACGTGGCGGTGGAGTTGCATTGTATATTCGCTCAGATATCCACTACGAGGTTAGGGAAGATCTCTGTCATTCCACCGATTCACTTGAATCTCTTTTCATTGAGATTAAATCCCCTGCTGCCAAAAGTATAATTGTCGGTGTATTGTACAAACCTCCTCAAGCTACTCACCCCAACTTTATGCACCTTTTTCAACATACCATGGGACAGATAAGCAAAGACAGTAGGTGCTTACTGACAGGTGATTTCAATATCAATATTCTTAATCATGATACTTGCTCGGCCACTCAAAACTTTGTTGACACTGTTTTTTCTCACTCCTTTATTCCTCTTATCGACAAACCCACAAGGATGTCTAAAATCTCTGCCACACTAATTGATAATATCTTCACCAATATTCTTCCCCTGCCAATGTCTCATATTTTAATCTCTGACATAACTGATCATCTCCCAATCTTTACCTCCATCCCTCTCTCCAATACTTTCTCCAAACGTCCCGGCCCTGCAAGTTCGGCTTACAATTTTGCCAGGAACAATTTGGATAGGTTACATGAACACCTTAGCTCAACAGACTGGTCTTCAATCTACAGCACGGATGACCCTAGTCTTGCATTTGACGACTTTATGAATACCTTCAAGCGTATCCATGATGCTGACATTCCCTTTGGTACTAAATGTAACGCCAAGAAATCTCCTAAATCTCCTTGGGTCACAGATTCCATCCTTCGGTCGATTAACCACAAAAATAAGTTATATCGCAAATTCGTCACTTCCAACAATGCTGATAATCACCATGTCTACACTAACTACAAAAATATTCTCACTAATGTTCTCAGAACTGCAAAAAACCCCCACTACTTCACCCAGTTTGAAAAAGAAAAAAAGTAACATCAAGAACACCTGGAAGATCATCAATTCTGTCATCAACAAGAAACCTCCTCAAACTACCCCCTGGATCTCTCATAATGGGAAGCTTACTGATGACTCCTTGGTTATTTCGGAACTCTTCAATGACTACTTCGCCAATGTTGGTCCTAAATTGGCTAACCATATTCCTAGCTGTACCCCTAAGTTTTCTGACTACCTCTCTAATCCTAACTCTCATTCTCTCTTTTTTACTCCTATCACTGAACAAGAAATCTGTGACGTTGTTAAGAATCTGGCCAACAAAAAAAAGAATGGTTTTGATTCCATCATGCCCTTTGTCATCAAAAAAATCATTTCTGCTACACTCTTAAAAATACGTGGTTAAAAAGTAACCACGATGTGGTTATTTTTAACCACGTTCCCGGCGTCAACTATGCACTGACCCCAATGTTGTCAAAAATGACCACGGACACGTGGTCAACAAAAACAACCACGTATTGTTGTCAGAAATTGACCACATTTGTGGTTGAAAAGTAACCCAATTCCGTGGTTAAATATTATGGGATTGACATCAATGGGGTAAAGCCATTGACCACGTATCGTGGTTGTCAGCATGGATCAAATTCAAATTAAATCCCGTGCCGGGCAAAAAAGGTAAACAAATCTGGGAAGACTCAATGAATAACACTTTATGTACACTTCCTTTGAATCTCCAAATCAAATTTATTTTCTTATCATTATCCTAAAAAAATTACATAAATTTGGTACTTTTTGAAGGACACAAAACACAAAGTGAACAGATTTTAATTAAACTTACACGGTTTGAAGATAATGATAGTAGAAAGCTCACCTTAAAATATTACTTGCTGAGGTGGAGTAGTTTTTTAGAAATGAGTAAACAATGTCACGAAAATTATTTTAGCATGTAGGGGCCTACCACCATTATCTTCAAACAATGTAAATCTGTGGGTGTTTTGTGTTACAAAAAGTACCTAATCCCTTTAACAAATTAAAATTAACACTTAAAACAAAGGTCGACAGCTTTTAATAGCGAGGTAGTGGAAATGGCCCGTCCTTCAAAGATGACAAACGTCTAGTTGCGATGGCTGGGAAAGTTCGCCAAGAACAAGACTAAACGGCTGGGGCCTGTCGTCTGCATCAACAACCTTTTTTTAAATCTGCCGGTAGATTGGTCCCAACCTAAGACATATGAAACAAATAATACCAAAAACATTGTCATTCCACAATCCTGTAATTAAATAAAGGATAGAAACCAACATACATGTTAACCGTTTGTAAATATTATTAGTGTCACAACAACAATGGTTTTGGTTTTGTTTATCGTTCTTCTCTCTTTCCTAACTTAATTGCGTGATCCCCACGTGTTCATCACATGTACGTGTACTGTGTGGGGATGGGGTTTGGATTTCCTGTGTGTAATGCATGCATGAGGCTTGTGAATTTTTATCGGAGGTTGGATAAAAACAGTGTCTGATTTCCTTCGATATTTCGTGGTTAGACTTGATTGTATCATTCAAAACCCAAATAACTTTGAAGGCTAAAGGAATTATCTTCCAGTTAAACTTTGTGTTGGGTGAAAAATATTGCTAAAATCATGAGAAACATGCACGGGAAAATGGCCAATGGAAACAAATCGAGTCTTCTGAGTCAAAGTACAGACGTGCATTCGACTACCGTGCGCTGTACATAGGATGCCGTGATAACACTATAGGCCTATACATCGTACGTTAAACAACCATGATCTACGGTCGATTATTTCTAAACAAACAGAGGACTCTTTGACAGCTCGTAAGCCGATGGCCTAATCAACAAATGTAGATGATTTCACTTATTTCCTTGTCAAAATAAACTTACCTTGGAACGTCTTTATCAGATCCTCAAAGCCCAAATCCCGCAACCAAGAATATTAAAACAATGGCGTCTCCTCGCCTGACGATCCGCTGGCATCATGTGATGAGCAACCGACCTATCACACGCCGAGCCGATGCCGCACCAATCATATTGCTCATTTTCTTTAACCACTTTACGTGGTCAAAATTTCACAAGAACGTGGTCGGCGTGTAAACCATTTTTAACACCTTCGTGGTCACTTTTTCTAAAAAATGACCACGAACGTGGTCAAATTATTTTGACCACTAAACTTGCAACCACGTATTTTTAAGAGTGTATCACTTCTCCCCTTACCTACATCTTCAACATTTCGCTCCTCACCGGTAAAGTTCCCGATGATATGAAGGTAGCTAAGGTAACTCCGGTCTTTAAAACTGGTGATCCCCACCTCGTCAATAACTACCGTCCTATCTCTGTTCTCTCCTGTTTCTCAAAAATACTTGAACGTCTGGTTTACACCCGTACCATTGGCTTTCTTCGTAAACACAACATCCTTTCTAACTCTCAGTTTGGCTTTCGGGCCAAACATTCAACCACACATGCTATTCTTCAGTTGATTGACAGAGTTGTCAATGGCTTGAATGACTCTAAACACACTCTGGGCATCTTCCTTGATTTCTTTAAAGCTTTTGACACCTTAGACCACAGTATTCTGCTGTACAAACTTAATTATTATGGTATTCGAGGAGGTTGCCTTGAGTGGTTTAGAAGTTATCTTTCTAACAGGAGTCAATATGTATACTTTGATGGCTCTGCTTCTACTCAACTCCCTCTCAGCTGTGGAGTCCCTCAAGGCTCGATTCTTGGGCCGCTCCTCTTCCTAATCTACATTAATGATATTTGCAACTCGAGTGATGTTGTCTCGTTGATCATCTTTGCAGATGACTTTAACTTGTTTTATAGCCACAAAAACATTAACACGCTGATTGACACTATGAATTCTCAACTTGTACTGATCTATGACTGGACCAATTCGAATAAGCTTTCCCTTAACATCGGAAAGACCAAATGTATGTTATTTAGCAACATGTATGATGTTCCTCCCATAACTATTGTTATTGGTAATTCTATTATTAATCATACTGATTGTACTAAATTTCTCGGTCTGTTCATTGACAATAAGCTTTCCTGGAAACCTCATGTTGATTCTCTTTGTACAATACTTTGGTTTTATCCTACATTAATTATGGCATTTTAGCTTGGGCTGATGCTTCTAAAAGTGTTGTTAACAGAGTTCTCCTTCTACAGAAGAGAGCTATTCGTGTTATTAATAACTCCCATTATCTAGCCCATACTGATCCTCTCTTTAGTCATTTTAAAACTCTTAAGGTCAGTGAATTTTCAATCTTCAATTGGGTGTGTTCATGTTCAAGTTGGGCAACAACAATCTCCCCAATAGCCTGGCCTCACTGTTCACTACTAATCGTTCCATTCATTCCTATTCCACTCGCCAAGCATTTCACTACCACCTTCCCCGTACCCGTACCAATCTTTCGCACAAAACCATCAAGTTTACAGGTCCGAAACTTTGGAATTCTTTAGATAGATCCATTCATGCTGTTCGTTCCCTGAGTCATTTTAAAAGTAAGTTCAAACGCCACATTCTTAATAGTTATAATGTGTCTTAATGCCTTTCCTAGTTTTGTAATTAGTCTCCTGGTTAAATTTTAGTTTCTCTACTTCGTGCTACCACCAGTTCATTTGTTCAGTTTGTTTTACTGTTAATTATACTTACCCGTTTTCTTGATTTACAGGCACTTTACTTAATTTGCTTTATTTAATTCTTTGCTGTCATGTATTCTTTGTTTATCTCCCTTTGTTATTTATTTCATAATTTATCCTTTGCCATGTCATTGTTTATCTTTGTTAATTGTTTATTTTCGTGTTGATTGTAGCTTGGGTCCTTCCTACCTTCGACGTACCCCAGCTACAAACAACATGATATTGGGGGGGGGGGGGCATACTCGACAAGCTGTGCTTCTTATGGACCCCCCTCCACTTCCAAGCTTGTTGTACTTTTATTTTATTCTGCAATACGTAATTACACTTATATTCTCTCTGTATACATTATTCACTTTTTGTGTTTGGATTTGGAAAATAAAGTTCAGTTAATAATAACAAAAATAAACACTGGGATGGGTGTCTTCAAAATGTGTACCCAACTGTGGCAGTATTTCAGGGAGATTCTCTAGAGATTTGACCACCAGTATGAATTTTGAAGTCACACAATTTTTAGATTGAAACTATTATCACATGGTTACCAAAACATACCAGCCAGTCCTGTACAGAAACGTTTATTGATTTTTTGAGAAAAATGTAATTAATTCAGCAACAACTGTAGTTTGTAATTTGTGTCATGGTCTTCAACAAATGTATTTTCTCTATAGTCTAAACTAACTTATTCTACAATGTACTGATAGGAACTTCATTGACAGTGAGCTTTGGGTTGAAATTTATGTTACTGTTTTTTTTATAATTACCAAACACCCCAACCTCTTGTAAAGATCATTATTATTGGGGTGATATCTTATTGATATTTTAAATAACCCACACATTACAACAAGTCCGTTACAAAGATTGGGGTTGGCCATTACCCCGCAGTACGCATTTGCTCCTGGGTGATGAGAAGCAATTATAGTAGGCCTAAAGTGTCTTGCCAAAGACTGCAATTGTAAGAACCACCCAATATCATTTAGCTTCTTAATCACAGTTAGCAGCTAAGCACACACAAAATTATGCTTACCAGAATAAGGTAACCCTGCAAGCTAAATACCATGTCACCATGTACCATATTTGCCTGGCTGGTATCCTGCTTATAGTTTCACTGAGTATAATATTGTTAAGCACCATTTTCTGCTTCAGTAGCTCTATGAAATTAGGACCTAGATGAAAGCCCACACTCAGATAACTGAGACTGAGTTCGATGCTCTAGACCACTCGTCCAAAACTTGCTATAGTGTAGGCTTACATAAAATATGCACAACACACAGTACACACCACAGTGAATAATTTCCCTTTGATAGCATTGTTGAAAAATGCTACACAAAATGTATCAGAATTGCTATACTCAAAAAATCACAATTTTGCTAACTGGGTCATAATCAGTATCATGTTTCGTTGTTATCATAAATTTAAAGTTTGAAATTAATTTCTGACATTTTTATGTATATAGGCCTTTTTTATATACAATAAAAAGTAGATAGAACAGCATGCTTTTTCGAGTCTCTGTTTTGGCTTATTCAGGTTTATTCGGCGTAGGATTGAATCGCTAACTTATTGTGGTCGATTCACTGTTTACTAATTTTTAGTCCAACATTTTCCGGTTTATTGGTCCCTTTTTAAAGCAACAGCAAGACTAATCCTCTGTTTTCGAAGAGCTTTCCTCCGACACAGTTGCCATAATTATAATTTGCCAAAGTAGGAATTTTTACCAAGGCACGTAACGAAAATTGATCCCAATAGCAGGACTTTACGCCACTTTTGAGATTGAAAATAATACAAGAACATGTATAGGGGCCTACTGTAATAAGAAGAACAAAACTGGATTGTGCGTGTATTATCATCAGTCAAGTGGTTTACATTGTCGGCTTTATTTGCATAACAACAATGTTTACACCAAAAACACTTTTTTGTGTCCATATTATGGAATGTCATGGTCATGCATGGATGACGTTGTGATGTGGGTACGTAGACTATTGTCGTAAGGTACGGTGTTCCACATCTATACCACGTACACATTTATAGTTTTCCATTTGCATCATTGGTCCATGTATGGTTTATGTTTGGGTCAACAGGTAAAATACTAAAAACATCAAGTTCCACAAACACATCTGCGAAATGTTGAAATCGTCATACAGAGCGTACTATCGCAATGGTTTGCAATAGGCTACATTGGAATGCAGTACAAACCGATGTACCATTGAACACTATAAATACGTGTGGGTTTTTCCAGTTGTGTGAAACTTCCATTGCGCATGGGATTTTAGCCGATACATGAACTGTACATATATATGCGGAAGTAGAGTTTGCGAAGACGTGCACTGTTGTTGTGCAATTTTAACGTTGTTGGTCGTTAAAAATCCAATATTATTGCCGGCAATCAGGACGCACATCCTAAAGTTCAGCAGAGAGGTTCAACTGTACGCAGTGAGTAAACAAAGTTAAGTTACATCTACAGCTTCAGGTAGGACTTTACTTATTATTATAAGTTGTTAACCATTATTTAAATATGTGCCATATTTTTTTATTTACTCACGGATAATATAAAAACAAAATCTGAGTTAAATTTGGTCCAGTAATCAGATTTTTATACAGATAAAACTAAAACTAACTGAATGATCAGAAAAATGTTTTGATGCAGATAAGCCTAGTGCACGCCACGTGACACTTTTCTGATTTTGCATTTTAATATCATTATAGTTTTGTATTGTAATAATTGTGTGTGTGTGTTTGGATGTTTATATTTTTGGGCAATCTTTCAATTCATGCTCGAGTCAATAGGCCTACTTGTTGTATAACCGCCCCCACCAATTATAAAAAAAACAAAACAATAAATAAATAAATATAAACAAATCAGCCAACGAGACTGACCTCAATTTTTTGTTGGTATAATTGTTACAAAACTAGTTGGTTATTAACTAATTGTGCTGTCAGCTAGAGTTGATGTCAACCATGTGTTAGTGGGACCAGTTTTTCGAGTCAACTTCACAAAATATGAATCAAACAATCACGCAGTTTATACAGATGACCTCATTAGAAGACACACATGGCTCCCGAATAAATCGAACAGTCATTATGTTTGCAAACAAAAAGTCCTATCAATAACAAAATATCTTTATGGCACTATTATCATAAACAAAACATATAGAATAATACTATTAAACAAAAATAAAAACTTAAAAAATGATAACGTGTTTGAAGATTTTCTTATTCCCATCTTGTGTTCATCTTCTGGTCAGTTTTAAATAAACTTGCCCCTTAGTTGCGAAATTTGGGGCATGCGCACTTTTTCGAGTGCGAAATAATTTCCCCTGTAAATATGCTGCCACCTAGTGTCTAAAAGTCGCCATCCATTGTTGCACTCAGGTGATTGTACGCACTAACGAAAATGACATTCATTTCACTTCAGGTTTACAGGATTGCCCATTTTCGTCAAGATGGCCGAAGCTGCACTTCCCACTGAGACCACTTGCAAGTTTAGACATGTACACATCGAATGCCCAATCTGCCTGACTCGGTTCATCGATCCGAAAATCCTAGACTGTCAGCACAGCTTCTGCTTAAAATGTCTTCAGGAACTTGTAGACAAACAGGATCCGAAGACGGGTGTTATTATTTGCCCAGTGTGTAGAGAGAAAACTTCAATGCCAGATAAGGGTCCGTCGGCTCTTATCAACTGCTTTTTCTTGAGCTCGCTTATTGATGACGTCATCAATCTAGAAGGTCCAGAGGAGGACATCAACCCCCCTGTCTCGACTTGCGAATGGTGCGACGAAGGTCTTGAAGCCGTGTCACGGTGTGTTGACTGTGAGGTGAATTTGTGCAAGACATGTCTGGAAATCCACGCAAAAATAAAAAGGAACAGGCATCATAAAATCGTTAATGCTGTCGGCTCGTCAAAAAAGCGACCCCAAGACAAGGGGAAATCTGAATCTCAAAAGTGCCGGAAACACACTGACCAGGAACTGTGTTTTTATTGCAACACGTGTGATTTACTTGTGTGTCTCAAATGTGTGGCATTTGATCACCGAGCGTCAAACCACAATCGCTCTGAAATCAATGATTACATTCGATCTCATCGTCAAGCTGTTGAAGAGGCATTGATGAAGTTTGATGAGTGTCGCAAGCAATTCCAAAAAGTGGATGACTCTATCAAACACTCACAGCATAGATTACAGATCATGGTCGACCGGGCTCTTCGAGATATTGTGGCCAAGGAGGAAGAGGAAATCACTAAAATAAGAAATACATCTCGCCTCTTTCAAGAAAGAGTCACTCAAATCAGTCAAGAAAGAGGGGAGGAACTTGACAGCATACAGACCAGCAATCGCGATAAGATGGGCCGTGCAGAGCAGATCGTAGCTTCAGTCAATGACTTGATGCAACATGCTGATGACTTTGAGCTGCTGGATCTCAAGCCAAAGGTTATGCACAACTTGACATTCCACAAAGAGCTCCAGTTTCAAACAGTGCAGCACAGGAAGTCATTCATTAGGTTCAAAGGTCATGATGTCGTCGCTGATGCAGATCTCGGTGAAATACTGGAGGAAGAAAAGTGGGAGCTGAAGACAGAGTTTGGTAAAAAAGGGGAAGGTGAGGGGAAGTTCAAGTGTGCAGCGGGCGTTGCCTGTTTTAGCAACGGAGACATTGTCGTTACTGATACACAAAGGTGGCTATTATCCACATTTACATCAAAGGGTTACAAATCCACAGGTGTTCAAAGTGGAACAGAGGATGGCAAACTAAAATACCCTTGTCGTGTTGCCGTGACCTCTGATGACCTGCTTCTGGTCATTGATGGACAGGATGTAAAGGTTTATGACAGAGAACTGCGATATATCCATAAGTTTAGACCATCTCAGAATGAAGTCGAGGGGCAGTCCGAGAGTATTGTCACTGGACTCGCTGTGGACAAGAAAGATCGGATTGCAGTGGCTGACTGTGAGAGAAAGGTAATATCTCTCCATAATATGGATGGATCCACTATTTCCACAATATATCATGACGATATTAGTAGTCCATGCATTCTATCTGTAAGCAGCAAGGAGCGACTAGTCTTCAGAAACTATGAAAAGATGAAACTAGTTTGTCTGGATTTAAAGGGAAACAAGGTGTTCAATATCAGCACCTCCATTGGCGGCAAACCTGTAAAACCTCTTGGTGTGTGCTGCGACGATGCTGGAGACATCTATGTGTCTATTCATTACGGTACAGTGGGAACCGGTGAGATACATCATTACGATGCATCAGGTGAGCACATCGGGCGTGTAGCTCGTGGCTTGTACAATCCTTCTTGCATGACATTTACTCCTACCGGTGACCTCATCGTGGCTGATAGGTACTCGGTCAAGATCTTGCATCGCGTGTGAGTGTCAATGACGTCATGGTCGAAAGTGATTCAATATCAAGCAATTTACAACTAACAAAGTTAACGATACTAATTAATCAAGAACGTGAATAATCTGTCATTCGGACAATTTCCACGTACAAAAACGTTATTATTAAAAACTTCATCACTTCATCACTGTTCGACTTTCTGGTTACATTGAGTTTTACTTATGAATTATTTTCCGCTGGGCCGTTATCCAAACAAAAGGAGGTGGGGGATGTAAAATCATGACAATTATTGTGAGGTACATCACAATCAGAAACCGCTTACAGGGAACTCCAATCTCCAATATTCAGTTTATATGAAAACGTGGTTGTGAAACTACATGCAGGTTCTTGCATTAAGATTGCAAAGAAGGCACAGCTTTGCACGGTGGTTGACTTTGTTGTAGTTCCCATGAAACATTAAACACAACACTATTAGAAGACAAAGGATCCTGTAAGAACCGTAAGTAATAAGTCTGAAGCAAACTGAAGCATTTGAAAGAGATACTAGGAAGGCTGTACGAATCCCAGATCCGAAAATTGGCCGATGGTGTCAGGTTGGTATCGAATTTCTCAAGAATGAAATGCGTGTGAGGGAGAATTTTAATCAACATGATCTGAACATGGTTGCTGCTCGCAAAGTAATAACTTACTTTTGAATCATTTACATCTTTAAAACTCACTGCCCATCGATCATTTCTTTGGTTGAACTTTACGGATGAACTTTATATATAACTTTGTATTATAGTCATGCCACGTTTCTAATTAAACGACAAATCGTGATGTGATAATTGAGTATTTTAATATTTGAAGTAACAGCTGATAATATTCTTCATCGGATTTATATAATGTTGCATATTGTAGCATTTTACTTCAGACTTGCCGAGGGAAACAGGCTGGGAGATGATAGGGCGCCACCTTCAGACATGACAGTAAATATTATCTTCCAGCAGGCCTGAATAATCGATTCTGATTGGTCGATCCATAGCAACAAGGAGTGTGATATAAACTTATATTGCACGGCTTATATCACACCCTGCGTATTGCGTGTTCTAACTGCGCATCAAGTTTGCCTTCGGCCTCGTTGGATATGGGACGCAGAAGCGCTATATTTTTCCGTATACCACTCGCGCTTGTGTGATAACTTATAATGTTCAGTAGATAACATAATGCTACACCTATTATCAGCTTGAATTTTTAATAAACGGAAAATTTGTAGGCTTTTGTAAACTCTTATTACTTTCTTATAATATCAAGAGCTTGTAAAATGCATTTTCTTTGCTGTACTGTTATAATATAAAAACAACAATTACTGCATACTCTTTATTTGGTAGTTGGTAGATTATGGTATTTTCCCTTTTATTATACCGTTAAATCGTTAAGTATAATGCAGTTTTTGTAATTGGCAGAAATCTGTAATATTTAATGGCAACTGCATTGATTCCCTATAAAGCTGTGTTCACAGTGGACCTAATTTTTAAGAATAAACCGTAAAACAAAATTAAGTTAGAATTATTAATTTTAGCCAGGGCCCAATTTATTGGAGCTCCTAAGCATTAAATATTGCTTTTAAAAGTTCTGCTAAGCAAAAATAAGCAGGATACAGTCACAAATTGGTATTTTGGCTGATCACCATATCTGGAAGTCATAATTTTGTTGTACTTAGCTACTTTTTAAAATGAGCAGCTACATGAGTTTGGGCCAAGATTACAACAAGTCTCAGATAAAAACAAAATGGGATAGACATTTGCCAAAATAGGTATGCGGGTTGGGTGCGGAACCTTTTATATTTCGGTTTAACCCGATTATTATTCCTCGGTATTTGTTTCTTTAATATTCTTATAATGAATTGATATTTGCATTAAAGCTATTACAAGTAAAATCAACAAATAAAATGGTCCATTGGCCAAATGCTAGAACTTTAAAACATCACAGGACCTGTCCAAATTCTCTCCAATCCAAGTGGTCCAGCTAGCCAGTGTTGAAAAGCATCCCTATTTAATATCTAGGTAAGATATGGAATCGTGAAAACTTTTGACGGGCTGGTGAAATAACAATAAGCTAACTGCTCCCGCTGGCGAGATTTTTTCCCTACGAACTTGTTGTGTCCCCCCCCCGATACGGCGAACTGTGTACAAACTTCTTTTGAAAGCGCCCTCTAGTGAATCATCCTCCTCCAGCCCTTGTTAATTTCCCGTATTGGGACAAAAAGTTCGTAGGGAAAAAATATTGCCTCCTGCTGGCTACATGGAGCCACTAGCAATTTTAAGGAAAACCCTGGCAGCCATCTTGTAAATTCCTTTGAAGCCCAGCGTAACCAAAGTGAGGCTCAGATGAAAAAAATTGTATAATACCGTATTGAGTGTACAAAATAAACTTGACAACGAAAATCATGTAATCATCTAAATTTTCGGAGAGAAATATATATGCCTTATTAATTGATTGAAAACATAATTTGCACAAAGGCATTTATTTGGCGTTTAAACATTGTATTAAAGTGCCTTACATTCTGCCCGTGTTCATTGGGCCTTAAGCATTCCTGAAACCAAATCTTTCAGAGTATGCAGCACCAAAATAATGGGTACCACGTTGGTAATCATTCACCCAAGCAGTACCCATTTGCTCCTGGGTGATGAGAAGCAATTATAGTAGGCCTAAAGTGTCTTGCCAAAGAATGCAATGAAATAAGAACCACCCAATTTCATTTAGCTGCTTAAGCACAGTAAGCAAACGAGATGATGCTTACCAGAGTAAGGTAACCATGTAGCTTAACCACATGTACAATTTTGACTGGCTGGTATCCTGCTTATAGTGTCACTGAGCAGAATATTGTTAAGCACCATTTTCTGCTTCAGTAACTCTATGAAATTAGGACCTAGATTAAAGCCCGCACTCAGATAACCGAGACCGAGTTCGATGCTCTAGACCACTCGGCCAAAACTTGCTATAATGTAGGCTTACATAAAATATGCACCACACACAGTACACACCACAGTGAATAATTTCCCTTTGATAGCATTGTTGAAAAATGCTACACAAAATGTATCAGAATTGCTATACTCAAAAGAAAAATCACCATTATGCTAACTGGGTCTCAATCCATGTTTCGTTGTTATCATAAATTTAAAACTTGACATTAATTACTGACATTGTTGTATAGGCCTTTTTCATACAAAATAAAAAGTCGATATAGAACAGCAAGCTTTTTCGAGTCCCGGTTTTGCCTTATTCAGGTTTTAATCGACGTAGGGTTGAATCGCTAGCTAATTGTGGGTCGATTCACTGTTTACTAATTTTTAGTCCAACATTTTCGGTTTATTGGTCCCTTTTTAAAGCAACAGCAAAACTATTCCTCTGTTTTCAAAGAGCTTTCCTTCGACACAGTTGCCATAATTATAATTTGCCAAAGTAGGAATTATTACCAAGGCACGTAACGAAAATTGATCCCAATAGCAGGACTTTACGCCACTTTTGAGAGCAGGTTACAATTACATGTAGGCCCCTACTGTACAAAGAAAACACAACTGGATTGTGCTTGTATTATCAACAGTCAAGTGGTTTACATTGTCGGCTTTATTTGCATAACAGCAATGTTTACACAAACAACACTTTTTGGGGTTCATAAATATTATGGAATGTCATGGTCATGCATGGATGACGTTGTGATGTGGGTACGTAGACTATTGTCGTAAGGTACGGTGTTCCACATCTATACCACGTACACATTTCTAGTTTTCTATTTGCATCATTCTCCATGTTATGGTTTATGTTGGGGTCAACAGGGGGTAAACGACTGAAAACATTAGGTTCCACAAACACATTTGCGAAATGTGGAAATCATCATACAGCGCGCACTAAGGCAATGGTTTGCAATAGGCTACACTATAATGCAGTACCACTCCAGTCTTGGCCCAAGACGTCAGGTGATCGATAGTGGATAGTGTACTGCGCTCGTTGTAAATCGTTATAGCACGACCTCTTACGGCAGGATGACGTCTTGGGCCAAGACTATACCAACCCTCTGTACTATTGAACACAATAATATTAATACGTGTGGGTTTTTTCCAGTTGTGTGAACCTACCATTGCGCATGGGATTTTAGCCGATACATGAACTGTACATTCATATGTATGCGGAAGTAAGGTTTTGCGAAGACATGCACTGTTTTTGTGCAATTTTAACGATGTTTGTCGTTAATAACCCATTATTATTGCCTGCCATCAGGACACACTTTCTAAAGTTCAGCAAAGAGGTTCAACTGTACGCAGTGAGTAAACAAAGTTAAGTTACAACTACAGCTTCAGGTAGGACTTTTTTATTATTATTTAACTACTATATGTGAATATGTGTTAACTTTTGTTATTTACTTACGGATAATTAAAAACAAAATCCGAGTTAAATTTGGTCCAGTAATCAGATTTGTATACAGATGGAAATACAACTAGCTGAATGATCAGGTGAGTTACCGTTTTGAAAAGTTGTTTATGCAAATAAGTCTCATGCACGCCACTAGTACGTAACCCTTTTCTGACTTTGCATTTTAATATCATTAATTATAGTTATATTTTGCATTAATTGTGTGCGTTGTTTGTGTGTGTGGATTTTTATATTCAACTTTTGGGCGATCTTTCTAGTCAGTTATGCTCGAGTCAATAGGCTTACTTGTTGTATTACCGCCCCCACCAATTATAAACAAACAAATAAACAAATAAATAAATAAATAAATAAATAAACAAATCAACAATGCCCAACGAAACTGTGGCTACAAAAAATTAAATAATAATAATTGACTACAAAATTAGTTCGTTATTAACTTATGATATTAGAGATTGTTTGCTGTCAGCTAGGGTAGATGTTTCGTTACGCATAGGAATTGAAAACATCAAGTTCCACAATGGATCTGCGAAATATCAGTGAAAAGGCCCCTTTTCCTTTTGAGCAATATTAATAGAGTGTGGGTTTTTCCAGTTGTGTTAAAAATACTACTGCGCATGCGTGTTGGTCCGTACTACTGAACATCGCACATTCATATGCTTTGTTTACAATTAAATATTTCTAAATTTTATTCAAACCATATTCAATGGGTGAAATTTATATAAAAAAACACATCGTAAAACAAGTTCTTTTCAAAAACAACTGCCTCAATACACGCTGTAGCTGCTATTCGAGGTGCACAAAAGTCAAGACTCGCGAAACCTTGCACGCTCTCGAGATCAACTTAGAATGCAGTACCAACCATTGTACCATTGAACTCTATAAATACGTGTGGGTTTTTCCAGTTGTGTGAAACTACCATTGCGCATGGAATTTTAGCCGATACATACAATATGAACTGTACATTCATATGCGGAAGTATATAAGGTTTGCGAAAACGTACACGTTAAAGGCATTGTACACGTTTGGTAATGACTCTGAAAATGTATGGCAATAAAAACTTACTTGGTAAGAAGTACAGCAGCTGTGGATAGAAATGCATTTTGAGAGACTTTTTACTTCGAAGGACTGCGGTTATGGAAAAATGTATCACTTTTAATTCCCAAAATATTTTGATTGAGAAGCGTTATACGGTAACGCTTCTCAGAGTGTGTAGTAATGCAGATTATTCTTCCTGCGTGGACATAACCGCTCCAGATTTTCGGCAAAATCTCAAAAACGCTACCACCTTTTGCTAAAATGAGTATTTTGTTTACAAACAGTAGACGCTCATGTATTGAAACCCGATCTGACAAAAATATACGAAAGCTTCGGGTAAAATTTTCCACCAATGTTCTGGATATTTGTTTTGTTGTTTTGTTGAAGGAAAATTGTTGTCTGTTGTGTTAAAAGTCTGTGGTCCGTGTGGACAAAACTATGTAAGGGTTAGTGGGACCAGTTGAGTCAACATCACAATTACAGATTTGTGGTCTGTTTGACCCAGAGTCACCTGACCCAGGAATGAATGTGGCCCAGACATATCCCTTTCCGGACGTGAGGATGGATGTTAAATAATGTGATTACCCACAAGTTTTTGTGATGTTCTATTTATAATCAAAAGTACAAGAAAAGAAATGAAGAAATCAAGTCTTTCCAACCATGCTGTTCGTAAACGTGGCGTAAACATTTATTTTTTTTAACGATTTTTTTTAACGGGAATGCTATTTAAACTTGTTGTTTACATCGTATTTGTTTATCATTTAAATGTAATTTTGATAATTGTACACATTTTTGGTAATTACCGATACAACAATTAAGCCCCGACCTCAAGGTTTTGAAAAACTAGAAAACACTTCTGCCGTTGACGGCGTGCGTCAAAATGACAATACTTTGACGTCATGTGTGCGATGTTGCTTTGTTATAATTCCATGCTGCAACAAAGCGGCTATACAAAACGGAGCTCCCACATATGACGTAACATGAGTGATGACATAGGAGGGCTTTTCGCGAATCTTTCAGAAAAGCACCCGAGAAGGGTATTCAAAATGATTGTTTTTTACAAAAATTAAAAGCTGTTTAATCTCATGAAAACTCAATTTCCTTATTGATTGAAAACATGTTAAATGAATTTCAGCAAAGATCACTTGATACTTTGTTCAAGTAGGTCTTTAAAGGGTCTGTATACGTTTGGTTATTGGAACCCAACACCCATAATATAATAACATAATTGTATTTGTCAACACCTAGAACATAGTCATCTTAAAAGAGATTGTATACGTTTTGTAATTAGACCCTACCGTTTGTTTCAATCCTATATAGTTGTAGATATATACCATAAAACTAACCTGTGACAATTTAATTTCAAAAGGTGGTTGCATTTTTTTTAAAGATATTGCCGAAAATTTGGAGCGGTTATGTACACGCAGGAAGAATAATCTTCATTGTAATACACACTCTGAGAAGCGTTACGGCCGTAAAATTTTTGTGAACAGTTTCTCTTAAAATGTATTATCCAAAGCTGCTGTACTTTTAAAAAAAGTTTTTATTGCCATTAATTTTGAGAGTCATTACCAAACGTATACAGACCCTTTAATTCCTTAAAATACCAGTGTCTATATGTGATTTTGTCCCCGATGCCGTGTGTGTATCCCCCATGGTAAATTAACATGGGCTGAAGGACGTTTAATCTAAAGAGGGCGCTAGAATCTCTGGATGACAGAATTTTATGGTACACCGGGTACAATTTTATTTTCTCAAAAACCCCAGTGTTAGCAAACAGTAAGTCGGACTAAACATTGGCTTGTAGAATTGACCATAAATCACCTCATTAGAAGACACACGGCTCTCGAATAAAACGAACAGTCATATTATGTTTGCAAAAAAAAGTCCTATCAATAACAAAATATCTTTACGGCACTATTATCATACAAAAAACATACTATTATTTAAACAAATAAATAAATGACTTTCAACATTTATAACGTGTTTGAGGATTTTCTTATTCCCATCTTGTGGTCATCCTCTGGTCAGATAATGTTGCCCCTTATTTACGAAATGTTGGGCTTGCGCACTTTTTCGATTGCGAACTAATTTCCCCTGTAAATCTGCTGTCACCTAGTGTCTAAAAATCTCCATCCATTGTTACACTCAGGTGATTGTATGAACTAACGAAAATGACATTCATTTTACTTCAGGTTTGCAGGATTGCCCATTCTCATCAAGATGGCCGAAGCTGCACTTCCCACTGAGACCACTTGCAAGATTAGACATGTACACATCGAATGCCCAATCTGCCTGACTCGGTTCATCGATCCGAAAATCCTGGACTGTCAGCACAGCTTCTGCTTAAAATGTCTTCAGGACCTTGTAGACAAACAGGATCCGAAGACGGGTGTTATTATTTGCCCAGTGTGTATAAAAGAAACTTCAATCCCAGATAAGGGACTGTCGGCTCTTCTCAACTGCTTTTTCTTGAGCTCGCTTATTGATGACGTCATCAATCTAGAAGGGTTGAAGGAGGACATCAACCCCCCTGTCTCGACTTGCGAAGGATGCGACGAAGGTCTTGAAGCCATTTCACGGTGTGTTGACTGTGATGCGATTTTTTGCAAGACCTGTCTGGAAAACCACGCGAAATTAAAAATTCACAGGCATCATCAAATCGTTAATGCTGTCAGCTCGTCAAAAAAGCTACCCCAAGACAAGGGGAAATCCGAATCGTCAAAGTGCCAGAAACACACTGACCAGGAAGTGTGTTTTTATTGCAACACGTGTGATTTACTTGTGTGTCTCAAATGTGTGGCATTTGATCACCGAGCGCCAATCCACAATCTCTCTGAAATCAATGATTCCATTCGATCTCACCGTCAAGCTGTTGAAGAGGCATTGATGAAGTTTGATGAGTGTCGCAAGCAATTCCAGAAAGTGGATGACTCCATCAAACACTCACAGCAAAGATTACAGCTCATGGTCGACCGGGCTCTTCAAGATACTGTGGCTAAGGAGGAAGAGAAAATCAGTAAAATAAGAACTGCATCCCGCCTCCTTCAAGAAAGAGTCACTCAAATCAGTCAAGAAAGAGGTGAGGAATTTGATATCATACAGAGCAGCAATCGCGATAAGATGAGCCGTGCAGAGCAGATCGTAGCTTCAGTCAATGACTTGATGCAACATGCTGATGACTTTGAGCTGCTGGACCTCAAGCCAAAGGTTATGCACAACTTGACATTCCACAAAGAGCTCCAGTTTCAAACAGTGCAGCATAGCAAGTCATTCATTGGGTTCAAAGGTCACGATGTCGTCACTGATGCAGATATCGGTGAAATACTAGAGGAAGAGAAGTGGGAGCTGAAGACAGAGTTTGGTAAAAAAGGGGAAGGTGAGGGAGAGTTCAAGTGTGCAGCGGACGTTGCTTGTTTTAGCAATGGTGACATTGTCGTTACTGATACAAAAAAGGGGCTATTATCCACATTTACATCAAAGGGTAGTTACAAATCTACAGGTGTTCAAAGTGGAACAGAGGATGGTAAACTAAAATACCCTTATCGTGTTGCCGTGACCTCTGATGACCTGCTTCTGATCATTGATGGACAGGATGTAAAGGTTTATGATAGAGAACTGCGATATATCCGTCAGTTCAGACCCTCACAGAATGAAGTCGAGGGGCAGTCAGAGAGTCTACTCGTTGGAATCGCTGTTGACAAGAAAGATCGGATTGCAGTTGCTTACTGGAAGAGAAAGGTAATATCTCTCCATAACATGGATGGATCCACTATTTCCACAATACATCATGGTGAAACTAGTGATCCGCGCTTTCTATCTGTAAGCAGCAAGGAGCGACTGGTCTTCAGAAACTATGAAAAGATTAAACTAGTTTGTCTGGATTTCATGGGAAACGAGGTGTTCAGTATCAGCACCTCCATTGACGGCAAACCTGTAAAACCTGTTGGTGTGTGCTGCGACGATGCTGGAGACATCTATGTGGCTATTCATTACGGTACAGTGGGAACCGGTGAGATACATCATTACGATGCATCAGGTGAGCACATCGGGCGTGTAGCTCGTGGCTTGTACACTCCTCTAAGCATGACGTTTACTCCTACCGGTGACCTCATCGTGGCTGATCTGCACTCGGTCAAGATCTTGCATCGCGTGTGAGTGTCAATGACGTCATGGTCGAAAGTGATTCAATATCAAGCAATTTACAACTAACAAAGTTAACGATACTAATTAATCAAGAACGTGAATAATCTGTCATTCGGACAATTTCCACGTACAAAAACGTTATTATTAAAAACTTCATCACTTCATCACTGTTCGACTTTCTGGTTACATTGAGTTTTACTTATGAATTATTTTCCGCTGGGCCGTTATCCAAACAAAAGGAGGTGGGGGATGTAAAATCATGACAATTATTGTGAGGTACATCACAATCAGAAACCGCTTACAGGGAACTCCAATCTCCAATATTCAGTTTATATGAAAACGTGGTTGTGAAACTACATGCAGGTTCTTGCATTAAGATTGCAAAGAAGGCACAGCTTTGCACGGTGGTTGACTTTGTTGTAGTTCCCATGAAACATTAAATACAACACTATTAGAAGACAAAGGATCCTGTAAGAACCGTAAGTAATAAGTCTGAAGCAAACTGAAGCATTTGAAAGAGATACTAGGAAGGCTGTACGAATCCCAGATCCGAAAATTGGCCGATGGTGTCAGGTTGGTATCGAATTTCTCAAGAATGAAATGCGTGTGAGGGAGAATTTTAATCAACATGATCTGAACATGGTTGCTGCTCGCAAAGTAATAACTTACTTTTGAATCATTTACATCTTTAAAACTCACTGCCCATCGATCATTTCTTTGGTTGAACTTTACGGATGAACTTTATATATAACTTTGTATTATAGTCATGCCACGTTTCTAATTAAACGACAAATCGTGATGTGATAATTGAGTATTTTAATATTTGAAGTAACAGCTGATAATATTCTTCATCGGATTTATATAATGTTGCATATTGTAGCATTTTACTTCAGACTTGCCGAGGGAAACAGGCTGGGAGATGATAGGGCGCCACCTTCAGACATGACAGTAAATATTATCTTCCAGCAGGCCTGAATAATCGATTCTGATTGGTCGATCCATAGCAACAAGGAGTGTGTTATAAACTTATATTGCACGGCTTATATCACACCCTGCGTATTGCGTGTTCTAACTGCGCATCAAGTTTGCCTTCGGCCCATAGATATAGAATTAAAATAACTAGATCGGCCGCGCGTACAATACGCTGGTTCAGCCTGCGCGCTGCCATTAATCACGTGCTGACGGCAACGCGCAACATTTGAAATGATGTGACGAGCATGCTTTCGACGACCAAACACACATTTTGACTAGCACGAGACGAGCTAAACGTCTTTACTTCCGGATACTGTAGTATGTTTCCATCTTTTTTAGAATAGGCCTAACGTTTGCCGAGTATTTATAATGGTGTAGATGAAATGGTGAATAATAATTGTGCAGCAGCTATATGTAAAAGCCGAGGGAGGAGAAAAGAACCTGGAGGACAATCTCTCCCTAAACTGAGGTACATGTACACTTATCATATGCCTGCACTATAGTTGGGGTAAATGCTAGGCCTATTTTGTTGAGGTTGGTCGATGATATAGGAGTCCAGAGTCAGAGTTCGTTATTGAGGTTAAACCAACCGTTCTTTTCAGAAAAAAACAAGAACAACAGAAAGAAAAGAAATTTAAATAGATTACTGGCACCAACGGCAAAGCAAACCGTAGGCCCTACTGACTGGACAGTCATTTACCATAGCATAGATAGGCTTGCGTTCTAACCAAATCCAAAGACGCATTTCTTAATTGACTGATAGGCTGCTGACATCATTTGAATTCATACTCGTAACAGACATTCAACGCTAAGTTGCAGAGTTATTTTCAAGTGTGAAATGCAAGAAAAATACAAGAAAACATTAAAGCTCATATTAACCTATAGACCCTATTGCTTTTTCTTTTTTTTCATCTCAGATTTCCCCTCAAGGACACAAAGAGAATGAGCATTTGGTTGCACAGAGTTAAGAGGAAACTACCAAATGGCAAACCTTGGCACCCAACCGAACATGACATGTTATGCAGCGACCATTTTTCTGCCGAGTGCTTTGAGGTTCGATGGTGTAAAACATATCTTCGCAATAACGCCTCGCCATCATTGTTTAAGGACTACCCAAGTCATTTAAAGCATGTAAGATCAATACAAAACAAAGAACGAAAATTTGAATGTTAATTATATTTATTTCATTATAGTAAAACGAACGTTGAATTGCTTTTAAAATATGATTGTTGTTTAAACTAACCGATACTGTATCATAAGTGTATTTATTACAAGCGGTCGTAAAAAGAAATTGCAAGATTCAAACATGCCTCTTCACTAGAATTAGGTAGGCTACATAGTGTGTAACAGAGCTTATCAAACAACATGTTGTTAAGCTCACCGTTCTTAAAAATCTATTAGTGATATTTTTTGACATAATTATTTTGTAGTCAACATTTAAAAGACTAATAGGACGCCAGTTTTTTTAAATCATAACGGCTCCCCAAGTTCTTATAAATAAGTTTGACCAGAGCGGAATTCATAAAATTGCTCAAAACCCCTTTAGTGAAACAGTCATTGTATAATTCCAAGATGTCATTACCAAGAATATGCCAAAACATTTGGTAAAATCTGTTTTTGTTCATTTGAAAGAGAGCATTTTTTATCTCTTCTTATCCGAATCTTCAAGGATACTTTCAGGAATTGCCTTGGCTTCAATGTTCGACACAATTTCATCTAAATGGGCTTTAAATAAATTTTCTGAATTGTACAGGATTCTATAGAACTCATTAGCAACATCGATCATTTATTCATTTATTTATTTATTTATTTATTTATTTATATATTTAATTATTTTTTCATTATTTAATTTCATTTTTGTTATCTTTATTATTTTTGTAAACTTTGTTATCAATATTTATTTATTTTTTATTTGTAAAAAATTCTTTAAATTGTTTTAGAGGGGGTGTGTTCTTTATTCAGAATTTCATAGTACATGGGGCGTCTTTTCGATAATTATGAATTCGTTGTAGCATCTCTAATCTGTCTTGTTTTCAGAGTAGCTGTCATGTCTTATGTTCCTCTGTTTTTGTTTGCATGTCTGTCTGTTTGTGTTTTTCTTTGTTTGTCTGTCTGTCTGGGTTTTTTGTACAAGCTTCTACTTATCAAAACAGCCACATACTCTTATTATTACATTTATCCTGCTTACTGCTACTTAATGTTTTTGCTCTACTCCATAGCTACATGTATAGTTGTCGACCTTTTTATAGAAGTATGGAAATAAATGTGTATCTGAATTGAACTAAATTAATTGAATTTAAAAACTTTACTAGTTAATTGGTTAGTTTGAACTGCATTGTAGCTACCCACGAAAATATTAAGTTAATGTTAAGACGATCGTTTAATATGCACCCTACTTGTTAGTAACACGAAATTGGCATTCTAATTATTTTTATTCAGCGCGTTGCCGTCAGCACGTGACATTTTACCGCGTCCATGGCGAACCAAAACTGTTTCTACACAGGCAATGGCGCGTATGTACGCGCGGCCGATCTAGTTATTTTAATTCTATATCTATGCTTCGGCCTCGTTGGATATGGGACGCAGAAGCGCTATATTTTTCCGTATACCACTCGCGCTTGTGTGATAACTTATAATGTTCAGTAGATAACATAATGCTACACCTATTATCAGCTTGAATTTTTAATAAACGGAAAATTTGTAGGCTTTTGTAAACTCTTATTACTTTCTTATAATATCAAGAGCTTGTAAAATGCATTTTCTTTGCTGTACTGTTATAATATAAAAACAACAATTACTGCATACTCTTTATTTGGTAGTTGGTAGATTATGGTATTTTCCCTTTTATTATACCGTCAAATCGTTAAGTATAATGCAGTTTTTGTAATTGGCAGAAATCTGTAATATTTAATGGCAACTGCATTGATTCACTATAAAGCTGTGTTCACAGTGGACCTAATTTTTAAGAATAAACCGTAAAACAAAATTAAGTTAGAATTATTAATTTTAGCCAGGGCCCAATTTATTGGAGCTCCTAAGCATTAAATATTGCTTTTAAAAGTTCTGCTAAGCAAAAATAAGCAGGATACAGTCACAAATTGGTATTTTGGCTGATCACCATATCTGGAAGTCATAATTTTGTTGTACTT
This sequence comes from Plazaster borealis, assembly GCA_021014325.1. Classification (NCBI taxonomy): domain Eukaryota; kingdom Metazoa; phylum Echinodermata; class Asteroidea; order Forcipulatida; family Labidiasteridae; genus Plazaster; species Plazaster borealis. The sequence goes on along the minus strand of CM037469.1, from coordinate 2,319,138 downwards.
AGCTACTTTTTAAAATGAGCAGCTACATGAGTTTGGGCCAAGATTACAACAAGTCTCAGATAAAAACAAAATGGGATAGACATTTGCCAAACTAGGTATGCGGGTTGGGTGCGGAACCTTTTATATTTCGGTTTAACCCGATTATTATTCCTCGGTATTTGTTTCTTTAATATTCTTATAATGAATTGATATTTGCATTAAAGCTATTACAAGTAAAATCAACAAATAAAATGGTCCACTGGCCAAATGCTAGAACTTTAAAACATCACAGGACCTGTCCAAATTCTCTCCAATCCACGTGGTCCAGCTAGCCAGTGTTGAAAAGCATCCCTATTTAATATCTAGGTAAGATATGGAATCGTGAAAACTTTTGACGGGCTGGTGAAATAACAATAAGCTAACTGCTCCCGCTGGCGAGATTTTTTCCCTACGAACTTGTTGTGTCCCCCCCACCCCCGATACGGCGAACTGTGTACAAACTTCTTTTGAAAGCGCCCTCTAGTGAATCATCCTCCTCCAGCCCTTGTTAATTTCCCGTATTGGGACAAAAAGTTCGTAGGGAAAAAATATTGCCTCCTGCTGGCTACATGGAGCCACTAGCAATTTTAAGGAAAACCCTGGCAGCCATCTTGTAAATTCCTTTCAAGCCCAGCGTAACCAAAGTGAGGCTCAGATGAAAAAAATTGTATAATACCGTATTGAGTGTACAAAATAAACTTGACAACGAAAATCATGTAATCATCTAAATTTTCGGAGAGAAATATATATGCCTTATTAATTGATTGAAAACATAATTTGCACAAAGGCATTTATTTGGCGTTTAAACATTGTATTAAAGTGCCTTACATTCTGCCCGTGTTCATTGGGCCTTAAGCATTCCTGAAACCAAATCTTTCAGAGTATGCAGCACCAAAATAATGGGTACCACGTTGGTAATCATTCACCCAAGCAGTACCCATTTGCTCCTGGGTGATGAGAAGCAATTATAGTAGGCCTAAAGTGTCTTGCCAAAGAATGCAATGAAATAAGAACCACCCAATTTCATTTAGCTGCTTAAGCACAGTAAGCAAACGAGATGATGCTTACCAGAGTAAGGTAACCATGTAGCTTAACCACATGTACAATTTTTGACTGGCTGGTATCCTGCTTATAGTGTCACTGAGCAGAATATTGTTAAGCACCATTTTCTGCTTCAGTAGCTCTATGAAATTAGGACCTAGATTAAAGCCCGCACTCAGATAACCGAGACCGAGTTCGATGCTCTAGACCACTCGGCCAAAACTTGCTATAATGTAGGCTTACATAAAATATGCACCACACACAGTACACACCACAGTGAACAATTTCCCTTTGATAGCATTGTTGAAAAATGCTACACAAAATGTATCAGAATTGCTATACTCAAAAGAAAAATCACCATTATGCTAACTGGGTCTCAATCCATGTTTCGTTGTTATCATCAATTTAAAACTTGACATTAATTACTGACATTGTTGTATAGGCCTTTTTCATACAAAATAAAAAGTCGATATAGAACAGCAAGCTTTTTCGAGTCCCGGTTTTGCCTTATTCAGATTTTAATCGACGTAGGGTTGAATCGCTAGCTAATTGTGGGTCGATTCACTGTTTACTAATTTTTAGTCCAACATTTTCGGTTTATTGGTCCCTTTTTAAAGCAACAGCAAAACTAATCCTCTGTTTTCAAAGAGCTTTCCCTCGACACAGTTGTCATAATTATAATTTGCCAAAGTAGGAATTATTACCAAGGCACGTAACGAAAGTTGATCCCAATAGCAGGACTTTACGCCACTTTTGAGAGCAGGTTACAATTACATGTAGGCCCCTACTGTACAAAGAAAACACAACTGGATTGTGCTTGTATTATCAACAGTCAAGTGGTTTACATTGTCGGCTTTATTTGCATAACAACAATGTTTACACCAACAACACTTTTTGTCGTAAGGTACGGTGTTCCACATCAATACCACGTACACATTTCTAGTTTTCCATTTGCATCATTTTCCATGTTATGGTTTATGTTGGGGTCAACGGGGGTAAACGACTGAAAACATTAAGTTCCACAAACACATCCGCGAAATGTGGAAATCATCATACAGCGCGTACTAAGGCAATGGTTTGCAATAGGCTACATTAGAATGCAGTACCACCCCAGTCTTGGCCCAAGACGTCAGTGATCGATAGTGGATAGTGTACTGCGCTCGCTGTAAATAGTTATAGCACGCCCTCTTACGGCAGGATGACGTCTTGGGCCAAGACTATACCAACCCTTTGTACCATTGAACACAATAATATTAATACGTGTGGGATATTCCAGTTGTGTGAACCTACCATGCGCATGGGATTTTAGCCGATGTACTGTACATTCATATGCGGAAGTAGAGTTTGCGAAGACGTGCATTGTTTTTGTGCAATTTTAACTTTGTTTGTCGTTAATAACCCATTATTATTGCCTGCCATCAGGACACACTTTCTAAAGTTCAGCAAAGAGGTTCAACTGTACGCAGTGAGTAAACAAAGTTAAGTTACATCTACAGCTTCAGGTAGGACTTTATTTATTATTATTTAACTACTATATGTGAATATGTGTTAACTTTGGTTATTTACTCACGGATCATTAAAAACAAAATCCGAGTTAAATTTGGTCCAGTAATCAGATTTGTATACAGATGGAAATACAACTACCTGAATGATCAGGTGAGTTATCGTTTTAAAAAGTTTTTATGCAAATAAGTCTCATGCACGCCACTAGTACGTATAACCCTTTTCTGACTTTGCATGTTAATATCATTAATTATAGTTATATTTTGCATTAATTGTGTGCGTTGTTTGTGTGTGTGGATTTTTATATTCAACTTTTGGGCGATCTTTCTAGTCAGTTACGCTCGAGTCAATAGGCTTACTTGGTGTATTACCGCCCCCACCAATTATAAATAAACAAATAAATAAATAAATTAATTAATAAATAAACAAATCAACAATGCCCAACGAAACTGTGGCTACAAATATTTTAAATAATAATCATTGACTGCAAAATTAGTTCGTTATTAACTTATAATATTAGAGATTGTTTGCTGTCAGCTAGGGTAGATGTTTCGTTACGCATAGGAATTGAAAACATCAAGTTCCACAATGGATCTGCGAAATATCAGTGAAAAGGCCCCTTTTCCTTTTGAGCAATATTAATAGAGTGTGGGTTTTTCCAGTTGTGTTAAAAATACGATTGTGCATGCGTGTTGTTCCGTACTACTGAACATCGCACATTCATATGCTTTGTTTACAATTAAAAATTTCTAAATTTTATTCAAACCATATTCAATGGGTGAAATTTATATAAAAAAACACATCGTAAAACAAGTTTTTTTCAAAAACAACTGCCTCAATACACGCTGTAGCTGCTATTCGAGGTGCACAAAAGTCAAGACTCGCGAAACCTCGCACGCTCTCGAGATCAACTTAGAATGCATACCAACCATTGTACCATTGAACTCTATAAATACGTGTGGGTTTTTCCAGTTGTGTGAAACTACCATTGCGCATGGAATTTTAGCCGATACATACAATATGAACTGTACATTCATATGCGGAAGTATATAAGGTTTGCGAAAACGTACACGTTAAAGGCATCGTACTTGTTTGGTAATGACTCTGAAAATGTATGGCAATAAAAACTTAATAGATGTTAAAACTTACTTGGTACAAGTACAGCAGCTGTGGATAGAAATGCATTTTGAGAGACTTTTTACTTCGAAGGACTGCGGTTATGGAAAAATGTATCACTTTTATTTCCCAAAATATTTTGATTGAGAAGCGTTATACGGATGCAGATTATTCTTCCTGCGTGGACATAACCGCTCCAGATTTTCGGCAAAATCTCAAAAACGCTACCACCTTTTGAAATGAAATTTCCACAGGTTAGTTTTATGGTTTATATTTACAACTGTATATGATTGAAACAAACAATAGGCTCCAATTACCAAACGTGTACGATGCCTTTAAGAATCCATTATTGTTGCCGGCCATCAGCCACTTAACTAAAGTTCAGCAAAGAGGTTCAACTGTACGCAGTGAGTAAAGTTAAAGGCATCGTACACGTTTGGTAATTGTCAAAGACCAGTGTTCTCACTTGGCGTATCCCAACATATGCATAAAATAACAAGCCTGTGAAAATTTGGGCTCAATTGGTCATCGAAGTTGCAAAAAAAATGATGAAAGAAAAAACACCCCAATAGTGTACAAATTTGTGTGCCAGTTTCAGATAGGAATAAAAACTTCTTGCAAGAAGTTTTTATTATTTTATTGAGAAATTACCTCTTTCTCAAAAACTGCGTTACTTCAGAGGGAGTCGTTTCTCACAATGTTTTATACTATCAACAGCTCTCTGTTGCTCGTTACCAAGTAAGTTTTTATGCTAATATATATTTTGAGTAATTACCAAACGTGTACTGTGCCTTTAAGGTAGGTATACTTGCACTGTAGGGTCTAATGTTGTGTTGACACATGATCAGATAGTGTAACAATTGACAGGTGGGACATAATGATGATCATGGTAGCGGTTTGCTAAAATGAGTATTTTGTTTACAAACAGTAGACGCTCATGTATTGAAACCCGATCTGACAAAAATATACGAAAGCTTCGGGTAAAATTTTCCACCAATGTTCTGGATATTTGTTTTGTTGTTTTGTTGAAGGAAAATTGTTGTCTGTTGTGTTAAAAGTCTGTGGTCCGTGTGGACAAAACCGTGTAAAGGTTGAGTCAACATCACAATTACAGATTTGTGGTCTGTTTGACCCGGAGTCACCTGACCCAGGAATGAATGTGGCCCAGACATATCCCTTTCCGGACGTGAGGATGGATGTTAAATAATGTGATTACCCACAAGTTTTTGTGATGTTCTATTTATAATCAAAAGTACAAGAAAAGAAATGAAGAAATCAAGTCTTTCCAACCATGCTGTTCGTAAACGTGGCGTAAACATTTATTTTTTTTAACGATTTTTTTTAACGGGAATGCTATTTAAACTTGTTGTTTACATCGTATTTGTTTATCATTTAAATGTAATTTTGATAATTGTACACATTTTTGGTAATTACCGATACAACAATTAAGCCCCAACCTCAAGGTTTTGGAAAAACTAGAAAACACTTCTGCCGTTGACGGCGTGCGTCAAAATGACAATACTTTGACGTCATGTGTGCGATGTTGCTTTGTTATAACTCCATGCTGCAACAAAGCGGCTATACAAAACGGAGCTCCCACATATGACGTAACATGAGTGATGACATAGGAGGGCTTTTCGCGAATCTTTCAGAAAAGCACCCGAGAAGGGTATTCAAAATGATTGTTTTTTACAAAAATTAAAAGCTGTTTAATCTCATGAAAACTCAATTTCCTTATTGATTGAAAACATGTTAAATGAATTTCAGCAAAGATCACTTGATACTTTGTTCAAGTAGGTCTTTAAAGGGTCTGTATACGTTTGGTTATTGGAACCCAACACCCATAATATAATAACATAATTGTATTTGTCAACACCTAGAACATAGTCATCTTAAAGAGATTGTATACGTTTTGTAATTGGACCCCACTGTTTGTTTCAATCCTATATAGTTGTAGATAAACTAACCTGTGACAATTTAATTTCAAAAGGTGGTAGCGTTTTTTTTTATAGATATTGCCGAAAATTTGGAGCGGTTATGTACACGCAGGAAGAATAATCTTCATTGTAATACACACTCTGAGAAGCGTTACGGCCGTAAAATTTTTGTGAACAGTTTCTCTTAAAATGTATTATCTAAAGCTGCTGTACTTTTAAAAAAAGTTTTTATTGCCATTAATTTTGAGAGTCATTACCAAACGTATACAGACCCTTTAATTCCTTAAAATACCAGTGTCTATATGTGATTTTGTCCCCGATGCCGTGTGTGTATCCCCCATGGTAAATTAACATGGGCTGAAGGACGTTTAATCTAAAGAGGGCGCTAGAATCTCTGGATGACAGAATTTTATGGTACACCGGGTACAATTTTATTTTCTCAAAAACCCCAGTGTTAGCAAACAGTAAGTCGGACTAAACATTGGCTTGTAGAATTGACCATAAATCACCTCATTAGAAGACACACGGCTCTCGAATAAAACGAACAGTCATATTATGTTTGCAAAAAAAAGTCCTATCAATAACAAAATATCTTTACGGCACTATTATCATAAAAAAAACATACTAATATTTAAACAAATAAATAAATGACTGTCAAAATTGATAACGTGTTTGAGGATTTTCTTATTCCAATCTTGTGGTCATCCTCTGGTCAGATAATGTTGCCCCTTATTTACGAAATGTTGGGCTTGCGCACTTTTTCGATTGCGAACTAATTTCCCCTGTAAATCTGCTGTCACCTAGTGTCTGAAAGTCTCCATCCATTGTTACACTCAGGTGATTGTATGAATTAACGAAAATGACATTTGTTTTACTTCAGGTCAGGACAGCCCATTCTCATCAAGATGGCCGAAGCTGCACTTCCCACTGAGACCACTTGCAAGATTGGACATGTACACATCGAATGTCCAATCTGCCTGACTCGGTTCATCGATCCGAAAATCCTGGACTGTCAGCACAGCTTCTGCTTAAAATGTCTTCAGGACCTTGTAGACAAACAGGATCCGAAGACGGGTGTTATTATTTGCCCAGTGTGTAGAAAAGAAACTTCAATCCCAGATAAGGGACTGTCGGCTCTTCTCAACTGCTTTTTCTTGAGCTCGCTTATTGATGACGTCATCAATCTAGAAGGGTTGAAGGAGGACATCAACCCCCCTGTCTCGACTTGCGAAGGATGCGATGAAGGTCTTGAAGCCATTTCACGGTGTGTTGACTGTGATGCGAATTTTTGCAAGACCTGTCTGGAAAACCACGCGAAATTAAAAATTCACAGGCATCATCAAATCGTTAATGCTGTCAGCTCGTCAAAAAAGCGACCCCAAGACAAGGGGAAATCCGAATCGTCAAAGTGCCAGAAACACACTGACCAGGAAGTATGTTTTTATTGCAACACGTGTGATTTACTTGTGTGTCTCAAATGTGTGGCATTTGATCACCAAGCGCCAATCCATAATCTCTCTGAAATCAATGATTCCATTCGATCTCACCGTCAAGCTGTCGAAGAGGCATTGGTGAAGTTTGATGAGTGTCGCAAGAAATTCCAGAAAGTGGATGACTCCATCAAACACTCACAGCAAAGATTACAGCTCATGGTCGACCGGGCTCTTCAAGATATTATGGCTAAGGAGGAAGAGAAAATCACTATAATAAGAACTGCAACCCGCCTCCTTCAAGAAAGAGTCACTCAAATCAGTCAAGAAAGAGGTGAGGAATTTGATATCATACAGAGCAGCAATCGCGATAAGATGAGCCGTGCAGAGCAGATCGTAGCTTCAGTCAATGACTTGATGCAACATGCTGATGACTTTGAGCTGCTGGACCTCAAGCCAAAGGTTATGCACAACTTGACATTCCACAAAGAGCTCCAGTTTCAAACAGTGCAGCATAGCAAGTCATTCATTAGGTTCAAAGGTCACGATGTCGTCACTGATGCAGATCTCGGTGAAATACTAGAGGAAGAGAAGTGGGAGGTGCAGACAGAGGTTGGTAAAAAAGGGGAAGGTGAGGGGGAGTTCAAGTGTGCAGCGGACGTTGCTTGTTTTAGCAATGGTGACATTGTCCTTACTGATACAAAAAAGGGGCTATTATCCACATTTACATCAAAGGGAAGTTACAAATCTACAGGTGTTCAAAGTGGAACAGGGGATGGCAAACTAAAATACCCTTATCGTGTTGCCATGACCTCTGATGACCTGCTTCTGGTCATTGATGGACAGGATGTAAAGGTTTATGATAGAGAACTGCGATATATCCGTCAGTTCAGACCCTCACAGAATGAAGTCGAGGGGCAGTCAGAGAGTCTACTCGTTGGAATCGCTGTGGACAAGAGAGATCGGATTGCAGTGGCTGACTGGAAGAGAAAGGTAATATCTCTCCACAACATGGATGGATCCACTATTTCCACAATACATCATGGTGATATTGGTAATCCATGCCTTCTATCTGTAAGCAGCAAGGAGCGACTGATCTTCACAAACTACCACAAGATGGAACTAGTTTGTCTGGATTTCATGGGAAACGAGGTGTTCAATATCAGCACCTCCATTGACGGCAAACCTGTAAATCCTGCTGGTGTGTGCTGCGATGATGCTGGAGACATCTTTGTGTCTATTCATTGCAGCACTACACTTGTGGGAACCGATGAGATACATCATTACGATGCATCAGGTGAGCACATCGGGCGTGTAGCTCGTGGCTTGTACACTCCTCATTGCATGACGTATACTCCTACCGGTGACCTCATCGTGGCTGATAGGTACTCGGTCAAAATCTTGCATCGCGTGTGAGTGTCAATGACGTCATGGTCGAAAGTGATACATTATCAAGGCAATGTACAACTCACAAAGTTAACGATAATAATTAATCGAGAGACTCTAAACCAATCGTACTCAAGAATGTGAATAATCTGTCAGGTGGACAATTTTCGCGTAAAAAAACGTTATTATTCAAAACGTTCCAATCACTTCATCAATGTTCGACTTTCGCGTTATATCGAGTTACTTGTGAATTATTTTCCGCTGGGCCGGTTAACCAAACAAAATGAGTTGGGGGATGTAAAATCATGACAATTATTGTGAGGTACATCACCATCAGAAACCGCTTACAGGGAACTCCAATCTCCAATATTCAGTTTATATGAACACGTGGTTGTGAGACTACATGCAGGTTCTTGCATTAAGATTGCAAAGATGGCACAGCTTTGCACGGTGGTTGACATTTTAGTAGATTCCATGAAACATTAATTATACCACACTATTTAGAACACAACGGATCCTGTAAGAACTGTAACTAATAAGTCTGATAAACCACTTATAGATTGTTAAAAGCAAACTGAATTATTATTAAGAGAAACTATAGCAAGACTGTAGGGATCCCAGAAGAAGAACAAAATTAGCCGATGATGTCAGGTTGTATCGAATTTCTCAAGAATGAACTGCGGGAGAGGAAAATATAATCAAAATGATCTGAACATGGTTGCTACCCACAAACTAAACTTACTTTTGAATCATTTACAGCTTTAAAATTCCTTGCCCATCGATTACTTATAAGGTTAAACTTTTCGGATGAATTTGTTTTAATTTTTTTAAATTATATAAATCATGCCACGTTTCTTATTAAAAGACAAATCGTCACGTGATAATTGAGTTCTTTAATAATTGAAGTAACAGCTGATGGTGATATTCTTCAAAAGATCGATACAATTTTGCATATTGTAGCATTTTACTTCAGACTTGCCATGGGAAACAGGGGAAACGATAGGGCGCCACCTACCGACATGACAGTAAATAATGTTCAGTAGTTAACATAATGCTACCTTAGCTTTAATTTGTATTAAACGGAATGTTTGTAGGCTATTGTAAACTCTGATAACTCTAATCAAGAGCTTGTAAAATGCATTTTCTTGGCGGACTGTGATAATTTAAAAACAACAATAACTGCACACTCTGTATTGGTAGTTGGTAGATTATGGTATTTTCCCTTTAATTCCACCGTCAAATTATTAAGCATAATGTAGTTTTTGTACATGGCAGAAATTTGTAAGATTCAATTTCAACTGCATTGATTCCCTAAAGCTGTGTTCACGTTGGACTTGATTTTTAAGAATAAACCGTTAAAGAAAACTAAGTTAGAATTAGTAATTTTAGGCAGGGCCCGATTTCTTGGAGCTCCTAGCCTCAGCAGAAATGTTTTCTTTAAAATGTTCTGCTAAGCAAAAATAAGCAGGATACCAGTCACAATTGTAAAATGTGACTTGGTATTTTGGCTGATCACCATATATTCTGGTAATCATAATTTTGTTGTGCTTAGCTTCTTTTTAGATAAGCAGTTCTATGAATTTGGGCCAAGATTAAACATTACAACAAGTCTCAGATAAAACGAATGGGATTGACATTTGCCCAACTAGGTATGCGGGATGGGTGCCGAACTTTTTATTAAATGATCCACACAAAAAAAGCCTCGAAATTGCGTGGTTTTCCTTTTACTTCGTAAACTAACACGGTCTGCCATTTTATGTAGTCAAAAATGTGGTTTTACAAAATGACAGACAGTGTTAGTTAACAGAGTAAAAGGAAAAATCACACAATTTCGAGGCATATTTGTGTGGTTCTATATATTCTACTTTTAAAACATCTTTCCAGCCGTATTCATTTCTTAACGAACGCTTTCAAACGCTTTTTATAGCCCAAATAGCCCAATCCAAGGCAACGTGTGCCTTTAAGATTTGTTGGGGGCACTCAGCATCTGATGGTCGACTGGCCAAATGCTAGAACTTTAAAACACCCGAGGACCAGTCAAAACTCACTCCAATCATGGTCCGGCTAGCCAGTGTTGAAAAGCATCCCTATTTTAACATGAAATATGGACTCGTGAAAAATACCAACAAGCTAACTGCTCCTGCTGACTGTAGTCACCCAAATGTTTAAAGGAAAACACTGGCAGCCATCTTGTATTTTCTTATTCAGCCCAGTGTAACCAAAGTGAGGCTGAGAGGAAAAAATGGTCTAATTATTTATTAACTGTATACAAAGGGAAGTTGACTATAAGATGGCCAAGTCTTTATCTGAAATTTTCGGAAGGAAGAAATATTTGCCTTATTAACTAGTCTATAGCAAAGAAAAACTAGGTTTACATTATTTTTCCATTATTACTGCTTGTAACTAACATGTACATCTGTAGCAATAAATCTTATTAATTAAAGATCAATTAAACTTAACAAATTTTGTATTTCAAAAGATAATTTAAAGGGACACGTTGCCTTCGGGTTGGGCGCTGTTGGGCGCTTTTGGGCTATAACAAGCGTTTGATGTATAATGAGCACGGTCGGAAAGATGTTTAAAAAGTAGAATATAATTATCCACACAAACGTGCCTTAGAAATGCTTCGCTTTTGCTCACTTTCGCGAAACAAAACGCTCCGCCATTTATGAGGTCAAGATTTTGACTCCCATAAATGGCGGACAAATTCTCTTAGTCTTATTTCCAGTCGCAGCTGTTGAACTACGACCGAGCAATTATTTTATTAAAAATGTTACGATTACCATCTGTTTATTGTATTCCAATAAATATCCAACACCGAGCTGAATCTAGCACAGTATTGGGCCCGATATAGCCAGCCGGCGATTAGAACACATGCAGTACAGGGAGGTGAACCAAATGTGATAGTTTGTCTCCTCCCTGTACTGCATGTGTTCTAATATTCTGAATATGCGGCTGGCCGTTCCGCAAATACGCGGCTGGATATTTCGGACCCAATACTGAGCTAGCTTTAGCTCGGTTTACAAGTTGCGAGCGAGGTAGAAAATGAGATTATTACCCGGTTTTCATCTGACCATAGAGCAAGGAGATCTGACTGGTTTACCAGGCCACTGACTACGGCACTAGCGCATTTTGCCCATTACATGGACGGTGGTATTTACTACTGGAAATCCGTATACGTTTCGCGGGGCAGATCTCGGGGTCAGATGGCAATGTTTTGTTTTTTTAATCACCATTCACTAATTATAACACATTAAAGGCATGTTATTGCACGAACAACTCTTAATAAGGATATGGAACACTTCCAAACAGCAAAATTTCTTGAGATTTTAAGGCAACGTGTTCCTTTAATTACGATAATAATAATGCAAATTGTTGTATACAGGGCTTCATCAACGGTAGCCTTGATCAAGGCAGTCGCATTTCACTCCAAAAAAGACGCCGTAAACCCACCCGTATACGCTGTGCGTAAGGTGTGTATCACATCGCACGACCCACCCGTATACACTGTGCGTAATGTGTGTATCACATCGCACGACGCCCGTACACACACTGTGCGCAGGTCATCCGCACTCGTACCACTCTCCGCATGCGGAGGCCGTCAGGCCGACAGCCTTGACGGGTCTGTAACTTCCGGGTTTAATGTGTTTCTTGATATTTTCGTCCAATATTGGACGAAAATGGGGGGCTCTCGGATATGCTAGTATGCAGCTCATGAATATTTAAATATTTCGTCAGACCTATTGCAGACAACACAGGATGGGAAGCAAATGAATTATTCAATTTGACGTCCAATCACGAGCTTCTCTCACTATGACCTTTGTACCATATCATGCTTGCTGTATGTGATGCTATGTGAGTAGGTACCGACTTAATGGCGTTTGTGTGTAGCATTGTCTCAGCCATTTTGGACCGGTGATCTGCGAGGCAGGTCAGTCAGCTCACAAGTGCTGAACCCGTGCGCGGCCCCTGGAGCTTTTTGCGCTGCACTCAAGTTCCCTCATTGGACTACCCTGATCATTCGCCATTCTTTTGGTTATTAGGTGTTCGGGCAACAGCCGAACACCTATTGTTTTTGTTCGGGTTTTTTTAGGTGTTCGGGCAACAGCCGAACACCTATTGATTTTGTTCGTTTTTTTTTTTTTTTTTTTAGTTTTTAGGTGTTCGGGCAACAGCCGAACACCTATTGATTTTGTTCGTTTCTTTTTTTTTTTTTTAGTTTTTATTCTTCTTCTCAGGGTCGTTTGTCCGCAAGCAAACGCATAGTTGCGAAAATCGAATCAACTTGAAACTTTGCATGTCGTTAGAGTATACCTTGTAGATAATTCTAAAAGTTGTTACGTCATGATGACGTCACCAGGTGTCGAATAACAAGGTTTTTAAAGTTGAAAAAGGGACCATTTAGTATTAGCTGTATCTCATTGAATTTGAAAGCTATGATGTTCATAGTTGGGCATCCGGTAGTTCAAGACTAGGGCTACATTTAAGAAGTTAACGTCAAAATCGTATGACCTTCTCTTCCCGGTCGTTACCCTAGGTCAAAGTTTGCCTTTGGTTTTTTTTCTTGAAAAACATCATTTTCGGGCTTTTCTATAACAAAACTCAAGATTGAAATTGAATTTAACATTGAAACTCATCAGACAATTGGACCTTATTATCAAGACCACACAAACTTTATGATGTCATGATGACGTCATCAGGTAACGAGTTACAACAAATCAAAGTTAAATATTTTTAAGAAATCATAACTTCTGAACCACATGGTGGATTTTGACAATCTACATATCATCGGACAGTTCGATAAAAAATCAACAAGCGCTAAACACAAAGTGACCCCATTTGACCTTGACTTCCGGTTCAAACCGGAAGTTGAACAATTTCACAAATTCTGATCTCAAAAACTACGCACTATATTAACATAAATTTTGCATTACGTTATAGATGAGTGATCCTGCTCAAACATTTGCACAGAGATGATAACTTTCTAACCTTTGCATATAGGGTCAAATCTGGACGTCAAATTGCACGTGTCTGTTGCCACATTTTATGATACGTACAATAAAAGTATAGGCCTACACGTTACATACACTTTTTGTTCGTACCACACACTGGCTATCTCATACACGCATAAGGTATGGGCGCTTTCCCGGTTCCCTTAACTGTTGACAACGCAGCCAGCGTGTGGTACAAAAGGGCCATTGACCTTAACGGTTCAAAGTCCAAGAAGTCTGTAGCTAGCTGGCCCATATGTTGTGTGAAATGTACAATTGATGTCATATCCATGCTGGCGCTATACCAAGTTAGTGGTCGTTTGTTTACTGCGCTCTGTGACAATTATTGGCTCTGTGATAAGTGAAAAAGACTCAGAAGTATGCGACGTTCGACGGTAGTCCAATGAAAAGCTGAGTGCAGAAAGTTCTTGATAGCCTAGGCTTCTGTTGGTTTGGTGGTAAATAATCAACTAAACGACCGATTTTGCTGACCTGTTTAGGTGATTTTTGATAACTGAAACTTGGCAACAATATTACACCTGAAGATTAGATAAAACAGAAATTTCGACAACATAATGACGTCACCCAATGAATTATTGGGTAATGTAATTAATGTAATCAAATTTTGAGTTTTGGTTTAACAACCATGCCGAATTTGCAAACTAGGAACGATAAATTCGTTGTTATTTCTTGAAAACAAAGGGTATTGGATACTTATTGTTTTATACATTGGAACAAATCAAATTTTCATAGATCTATCAGAGAAATTGGCCTTTAATCTTAATCCATTGCCTAACGCAGCATGGCATATACCCCACGCGACTGGCAACGGATGGTAGCTAGCCAGTCAAGACGCTTGTTACAGACCAACGTGGCTCAACCGTAGTTGTTTACAATCAGTGCCATGTGCGCCTGGCGTGATTTTTTACTAACTATCGGTACAGTTTATGAATATTGACATGGAAATTGTCACATGTTCAACCATGGTTCAACTAATACACGTTCTAGAGCTCAGTGCAGTCTTATTAGTAGGAACGTAAGCATTTATTTCCTGTACGTAATTGATTTACACTTTGAAATTTCAAAAGCTATCAACAATCTTTTCATCGACTCAATAGAATAGTTCACACATTGACACAACACTGACCCTAATGAAATCCGAACACCTAGTGTTTGTTCCAACAAACACTAAATCTCTAGTTAATTCTGGAGTTGATGTAGCTTCTGCATCTGTGTTTTCCAGACATGTCCTCTCTAAGTCCGACTCTGTGCAGCCACTCACACCGTCTTCATACTTTTGAATTGTTCTCAGACAGGGTCTTATAAGAATTTACTGCTAAACAAAAATTGACAGGATACAGCCACACATGATACATGTGAAATAGATTTTTAGCTACCCTGTTCTAGTGAGTGTACTTGGGAAATTTGGTGTTAGGCAGCTCTTTTTTAGTGGGGCGGCCAAAATGGTATAAAAAGTGTAATGAGCTATATGCCTTCATGAAACAATCAACAATGGTAGTGTTTTGTATATTTTTACCTCCAATGAATGCACCAACAATGATTACCGTAAATCACTGTTTAATGATGCAAGATGGAGACATTTCCTGCTGGAAAATGGTGTATGTAATGTATGTTACAAATTGATCCACGCAACCTCATTTGTTTAATTCCTGCCATGCCCTCATTGTCTCGCTCAGCTGGGGAGAATACGCAACATTTTCAGATAGATATTATTATAACAAAGTATTCCCAAATTCAAACCGGCGCGCCAGTTCAGTAGCCACATCTGGATACTGCATGCATATTCATAAGAATGAGTAAACAAGACTTCCGCCACTGACCAATGGGGTCTCGCCTTTTGCGCGCATTATAGTAATGAGTCATTGGCTTCGAGACAGAACCGTCAAGGCGTTGTTTCGGTGAGTGTCGCATACAGCTCACACGAGCGCACGCGCATACCGTACTGCACACACAGACACCGTGCACACAGCTCGGGCGGGTTGGTAGCTCGGTGGGTAGCGCGGCGCAAATAAAATAAAAATGAAAACAATAAAATAAAATTGAGAAAAAAACTCCAACGCCTTGATCAAGGCTATATCAACGGTCACCTCGAAGCACCTGCTATATGTATTTTACAGCAGGTATACTAAGCTTTTTGTATCAAAGCATTTTGTTAAAGTGAAAGTTATCAAGGTGGTGCAGGCTTGAGGCACAATCTGCTGCCACCACACATGTCAGAAAACATTTGGGCGATCCCCCTTCTCTTAACAAAGCGTGTACTAAGTTTCTAAAAAAATGCAAGGCATTTACATGTATGATGGTTCATAACAGTCAAAAAGACAAGTAAACAACAAACCAGACAATTATCAAAATAGATAAACTATACTTACTTACTTACTTTAAATAATCTATTGTTTGTTGTTTTTGAGCGCTTGTAAACAAAATGCATGTTTTATACAATGGCGCTTAACAATGTTGTTAGTCATTGCGGGGATTAAATAGTGGTTGGTGCTGAAGATGAGGTGTTACTTATTAAATGATATTTGATATAGTTTAAGTGCTGGGTTTAAGTTAAAGCGTGAAGTTTTAGTTCAGTGTTAGGGTGAGGAGTACTGGGCTCGGTTTCACAAAACATTAAGATTTATCTTAAGATGAGTTTGGTAATAATTACCACAGTGATTTGCATTGTGACATCACATTTTGCTGAGCAATTAAGATTGATATGATCAATCTTAGCTCTTTGTGAAGCCGATCCCTGGTGTTGTGATTGTTGCCGTGGTTTGTGTTTGCATTGCAACAAAGTCCTGCGCGCGCATTTCGCTAAATTATGCATTCTGTCGATTATGCTCTCACCGTACAATTTGAAATTTCCCACACATCTTTGAATTATACTTATTGAGCAGTGTGTATAGTTTGCCTCGCTAGTGTAGATGAAGGGCCAAGAACATTTAATCGTATACAAATAATGTAACACCTACTTTGGAAGTTAACAACAACACCATAATTTTGTCAAACAATTTCGTCCGGTTTTCTACCTTCATCAAATAAGCTATTTTACGAAGTTTGTTCCATAATAAAATTAACAAACCTGAGCGTTTCTTGACATGATATCTAACATGTTTGATGAGAACAGTTTGATGATGTTTTGTTTAATTTTGTCCAAATCATCCCCTGCTATCAACTTTTAATTATTGTTGGCATTTTCACTCATTTGTAGTCAAACGGTTTCGGCAAGCAAGCACACTTCACAAATTTCGCTCACACTTTTTGACATTTGTTGGTAACCTGATTCGATTGTTTGTTTGTTTCTCTCTACAAAAGCTGCAACACCTTTAGAGTTGTACTCCTAAGTACTCTGAATCCAACAAAATCCAAAGGCTATTGTACTTGAATTTAATTAATTATATTTTACTAAATCAACAATGCTTGGCATAAGCCCAAAACTTGCAAATTTTATGAAATCAGCTGATGTGAACACCGAGCTACATCAATACGGATTTGGAATTTGATGGATTCAAGAAAAGCCTTCTGAGTAAACAAAAACGTAAGGTCGTATCTGAATTAGTGGTTACAGATGTGGCTTACGGGTAAAAGATCAGCCAGACGCATAACCACCAAAAATCACAGGCATATCGCAAATAGAATGGTCCTCTGTTTACCTTCACGAACTAATTTATATCTTATGTCATGCGGTACAGGGATCCAGACTGCTATCTAAAAGCACGATAAGTCATCCCATTGCCAGACACACGGATCAACCATACGATAAATTACTGTTATACATCGGTAATAAATCATGCGAAACATTATTGTCCAAAAGTGAGTTCAAACAAAGGTCACAATGAGTGCAATAACTCAGTATGAAAGTCGTGTGCTTTGCTCCCACACCGAGTCCCATAAACGTCTCGCATGAGTTCTCGCTACGGAGTTTATGCTTCGCTAGCCCCCCCAGTACGTTACAGTGGCAAACCCGAGGTGCCCGGTCTCTCGAGAAAGAGCCATCTCCCAAATAATCCCAGATTCGAAACAATTTCTTTAATTGATAATATTATTAATATTTTTAATAATAGTTCCGCCTTCTCAACCCATCATATCACCCGAGTTTGTCGTGAACATAGAGATGATTGGATTGGTGTCATGGGTCTCCGACGCGCTACCCTACGGGTACACAGTCTGACTGAGCCACGGTCCGTTACTCGGACATTAAGATTTCTAAAATTGGAGTTGGAGATTCCGTCATTGTTGTTAATTTCTAACCACTATGTGAATATGTGTCAACTCTTGTTATTCACTATCGGCTAAAAAATAAATAAAAATAAAATAGAGTTACATTTGGTCCAGTAATCAGATTTTTGGGAAACACAACTACGGTAGCTGAATGATCAGGTGAGTTATCGTTTTGAAAGGTTTTGATGCAAATACAAAGTCTTATGCACGCCACGTGACCATTTTATAATGTATTTCATTATTACTATTTTTAAGTGATGTGTAAGATAACCACAACCAAGTAACATGTTTTTCTTCGGTTGATAAAGATTTCTTACCATCCTCAAGTTTTAAAATTTCGATTTATTGGGATTGATTATCGATTGTTTCCACTCTGATGGTTTGATCAAAATGTAGTCATACTCTACCGAGTCACTAAAACAACAAAGCTTTACAACTGTAAATGTCATCCCATTTAAACTATAAAATCATATTTGAGGAATAGATTCAAACCGACTGGAACTGCGTGTACGTTTCTTCTAGCATCATTCTAGTAAGAATGTTGTTAATCTTCAACACAGTAGCATGAGGGTTTAAGGGTTGAACTTTAAACTTTGTTTTAGTTGATCGCCAAAATGTTTATTTTTGTTTGTACGCACATAAATGTAACTTAGTATCTGGAGCAGCAGGTCTATATACGGATCACATGTAAGTAATTCCTTTGCAAGCCCATCTGTATCGTTTTGTATTGTATTGTTGTGATAACTGAATATATAATAATATTACAATAATCTGAGCTGTCCGAATCCGATGGGAGTCCAGAGTAACGCATTATATATAAACATGAAACTGCATGTACTTTAACAGTATAATAGTGGGATACTCTGACTTGGACGATTGATGTAACCAGAACATGTCCGGAACCGATGCTACACAGCAGTCACGATGGTGAAGTCATAATATCAATTAAAATTGTAGACGTTTTGATACTATAATCAACTCCTTGATCAAAACCAACGTTGTACCATCCTACTAGATAAATCACTGCAAGTAAACTCGTACAAATTGCACGATGGCTTCAACGCTGTCGTTCAACATTCGGTGAACCAAAAGCGTCTGGTTATTTTAGGTTGAACAATAAATAATTACTACCGTATTTCTTTTAGTTACGAGACATTGTCCTGATGAAATTGTCATTATGTTTTTAGATTACGTCCCAACTGGGTAAAACAAAACGAGGTAAAGTTTGGCATAGCTCTCTACGTTTGAACTTATTTATTTATTCATACTTGTCAAAAACATTATTATTCATGCATGTAGGCCTATTGAACAAATATTGCAATAGCAGGTCTTTTACGGCTTGTGAGTGTGGGTTATAATACATAAACATGCACTGTAAAAAACAAACGCGACTAGATCGTGCTTGTATTATATCCTCAGTGAATTGATTCTGGTTTACATTGTCGGCTTGATTTGAATAACAACAATGTTTATATTAGGAAATGTCATGGTCATGCACACAGTTCATGACGTTGTGGTGAGCCTACGGAGACTATTGTTGTAAGGTACGGTGTTCCATCATTTCCATCAGTTTCTGTTTTGTTTATTCGTTTGTTTATTTATTTATTTATTTATGTTTCATTTCACTATGATTTTCTTGAGACTCGTTAATGTTCTTGTCTCAATTTGATACTCTCTTAAAACACGTTCACTTTAGTGTTCTCTTTCTTATTTATCTAAGAACAAATGTTTTGAAAACACATATCAATGAGAACTCCACAAATTTGCATAGTTATCTTGCATATTTAAGAACAAGCCCAAGCAACTTCACATTGATTGAACTGCGATTGGTTCCACGTAGGCCTAGGGATAACCACGGAGCTTCACTCAATTGATACTGGGCGGAGTATCAATGGGCAATTTAAGATTGTTTGATATTTTTCTTGCCCGAATACAAATAAGAACAAATATGATATTGTTTCACTGGATTAAAACTATTCAACGAGTCAACGGTGTCCCAAAATACATACAAGAGAAAAAGTTGAAAATTGATTCGTCCCTTGTTAAATTCGGAGTTTTGGGTAGCTGCACTCTAGCCACACAACAAGCGTGGTGAACGTTGTTTAAGTTGGGCTTAAAATGTGAAAGATTTAAAACATCAAGTTCCACAAACACATCTGCGAAATAACAATGACATACATGAAGGAACTTACTACGCACACTATCGCAATGGCTGCAACAGGCCACCATAGAAAGCAGTCTAAAGCTTTCCTATTGAGAGATATTAATAGTATTTGGGTTTTTCCAGTTGTGTTGAAAATACCATTGCACATGCGTGTTTGGCCCGACGCTATACAAGTTTACTGTACATTGGCATGCAGAAGTAGGGCTTGCGAAGGGTTGCACTGTTCTTGAGCAATTTGAACGTCGTTAAGAATCAATTTTATTGTTGCTAGCCTTCAGCCACTTCCAGAAGTTCACGAACGAGGTTCAACTGTACGCAGTGAGTAAAGTTAAGTCACATCTACAGCTTCAGGTAGGTCTTTACTTGCACAAGGGTCTAATGTTGTGTTGACACATATCAGATAGTGTAACAATAATTGACAGGTGGGACATAATGATATGATCATGGTATCGGTTTGCTCAAATGAGTATTTTGTTTACAAACAGTAGACGCTAATGTATTGAAACCCAATATTACAAAAATGTACGAAAGCTAGTTTTGGATAACATCGACCGATGTTCTCGATGTAACAGGTTCACATTGAACTACACATTTTCACATTTCACCTTTTTGAGGAAATACAAAGCATTTCTTCTTGAAGTTGTCTCTTAAATGTTAAAATCATGCTATTTTTCTTCATAAAATATTGCTGGCGGAACCAAGTTAGAGCCTGGTGCACTTAAAAAAAATATTTTTAACAGTCTTTTGATTGATTTATTTTTGTTTGCAAAACAATGTGCCAAATTTCGTACTGATAACTATTGTTGCATCATAACATCAAAGAAAAATACGCAAACCTTTTTATTTACAATTATTTACTTCACTATTGGGAAAGCTGACAAAAATAAAAGTTTAATTGTAGTTCAAGTTGTTATAATTTAGGTCAGGGGATAGATTTCTCTATCCCTTGTTCCTCAAACCCAGCCGAAAAGATGAGGGGATATAATTTTCTATCCCTTGTTCCTCAAATCCAGCAGAAAAGAGGAGGGGATAGAATTTTCTATCTCTTGTTCCTCAAACCTAGCCGAAATGAGGAGGGGATAGAAATAGAATTTTCTATCCCTTGTTCCTTAAACCTAGCCGAAAAGTGGAAGGGATATATTTTGTTATCCTTTGCTGCTCAAACCAAGCGAAAAAGAGGAAGGGATAGATTTGTTCATCCATTGGACCTCAAACATGAAAAAATGTGCGTTATATTGCAACAAATAACTGGAATTTTTCAATATTTTAAATGTTAGCTTAGAAAAATTTGATTGATTTGCAAAATCTGGAGCATGTTTTTCACAGTTTGGAGGAAAATAAGGTAAAAGAACAATTTGATGCTTTAAAATCCTGTTTTGGTTGCAATTATTGGACTGTAATGACAATTTTAAGCAGTAAATTTGAAAATGAAAAAAGCAGTTAAATATGAACCTGTTATATATATATATATATTTTTTTTGAATGAAAATTATTGTCTGTTGTGTTAAAAGTCTGTGGTCCGTGTGGACAAAACCATGTAAGGGTCAATGGGACCAGTTTTCGAGTCAACATCATAAATCAGAATATGAATCAAACAAACACGCAGTTATAGATTTGTGGTCCGTTTGACCCGGAGTCACCTGACCCAGAAATGAATGTGGCCCATACATATCCCTCTCCGGGCGTGAGGATGGATGTTAAATAATGTGATTAACCCACAAGATTTTGTGATGTTCTATTTATTATCAAAAGTACATGGGAAACAAATGCAGAAAATCATGTCTTTCCAACAATGCTGTTCGTAAACTTGGCGTACAAATGTAATACTTAATTCCTTGTTGTGATAATACCGTTGTCAATTATGGGATTTTAATTCCTGGTTAAAGGCACTGTACACGTTTGGAAATTGTCAAAGGCCAGTGTTCTCACTTGGTGTATCCCAACATATGCATAAAATAACAAGCCTGTGAAAATTTGGGCTCAATTGGTCATCGAGGTTGCAAGAAAATGATAAAAGAAAAAACACACTTGTTGTACAAATTTGTGTGCTTTCAGATGGGAATAAAAACTTCCTGCAACAAGTTTTTATTATTTTAGTTAGAAATTACCTCTTTCTCAAAAACTACGTTACTTCGGAGGGAGTCGTTTCCTGTTATGTTTTATACTATCAACAGCTCTCCGTTGCTTGTTACCAAGTAAATGTTTATGCTAATATTTGTTTTGAGTCATAACCAAACGTGTGTGTTCCCAAACGGTAACATGGGTTGATTCAAAAGAGGGCGCTATCGAACGAAATTTCCGAACAATTCGCCGATTGTGGGGGACAAAATCTCCGGATGACAGAATTGTATACCTCACCGGGTACAATTTTATTTTAACATAAGCTTTGTAGAATTGACCATGAATGACTTTATTAGAAGAGTGACACGCATGGCTCCCAAATAAAACGAAATGTCACTTCGTTGCAAAAACAAATTCTTATCAATTAAAACATATCTTTACGGCACTATTATCATAAACACATATATATGTATTTAAACAAATAAATAACTGACTTTAAAAAAATGATAATGTGATTTTCTTATTCCTATCTTGCGTTTATCCTCTGGTCAGTTAAATAAATTTGCCTCTTATTTACAACATTTTGGGCATGCGCACTTTTTCGAGTGCGAACTAATTTCCCCTGTAAATCTGCTGCCCCCTAGTGTCTAAAAGTCTCCATCCTTTGTTGCACTCAGATGATTGTATGCACTAACGAAAATGACATTCATTTCACTTCAGGTTTACAGGATTGCCCATTTTCATCAAGATGGCCGAAGCTGCAGTTCCCACTGAGAACACTTGCAAGTTTAGACATGTACACATCGAATGCCCAATCTGCCTGACTCGGTTCATCGATCCGAAAATCCTGGACTGTCAGCACAGCTTCTGCTTAAAATGTCTTCAGGAACTTGTAGACAAACAGGATCCGAAGACGGGTGTTATTATTTGCCCAGTGTGTAAAGAGAAAACTTCAATCCCAGATAAGGGACCGTCGGCTCTTATCAACTTTTTTTTATTGAGCTCGCTTATTGATGACATTATCAATCTGGAAGGTCCAGAGGAGGACATCAAAACTCCTGTTTCGACTTGCGAATGGTGCGACGAAGGTCTTGAAGTCGTTTCATGGTGCGCTGACTGTGATGTGAATTTTTGCAAGACATGTCTGGAAATCCATGCAAAAATAAAAAATAACAGTAATCATCAAATCATTAAAGTTGTCGGCTCGTCAAAAAAGCGACCCCAAGACAAGGACAAATCTGAATCGTCAAAGTGCCGGAAACACACTGACCAGGAACTATGTTTTCATTGCGACACGTGTGATTTACTTGTGTGTTCTAAATGTGCGGTGCTCTATCACCGATCGTCAAACCACAATCTCTCTGAAATCAACGAGACCGTTAAATCTCACCGTCAAGCTGTTGAAGAGGCATTGATGAAGTTTGATGAGTGTCGCAAGCAATTCCAAAAAGTGGATGATTCCATCAAACACTCACAGCATAGATTACAGCTCATGGTCGACCGGGCTCTTCAAGATATTGTGGCTAAGGAGGAAGAGGAAATCACTAAAATAAGAAATGCATCTCGCCTCCTTCAAGAAAGGGTCACTCAAATCAGTCAAGAAAGAGGTGAGAAATTTGACAGCATACAGAGCAGCAATCGCGATAAGATGGGCCGTGCAGAGCAGATCGTAGCTTCAGTCAATGACTTGATGCAACATGCTGATGACTTTGAGCTGCTGGACCTCAAGCCAAAGGTTATGCACAACTTGACATTCCACAAAGAGCTCCAGTTTCAAACAGTGCAACACAGCAAGTCATTCATTGGGTTCAAAGGTCAAGATATCGTCACTGATGCAGATCTCGGTGAAATACTAGATGAAGAGAAGTGGGAGGTGAAGACAGAGTTTGGTAAAAAAGGGAAAGGTGAGGGCGAGTTCAAGTTTGCAAGGAACGTTGCTTATTTTAGCAATGGTGACATTGTCGTTACTGATACAAAAAGGTGGCTATTATCCACATTTACATCAAAGGGTTACAAATCTACGGGTGTTCAAAGTGGAACAGAGGATGGCAAACTAAAACAACCTGTTGGTGTTGCCGTGACCTCTGGTGACCTGCTTCTGGTCATTGATGGACAGGATGTAAAGGTTTATGATAGAGAACTGCGATATATCCGTCAGTTCAGACCCTCACAGAATGAAGTCGAGGGGCAGTCAGAGAGTCTACTCAGTGGAATCGCTGTGGACAAGAAAGATCGGATTGCAGTGGCTGACTCGAAGAGAAAGGTAATGTCTCTCCATAATATGGATGGATCCACCAATTCCACAATACATCATGGTGATATTACTAATCCATGCATTCTATCTGTAAGCAGCAAGGAGCGACTGGTCTTCAGAAACTACGACAAGATAAAACTAGTTTGTCTGGATGTCATGGGAAACGAGGTGTTCAATATCAGCACCTCCCTTGACGGTAAACCTGCAAATCCTACTGGTGTGTGCTGCGACGATGCTGGAGACATCTATGTGTCTATTCATAACGTTAAAGTGGGAACCGGTGAGATACATCATTACGATGCATCAGGTGAGCACATCGGGCGTGTAGCTCGTGGCTTGTACAATCCTCTGTGCATGACGTTTACTCCTACCGGTGACCTCATCGTGGCTGATATGCACTCGGTCAAGATCTTGCATCGCGTGTGAGCGTTCAATGACGTCATGGTCGAAAATGATACATTATCAAGGCAATGTACAACTCACAAAGTTAACGATAATAATTAATTGAGAGACCAAACCAATCATACTCAACAATCTGAATAATCTGTCATTCGGACAATTTCCACGTACAAAAACGTTATTATTCAAATTGTACCAATCACTTCATCAATGTTCGACTTTCGCGTTACATTGAGTTTTACTTGAATGAATTATTTTCCGCTGGGCCGGTTAACCAAACAAAAGAGTGGTAGGGATGTAAAATCATGACAATTATTGTGAGGTACATCACAATCAGAAACCGCGTACAGGGAACTCCAATCTCCAATTCAGTTAATATGAAAACGTGGTTGTGATACTACATGCAGGTTCTTCCATTAAGATTGCAAAGAAGGCACAGCTTTGCATGGTGGTTGACTTTTTGGTAGATCCCATAAAAAACATTAAATACAACACTATTATAGAAGACAACGGATCCTGTAAGAACCGTAACTAATAAGTCTGATAAATTGCTGTAAGATTGTTGACAGCAAACTGAAGCATTTATAAGAGATACCAGAAAGGCTGTAGGAATCCCAGATCCGAAAATTGGCCGATGATGTCAGGTTGGTATCGAATTTCTAAAGAATGAACTGCGGTAAAGGAGAAATATAATCAAAATGATCTGAACATGGTTGCTACCCGCATACTATTAACTTACTTTTGAATCATTTACAGCTTTAAAACTCACTGCCCATCGATTATTTCTTTGGTTGAACTAACTTTACGGATGAACTTTATGTATAATTTTGTATGGTAATCATGCCACGTTTCTAATTAAACGACAAATCGTCATGTGATAATTGAATATTTTAATAATTGAAGTAACAGCTGATATTATTCTTCAAAAGGTCGATATAATGTTGCATATTGTAGCATTTTACTTCAGACTTGCCATGGGAAACAGGTGAGATGATAAGGCGCCACCTTTAGACATGACAGTAAATAATGTTCAGTAGATAACATAATGCTACCTATTATCAGCATTAATTTGTATTAAACGGAAAACTTGTAGGCTAATGTAATCTCTGGTACTCTATCTTTCTTATATCAAGAACTTGTAAAATGTATTTTCTTTGCAGTACTGTTACATAGGGCCTGCTTATGATTAAAACCAACTCACTCAATCGATGATCAAAATAATGTTATTTCTCTGGCTTGTCATTTTTTTAATTTTTTTTTTTTACATTAACTGCATACTCTGTATTTGGTAGTTGGTAGATTTTGGTATTTGTTTCTTTTATTATAACCATCAATTGTTTTTAAAGTTTTATTTACGGTTTTTTTGTTAGGGGGCGTTATTGTTTTAGATTTATTATTAAAGCTAAATCAATCAACTGGGCTCAATTTCATAGCGCTGTTTAACGGTAAGCAAATTTTCGTGCTAACTGCTATAGCAGAAAAAATTGCTTAAAGGGTGTGTACAACATTGGTAATTGCCAAAGACCTGTATCCAAAATCGATGTGACCCAACATATACATGAAATAACAAACCTTTGAAAGTTTAAGCTAAATCGGTCTTCGGAGTCATGAGAAAAACAGTGAAAAAAACCCTTATGTGTTTCAACTTTTTTTCAAACATCGGAATTTATCCTGCAGAATAAATACTATTATTTTACTCATTTCGTAAAAACAATGGCATTTCAAGCAAAACTATTTCAAGGGAAGTTTTCTACCATGGCCATCTTTATACCATGTGAGTTATGTGCAAATCTGTGAGCATTTGTATTTTCATTCTTACCAATGTTGTACACACCCTTTAAGCCTTAGTGTATTTCACAGGTTAGCAAGAAAATACGGCAGCCATCTTCCAAGTTCACAATGGCTTTGCATTGTTACGTCATTCATCTTGCAGTAAGCACCGGAAGGTTAGCATGCCTTTTCGTGTGCTTACGGTTAGCAGTGCTATGAAATAGAAACTCGTACGTAAGCACAGAATCGACTGTTCAGCATCTCTATGAAATTGGGCCATGATGGTCAAATTAATGCCATTTGTTTGGTTGGACTGCAGCACAATAGTGTCTCGTTAGTGTGTTATAGCCCCCTCTATCGGCCGGCGGCTGTGCATCGTCATAATAATTGCTATCAACGTTTTAACAAAATTTGCTTACCAAAACGGCGCCCTTGCTGTACTTAACGTTCTAACAACAGGTATAGCTCCAGTTGCCCATAGTTCAGTATAGTACGTTGATTATGCTAACTTCCCCTTATTCTACCTAGGGGCAGTAGGAAAAACATTTTTGGGAATCAGTACCAGAATTAAGGTTAGGTTTTGGTTTTGATATGCACATTTAAAGTCAAAATGAGGGCATGTCAAAGGTGAATTGTCTTCTATCTCGAGGTCTGACCCACTTTGGAGCGCATAGCAAAACTACAAGGAACAGATTTGTGCTTGTTCAAAAACACCTACAGTCTAGTTCCAATTAATGTGCCTTTAATGATACAAGTATGGAATTCCGCGAACAGTCAAAGTACAGGTAAACCCTATATGTCATGTGAAGGGTATTTGGCTACACAGGGCCATTGCAAATAATTTTTTTGAAAAGGACAAGCCCAGAAATCCATGTGCCAAGTACACAGTGCGGATACATACACATTCAAACCCCTTGCATGACGTTACACTGTTGGTCGATTTACAGTGCCTTGTACGATTAGATACAGCCCGGGCTCGAGGGAACAGTGAAAAGTTGTTTAATTTGAGGAAGTGTTCCTCTGTTTATTAAACTATGCCAACTTAGTCGTAATAATGTTTGAAGATGACAACAGAAGAGGAATATACTTCCATGTTTTATATAACAAAACTATTGTTGCACGCTGTGACCGGATCCATGGGTTTTGTACACCTCGGGGCTTCGCCTCGGGTGCCATTTGCCCTCGGGTGTACCTTCCTCCATGGGTGTACAAAACACCATGGATCCCGCAACAGCGTACAACAATTGTTTAACGGACACATGGACTTCCGGTGTGGCATGAGATTCTGTGGTCTCCCCCCCCCCCGGAGATTTTGTGTGCCCCCCCCATACGGCGAGCTATGTACAAACTTCTTTTGATAGCGCCCTCTTTTGAGTCGGCCTCCTTCAGCCTGTGTTAATTTCCCAGGGGGACAGAATCTCCGGCGGACAGATTTCCCTATGACACCGGCCTTATGCCTGCCAAACATTAAACTGACTTGCCAAATCAGCTTACGGTAATTAGTTTGAATTGTTAACTTATAACATTTTTACGAAATGTCGACATCTGTTACTCGCAGTAAGCTACCGTTAAATTATGTCCGATGCAAACGCAACTCATATCCTCCTTCCTCCCATTCTAAAACTCAATGCTTCGTAGTTGGAGAAAAAGGGACGCGACAGGTGCGGGCAGGAGACGTTCCTACACCACTCAACACCTTACAACTTATCACTAAGACAAAAAACAACATTGCCTTAAAACTACCGTTACCAAACAAAATCTACAAAATTCTGAGCTCTGAGTACCCCTACCCCCCCCCCCCTCCGCTTGTAAGAAGAGTTTTGTAAATCGTTTATCTTTTGTGCCACCATTATGTTTATGTAAGCTGGAATGCGATTGAATCTTTACTGCGTTTTTTGCGCATTACATTTGTTTGGTAAAGTTGTGTTTAGTGTGATGGTTGGGGTTTTTCCAACCATCCGCGGGATCGTGTTGACCAACAAGAACATAAGAAGTAAACACATTCAGGCACAATCTCCGTGTTCAGATAATTTATTATTTTACTCCATTATTTACAAGGGTTGCCGAATCTCCCACTTTAGTATGAGACCAAACACTCACCGGTAAAGCATTTGAACATAATAATAAGTACATAGTCATGACCGGACACACACGCCTCTGGACGACAGACCACGAGGGTGTGTGCCCAATGGGTTTTATAACGCTAAAGGTATTCCAAAATGGTGTTCAATTACGTAATAAAGCATTCCAACTTAAACTATGGGAGATTCGGTATAAAGCAATCATTGAATTAATACAATCGATCTGTTACATCATCACATTAGCTAATATTAAAGTATTATATTTAATACAACAGTATTGGTGGTATGAGGGCGTGTGCCTCGTGATTTTTTTAAATTTTAATATCAGTTACCCGTAACAACAGAGGTATTGTTTTGGAAACAACAAAATATTGTCATATGTATACAATTCATAATATTAGGGGCAACACTGATGTCGTGATCACAGCGAGTCCGTGGCCAGACATCACATCTGAACTCTCACCCAGTTTACTGCACACGCGCTCGCGATAATAATGACGGGGCCTTTTAAAGATTTGTTTGTGATGTGACGGTCAACGCGAGCGTGTTTAGTAACTTGGCTGAAATTTAATGTTTCCATGTCCAGCCACAGGCAGACTATAATCACGACGATAGTGCCACTTTAATACCATACATGCGAATAACGGATGCATTGTTTAAAAAGTGTTGGTTGTTTTAAGAACTTCCTGGTTTTGAAATGAAAGGGTACCAACAGGGGACTACCACTGCAATCTTGTAGGTCTAAAAGGTAGGCCTACAAGTGTAACAAAAAAGATGATGAAGGAAGCTTCAGTTTTGTAGGTGTGGTGGGTGGGTGAACACAAAGCAGGGAAAGCCCACGTCATCAGTAGAGTAAAAGCCCAAACCGTTTGCAAAGGCTCTGGTCTGAGGTGAAAGTAGAACCTGGGTCCACCAAGTTGAAAGGATGGGAACACCTATTTCCGATTGTAAAGCATCTATACGCTATATACACACAAATTTGTCGACCCTGAACAATCGAGAACTTCTCTTTGTTCTCCCATTGATTGGACTTGGGTTTTTGGCTACGGGGCGTCCCCTTTGGTTTTGTACACGAAAGTGAAGCAAAGATGTGCCCTATAGCTAACTCAAAACACCCGGATCCCTTTTGTTATAGTCTTCGGTTTCAGCGGGTAGGCACGTAGCCAATCATCATAGGACGAGGACGGTGTTTACCGGTACATAACGTGTTTAAATAAACTCGTTTCCAGTGGTTCATCCGATGGCATGAAACATCCCCCCTCCGGTTATTTCATGCTCCACCCCAAAACAGACGGTGAGACACTCGGAAGGGTGTGGATTTCCTACTAAGAAAAAACAATCATCGGGAGATTACAGCGGAAAGAGAAACACGAATCACGAGACTGACGATCGAGTTGCAGTGTCGCAACAAGGGCATTGTCCCGTAAAAATGGTTCCCTCCCGCTTCCCATCCAGGACAAAAAACATTACCCCCAAATAGTTTATAATAAATTGAAAGCTGTAAAATATGATTGAAATAAAACACACGAAAAAGGGTTCAAATATGACGTAGTATAAAGTTAGTTTGATACTGGGCATTTGACATTCACATAGGTTTGTGCATACAGTTAATGTACGTTTTGCTATTTCGATATTGGATATTGGACATTCGCTGTAAAAACCTATGTGTGAATGTCCAGTGTCCAATATCGAACTAGCAAAGTAGACTAGCTGTACAAACCTATGTGAATGTCCAATGTCCAAAATCGAAATAGCAAAGTAGAAATTCGCTGTACAAAGCTATGTGAATGTCCAATGTCGAATATCGAAATAGCAAAGTAAACATTCGCTGTACCAAACTATTTGATGGTCCAGTTTGCAATAACGAACTAGCAAAGTAGACATTCGCTGTACAAGCCTATGTGAATGTCCAATGTCCAATATCGAAATAGCAAAGTAGACATTTGCTGTACACAACTATGTGAATGTCCAGTGTCCAATATCGAACTAGCAAAGTAGACATTCGCTGTATAAAAAATTGTTAATGTCCAATGTCCAATATCAGACTAACTTTACTGTCACCATTTCGACAAGCATTAACATAACACACTCGTAACTTTATTAGTGTCATGCCACTGTACAAACTACTATGGGTTAATAATGTCGATTGGTGTGGTGCAGTGTCTATATCTTCTCCACAGTTTAAAGACATTTGGTTCGATTTTTGACCGATTTGGCCCGAAAGTGTACTAGTTTTTAATTTGATAGCCATAAAAAATATTATTTCACGCACATCGGCCATATGCAAGAAAACTTGTGCATGAAATACACATTCAAACCGGGGGACATAATAGTAAAAGAGAACAAACGGGTCTCTAGTTTAAGAGTGTGGACAAATACAATAATTGGAGCTTTAGTCGAAAGGTTTAAGTAGGGCCAATAGGATGTCTCCGATTGCAGGTGTTTTCAAACGTGTGTGCATTGTCTGTGGAATATGCGAAGGTTTGAGCATGTTTTTCGTTTTTTTGAAACATCACCATCTGTCAAATTTCGTTCAAAGAAATAATTATGAAACAAAACCAAATTTTGGCAAGAATCGGGCCTTGCAACTTAAAAAAGGATTAGTTAATAATTCCAGCAAATCCCAACCTATAACCACCCGTAATCGGTAGTCTAACCCATTTAAGGGTTCCGAATACCATGTGGAGCGGATTTATGATTGGTTTGGTCTAATCCAGATAATCCGGAAAGCTGAATCAGGTCTAGCTTCCTTGGACCAAGATCAAAGCCGAACCAGGTACTTCGAAACTGTAAAAGTTCTGTAAAAAAAAACACACATAAAACAACAACAACAACAACAACAACAACAACTAAACAGCAACACTTCTAACAGCAAGTGCATCTCCACTGAAAACTACTGACCTAAAACTATAAATTGAAAATCAAACTTTTGAATCAGAAACTCATTGTTGATCCGTATTTGGTCACTTTGGTCTATTTGGGGTCATACTGACCAGGAATGGGGTCGACGACCTTGGTACCGGATTACATCTTTGGTACACAAGTAATCTGTATTGAAATTAACCAGAAATGGATCAAACAGACACAGAATCCGAGAATCCTCATTAACCCCAACCCTTCTTCTTTCATGTTTCAGATTGATCTTCAGGTAGAATTTCCGAGTCACAATCGGAGATAGTGTCCAACACAATGTCATCCGAGTTTAGAGAAAGAAAAAAAACATTCTTGACAAACAACTTGTGACCCTGCCACATATCAACCTTCCATGGAACTATAATGTGAATAGCAGTCATGTAAAAGGCAACCAATTTACACAGGAGATATTTAAATACATGTTATCAAATTAAATTTACTCTTCAGAGACCCAACTTTTTTTACCAGTTTCCTGGTCAGCATGACCCAGGAGTGGGTCAGAGCCCTTGCTGGGACCCGGGTTCCGGTGCGATTCTGACCCATGAGTGTCTAGAGAGTGTGCACTGCAAACACGGGGTTGTTAGTATTGACACCATGGGTGTTGTCACATATACCACAAAGATCACCAACATTAACATCAAAGGGTGTTAAAATAACACAAATGTAATTGTTTTGGCAGAAATTAGTGGTGTTTAAACACCCTATGCTGTAGATTTTGATTCTTTAATTAAATAATAATAATAAAAGGTATTTATACTGCGCTTTTCCAAAACATGATCAAAGCGCATAACAAAGAGCAAATCATAAATCTACAATTTAGGAAAGAGATAAGTTTTAAGTTTTTTCTTAAATAAATAACAACACATTCAATAATAATTACGGACATTAATTGGGAGACTGTTCCAAAGTTCAGCAGCAGAGTGTGAGAAGGCGTGTTTGCCATACGTTAATCTGGACTCGTGAGTGTTAAGCCGAGTTTTATCGGAAGAAGAACGTGTTGGTATGTATAATGTGAAAACACCCATAGTGTCACAATGTTTAACACTCCATCTTTTGCAGTGTATTTAGAGTCACGATAAAACAACAGAGGTGCATCATAGTTTCTGGGAAAAACACGAGATTGAGGTCACTTCTTGTGCACATATTTTGATCTATATCGCTCGTATTTTAACAAGATCAAAATCTGGTCAAATCTCCCGTTGAGCTGAGCAAATGAACGAGACAATTCACGACTGTGTATTACGGCACGTGTTCGCTAAGAGCGATGAAGGCTGGAGCTGCCAACACATTTCGTGGGATGACACGGAATCTGTCAGCCCGCCATTGTTGACGTCACGTTTCAGCCTCGTTAACTCCCCCTAATCTCCAGTTTGCCACGGTGCTTGCAACTGTAGACAATGGTAATCAAGTTGGGACTCCGTTATTAATCCAAATTTGTCGAGCCGACCGCGGAAAGTGGCGGTCCCATCGGTGCGTCGGCCTGAACTTTCCACCGGTGTTTTGTCACAATCGCCCGGTCGCTCGTGTCCCAGCGCAATCTGATACCGCGGTCAATTTCAGCTCGCTCGCTCCCGAGCTCCGCAATCTCCCCGACCGATTTGTGTTCGTTTAATCACCGACAGGGCAATCGCAAATTGCGACAAATCGCTGAAATTTCTGTCAATTTACCCGACCAGGAAATGAAATGGTCGGGGGGTAATGTAATTTCACAGCCTGCAATCTGCATAAAGATTTGCCAATGGTGTTGCAATTGGGCTCCCCACTGGATAAGGTTTCAAATCAAGGCAAGATGTTGAGATAATGCCAAACGCTCGGCCATAAATGAACGAGGTGATTATATCTTATTATGTGCACTAATTAATTACAAACAAATTGTTCTTCTATAAATGCACTTTCCACGGGCTAAGTGCGCAAGGCACTGCTGTTCTCGTCCAAATGACGCAGTGAAATTACCATTTTAATTGCATTGATTGGCAAGGTTGCTATTCCACTGCTCACCCGGGTAGAGACGTCTTGTTTCAGGCATAAGTGCTCTGCTTTTGCATAGATCGTAGGTCCATTCTTCAGTATTAAGAAACATCACCGTGTTTTTATTTTGTTCAACCAAAGTGAAATTCTGCCGGTTGTTCCAGATCAAAATGCGAAAGTTAAAGGCCGTGATCGTGCATGAACTGCAACATCCACAGAGCTTTTAAAAAAAAAGCTATGGGGGAATTTCCATCAAGATATCCTACAAGGACAAACAAGTTAAAGTGAACGACCAAGCTAAGTTCAACACCAGGGACTTCGTTAAGGATCGGGGAATTGGCACGACGAGCATGTAGTATGTTAAACTATGTCAACAACACCGGAGCTTTAAAACATGGGTCGAGGGGCTAGTTACTTTGTAAAAGGTTGGAAACGCACATGATATGGGTAAGGAGTTTCTACAAAACGGCTTGCAGTGGGTGTGTGTGCTAAAAATGGCCTAGATAGGATTCTCTCTATGTGCTTTGCACACATACTGTATTTATCAGGAAGGAGAATTTTCCGCAAGGGGTCATTTTAGGGTGAAACATCAGGTTTGTCTGAGTTGTCGAATTGCAACAAACTTTCCACATCCAAAGTGATATCTCTCATGCGAAACAACACATAAGGAGTGGTTTGGAATGTTGTTTTCTGACGGAAGAAGTACAGAATATCACAATATTGTAGGTTTTATTGTCTACAATGGTTTGCTAGCCTGAAGATGGAATGTTTATAAAAAAACATTAAAGAAATAAATACACGAATAAAAATAATAATAATAATAATAATGACAAAAATAATAAATACAAATTAATAAATAAATAAAAATAAATAAATAAATAAATAATAAATAAATAAATAAATAAATAAATAAATAAATAAATAGTTAAATAAATTAATAAATAATAACTAAATGTGTAATATCACCCTTTGTTCAGTGTGCTTTAGTTTCTAGTAACCTTTATGTACTCAATATATTGATTTATCAGTACTTGCATTAATGTTCTATAGCAGATGTCTGTACTTTGTAATTACTAGAGTTGAATAAACGGAGTCTAAGAGCTCCACTCAAAAGATAAAAGAGAAAAAACACAAAAAAACACTACATAAATAAATAAATAAATAAACACAATAATAATATAAATAGCTTGCGCACGCTTACGTGACACACATATATACATAGGCTATTAAAACTAAAAGACAGCACCAATTGGCAGTAATTACAAAGGTATTCCCCGAAACGTCCAAACACTCCCGCACTCATTTTTCTTTCCACTTTTGTTTGGGAAAACAAATATTCAAAGCAAAAGCGACGATTCATTTTGCCATGATGACGCCCTCAACGCTGCAAATTGTACATCGTCATTATACGAAAAGCGCGCCAAACATTGTGTGTTTTGTATATTAACAAACCGCGATGCTTTTCATCGACGCAGATTTCTGCCTGAACCGATCAGAGAAAACACTATCAGTGACACATCATGCCTACTATGATCGTCCGCATCCAATGCTAAATCTGAGTTCCCGTATGGTCCAGCACTACATTTCAATTACAGAAAGCAAACAGAGCGAACATACCCTCTTCCAATTTACCGAGGCAAATTTGCTCAGCTTAGGCATATGGGGGGGGGGGGGGCGTCAGGTTAGTGGTGCTTGTACAATGTTTCAGACCGTCATTACTGTTGTGGATTTATCACAGGTTGGGGTGTGGGTTGGCCGCAGCAGTAATCAACCACGGTGGCTCCTTGGTGACAGGACTTTAGACAAATCCAAGTCCGCTCACATTATTTGTAAATGTTTCATTTTGTCTGGACGAGAATTATTGAATTGTCCGACTTGGTTAGTCCAATACTGATGGAGGAAGTCGGCCAGTGACAGTAGAGTTTGGGGATGATATAATTTTGTTGGAATATTTAGCATTAAAAAATGACGATTAATTGGAAGTTAATGAAGGAAGTCAAGGTATCATTCCAAACTATAAGCCGACTCAGAAAAACACACCTCGTGTTTGAGTTTCACATTTCAGATTGATTTTCCCAAGTGTCACATCGCGTTATATAACTTTTGATCTGGTACAGAGTTGTCTCGATCATCCAGATGTGACTTCAACAAACTGCAATTCAATGGAGGCCAAGGTAAAATAGATGGTAGTGTTCAAGAAACAAGAAAGTTACGCTGCCCTAAGAGGAAACCGTCGCAGTGGAAGGCCTGTATAGTAAGCAGCGAGTAGGACACATTATTTTAAACAACACATAATTAAAGGGACACGATTCGCCGAATCCGAAGGTAACGTGTCCCTTTGTGTAACCAAACACGTTGTTATTAATAATATTATTTCATTCAAGCCAAAACATCACTTAATGTACAAAGAACAAAGTGTGCAAGGTAACATAAATACACGCGATAGATCAATAGGGAAACATAGGCCTAACAAGAAAGGGAAAAGAAAGGCAGAAGAAAAAGATAGACAAATATATAATAATAATATTATAAACAATAACATGGTTGCGAGAATGAAAGAAAAATACACGGGCCTATTGTGAGAAGTCTCAAGGTGAAGTTTGACGGTTAGCACAGAATAGCCTTTTAAAATCAATACCCCCCCTTTTAACTTTCCGTTTTCATCACTGATTCAAGTTACAAACAAAAGACAACCGATCGTACTGCTACCGAAACGTGTCAATATAATAGTTGCGTTTACAAAGCAGTAAAATTGGCATTTTTAGCAAACAAGCTCCATTATAGGGGAAGACGCGTGTGAGCGATTTCAGATTCTGGTCACATGGGCGGACAGCAAACAATGCATGCACGGAAGCGCGTTTTTCCACCACTGGCCAATCGATCGATCACGCGTTGGCTGCCTTGCATGCAAGCTGGCTACTGCAAACGGAAACAGTAGTTTTAGTAAGGCACTTAACCAAAAGCTGGCGGTAACCCAACCACTATAGACTGCTCGGGGACCGTGAATGCAGCGTGTCGCCAATCGCCCAAGAAACGCAAACCAGTCGTTTTCATGTTGAAAATGATCTTGGAAAAATAAAATAATAATCACACACAAGTTTTCAAAATGAAAACAAAACAAATCATAACAATAAATCTGGAATTACATCAAAACAAAAACACTTATGTATGACGTGGTGGAATTCGCAGTATTTTTTGACCGTGTGTGTGAACCAAATGTACGTGATTCGATTAATACGTGAAACGAACTGTTGTTATTGTTATTATTTATTTGGCCCTCGATACAAGAAAACTACACACAGGTATAGTCAAAATAAGATATAACTGTAATAATTATTGTGCAAGAAAATTCGCCGTTGAAAGCGTCTGCAAGCGGTAAAAAATATGGTCAATTGAAAGCAGTCCTACAATTGCTGCAGCGCAAAACAACCCATCAATCTAACATCAACTAAAAACGTTCATGTATTTTGTTGCAATCGTAAGTCTGGAACCAAACGTAAGAAGCATCCGGGAGCCGCCATATAGACAAAACATGCAGAATTACATCTCATCAATCAGAAGGATTAGGCAAACAAAGCATTATTATTAGTATTAGTAGTAGTATTATATATTTCTGGTAATGAAACCGAGGATGCCTCATAAGCGAACTTAATTTCACTGTAGCTCACAAGCCTGGGGAAACCCGTAATTAAGGGTGCTTGCTATGTGAACTAGAAACACTGGGGTTACTCTTCAACGAAAGTGTTCTGGGTTCTTTTACGTGCACTACCAATCCTAGTACGCGGGACCTACAGCTTAATGTCCCATCCGAAGGACAAAGCAATTATGGTAAAGCAGTTGCTCAAGGATACAAGTGCCATGACCAGGACTCGAACCCACACTCTGCTGATAAGTAACACCAGAGCTTGAGTTTGGTGCTCTTAAACCGCTCGGCCACGGCACGCCAATACTTCCATTTTATGTAGGTACATTAAATTGATTCAAAGAGAGTATAAGGAAATGTAAAGCGGCAGTTTCACTAAGATTCCGGCCCCTGGTGTGGGTTGGGGGTGGTGAACAATATTCAGCGAAGAAAAATAGCTACTGCAACTTTTTTAAAATAATGTTCAAAAAGTGTACAATTTGTTCTAGACTTCATCGACAGCAGTTTTTGGCGACGCTACCGATGTTGTCCATCACATCGAAGACGTTGTTAAAGGCATTGTACACGTTTGGTAATTGCTCATAAAATATATTAGCATAAAAACTTACTTGGTAACGAGCAACGGAGAGCTGTTGATAGTATAGCACATTGTGAGAAACGACTCCCTCTAAAGTAACGTATAGTTTTTGAGAAAGAGGTAATTTCTCACTAAAAAAATAAAAGACTTCAGGCCTGAAGCCTTTTATTCCTATCTGAAAGCACACAAATTTGTATACAACAAGGGTGTTTTTTCTTTCATCATTTTCTTGCAACTTCGATGACCAATTGCGCCCAAAT
Source organism: Plazaster borealis (assembly GCA_021014325.1). Lineage (NCBI taxonomy): Eukaryota > Metazoa > Echinodermata > Asteroidea > Forcipulatida > Labidiasteridae > Plazaster > Plazaster borealis. The sequence goes on along the minus strand of CM037469.1, from coordinate 2,281,399 downwards.
TTTCACAGGCTTGTTATTGTATGCATATGTTGGGATACACCAAGTGAGAACACTGGTCTTTGACAATTACCAAACGTATTCAGTGCCTTTAAACAAATTAAATAAAAATACTGAAAATAAAAAAAATATAATTAATAATGGAATAAAATGGAAACATAGCACAACTTTTGTCTATGCTTGTTGAGGTTGCACTGTTACTTTGAGTGTTCTCCACTTGGAGTTGATTCATCATGCCCCCACAAGAACTTGTCTAGTGCCAACAGGTAAGTGTCACGGATGATGAGTGGGTTTTATTACAAGTATATAAAAGCCAAATGTTGACTGAGACGTTATTCAACCGTCTCGTCTTGGCCTACATACGCCAAGATGACATTTAAGACAAGAGCATATAAAGCATTCGGTTCAGAATTATTGGTTAGCATTTCACAATTTATGATTAATGATGGAGTTGTTTGTGTGTGTGGGGGGGGGGGGGAGTCAAACACATAATCAAACAGCAATGATACTTTTAAGGTTATTTTAAAGTCTTTTGCGTCAAACAAAAGACTACATTGAATATATTCTGGTCGCCATTTTATGTTTTGCTGCAATCCGAATAAAAATGTTATAGACAGTTCGTCGTGTGCCCGGTAGAAGGTGCTTCCAGGCACACAAAGTACCCTTTTCCCAGTAACTAAAAGCCCTAAGCAATAGTATGGCTCTTGAAAAGAACAATGTGGCATTTCTGTTACATTTTGTTTGCTAGAATTACCACAACAAGATGTTTTTCCAATCCCATGTCGAATTTAACCTTCCTACAATGACCAATGATTGACAGAAAACAGATTAAGCTTTCACACTCAGTTTTTTTGAAACACAATTTTGCAGAATATTTGCTTACGACTTTTCTCATGGTAACTTTTCCTTACGTCCTTCTCCCATGCACATGACGAGTTAATGTATGACGTCACGAATACCCGTTTCAAAGAGCCCCTATACTTCTGTGTTATTGATAATTATTTGTTCTGTCAGATTGCGGTTACTTCCATTTTGCGTGTGTGAAGTTGGATGATGAAGTATTTAACACACCCAAACAACTTTCAGCAATATGAATAATTTACCTATACCGTGTTATTAACGAATTTGGCATGGATGGGCATAAACCAAATTAAATAACAAACTACAGTCAAACCTGTCGAAACCGATCTCACATTACTCGGGGGAAAAAAACACGAAAAAAGAAGAAAAAAACAAAAAAACAAAAAAAACCCAATAATAATGATTCACCATAGCTCAACAATTGACCGCAATCTTGTAAAAACTGCAAAAGCACTGGTCGAGAACTTTTTTTGCAACATACTCGAAAAATTGGTCAATGGACTTTCAGTAACCGATCGATCCGGTCAAAAACTGGTCAAGGCTGCTCGGAAACTGTTCGATAACTACACTCTGTAAAAACTACCGGGTCACAATTAATCCGGAATACGGGTCCGGATTTAGGGTAACAGGGGGCCCTACCAATATCTAAGTCAGTATGACCCGGAATCTGTGGCAAAATGACCAGAAACCGAGTCAAACTGACGCAGATTCCGAGTCAAAATTCAATTGTTTACAATTTTCAGGGCGACCTGATCCCTTGGGACCCGGGATCCGCGTCAATTCTACCCCCCCCCACCGGGGGGAGGTTAGAGTGTGATCGAAGACTGCCCCAAAACTGGTAGAAATAAATTGACACATTTCTTCTGAATGATCGGCGTCTATGTGGCGTCATGACAAGTTCTATAGGTGGACCTGAGGGGCCCCATTATACGGTGACGTTTCGCATCACTAGATTTATGATTATGGATATCATTAAGAACTGACCTAAGAACCAATAATCTTCATTGTTAGACTTGAACTCTGGTGGAGAACACCCTGGCGACGCCAATGATAAAGGTAAACTAAAAGCGTCTAAAAATATAGTAATTTATGGTGAATGAAACTGCTATGAAAATAAAAAATTGTCTTGCCATGTAATGTCTTCATTAATGTAGTCATTTGAGTGTACTGCAGAGTAGTCAACTTTCACGTAAGTGCACGTAAAACCCATTTGTTATGTTAAAGGCACTGTACACGTTTGGTAATTACTCAATATATATATATTAGCATACAAACTGACTTGGTAACGAGCAACAGAGAGCTGTTGATAGTATAAAACATTGTGAGAAACGACTCCCTCTGAAGTAACGTAGTTTTTGAGAAAGAGGTAATTTATCACTAAAATAATAAAAACATCTTGCAAGAAGTTTTTATTCCTATCTGTAAGCACACAAATTTGTACAACAAGGGTGTTTTTTCTGTCATCATTTTCTTGCAACTTCGATGACCAATTGAGCCCAAATTTTCACAGGCTTGTTATTTTATGCATATGTTGGGATACACCAAGTGAGAACACTGGTCTGTGACAATTACCAAACGTGTACGATGCCTTTAAAGCAACGTATAGACAATTTCCAAGCAATACATCTTCTTAAGAATCCAAAACGACTACAATATCGTCATGTAAATTGGTGATTACTGTTCTAGGTTTATGTCTAACCTTTGGGGACTCAGAGTCCGTAAAATCGTCGAAGCCACGATGAAATTTCCGCATTGAGGATTTCCATGGTATCTGTTAATACCAACTCAATTCAATTCAATTCAAATAACATTTATATATTCCCCTTTATAAATTAGCATTCAGAAAATGCAATGAAGGTGACAATGTGGAGGCATGTTTAGGCAGCGCTTGTCTTGGAACAGCCTATCTTACAAAAATTACAAGCGTTGAGCCTTATTAGAGGAAGATTATGATAGGGTCGAAACGTCAGGTCATTAACAATTTGTTTATTAATATATATTTTTTTTTTTTTTTTTTGGCTGCAATGGAGACACACATCTCCTTTTTTTATTTCAATCAAATTCAACAAAAAAAAAAAAACAACAACACACATAACAGATCAAAAGATTAAAATATATAATATATATAAAAAAAAAAAAAAAAAAAACAAAACAAAAGAGAGAAAAAACAACTTTTTTTTCCAAATTTTTGGCCAATCATGTGGCACAAAACAAAAAAAACAAAAAAAAAAAAAAAAAAAAGAAAGAGAGAGATGTTTATTAATATATTACTAGTATTACTATTATTATTATTATCAATACTACAATTTTGTTTTTTGCATATGTCATTTTGGTTAGTAATAACAGTTTGCAACGACTTGTTCTATTTTCTCAAAAATACAAAAACAACAAACAAACAAAAACACACAAACAAACAAACATGTAAACAAAATACCAAACATATCAACAATGTGTGTACGCGTAGTAATTTTTTAATGATTAGATTACTTCACAACAATTGCTGCTCTTAGCTAGCTCCTCGATCGTGATGTTAACACACAAATCAAATAAACTCAAACCTAACAAGCACATAATTTTAAAAGTCCAAATCACGTGAACATTTTCAACAAAATGCCCTTTATGATGACAAGTCCCTCATCGTGAATTGTTAATAAGATATAAACAATGGCGGTCCTTAAAAGGATTGTATACGTTTGGTAATTGGAACCCACTGTTTGTTTCAAATCTATACAGTTGTAGATATATACCATTAACCTAACCTGTGAAAATTTCATTTCAATAGGTGGTAGCGTTTTTGAGATATTGCCGAAAATCTGGAACGGTTATGTCCACGCAGGAAGAATAATCTGCAATTGGAATGCACAATCTGAGAAATGTTGCTGCAGTAACGCTTCTCAGAATCATTTTTTGGGGGATAAAAAGTGATATCTTTTTCCATAACCGCAGTACTTCAAACTGAAAAGTTTCTCAAAATGCATTATGCTATCCAAAGCTGCTTTACAGACCCTTTAATGAACGTTTGGCTATCGAATATACTTGTAAAACACACGCAGTTAAAGACATGCTATAAACATTTTGGGGTTACAGCCCGGGCGTTAACTACTCAATATTCTAATCAGTTCTGCTTTCAGGTGTAAATCCATGTCTGAGAGTTAATTAAAACCATATAATTCTGTGTGCAACCTATATGCTGGATGTGAAACTGTAGAATGATTGGATATTGAGGAAGAAATATGCTGATATCCAGATCTGCCAAGTTTCACAATTCAAAAGTAATTACTAGAGGATCCATCTGGAATCTATCTCAAAATCCCTTAGTTCCTGCTCGATAGAGAATGGAGGGATTCTATCGCCTCGGGTGGTACTGTCATCCTTTCCCACAGAGTAGGACTACTGCGAGATGTACCGAATGGAATAATGTACTCGATTAAACTGGATAAATATAGGCTATATTTTGTTGTTCTTCTCTTTTTCTGAGAAGGGTTACTCCAACAAGAAATGAAAAGTGCATTTCAGTGGGAACAAATAATCTTTACCTAAGTAATTCATGCGGCTTTCTTAAGCTAAGGAGAAGCTGTTAGTGGCATCATTAAATGATATTGGACGCGTCATCACGGTATCTAGGTGACGTTTCGATAAGTATGTCATGGTCTTCAGCCTACTCTTCCGAATGATATTTAAATGGCATGGTTTGCATAATGCAAGCTTCATCGTTATTCTTCACAAAGAAAACCTCGTTTGTTTGTTTAATAAAGTTCAATACAGTTATTTCATTGTTATTTTATTTTTTAATGAATTCCATGTATTTTTAATTTAATTTTATTTACTTTATTTGTTGTTTTTGCAAGGATGGCTATTTGTGTAAGCCCAGACTCGAATTAATACATCATAAATAATTAAACACCACTAAATATTAGTAAAATGTAATTTCAAGCGAGAACTAAACCCTACTTGTTTGAAGTCACTACTCAAGTGAGGTTTCCTCCATATCCAATGAGCCTTATAAAAGTTATTCACGCATCTTAAGATTTTTTTCTACCGAAGCGCAATCTGGCGTAATAAATATTGTAAGTGTTTTTGTACCATTATTGATTTATCGATGAATTGGTCCCGGAAACATTTAAAAGTCTCGAAGAATTTGATCAAAACACCTTGCGTATGCTACACCCTTTGAAGCAGCGGGCCGACAGGCGGTGGTTCAAAGACGAGTGACCGGCAACCGACCACGGTTTAACAACTTTCATGGACAGTCTGAATTAAGCTAGCCCGACCATGGACATGTGTGTGTCGCGATGATAAGTCAGGTGTGTAACTGAGAGTCAACTTTGATATAGCCGTGGAATAGGGTTAATAATAATAATAAATAATAATAATAACAACAATATAGTCTTATATAGCGCACGTATCTACCAATAAGGTACTCAATGCGCTTGAACAGACAGACAATATACGTTTTATTGTAATAAATAATAATAACAATAATATAGTACTATATAGCGCACGTATCTACCAATAAAGTACTCAAGAAGCTTGAACGGAAAGAGTAAGTTGTTCCTGCAAGGTATGCGGAGCTACGTTTTTTGAAGTATGAGACCTATTCCTTTACATAGCACCATGTAATGGTTTACAAGGTGCTGTGGCGCAATATGCAGCCAATCAAACCAGGAACACCGGGGCAAACCCCTTCTCTTTACGACAAGTGCACTGGGTTCTAATGTGCATTACACAACACACGGGACCTACGGCTTTACGTCCCATCCGAAGGGTTAAAAGTGTCTTGCTTAAGGACACAAGTGTCGTGACCGGGACTCGAACCCACACTCTGCTGATCAGGAAAACATGAGCTAGAGTCCGGTGTTCTTATCTGCTCGCGGCCCCGACACGCCACGTGGTTTAATGCTTTAGCAAAAAAAAAAAAAAAAAAAAAAAATGCTTTCATTTTATATCTGCGTTTACGATATTATACATGTTTTTGTTCTCCTTGGTAGACTATACCAAGACTTTGGTCGTGTCCGAATTAGTGGCTACGGCTGGGGCAACGGCTAGATCACCCCGCGTCATCATGTGTTGAAGTATAAGACGTCCTCAGTAATACCCCTAGCAACAACCATAGCCGTAGCTGCCAGTTCGGATACCGCCTGAGGCAATACATTTTGAAAATGCAATCAATAGAAGAAAGGCCCGACGAGCACATAAACAACCAAACTACATTGAGAGAAGAAAATATCACTCTATTTGTTTTCACTGCTCTAAGTTACATTATGCCATATTTTCACATTGTTATTTATATAGTTTGTATTTGTAATTTTCATTGTTGATTGTTTTTATTTATTATCTTTGATTAGATTATTTTACATACTTTTCCCTCAAAGGTATACTATGCTTCAACGCAGTAGTGAAACATGTTACAATAAGGTTGCTTTTGCATTTTGTTCCTTTATTGTATTCAGATTATTTTTAAACAATCAAATGTACTTAAAACAAGTAATGTACAAGCGAAGACAACTTTGAAAAAAAACAGGGTAAATAATGCGCTAAAAACACACTCACTTTGTGCAATACTATACATTACTGTTTAAATAGTAAATATAACTAAAAACCTAATTGCAGAGTTGTCAACATAAATATTAGATTTTGTTCGCTCCCCCTTTTTAAAAATATGTTTAATTAAAACACATAATGTAAGTGAACAAAGCATAATTTGGATAACAAAAGGGTTAAATAATGTGTTAAAACACACTGACTTTGTGCTAGATTATTGTATAAAACATAATAAATATAACTTCTTCTTGTTGCAAAAAAAACTAATTGCAGAATTGTCATAAACAGTTGATTTGATTTCAGTAAAGCTTTGTTCCGTATTATGTTCCGAACACTGTTCCAAGTACCCTTATGGGAACACATTATAATGTCACCGTGACACTTGATGCGCGCGTGGTTAACTACACCTTAGACTATACATTGAAAGCTTCCTTTTGACTGGTGTATTGAGAATGAATAACTAAGTATGACGTCCGGAATGGGCTGGAGATCGCAATGTGTTTCAACCCACGCATCGATGAAGGATTGATAGAGTTTTACATGTGGTATCGCGCCATAATAGCATCCGCTATCAGTATCAATATGCGATAGAGAAGACGAAAAGGGGGAACAGTTATTATACAGCTCCCGAAAGACCCGGTTTATTTTTCACAAAACAAGAGACGAAGACAAAACTGGATCAGATCGGTACGCCACGGGGAACACCTTTGTATACAAGCTGTGAAATCGAATACGGGCATTTGGGAATAACACCGACGGACAAGTGTTGTTTGAAAAGTCCCCAATAATAATCACAGTAACCTTTTGCTGGTTCATTTGTCAAAGTGAAGATTATTCAAGGTATTCTTGTTTTGTTCTTTTAAGAATGACAAAAAATTATGTTTGTGGGTTGAACTTTAAAGTGGTGAACCATACCAACCCTTTCCATCGCAAATAAAGCTTACAAAGATGGTGGGGTTTGGGCAATTGAATGTCATGGGGGTTGTTTGATCAGATATCTTTGTGTTTTATAAATATCTGCCATCAATCGGTCAAACGATGTTATAGGTTACCCGATAATGAATTAAAATAACAATAACGGAGGTTACTCATAGGGGGTCATTTAAGATGCCCTTGTATAACATCGATTATAGTACTTACTAAAGAAAATGCTAAAGGAGTGGGCCATTTTACTTTCATATTAAATCCATAATTAAAACTAACATATTATGTTAGTAGATTTGGCCTTCAGGCAAAATGTCATCATTTTTTGTCTTCTTTCTTTTTAGCAATTTTTTATTCGACACACAATTATGTAGGTTTCCCCAGCGATTTTTAGGCAAATAAGTGGATAATTATCATTGAAAGCTCCTTATATCAGATATTCAATTTTCACATCGTGTGTTATAGGCCTAGCTCTTTCACTCGAACATCATTCAAATTCGCAGCAGCTTTTTGTAGCTGCGCCTACTCTGTTAAACTGAAAAACCCCACATGAAACCATAAATAACTAAATACACAAATAAAACAGGCAATGGAAGTTACAGAATACACCTTTTGGGGTAGAGACACAAAAAGACACACATTATTACAGCACATTAAATATTACTAGCTGTGTTGCGTTGTTTCTCCTATTTTATTTGTATATACTTTGTTTTATTTATTTATTTAGCTACTAAATTATTCGTGATCCTTTCTCATCGACCCCACAATCCTCCGGTGTATTGCGTAGCCTACTGAGGTTATACTGAGGTTGTGCTTTAGTACCTCATTACGTTTCTACACACACATACCATTCCAGACATCGCTGTACTCTGCGAGGCAATTAGCGGTCTCCTTAGTGTAGGTGTCACGTACACTTGGCTATAATAACAGATTCATTCACCCAGTTCTATAAACGTCAGGAACACACCAAGTGCAACAATTTAACCGACTTTGACTCTTCTGTTTTAGGTCCTTAAAGGGATTGAATGCGCTTGGTAATTGGAACCCACTGTCGGTTTCAATCCTATATTATAGTTGTATAAATATAAACCATAAAACTAACCAGTGAAAATTTCATTTCAAAAGGTGGTAGCGTTTTTGAGATATTGCTTAAAATCTGGAGCAGTTATGTTCACGCAGGAAGAATAATCTGCAATTGGAATACACTAATCTCCGTAACGTTACTGCAGTAACGCTTCTCAGATTCAATTTTTGGGGGGATAAAAACCAATATCTTTGTCCATAATCGCAGTACTTTGAAGTGAAAAGTTTCTCAAAATACGTTATACTATCCAAAGCTGCTGTACCTCTTACCAAGTATAGTTTGTATTGCCATTACTTTTCAGAGTCATATGTAAACGTATATACAGACTCTTTAAAGAGAGAAGTGCCGATTCCCATTTCGCGTTGAGTGGTAACAAGTTAAGTCTTCAACTGGACGCGAGGAATGCTCGCAAGCCTCATATAGATTCTGACTTATTGTTTAAGACAACAAGGAGAGCGTGCGATCAAACATGAACTACTCGTTCTGTTTGCACAAGCATCAATGTTGATTAGCTTCAGTTCGCCGGGCATAAGGGTTCCTACTTCATGGGCCATTTGTGGGGAAAGTGCTGCTGCAGGATCCAGACAAACTGCCTCAGAGCGTTAAATTAATTCTTGGCTCTGGTGATCCTGACTTAAGTTATAACGGCACTCGAGAGGATCTGATAAAAAATAATAAAACAGTAGAGTTTTGTAAAACTGCGGCTTGCTTTGGGGAAATTATCTTTATGACATTTGACTCGCGGGGGATGGCTGCATCCTTGTCGATGACAAGGAAAGGAAAAGTTCACATCCATGGAATAATTGCATATTTTTTTTCTTGATCAGAAATGTTTGTGTTGCTCTGAACAAAGCTAAGATGAAGGTACCCACATGACAAAGCAAACAAAAGAAACACACATTCATACGAAACAGAAATTCTATCATCCACAGGTTGAACTTATAGAACATAACAATTAACTTGATAAATAATGTAATACAAGACAATACACAACATTACAGCATGTCATGAAAAACAATAACACCATCAACAATGTTGATTAACATTCGTAATAATTAAATACAAAATCAAATAACTATACTATAATCCATCAATCCTTTGAATTGAATTTGATTAGTTTGTTTGCATAATACGAGACAAGGTTTTTTTCAAACGTTTCAATGAAACTTTACATTTTAGGGCGGCTGGAGAACAATACCCTTTAGACAAAGGAATTAAAGTGTATCTACCTAGTAGCAACGAGAAGAAGAAAACAATAAAAACGTAAAATAAATAATAATCAATACAATTTTAAAATTGTTTTGGTCAGCTATCAGTAAGTCCCGGAAACAGCGCTTCGTTACAGCATTATTTCGGTACTAGTTTTAATATCATTGCTGCTCAAAGGATTTCTATGAATCTCCTGCAGCGTATTTCGTTATTAGAACGGACAATTTAATGAGTAAAGCAGAAGCGAAGCAGGGGTCGATTTCACAAAACTCTTCCTTACTTAGGACTAGTCCTAGGCGATGCTAAGAGATAGGACTCGTCTTAAGTTAAGACCAGTTACTGGTCTTAACTTCAGATAAGACTAGTCTTATCTCTTTGTGAAATCGGCCCCTGGTCAGTGAATTTCCATTGCATACAATTACCTCCTGCACAACGCGCGGCTCACTTACGCGCGCCTATCCTTGGGAGTCAAAATGTATATACACAAGAGATTCAAATCCCAAAATGGTGGAAATGGTGGAGGCGTTTTTTTATGCGGAGGTGCGTTTCCGTCTCAAGGAGTCAAATATCCTTAGGCCGCATCCGAATTGGCGACTACAGCTACGGCTACGGCTGTTGCTAAGGGTGTTGCTAAGGACGTCCTATTCTTCAATGCATGGTGACGCAGAAATCTAGCCGTAGCCGTAGCTGTATCTGCCAATTCGGACACGGCTTAAGTATTAATCATAACATGTAATACTTCGGTTATGTTGTACTGTTCAAACGAGGGCGCTCTCTTGTGAGCTCATTATTCTTGCAGACGCGCCATTTCGCCGGTCACGTGTACATAATCGATGGTAACGTGTACGTGTAAATAAACATCAAAAGGAAAGTTAAAAACAGACAACAAACACAATGGGTGCTTGTAAACGAAACAGAAATATGTAGGTAGAAACGGAAATATGAACAACAAAACCGAAGTTGGTTTGTGTAAGGGGAAAAGGGCAAAAGTGTGAACATAAAAACAAAACTTGTCATTACTTAAGACAAAATAGTTTGTAGATGTTAAACATGTACAACATAAAAAAACGTTATGAAATAGTAAACATAAAAACAATTAAACAAATTACCAGCCCCAGTGAAGTATTAGTGAGTCTATAAGCTAACGAAAATAGAGGGTTGAGAGTTCAAAAACTTAGTTCTGAAGGTGGAATAATCAGCACATCGCGCTGCCATCTCAGAGATAAAACGATGATGAAACAATGGAAAACGCACATCTTACGCGCGGCGCACAGTGCGGGCCGATGAGCAACCCTCTTTTGACCAACAGCTGAGGGCGGAAAGACAAACACTGAGTTTGCATGGCGTTGTTCTTCGCAAGTCATGACACCCCTCAGCACAGTGTCATTGAGCATTTAGGGTATAGGACCTATTATATGCCACTATCTGGAACTAAAAATGTTAATCTGTAGAGAGAAGGAAGTATAAGAACCCTTTGTCCTCTCCCCCTTCCCCTTCCCCTTCCCCTCTCATTGCGAGAAGCCCCCGGGTAGTCTTCGGTACGCCTACTACTTGAGGAATTGTCGAAGTAACAACATACCAACAAAGGAAATTATGGTAAAGTTTAAACTCGTCGAAGTGATATCTTACGCCAGCGGGCACAGTGTACGGTGATCTTCATCATGTGAGTATAAGCAACACATTTCAAATGAAATGAAATACGTGAATTACCAGGAATGTATTGGATTAGTGATAGATCAACAACTAAATTACATAATGCCAACAAAATGAACCGGACCAAGCAGAGAGTAACTAATAATGTAGTTACACTTCAAAAATTAATTATGATTGAGTCGACAAGCCCCTTGAGAAGCAAATTCAATTTTGATTGAAAAATTTACAGTAAATTAAATTGAAGTTTTCATCTCTGTATTACACATAGAGAAAGAGATAAAGCAAGATAAAGTTTTTTTTTATCAGCTTTAAGTGTTAGTTGGAAGAGACTTTTGAAAAGAAAAAGCAACAACTTACATGATTACAATTTTGATGGCCGGCCATCGCCGGGTGGAAATACACATTATTCCCGCAACACCATGAGATAAACTTAAAGGCATCGTACACGTTTGGTAATGACTCTGAAAATTAATGGCAATACAAACACATACTTGGTAAGAAGTACAGCAGCTTTGTATAAGCCATTTTGAGATATGGCGGACACATTACTATAACACTGTTTGATTTGGGTAAATTTGTCTGTATACACCCAAATCCTACAGTGCACTCCTATAGTGTCCACCATATCTCAAAAAGGCTAATAGAGTACAATGCACTTTGACAAACTTTTCACTTTGAAGTACTGCGGTTATGAGAAAAGATATCACTTGTTATCCCCCCAAAAAATTGAATCTGAGAAGCGTTACTGACAGTAACGTTTCTCAGATTGTGTTTTTCATATTGCATATTATTCTTCCTGCGTGGACATAACTGCTTCAGATTTTCGGCAATATCTAAAAAAAGCTACCACCGTTTGAAACGAAATTATTACAGTTAAGTTTTATGGTATATATCTACAACTATTTGTAGGATTGAAGCAAACAAAGGGTTCCAATTACCAAACGTATACAATCCCTTTAAGGCCAATCGACGGACATCAAATCTAAAGAAGCTCTTCCTTAAATCAACATCTATAATTATCTTCATTCAGAGGTAACAAAAGCGACCGTTCGAGCAAAACATCTTCCCCACTATGACGTCGCTACGTTTGGCATGAATTTACACTGGCTTGCTTCAAATCCAATTTGCACAGCTAATAATATTATAGCAGGGAGCCAGTGAAACAGCGCAGCCAACGGCTGAAATTATCCACAACACCAAATTGTAACTTCCTTGTTAGCAGGGATGACGATGACTCGAGCAAGCTGGTCGAAACGTTGAGACCAACTAAGAATTCTCTCCGCGGCAGTGAAGTTAATAACGAGAAGTCCCCCGATCCACTAAACGAAAGTAGTAGTCCCGACCGATTTCCTACCTTCCGCCAAGGTAGTTACCGGTAGTTATTAAGCAGGACAGTTCTTTTCAGAACTTGGTAGTCCCCCGAACTCCGAAATCTACCCTTCGGCAGTGGAATATAGCTAGACAAGCTCTCAAAGAACAAAAATCTACACAAACACATGGTGTTACCGCAAGCCAAATATACATTGAAACCCCACCATGCAATGCCTCAAATCCTATATAAGATGAGTTTACATGTTCAAGTTCATCACAAATTAGTTGAGGACGGGGAATACTGAATAATTAAATATTTATGTATCTCTGACACAGGGGAAAACAATGCAAAAAAAAACAAAATTATATGTGCACCATCGTGTTTATCAATTTATTGGAAATTAGACGAAGAGATTTTGGGAAAAGGTGCTGTAAAAAAAAAAACCCACAAAAAGACAAACGTAATATTAGCCCTAAACGGAGCGTAACTAACTGCACACAAACCAAGTGATGCATGGATTTAATTCCATGTCTATTTTTATTGTATTACAATTGTTTTCTCATGGCGAGTTCCAAGTGTTCATTTTGATGTTTGTAAAAGGCGGATGCAATCTTATATTATCTCAATGTGTTATTGTCACATGAGCGAGATTTGCAACGGGTCTAGGGAAATTCACAAGGTGATAACATCGGTAGATCAAAATTTAAAACGAAAAATAATGAAATAAATGATTAAAAAAAAACACACCAACAAACCCAACAAAACCACAACTACAGTTAGTGTGTTTTATTTGTTTGAAATATGCAACGGCGTCAACAAGAACTGGTCGGACGGTTGGAACTGATACTTCGATCCTGCCGAGTGGAATCGACGACAAATAAGTGGAGTTTATCAAATCATCAACTGACTGTTCCGTGTGCCGATAAACTAGAGGACACCATGTAATATACAATATCACAATCACTGTACGAATACTATACGAGTATGCTAATGCAATTCTTACAATGATGTCTTATTCAAATTCATGGATAACTCAATTAGACGACCGTGACAATGGCCCGCCACTATGAAAATACGCCAAAATGTGTCATTTATTTACTCACTTTGTTGTCCGTCTTCCCAATAATAGCTCAGACGTAGAGCATCCTTTGATAAAAGCCACTTTTTACGGGTTTAGATTGCGATTGATTTTTCTTGCAGGGAGTAGTATTTTGTTAAAGGAGCCTACGTCATTGGTGATGTATGGAACTGCAAAACTGTGGTATTTTTAGGTTCACTCTTTTCAGTAGCTGTATTTATCCTAACAGACATATCAATATACATCATATAGAAGTGAAACTAGACATGTGGTAAGTAAGTAATTTCACATCTGCTTTTAATCTTCAAAGAGAGGATAAAATCATATCTATTATTAACGGCAATGTGCTTTTTTGTCCTACAGTTCAGTCTGAACAGATTAAGAGATTGCAAAAAATGGGTACCAGCGGTACACGTCCTTAAATCTCGCGGCCCTTTCGGAAATAGGTTTGTTTTAATAAACTAAATGGTGTTGTGTGTGAACATGAGTTTAACATATATGGACATCATTTGCATTATCGGCATCGATATTGCTGCGTTTCTTATCGACGCATCTCTCAGCTCATCTCTAACCGTAGGCATTTTCTATTAACTTTCAGATCCTCTAGAATTATAGCTCACTACTGTCGCACATCCCAACGATTCCTTAAACAAACCCACCACACTAACCTACGTTTACAGTTTACAGTTAGCCAGACATTCGTCTACTAAACAAAACGGGTCTTAAAGGCACTGAACACGTTTGGAAATTGTCAAAGACCAGTGTTCTCACTTGGTGTATCCCAACATATGCATAAAATAACAAGCCTATGAAAATCTGGGCTCAATTGGTCATCGAAGTTGCAAGAAAATGATGAAAGAAAAAACACCCTTGTTGTACAAATTAGTGTGCTTTCAGATAGGAATAAAAACTTCTTGCAAGAAGTTTTATTATTTTATTGAGAAATTACATCTTTCTCAAAAACTATACGTTTCTTCAGAGGGAGTCGTTTCCTACAATGTTTTATACTATCAACAGCTCTCCGTTGTTTGTTACCAAGTATGTTTTTATGCTAATATTTGTTTTGAGTCATTACCAAACGTGTACGATACCTTTAAATGATTATCATGTTTACACTTCACACCACAGACTATAGACCTGTATCACACTGCAGCCATCTTGGTCAGATTCCCTGTCTACACAATGGCACTGATAGTTTGAATTATCAATGTAAAAAGGGACCAGACTATTTCTCCTTCCAGCCTCGGTTTGGTTACATTGATTTGAATGGAAGAAAATCAAGATGGCTGCACCATGATAAAAGTCTATTGAACACAACCTAAACGAACAGCTCGATGTACGGTTTCATTAATCGTTTCGACGATTCAGGGGTGCGCGTGTGATTCAGGTGTTCGGAATTGAGGTTAAACGCCCAGCACATGAACGACTTTCAATGTGCCCTGTTTATTAGTTTAATTTGATCGAGACAATGATTGTTATTCCCGTTGCTAACGAGCCACAAGCCACTTTGTCTGAAGAGCAAGAGCAAGTCCAAAAACGAAAATGTTACACGTAGCTCCTTCCATAACAATTCTGCGTACAATGCTATTTTTAATACCTTTCCATCATGAATAATATTGTTCCCTTTCAATCATAGCTAATTACCATTTTGCTTCTAATTTATTTGTTACTCCATGTCAAATTAAACGTAGCAAATGTGTTAAACATGTATTTTAGAACTATTCTGCGTAAAATGCTATAATACCTTTCCATCATTAATAATATTGTCCCCTTTGAATCATAGCTAATTACCATTTTGCTTCTAATTGATTTGTTACTCCATGTTAAATTAAACGTAGCAAATGTGTTAAACATGTATTTTGGGTAAGTTATTGTTGACTGATTCGTGGGTTTGATTTGTATATTTCGCTTGAGTGCGTGTACTGGAACACACTGTCGCCTAAACTGAAGACGTGTGCATGTTTACTGACTGTCTAAAGCAGAGTGCATAACCGAGTCGGCAAATCCAAACAGATTCGACAAGCTTTGGTGGTTTTAAGCGGTGAATGAAACAACTATAACCATGTCCGTATAATGAAGTTATCAACTCCAAATTGCACGGTTACGGTTAGATTGCAACGTGGTCTTTAAGCCAAACCCTCCCGCCACCGCGAGACAATTCCTCGTAGGAGATTAAGAAGACGGTTGCCTTCAAAACGATCCAGTTGTTCAGGGGAAAAAACGATAAATATGCCCACGTGTGAGGGGGAAAGGCCTCAAGTGACGTCAGAGTAGCCGTGACCAATGGGGATTGGCCATCGGCGCGCCACACGGTGAGCAGTGGCGAGTGGGAGTGAGAATTGATTCAATAAAACACTGTGAGCAGTAGGTAATATACCACTTATTCAAAAGTAGCCACTTGACACACTGCGTAACACTCGGTCGCAAGCTAGTTGCTCGGTGGCCGCACGACAGGCAACTCTGATTCTCGGCTACTACTCAGACGTAGACAACACACACACAAACTCATTCCGCGTGGTTGAGACAAACTAACACGAGGCCCCACCTGCCTTGGTCTTTTCGGGTGTATACGATCAATTTGTACTCACCATCCCAAATGAAGTGTCATCACCTTCTTGCCGTGGCGGTGGTTTTCGTCGCCGGTTCGTTTGGGATCATCGAGGCGTACTCTCCGTTTGGGGGCTATAACCGGGCACCATTTGACACTGTATGGGTGCGGGCGGACAGCCGGGCTCGTGCCGGGTCAGCGGGCGAAGATGAAGCCACCGAACAGCGAATGGTAAGTTTACTCTGTTCGGCAAATCATAAAAACAAAACAAGAAATAAGTAAATATATATTCACGTTGTCTTAAAACCAATCAATTGTTTCCGGAACTTTGGCCGTTATTAAGCTACACAAATCTTTACCGAGAAAAATGTAAAAGCCAAAGGCGACAATTTCCGCAACATAGGGCGGAATTTGTTTCAATCTGGTTTCATTCTCTGACTTGCTTTTGCCGTCATTTATTAGGGTTGCGTTTGTTTTACCAATGCGCCCGTGCACAAATCGTAATCACATTGTGAAGACATAAGAATCTTTGTAACGATCCTAATTGCATTTTATTCAGTCCACTGCAGCTCCTACAATTTAGGATTTAAAGGGTCTGTATACGTTTGGTAATGACTCTGGAAATTAATGGCAATAACAAACTTACTCGGTAAGAAGTACAGCGGCTTTGGATAGTACAATGCATTTTGAGAAACTATTCACTTCGAAGTACTGCGATTATGGAAAAATATATCACTTTTTATCACCAACAATTTGAATCTGAGAAGCGTTACTGCAGTAACGTTGCTCATCAGATAGTGTATTCCAATTGTAGATTATTCTTCCTGCGTGGACAACCGCTCCTGATTTTCGGCAATATCTCAAAAACGCTACCACCTTTTGAAATGAAATTTTCACAGGTTAATTGTATGGTATATATCTACAACTGTATAGGATTGAAACAGTGGGTTCCAATTACTAAACGTTTACAATCCCTTTAAGATGAAATGAATATTTTTAAGGTGTTGACAAATACAATTATGTTATTTTGTGATGAGCCTTTATTGATATTGTTCCCTCAAGTTAAAACTACCCTGACACAATTCCAATGTTCTGACAGGATTTACCCGTACCGACAGAAAATATCACCTATATTACAGGTCTTCTTCCTAAACAGAATAATAACTAAATAAATAGCTAAATACATGTTTGAAACCTGTTTGAAATTCTTCGAAACCATAGTTTCGTTGAACTTTTTAAAATTTAGTATGCTTTGCAAATCTTAGAGGACGTTCTCTACATTTTGTTTGCAAATAGTATCACATTTTTGCCCCAAAGACGATTTGGGTCCAGATATCGCTGGACCATTTATTTTCTTACAGATGTATAATACTCAGACAGGTCTTTGATGCACCACTTTTAAAACCCCAAAATAATACTTTTTGTTTGTTTAATCAATGTCCTAATAGTGGTCGTTTTTTAAATACACGAGATTGGGTGAACATGACAAGATCATGCAGTTTCGTCGGCAATTATACATAAATCATGTGTACCTATAAATGGTATTGGAAACAAATAAATAGTTTATAAGAAAAACAAGTTTTACGGATTGGAATCAAACTAATAAATGTTATGGTATTGAAAGAAATAATAGTCTCCACAGCAACACACACATTAAGTTAAAAATTTCATGTCGTCAGTTTAGGTAGCTCTTAAAGGCACTGTACACGTTTGGTAATGACTCAACACATATATTAGCATAAAAACTGACTTGGTAACGAGCAACAGAGAGCTGTTGATAGCATAACACATTGTGAGAAGCGACTCCCTCTGAAGTAACGTAGTTTTTGAGAAAGAGGTAATTTCTCACGAAAATAATAAAATACTTCTTGCAAGAAGCATTTTATTCCTATCTGAAAGCTCACAAATTTGTACAACAAGGGTGGTTTTTTCTTTCATCATTTTCTTGCAACTTCGATGACCAATGGAGCCCGAATTTTCACAGGCTTGTTATTTTATGCATATGTTGGGATACACCAAGTGAAAATACTGGTCTTTGACAATTACCAAACGTGTTCAGTGCCTTTAAGTCCACGAGATTGGGTGAACGTGACAATATCATGCAGTTTGGTCGGCAATGATACATGTGTACAAAATGGTATTGGGAAAAAACAAGTCTATAGTAAGAAAAACAAGTTTACGGATTGGAATCAAACTAATAAATGTCACACACATTAAGTTGCCAATTTCATGTCGTCAGTTTAGGTTGCTCTTAAACTTGCACACATATACTTCAATCTTCTAAAGAATGAGGCAAGTCTGCTTGACGCAGCGGGTTGACCAATTTTTAAGTCAACTACGAACGCGGCTGCGGGCAGTCTTTCGCACTCACTCAATTTATCTCCTGTCATTCCAAACAGCCTGGCGCGGAAAAGCTTTAGGATTATCGAACAAGCCGGTTTTCAAAAGAGAGAACGTGTAGTTTTCTAGGAAGCTAACGAGACTGAAGGAGTAACTAAATAATAAAACATGATACGTTAACGGTGCATGAGGTTTGAGCAGTTTATTTCGGAAGGTGTCAAATCGTGGGTTCGAATGAAATCAATTGTGACTTCACCAAGTTACCTTAAATCCTCATTTTTTGTGGGGCCAGTGAGGGGACAAACATTATGTTATTAAACAGACGCAAGCGAAAACGAATCATTTTCTACTATATACATTTGTTCAAGTTGGTTATAAAATTTTCCTCCATTTGTTTGTATATGTTTTCGTTTACCCCATTTTTCCATCTATTTCCTTGGTATCATTTTACTTTATAGCCCATTATGTTCAATGCAGATAAACATTTCAATGCTCGCACGTAGTTGCCTCAATTGAGCACAGATTGAAAAGTAAGAGAAAAGTGATATCAACAAAAATGCAACAATAATTATAGTGATACATGAATAGGTTAATTAAAAATGCGTGTCACGATTTTGACAGAACCAATAATCCGCCCCTTTGTACTGCTTTCTATTAACCTTGTTTATCCAATGTCCTTGACTTGCTTATTTTACTGGCTGCAAAATTGCTGACATCCACGATAATTGATTACATTATTATCACTGCCATAAATCAAGTCGCTACACTGGATGTGTCGTGCAGGCGGGGGTCTCTTTTTTAATTAGGCAAATCCCAAACACAACCGTTTAGTGAAAATGAGACAATATACAAAACCGAATTGAAACAAAAAAGATTGAACCGTAATCATGGAGCCGTAGTTAATCATGTTGTCATGTTTTAATAACCATACAATTATTTATAGTTTGCAACCTATGACGCCATTCGATGTCAGATAAAAAACAATTACTGTATATATGCATTCTGTTTTACTCCATAAATCATCGGTAAATCGTGCCTATACCGGATTGTAAGATAATCGAGCAGAACTGTTCAAATGAACGCATTCTGGTGTTAAGATATTTCAGCTAAAGCTGAGATTCACGATCTTTGTTATAATATTTTAAACATCATTTGCAAATAAGAGCAGTTGTATACAATTTCCAAAGATGCATCTATTGATTATTCAATAAGATCCTTCAAACGCTGATATTGATTACCAACTATACCGATTGTGCAGTTTGAATCACATACCGGTATACTCTGATGCAGAAAGCATATACCGGTTGCCATAGTCTGTCAACGTTTTATAAACCGTACCTTAGATTGACTAAAAAAAAAAGAAATGAGCAATTTTGTTTCTTCTTGTTGTCAATAATATTACACATGACTTGATTTGAACAGATTATAAAGCATGTCGATGTGAACAACCTTTATAATAGCGAATCAGGCCCTTGGTCGATTCAATCGCTGCAACTCTAGGCCTATCTTGATTCCAAACATTTTGTAAACATTCATGTAGCAACAGTTTCTCCGTGATGTACCTTATCTTAGTTCAAAGATAGTAAGCAACGATGATACTCATGTTTCACATTATCTTTATTCCAAGCGAGCATTCAATAAACCAATAACGTTCGGTGTAATTAGTATTGTCAGTATCGAGTCACGTACACTATCTTGATTCATAGAGAGTAAGCGCGCGGAAAGAGAAGTTTGCTAACATTACCAGTATATAGAGTGCCCAGATTTATACAATTTAGAACACCGTCACAGAGAGCCAACCCCGGAATTGTTTAGAACTTTGTACAATCATTATAAGTATTTTTGTTTTTGTTTGTTGTTTATGTCTATATTTTCTTCTTCTGGATCGTGTGTACGCATGTACGCATGAATCTGTTGACCAGGTTATTGTTTTAAAGGCACTGAACACGTTTGGTAATTGTCAAAGACCAGTGTTCGCACTTGGTGTATCCCAACATATGCGTAAAATAACAAGCCTGTGAAAATTTGGGCTCAATTGGTCATCGAAGTTGCAAGAAAATGTTGAAAGAAAAAATACCCTCGTTGTACAAATTTGTGTGCTTTCAGATAGGCATAAAAGGCTTCTTGCAAGAAGTCTTTTATTATTTTAATGAGAAATTACCTCTTGTTCAAAAACTACGTTACTGCAGAGGAAGTCGTTTCTCACAATGTTTTATACTACCAACAGCTCTCTGTTGCTCGTTACCAAGTCAGTTTTTATGCTAATATATGTTGAGTAATTACCAAACGTGTACAGTGCTTAAGGATTAACACGTTTACGGATGATGGTTGAGTTGTTATGATATACAGTCTCGTTTGCGAAACCAAAGCGGACTCACACCCACACCTCAGTTTTATTCTCATCTCCCACTACCCCCGTCCCGACCACACCCCCTCTACATTTTAGCCTCAAGTCATAAAACTAGTTATAAAAACGTGTCCGCATTATCCTTCTCTCTGCTACAGGCGAGACTGGTTAATTGCCCTATGAATAATAAATTGACTTATACATCACCCTGGGGAAAAACGATAAGGCCTACCACATTATCAAAAAGAAGACAACATAATATTGGGAAAGAAAAGTGAAAAAAACATATAAACCAAGCAAAAACCACAAACAAACAAACAAACAAACAAACAAAGAAATAAACATTACAAATCACACTCAAACCAAACTATAACAAAGGTGCAACTTAGCTAGCAAACGATGTAATTGTGTTTCTGTTCTGAAATAAGGCATATGTAAGTTTTGTTTATTTACTTATTTTATTACTATTATTTTATTTGTTTGTTGGCCTTCCTTCAGAATATAAACAGTTCCCAAGTTCGTAGGCCCCTATCATCGTAAAAAGCGATACTTGATAACAGAAATCACAATTTTAAAGAAATCTGTTGTACTTTAAATTGTTGTTCTTTGGGGATAGAATGTGGTTATATAGATTTGGTTTTCTGACTTATATCGGGATAGGAAATGACTGAAGATTTCTGTTTTTGCAACGAAAGAATGATTGCAACTCATCGTTCGTTTACAGGTTGTTTTTGTTTTACAAAATAAAAACAGTGTCTGAAAGTACTTTTTTACTAGTTTGTCTTGTTCCTTTATTTATGTATTTGCTTTGGTCATGATATGTATCAGTCATTCTTTCCCCAAGACAAACCAGCACAAAATGAAGTTGTATTTATTCTAGTTTTCTTCTTTCTTGATTTTTCTTTACGATTTTGTCTTTTTTACTATTATTTTTTTAATAATGTTAATCTTCTTAGGGGTGACCTTTCAGTTAACATCAATAATGTGGGTCTTATTTTCACAAGTCCGTTTTTTTCCCGAACTTTTGGGTGATGCTCCGTTGCACCCTTTTATCTCGTGTTATGGTTGATTAAATTTATACTTTTAGTTTTTCGCTCATTGTTTTGTAGTTAATGCTCTGTTTTGACGGCTGGATCAAGTGATTAGTTAATTGGTCATGGTTACTATTGAGTTGATTTTTGTTTTGAGTCTACGCGGACCGCGACTTAAACATCTCAAGTTGCAACGGTTAGCGATACCTCCACCGGAAAAAAACAAAACACGATTTTAAATTGGCATTCTGAAGTCTTCGAAACGCCCAAACGCTGGTAATTGTAAGACATTATACAGCGATTTAAAAGTCCAAAGTTAAAACAATACCTTGGCCACAAGCAAAACATCCTTTCAAATTGTTCGACAAAAGTCGCGGTCATGGCTGACACGTCAAAGAAGGAATCAATATGTCGTAACGGAGGGTCAATGACGACCTCATTAAGTAAAACCGAAGACTTGGAGGAAAGCAAAATTCGGACCAGAACTAAAACATCCTTCTTTAATTGGTACAGAAAAGTCCTAGACATGGTTTGGAACTTTTTAGCGGTTGTTTTTTTCACATCTCGGAGGAAAGAATATGAGAACGTCTTTCGATGTCTATTCCTTCAACGTATTCAGACGGCGAGGCTAGCGCGGTTATAGTGTTTGTGCGCGCGTGCGTGGAAATGTCAAAATGGGATTACACCCAATGATGAAGATCACTTAAATGTGAATTGTGAGTTTTTCGTGGCCCGCGTAATTCCCTTTGAATGGAAAAAAAATCAATTATAGCAAGATCTCACCGAGACAGAAAGGAGCGTCAATACCATGGCAACCAGATAGCATCACCCAACCATTTTTTTAATGCGAAAATAAAGGGTTTCTTTCTACAAGCCATGGATCAGACTTGGAGCGAGCGTTCCATTGTGCAGATCATGGTCAGTTTAAGCCTGATGGTAATAAGTAAATCGATTGTGATCAGCAAGCCACCTTGACAATAAATCAATCCTTTTAACGTTGTTCAGATTTCTCTCTCTCAAAAAAGATATTAAACAAATTAAAAACAAAACAAATAAATACTTCACGCAAGTCCGTATGCAGTAGCCAAACAAACATCACTTTGGAAACAAACAAATCCATCACGTTTTGGCGTTTTGGTATATGAAACATTTTTTAATTTTTTTAATATTTTTTTTATTGTCAGTCTAGACTCGCCTTAGACTTTTCTGGTGATGACCTTATTCTCTTCACTGATTGTTTTAAACGGCAAGACATTCAAAGTAGCGGGGGGAGGGTGCTAGAAACCACAGAGCTGGCTCACAGTTAACCTACAATATAGGCCTACCAGATATTATTGTTTTGTGGTGAAAAATCATTCGCGTCCGAACTTATGATATGTGCGAGATAACTGCCCCTTCGTCTCGTTCATGATATAAAAAATAAAAAAAGTACATGAACGAAATTGAGCTCGTAATTTTAGCCAAGAACAAAACATGATAAGTGAAAGTTTAACATCTTTGTACGGACAAAATGTAGGTAAATAAATAAATCCACTGGCATATCTACCTTTCCTTGGAAAAAAACCCCGCACATTGCCCTTTTCTTCCTATAATGACTCCCTTATAATACTCGGTGTAAAGACGGAAAGAAAACGGATCCTTTTGACCAACGATCTTTTGGTCAGGGCGCGTATATGCGCTATAATGCCACACACAGGGGTTGAGAAGATAACACACAAGGGGAGAGTATACTGAAGTGCCCTACCCGCAACCCGATCTCTCTGCGAAGGAGCGGCGACTGTATCGCCCGTACCCCTCGGATGATGTTACGGGAGCGTTAACAGCACGGCTGCTCGTGTTCCCCATGTTCACCATCAATGAGCAGCCTCGCTCAATAATTCACCCCGTCGTCACATTGAATAAAAACAGAGAAAAGAGCGCTTTACTATAGGGGAATCTCCTCAGCATATGTTGCTTTTGACTTCGGAAATCTGAAGGTATTCATCGAGGGGGAGAACTTCGATCCCTCATATACCCGGCATCTATACCTTTTTTCTACAGGTTTGCCAGTAGACTGTCCTATAGCAATACATCATATGATACAGTCTCCATTGTCCTCGCTTTGATATAACGCCACAATAGGATAAGGGGCTAAATCCGATTCGTCATATCGCACACAACGCTTTACCAACAAAGTGAGTCGAGATTGCCGTCTAAGATTTCAAACAAAGATTCATCTTTAAACTGTTAGGCTTTGTGAAAGCCTTTTTATTTTACATTTGTTTATTCTTTGATATTTTCTGTCAGGCTGGTCTGTGCCCACAATATCCCAATTTATACGTTATTGATTTTTTTTTTTACAAATAAATAAATCATACTTTCCCCTGAGGCTGCAATTTGCCAGCTTGGCAGGAACTCTGAGTTAACTCATTGTAAAAAAAACAGGTTACAGTAGTGACAACAACAACAACAAGACGAGAAAAAACCCACACACAATCAAAGAAGGCAGGTGCTAGCGTGATACTGCTGGTCATCCCTCTTTAATTATTAAAATGATTCCAGCAGTCGGTCTCGCCAACTCGGACTCATCGCAATTTCCAGATTCTGATGACGTTCATGCATTAAATATTAGTTTGAATCTGTAGATGTATTTCAGTTTCTGTAAACAACGGAAAACCTGCAAAATATAATGTGTGACATAGGCCTACTTTCTTATTCAGATTTTCATTTCTGTGATAAATTCATTCCATGAGTACGGTAGTTGGTTCAGTATACTACGTCACGCACGCAAACCTTGCCTCGTTTGGTTAAACGAACGGGCGATTATTAGTTTAAAAACAACACCGTGAAGTGGCCACTAATTATCAATACTGGACTCCAACATTAAATTGTGGAGCGTCGCGGCAGTATACTGGGCAATAATAAAGGATGCCACGTGACTCCTGTTCCACCAATCAACTGACAAGGATATCTGTATGTGCCATTTAAAACAATATACATACATGGATTTGTACAAATTTATCATATTTGCGGTATATGACTATTGTTATAGTGCCCTTAATCAAATCTCGATGATGCCCAAAGGAATTAATTATACCCTTAACCACGTTGTAAAGGGCTCCCTTCAACTTCCATTTTCGCATGACGTCATTAATAACGCGATGGTTTTTTTTTGCGAGAGGCTCATTTTAAGTTTATTAGCTGAAAGGAGTTGTTGTTATCAGGCGGCAACATAAAAAAATACAGTCATGGGCATGATAAGGTAAGGTATGATTCAATAAGTTCCGGACTTCATTACTTGTGTTATTCTTAGTCCACCGCGAAAAGGGACACAAACTGGTGAATATATACTGAAAGTCCCCAATGCCAAGACTGAATCCAATTAAGGTGCTAAATTAACATTTCCTGAAGCCAGAGTATAAATTTGACGAGCCCGGAGGGATAACCGATCTCAAATCTCGCGAGAATTCAATACCATCGTCTTCAAATGACCAGCCGTGAGTAATTGCAGATTTCGCGCCAAAAAATTGCCGAATAGAGCCGTCGAAGTGATTAGTGAATGAACGTTTAGGCCATCAGGCAAATATGGGAATCCTTACCGATTGCATGCAATGTAAAAAACCGATAAACGGCTGTCACGATCTTGGCACTGAGGTTTTTTCCCCTCTGTTCTTACCGGGGGAATTATAATGTTGTTGTCCTTTCTTCATCGGAATCTCCAGGTATAACCAACTTCAAGGTGGGAATGATTAATGTAAACAGCAGTCTATGCTATCTGATCGTATCTTTAAAGGTATAATACAGGATTGGGAAAGATAGCAAACACGTTTGGAAATTGTCAAAGACCAGTATTCTCACTTAGTGTATCCCAACATTATGCATACAAAAACAAGCCTGTGAAAATTTGGGCTCAATTGGTCATCGAAGTTGCAAGAAAATGATGAAAGGAAAAAACACCCTTGTTGTACAAATGTGTGTGCTTTCAGATGCCTAAAAAGGGCTTCTGGCCTGAAGTATTTTAATATTTTGGTGAGAAATTACCTCTTTCTCAAAACTACGTTACTTTAGAGGGAGTCGTTTTCTCACAATGTTTTATACTACAGCTTTCCGTTGCTCGTTACCAAGTAAGTTTTTAGGCTAATATATATTTTGAGTAATTACCAAACATGTCCAGTGCCTTTAACTTTAGTCTGAAAGATTACTGATTATATGAAGTAGAACTGTTTTTTTTTCTGTGGAATATTTCCCTCTAAAGTGAATTCACATTCGAGAAAACTGTATCTGAGAACCTAAAAGAAAGAAGAAGAAAAATATATATATAAAACAATCTTTTAAAACGCAACAGCTGATTGTGCATGTTTTTTATAACTATTTTGTCCTGACTCACTCTACGGATTAAGCCCAAATTTTCACAGGTTTTTTTATTTAATGTAAATGGTTAATCGCACAAAAACATAAACACTGTCCGCGACTATTTTGTCAGCTCTATCAATTCCCGAATAACACCTTTACAAATGTTGTTAAAAATAACATGAATAATGGCAATATCAAACACTACTGGCTTCGAGGCTATTCAATCAGGTTTCAGGTTTCAGGTTTATTCCGCAGTGTTGAGAAAAAATAAAAAAATCACAGAAAGTTCATATGTAATGTCGAGATGAAAATACAGTCAATGTAATACGGCGGATCCGTTAATAAGAAAAGCTTGCAAACAATGGTCCATATAAAGCATGCACGTATTTAAAGAGTTAAAGAGCATGAACAAATAAAACTAGAGATTCGGTTTTTGTGACATCACAAAAACAAGGTGTTCGAGAGTAATGTCATCAAATTATGAGTGAATGAATTGGTGTCAACAAGTTACCTTATCAATCTAACGTCTGGTCCAGGAGTTAGATTTGTTCATTATAAAAATTCAACTTCCGGTTTGAACTGGAAGTCAAGGTCAAATGAGTTCACAATTTGTGCAGCGTAGGCTATTCAATCAGGTGTCAGGTTTCAGGTTTATTCCGCAGTGTTGACAAAAAAAATAAAAATCACAGAAAGTTCATATGTAAACATCCAGATGAGAATACAGTCAATGTAACACAGCGGATCCGTTAATAAGAAAATCTTGCAAACAATGGTCCCTATAAAGCATGCACGTATTTATAGAGCATGAAAAAATACAATAAAATATGACCACTGACAAGCTTGTCTGTGACCACTCAACCAACGGGAGGATGTAATAACAGGACCCAGTGCCAGGTTACGTACAAAAAACCCTAATTTGAACAACTTGACCCGACATCAACTTGACTCAACTTCTCCTAACTCTTTTTACTCTAACACTTTGTTCATTTCGTACTCGTGTGATCATCAGTCAGTCCAATTCATGCAGTTTAATCGATAACGCAATTTACGTGAATGCATGTGAAAGCAATTCATTTGAAGGCGAGTCAATTTGTTTCAGATCACTTCGTTTGGAAATGATACTGGATTTGACTTGCACCGGTGTTCATTGAATAACATCAGAATATACAGTACAACTAACTGACTACTGAAGAAGACATTGCAATAAACAAATTACTGAATAATATGTTATAGAAACATGGTGTCTATGGAGTCAGAAGACAACCATTATTGGTACTTTAAAGGGTCTGTATACGTTTGGTAATGACTCTGGAAATTAATGGCAATACAAACTTCTTTTGTAAGAAGTACAGCAGCTTTGGATAGTATAATGCATTTTGAGAAACTTTTCACTTCGAAGTACTGCGGTAATGGAAAAATATATCAGTTTTTATCCCCACATAATAGTGTATTTCAATTGCAGATAATTCTTCCTGCGAGGACATAACCGCTCCAGATTGTCGACAATATCTCAAAAACGCTACAGTCTTTTGAAATGAAATTTGCACAGGTACAACTATATAGGAATGAAACAAACAGTGAGTTCCAATTACCAAACGTACACAATCCATTTAATATCAGTACAGATAAATAAATGCAAGAAATGAGTATGGTGAGGTTTGCACTGTCCCTCTTCGCAGTATGGAGGTTTCAAGAACTAAATGTGTAGCCAAGGAGAGCATAGAAAAAAGGGGCTGCAACAATACAAAGGAAATAATTACTCCACACAAATAATAAATAAGTAAATACAAAAGAGAGAAAAAAGGCCTAAAGCAACAATCGCTTTCCGTACAGATTATTGATTACAGTGTCAAATATTGTTGGGCAAAACCTCTAAAGGCCTCCACAGCAATCAACTTACGGTGCAGTTTCAAATTTCCCTCATGTTTTACTGGTATTTTGATTTCATTTGTCGGTATTCAATGTACGATCTTTTTCTTGTTTCGCCTCAGGAATAGCCAAGTCTTTCCCCCCACTATGATTTACGTGGCCACGTGAACTTGTACAAAATTTGAAACTGTAGCTATACACTGACAGCATGGGTGTTTAGGCATTCTCGAAGATTCTAATTCGCTTTAACAATTCGTGTCAATACAATTTGAGGAGGGGGTAATGTGTGGTGTGCTTTTCACGCATGCACAGACCTCGTTACAGTAAAACACAAAAATAAAACCCAGTACAAATATGAAATGAAGATGACTTTAATCCCAGCGGTGAAAAGGCAAGCACGGAACTGTCCCTTCGCATATTGGCAAACGTGTTCTCTTTTCAACTTCAGCCATCGCTTGGTGGGACTCTGTTTCGACTGTCATGTTTTAAAACGTGTAGCGCTATTTTGGATTTGTGTCCCAGATATTGCGACTTGACTTTAAAGGGACGACGCAGTGTTTCTAGAAAGACACTTTGTCTAAATCGGTTACACGCAAAGCTTGGTGTTAATTTGATTATTTCGGTATGTTATTTTAAGCGACTGCACCGACACGGTATTAATTACGATCACACTTTCAAAATATAATGTCAATAGCAAACTTGGGGTTTATTACCCTTGCCAATTTCCACCTCATTTTTTCCCCAATGGCCGAAATTGAAGTGTAACCCAAATAACGCCGGTGTAATTAAGTCCATCATTGTGTTAATTCAATGCTTTTCAGCAGTACAACATTTCATTAAATATTAATTTCTGCCCCACCCCAACCTTCTTAAAGTTAAGCTTGCTCCTCCTCTTGCCTCAGATTAGCAAGTCTGGTAGCGCCGCTGTTGCAAATAAAAAAAACTCATGTAAAGTAAATTGCCAACAGTGTTAAGTGTCACTTGCTATTGAAATAAATTTAAGTTGTGATATATAGTAACCAACACCGCTGCAATGTCGAAAGAATCAATTAAACACTGTAGTTTTGCCAGTGATAGTTCCCGGGAGTATATCGAATAGAAAGTAACCCCTGAGGACCTCCTCGAATGTGTTCTCTCTTTGAAGAGAGAAAGAGAGACCCACTCCCCTCCTCGCTTTAATGTTTCCCTTGCACTATTGATAATGTTATGAAACTATTTGTAGCAGTATTTGTGAGTTTTCTTATCCGATGATCACCATAGCTTAAAGGTATCGTACACGGTCGGTAATGACTCAACACAAATATTAGCATAAAAACTTACTTGGTAACAAGCAACGGAGAGCTGTTGATAGTATAAAACATTGTAGGAAACGACTCCCTCTGAAGTAACGTAGTTTTTGAGAAAGAGGTGATTTCTCACTAAAATGAGAACAACTTCTTGCAATAAGTGTTTATTCCTATCTGATAGCACACAAATTTGAAGGGTGTTTTTTTCCTTTCATCATTTTCTTGCAACTTCGATAACCAATTGAACCCAAATGTTCATAAGCTTGTTATTTTATGCATATGTTGGGATACACCAAGTGAGAACACTGGTCTTTGACAATTACCAAACGTGTTCAGTGCCTTTAATTAACCACGACTTCGAGGAGAAAACGCCACATTATGTTACAAAAATAACGTCACATTCAGTGATTACGAAAATATATCAATTCTTTCATTGCTGTATAGACTTACCACATTTGAACCCGGTACCCCTATATCTGAACCGTCATAACGCAAACTACTTTGTCCAGCTCTGAGCAAATTTATTTATGGTCAAACGAAGATTGCAGCACTTAGTGGCCGAGATTTTAGGCGATAAATCTCGAGATGGACCTCCGCGCGAAAGAAGAAGAAGAAAGAAGAAAAAAATATGATGACGATGAATCTAAATCGATCGCTTGATTGTATCGCAAGACGTCTTGAAAAGCATGTACTCAGAGTCGAAGTGAAAGGGCGGGGGGGGGGGGGTGAAAGAGGGGTCCGATATGCCTGCGGGCAGACTGTAGGAGACACAGATAAGTCTTTTTTAGTAAATGGAGTTGCAATTTACAGAAGCCACTTTGATCTTTACCGTTGATTATGTCACGGTGATCGGCATGGATACTCCCCGACTCTGTACGTGACAGAAAAGGTCAATCGTTGATATCACTCTCTTCAGATTCAAAGGCAAAAATTGACGGTGAATACTAATTTGTAAAGCATACAATGTTTAAAGGCACTGAACACGTTTGGTAATTGTCAAAGACCAGTGTTCTCACTTGGTGTATCCCAACATATGCATAAAATAACAAGCCTGTGAAAATTTGGGCTCAATTGGTCATCGAAGTTGCAAGAAAATGATGAAAGAAAAAACACCCTTGTTGTACAAATTTGTGTGCTTACAGAAAGGAATAAAAACTTTTTGCAAGAAGTTTTTATTATTTTAGTGAGAAATTAGCCCTTTCTCAAAAACTACGTTACTTCAGAGGGAGTCGTTTCTCACAATGTTTTGTACTATCAACAGCTCTCTGTTGCTCATTACCAAGTCAGTTTTTATGCTAATAGATATTTTGAGTATTTACCAAACGTGTACAGTGCCTTTAATACCCTCGTACATCCTAACACTAGTAACAATAACAGCTAACAAGCAGTGAACCGAAAACAATATTACTTTTTTAAGGGGGAAAGCGGTCAGTCAAAAGGTGTTCTTGGTACTAATCGAGTTATCAGTTGCCTAACTAGCCATAACTGTTCGGTTTAACTAGTAGGAAAACTGAGTAACTAGTTAGCTCTGGGTTACAAGTCAACTAATAGTTAGCTGGTTGAAATATAAACATAAATAAACTATAAGGTAACTAAGTAGATAACTAACTACGGGACAATTAAAATAGGCCTATAAGAAAATGAAAATAGGGAAATAGTGAAATAACATAAACACAGTCTAACCGATGAAACTTACTTAACGAATGAACTAATTAATCAACTAAAAGAAAGACAAATTTAATTAGTGGTTACAAATTTAAGGGAATGCTAAATTCTGCAGAAAATATCAATGCTGCAGTGGCATTTCTGGTCAGTAAGACATCAGTCATTTGTGTTTTGGGATTGTTTTAAATTTGAGAAAAAGGCTTTTATTAACAATTAATATTGTTGTGATTTGATTGACGAAAGAACTGCAAACAAAACTGCTATTAAATATGTATAAGATACATTGTGACACCAGTTAAGGATCAACATAATTGCAATGCTGTTTTCTTGGTAAATATAAGCTACCATCATTGTAATATCTCTAAACAAAAACCATCGATCTGACTAACAGACATTTTTGTGAAAGAAGATGGTGATGACCTTCATGTTCAAAATCGATCAGGCTTGTTTATCGTAAAAAAAAAAAATAAAAATAAAAATAAAAATAATATAGGCTTCGATTTTTCTCAAAGTGGCAAGTTTATGATTATGATTTCAAAAAATCATTCCGGATGTAAAGGTCGACGGCGTAACGGTTGCTGGGTAACAGTTATTTGTTTCTATCAAACCAAAGATGGGTATCAAAGGCATATTCTAAAATGACGCACCCACGCCTCCTGAACGGTTTAGCTGATGACACCATGACTGCCGTCTGAGTGTTTATTCTAATTAGTTTGGAGTGCGTTATCTTAAGTGAATGTGTCAACAACTGTTAAAGTCATGAACAATCTAATAATGGGACGCGTACAGCGCCATTGAAGATCAAATTTAAGACAACGTATAATCGTTAAGTCCCTGGTAAGTGGTGCTGAATTACATGATCACGACAGTGTTTTTTTGTTTTTTTTTTTTTTTTTGGGGGGGGGGGTAAAGGAGGAATACAAATACGCAAAAAAAAAATAACAACGAATAAATAATATGTGATCAATAAAATGCCATTAGCTAAAATGGGCAGTTCTCTCAAATTGTCAGGCACATTATAAATCAAGGTCAATCAGTGAATTAATAAATGACATAACAATAGTAACGCGTCGGTAATTTACACATTACTGGGGAGTTAGGCCTATGCTTCTGCAAAACAAAACAATCAAAAGCTAGTGATTTTTACATGTGTGTATATTCATGGAGGTAGAATTAGTAAATAATAGTTTTTCTACCTCCATGGTATATTGGATACTTGAGGGTATTTCTCCCCTTTTAAAAAACCTTTGCCCTAACGTTGAACCGTAATTGATTGAAAAAGAAGCACTTAGTTTATACAGGGCCCCGTTTGCTGGTGTTTACAATGTAATTTCTGCAATTTTTGTTGCTACGCAATCGACATTAAAAAACACCTCTACCATTCTTATTTTCCTCCTAATTGATAAGTTTTATCTCTTGCGAGAGGAAGACAAAAAGAGAAACATAAATAGCCCCCCCCCCCTCCAGCACAACCACCAACCATTACCTCTATAATGTCATTTTGAACTTCCACGGAATCCTTGTGGAATTAGCATACTGTGAATTATAGAAGCGAAATAAAGAGGAACTTCGTAAACGGCAGCGGTAAAGTTAGTTCTTCTCTTGTACACTTGCTGCTATAAGATATCATAGACAGAGCCTACGAGTCTACGGTTTATCAATAGCATGCCTTACATACAACAATAACGCTTATGATGCAAATGAAGTGATAAAGCAGCTTGATGGTTTTCGTATGTGCGGATGAACATTCACTTGAAATCTACATTTCGGTGAAGACTAAAACTGATCTTCAGTTGTGTCTTAAAAGGTCTGTATACGTTTGGTAATTACTCATATAAAATTACTGGCAATAACAACTTTGGTAAGAAGCAGTGGCGTCACCAGACGCCCCCCGCTCAGAACCCTTGCCCCCTCTTGCCCCCCATATGAAATCACAGAAAAGTATATTCTTATAATATGCATTAAATGCTGCCGTAAAAAGTCAAACTGTTATTCATATCAGTATGTGGACTATAACGCAGTCATGACAAATGCATGGAAACGCGCGCGCGATCGTATTGGCGGTAAATGTATGTGTTGAGGTTTTGCGGTCACGGTATACAGAGAGTGCAGGAAGTCAGCACAAAGTTCAGTTTAATAGTATAATGCATTTTGAGAAACTATTCAGTTCGAAGTACTGCGGTTATGGAAAAAGATATCACTTTTTATCACCCAAAATTTGAATCTGAGAAGCGTTACTGCAGTAACGTTTCTCAGATTGTGTATCCCAATTGCAGATTATTCTTCCTGCGTGGACATAACCGCTCCAGATTTTCGGCAATATCTCAAAATACAACCACTTTTTGAACTGAAATGTTCATAGGTTAGTTTTATGGTATATATCTACAACTATATAGGATTGAAACAAACAGTGGGTTCCATTTGCCAAACGTATACAATCCCTTGAACCCGTATGCCTGAACGCGTGACCCACGATGAGAAGATCATGACGATGGTATACAGATAACGACGAGGGTAGATCTTAATACACTGACATTATCGGTCTAGATTTTGCCAATGATCACACGGAGAAGCATTTTGAAAAGCACGCCCAGTGCAAAAAACAAGCCTTCACTGAATCCCCATAGTCTCTCTTCAGGACAGCGCCGGAACTAACGTAACATGTTTAGGTGGCACAAGGGAGTGCTCCATTTGGTTTCTAGCGTGGGGGGGGGGGGGGGGGGCCACACCACACACATTTCTGGCCACACTGCAAAAACTGGGGTGTTAAAATTGACACAAGGTTGTTGTCACATTATATACCCCAAAAGAATCAAAAATCACACCATAGGGTGCTAAAATAACACACATTTCTGCAAAAAATTTACTATGGTGTTATTTTAACACCCCGTGATGTTAATTTGATTATCTCTATGGTATCTATTATGTGACAACAACCTTGGTGTCAACTTTACTATACCCCAGTTTTTGCAGTGCAATTAAAACTGTAGTTTCCGTTGGCATTTTTCCTAAACAAGCCCCTTTTCAGCACTATTGTTATGCCATTTACAAAACAAAATTAAAGATAATCGGATGTGAATGTAAAAACAAATACATTGTCTGCGTATACATAGAAAACTAGGTTTTAAAACATTTAGATGTCACATTTTACGAACTCACATTTTACGCTGGTAATTTTAAACTAAAAAGTCAAGATTTCAAAAGGGAGGGTGCACCCGGAGGTCACCCCGGGCGGGGGGCACGAACATCAATGGGGGACCGTGCATCCCCGCCCCCAACTTACAGTTACCAAGTAAGTTGTTATGCTAATATATATTTTGAGTAATTACCAAACGTGTCGTTGCCTTTAGAGGCATCGTATACGTTTGGTATTGACTCTGAAAATGTATGGCAATAAAAACTTACTTGGTAAGAAGTACAGCGGCTTTTGATAGTATAATGCATTTTGAGAGACTTTTTACTTCGAAGGACTGCGGCTATGGAAAATATATCACTTTTTATCCCTAAAATATTTTTAATATCGAGAAGCGTTACGGTGACGCTTCTCAATTCCAATGCAGATTATTCTTCCTTTGTGGACAAAACCGCTCCAGATTTTCGGCAATATCTCAGAAACGCTACCCCCTTCTGAAATGAAATTTCCACAGGTTAGTTTTATGGTATATAATATCTACAACTATATGGGATTGAAACAAACAATAGGCTCCAATTACCAAACGTATACGATGCCTTTAAACTGAACCATCTCACATGACGCGAATGGCAAGCTCCATGCCAAACAAAATAGATAACTAAATAAAGATATCAGCAAGAAAATGAATGTGCCCCTTCAAAATAGTCATGGTAAGTATTCCGTTTGAATTTCATGCGATAGTGCTTTTTAGATCTTTCAGCGGCGGTAATCTGAACTGCAGCTTTGGGCAGAGTACGGCATATGCACTTTGAGTTTGACACGGTGTGTTTTATCACCCTGGCACTTGAACAAATTTACAGTTCCGTGGCAAATGCTCAAAATAAACAGCGATTTCTTGATTGAAATACCAGTTTAGGACGGCCTAATTGTGTGCCGTTTCGTATGCTGTTGAATTTGTAGCTGAACGTTCCGTGCGATCGTGTTGTGCAAGTCAAATAGAATGTAGTTAGAAATGATGTCTTCCTTTACAGTTGGTAATATGATTTTGTGATTTATGGTGTGTAGATTGGCTTTGCTTTCCGTGTATAGAAAGACATCGAATACAATATTACTCGAACGTTAGTGAAAAAACTTCCCTTGTTCTAAGATTTCTGTTTCTTCTCTCCCTCTCTCTCTCTCTTCTTCTTACACAACTATGAAGCCCTTTTTCACAATTTGGCGGCAGCGGTGGGATTCATTCCAACGCAGTCACACTGTACCATGTAACTATTTATTGCAATAAGTCCCAAATGAGGGACAGACCCGGTTTTTCTTTAATATCATGTTTTTATTCGAAACAGCTAACAATGTGGCATTTATTATCGCCTTTAACTCTTCTGGATCCACTTCTCTAAAACAAGGGTCATGTAAGAAAAAACAACAACAAAAAAAACAAACAAACAAACAAACAATAACAATCGCAGATGTGACCTGCTGTTTTCGCAAATAACAATCCTTGTTGATGTACGTTTACCAGTGAATTCATATTGCTACTTGAAAACTTGAATTGTGTTGTTTATCATACTATTTCCAACGAATGTGCGGCTCGAAAGCACTAAGATTCACCTAAGACGAGTTGTCAGTATTGCTATAGTGATTTGTATTGTGACATCACACTTTGCTTAGCAATTAAGATTGATATACATCTTAAAATCAATCTTAGCTTTTCGTGAAATCGAGCACTAGATAGATGTGTGAAAGAATGATTGCCATTCGTACAGCGAAATGATTAGGGGAAGTATTAAATTGATTTTGTATCAACAAGAAATGGGTTGATATTGTGCATATACCTGGGACAGCCTAAACTCTGTGTATTGAACTCTCGTCCGAAGCACGGGTCATTTTTGTCAATCATTCTGAGAAGCCTCTGTACATTGCCGAAATCATTTAGACTGGCAAACTAATTGGAAATAGCGTCCCCAGGTGTTAGCAAATGGGTTAAATGCAGTGTGCCTCAGGACTAGATTCAACAAAACATGGTTAGTTACCTGTATGCCCTTCGCAGGAAATTCTTCAAAATATTTCCAACCGCTCGTCGGTTAACTGATACATATGATCCAAAATTAATTTGTTAATAAATCTGGAATAAACACCCCTCTTTTGTGAACTAGATAATGTTATATTTATTTTCATTTTTTCTTAAGTA
Source organism: Plazaster borealis (assembly GCA_021014325.1). Taxonomy (NCBI): domain Eukaryota; kingdom Metazoa; phylum Echinodermata; class Asteroidea; order Forcipulatida; family Labidiasteridae; genus Plazaster; species Plazaster borealis. The sequence continues at coordinate 2,245,004 of CM037469.1, read as the reverse complement.
GGTGCAAATTGCCTTTAAACCACCAACGGTACAATTATTTCACGGGCGGGATTTGGGTAGGCTCTAAATTGTAACCAACCATTAATAATCGCGTAATGGATAACACTCGCATGCCGTCTAAAAAGAATATATATATATATATAAACCGTTTTTACTTGAGGGAGGTTCGATTGCAAGCAATCCTGTTACTGCCTTATTTTATCTATGTGGCCCGCTATACGATCGAGCTTAATGGGTTTGCCCTACGGGCATCAGAAGTAAAGGAAGGGGAAAAAATATATCCACGGTTGACTGTTTTTTCTTGACGTCGCTGAGAAAGTTCACTTAATGTAATAAGATTACCAAGCCGGACACGTGATTATTTTGTACTTAAAACACAAACCGTCATATAAAAAAAACCACGAATTATTTTCCCGTTCATAGTGAAGAATGTATTTCCTCAGATTGCTACAACGAAGCTTTGTCTTTGTCATATTTTGTTTATAAATTAACATTTATATCAATATCTAATTATAAAAGTTGTCCTTTGTATTTAGTTATGTTATTTTTATTTTATTTATTTATTTATTTATCTTTCTTTCACGGACATGCGTTTGCTGGCTTGCACAACGGTGCACTGGTATGCCTAAAGGCCAGTTTGATAAAACCCACGTCCCAGTTTGTGGATTTAATACTTTAAGCGGATTGTAACCCTTCACCAGATAACTAATTTACAAATATCATTAGATGGGATCATTCCTAATCCTGTAAGTTGTTGTTACACAAACAGAGACTCATAATTATATTATGACCCTCTCCACAATTTCACAGACCAATTCATACTGAACACGAACAACAAGGTAGCAGTAGGTTGCCTACACAAGTTCTTACTAAAGAATTAAGGCTAACAAGTGCCGCAATTTACAAAATACTGTTTTTCAGGATTGTTCCGTTGTGTTTCATACTCATACAATATAAAAATAAAAAAATACAAAAATACAAAATACGTTTGCAATTTAAAATACGTGTGTTTCTACCAAGATTCGGTATACTCTCAGCAGCTCTAACGACTTTCTTTAAAAAAATGCATTTTAACCAAACCAATGAAGCGTAATGGAAAATGGAACACCTTGTTATTTTTTCCCCTTATTCTATATCCGGGCCTTCTATGTCGCTCCGGGTGGGCGCTTCAATCAAGCATGCCGTAATTTCTTACAGCGAAACGGCGGAACGTTTCACCGGGACGGATGTTTGTGGTTTGGGCCGCTATTTGGCTGTTGGGCACGACCCTTCCGACACCTCCTTGGACCCTGGGGTTAATATTTTTTTGTCAGACAAGAGTGTGTGATAAATATTAATATAGAGAACCATAATACGTTACTCACAAGTGGTTCTACCTGGCATAAAATATCAACGTGCATAAACTCATTTTCTGAAAAGCTGTCGAAATGAAAAATAATTGTACTTTAGTCTATTACAGTGAGAATAATAAAAATAAAACAAACGAAACTGCCTGCAAAGCACTATTGTTGTATTTTACTGTCTGTTGACACTCCTAGCTAAAGCTTCTCGAAAGTTTGCTGCTGGTTTCTTTGATTTTTTAAGAGAGCTAGCTTCAGTATTGCAAAAAAAAAAACACCAAAACATCATTCATTTATCTTATAGGTACGGTGTGGTATCGCTTTACACGCATAGCAATGCAAATACCTTAACGATACATTAAACACCTATTGGATCCACATTGCATCAATTAACATTTTGGTACAGCTATACACTGGAGAAATTGGGGTGTTAAAATTGACACCATGGGTGTTGTCACTCGAAAAAATATATAGGGTGTTAAAATAACACTAATCTGTGCGAACTCAATTAAATTGGTGTTATTTTAACACACTATGGTGAAAGTTAGCATACGCTGCAAACGCAACTTGGTGGTAAGTTTTGTTCTGGTATTTATAATGTGACAAGACCGACATGGTGCAATATTATAAGAAGGGCCATACTTTGGTAAAGACTCCGAAGATAAATAATTGTGTAATTTTTATCCGAAACCCTAATGGTTATAAATGGTAGTAATGGTAGTAAGCATCTTGCGAACTTGTTTCATCTGAAATTCCTGATGATTAAAAATCAATAAAACTGTAATGTCGACAAATTTGAATCTCCAAAGATCGCCTACAGGCGACTTTTGGAAATGTCCGTGGTGTCCGTTTGAATGCTGCCCTCAATGCGGCAAGAGATGCGGCTGGTGGCCATCACTGTCACCTCGCTAAACCTAAATGGATTTGACGTTCTTGATGAAAATACCGTAACAGTTTTATTGTTATTTTCTCAACAAGATATACGCTGTATTCGACTGGAACTTTCAGGGGTAACTATTATCGTATCTGTCTTAATAAATGTGATAATAAATCAGCATTACATTGACAAAAACCAAACGGTGACGATAACTTTAAATATTACCAATCAATACTGCAGTGTGGAATTAACACCATGTTGGTGTTATCACATTATATGGATACCGGAAACAACATATCTAAACACCAAGTAGTTTTTTTGCAGAATTACATCATTGTTTCAAGGTCCATACGTCCGTTTTCCCCGGGTTTGTTTTTAGCTTTATCTTCGTTTTCTTTTACAAGAGATATAATAGCCTGTACACAATGTTTACCAACAACTGCAGCAATACCTTGCCATTTAGCCTTTAAACGCTTTTTGATCCCGTTGTCGATGACGTTCCAAAGTATACATACCATTAATATGTATGTTCACTACACCCAAACTAAGTGGATACAGCGAACCGTAATCGTAGAATTCGTGTTACTGAACGAACTCAATTGCCGCTCCTTAACGCTAACCAGGCAGGTTGATCTTTAAAGTCTAAAACAGTTTGGGGACCGAACCCTGCCACTTACAAATCGCATCGATATCAATAGCTCGAAGGAAAAACATAAACAAATGCATATACATTAAGTCAACTCATCTTACGGTTCTGAAGACCGTGGGTGAAATTTCAAGAAGCAAGCTCATCTTTAAGAAAACACACAGTCGGCAAAAGTAGGCATATTCGTTTCTACTAAAGTCATTCGGCCTCCGTCAACCGTGCAAGATTAAAAGCATGTAGAGTGAATCGGCACACGCAGCTATTTGTTCTCGCATTTCACATCATGTCTTCGTTAAACATGATAAGTGTACTGGAAGACGTGTTACTTTATATCGAGCACTGCTTTGTAAGCAGCGAGAGCCATGAATAAATTGTCTGTCCGTGTAAATTCATCCAGTGTCACAGAGTGAGACCGACTCCACTCAAATCGCTTCACGCGCTGTCTGGCTAAGCAAACGCCGTGGGGCGATTTTATAGCTTTTAAAACAAGAGTATAAAGTATATAATAATTGTATTTGACGATTTCTCTAGTTTGTTTTTATTATATTTGTTTTGTTTTCCTCTTTGTTTATCTTGATGTGTTTATTCGTATTCAACTCGTGTGAAAATAAGGAGGGTAAGTATGAAGTCTTATCACGTGACCGGTTTAAGCGATCACGTGATAAGATGCTTTGATTAAATTATAATGATGATCGTCAAGTTTGTGCGTAACTATTTTTTCTTCTTATAATCTCAAGTCGAAAGGGTTGAATAAGGTTCAGCCGCTCATTTTATTTATTCATTTTTGTGGTTAAACTTCCACAGATGCCAAAACACATGCAGCTTAAGCAATTATAACTCATCAAAAAGAAACTGAGTTGTAGATTATTAGGTAAACAAACCTAAAACATCACACACATATAAAAATAACATTTTATAGTTTATGAATTATTTTGCCTGAACTTGTGATGACCGAGTATGAACAAAAATTAAACAAATATATAAATAATAATAAATAACAAGGAAGTCAAATATGGGATTGAGGCATTGCATGGTGAGGTACCAATATAAATTTGGTTTGCGGTAACATCATGTGTACATCTACTTGCTAGGTAGATTTTGTTCTATGAGAACTTGTCTTGCTTTTTGAGGTAGTCAAACAAAATAAATAAACCAATGAACAACTACAAAGGTTTAACTTAAACCTCTCTTTTATTGAACACTTCCTCGGTTCTTTGTCAAGGTGTTTGAAGAGAACACAAATGAACTTTTCAGTCTCATCTCACATATTATTACACAAAACTTATTACTCGTCTTCTTATCTAGATAGACTTGCCTTGATCCCCCACTTCACGAAATTCATGACAACCGCAATTGTTAATTTCTGATGAGCATCACGGTTCATTGATTTGGTTTGTCAATTAGTGGACATGTTTAAACGCCAGCTCCCCCATTCATGTTTTCATATCAACTGCTTAGGGTATAACACTGAGATTGATTGCACGCCTGACTTTGATATGAATTCACGGTCAAAGCCTCTGGAGAAATTTAGGGGAAATTACATTCCTGAACGTCGCGTCAGACAGCAATGATTTCACTTCTGATTCAATATATGTCCGGAGTGATTTAATTAATTAAGCTGATGGCTTCAACATTCGGATATGTAACGATTTTCCAAATTTGAATATCAATTTGCTTGCGTTTTGAAGTGAGCTGCCATCAGTCAAATACTGTTTGAATGAATGTATTAATGCATCAGAGATACAATTTGTTTCACCTTTACACAAATTTATCCAAAACACTTTTTACAAAATGCTCGTCAGTACAGTCCTGCTGTAGAACCCAAACCACTGTCTACTCGATTGGGATTCGAACCCGCGACCCCCGCTGATGTTGTAACCCATCTACCACCAAGTGCATGTTTTGTGCCCGAGGTTCCGATCTTCTAATTTGCAGCGGGGCACTACAGCAAATGCTACTGACGTAATATTTGCATTGGGTTAAATCAAAGAATAATAGTTCAAATATACAAATAATAAAATAATAAATACCAAGATAAAAAATGGCTTTACCCTTACAATGATACCATTTCTTGTTATTATTGTGTTCATTAAGTGTCGTCCATTTAGAAAACTGGTGGAAATCAAATTTCAAGCAATCTGACGCGATGTCAAAACCAGAACTATCGTTTTATAGAACAAACTGTATACGCTAGTCGGGTGTTATGGTTCAGAAGCAGCACTTAAAGTCCCATTCGTTTTCAAAGTCTAGTCATACGATAGCCCCTTTTTAGCAATGTATGCAAAAACCAAAGCACAGCGCAATTTTCGCGCCAGGTCTTCAGTCACCAACAACGTATGCTGTGCAATGCTTGACGCAAAACCAGCCAGCAACATCAAGCCTATCTCTTTAATGGTTCATATGTGGTGTTTAATTGCGTTGTCATGATTGCCCCAGATACACAAATGGCGCAAACAGAGAGAATGAAAAAAAAAAACTCCAGTCGTCTTCGTCCTCTTCCTCAAACATTTTAGGACATAACTGATTGACACGTATCTCAAAGCAAGCCCCCCCCACCCCCCCCCCCCATCTCAACAAGTAGCCATTACAGGGTTTGTGGCCAAGTTTGCTCTCTTTCCGTCCAGTAAGAGGAATCCTGTTGTCGATACACATCGTTTTGTCGTCAACGGGGGGTTACGTACCGCGATGAGACGTAGCGCAGCGGGGCTTGTTGCATGTTACAAGTGGTGTCCTCCGTTTGTTTGCTCTTACACCGACCTCGCTCGACGCAGTGCATTTTAGCTGTTAACGGGTGAAGAGCAGGCACTACAAAAGGCTTTTAAGAAATTGATAAGAGACAAGATGAGAGAGAGGAGGAAAACAAGGGCAGGCAGACATCTCGGCATGCTGTTAGCTCTGGCTATTTCGATAAATTAGACCAGGTAGCCGTATTTGGCAAAGATCGTCTGACGCGTCCGTTCAATTACGACAGGCACGTCACTGCCGTCGCCAGGGTTTTGTAACCAGAACCAAACGTGGTCGTTCGTGTTTTCTGCTACTCCTTCATCTTATCAGAAGGGGGGAACAGGGTTTCGAGTTTCATAAGAGACGCATTTTGTGTGTGTGATAACTGTGGTTGTCAAACCTGCGGTTGCGCTTGCGGCATCCATCATCACCACGGCAAATTCACGGTCCACGATGAGGTCACGGCACCTGTCTAATCGCACTTGGTCCATACACGTAAAATCTTGTATGAAGCCTAACGATAAATATCACTCTACTACAGTGCTCATCAAAAGACGTAGCTTCCCGCGATTGCGAGTGATGACATATCATAAGCGCCCCATGTTTCAAATATTGGACTGTTAAGTAATAAATGTAATGGAGTGAACGTCATTGCATCTCGCAACCTTTATGGGTCCAATTTCAGGGCTCTGCTTACCGCGAAATTCTGCCCTGTAAAGCACATAGTTCTATGGGCCACAAGCGCAGAATTCCGCGGTAACCAGAGCCATATAAATGGACCCTGATGTTTCGGTAGAATGAGATGTATCTATTATTCATACCCTTCATTTGTTATTCAATCTGGATAGACCTTGAGTTTAATTGAAGTTTGATTTTGTAGCAAGTTCTCAGGGCACGGAACGCAGCGACGCACGTGTAGATTTTTGGCAATACTTCCTGCTGGATAAACAAGTTAATCCAGTCTCCATGACGCATAGACTTTTTAATTTAGAGAATTGTTGTTTTCTTTCTAAATGTTTTTATCCTTACCCCGTTTGTTTTCTTGATACCCTTTTCCTTTCAGTTGGATCAACGCAGCAGAAATTCCTTCCAATTTATAGACAATGATTGATTCGGTTTTACATTGTGGATATAGTTGAGGGCTCAATGTTGTTTTCCCCACTTTGATTGATTGCTGGGGTGGGGTGGGGGGGGGGTGAAACCTAGACAAGCTTCATTTTATTTCCAACAGAGTGAACTCATAGAATATTTCCAATGTCATTTATACAACGCTATAGTTTACGAGTTATTTGTGTAATTTCTTTAAACATTGCTGCCTTTTGTGATTTGGGATTTTGAGCAAATACTGGCTAGACTTGTTACTTTAAAATTTATGGCATAAACAACTTTGAACAAAATAATTGGGTTGAACAAAGAAAAAATTACTATAACGGGATTTGAACATACGACCACCGTATTAAAGTGCCTTTTGTTAAACCCAACATTAGTTAAAACTTACCCTGTCAGTTTCACTTGTGGTTTAATTGTATTTATAAAAATGAAAGCAAATGTCAAACAGCATACAGCAAATAAAAAGGTAGAATGAACATTGTTTTACATAATACATGTACAACTGTTATTCAATTATACTTACAGTGGACTTCCAAATGCAAACCATTAATCAGAAAAATGAAATGAACAGAAAGACAATAAATGCCACTTCTCGTTCCAATCTAAACGTAGGCCTATTCATCAATTTAATAAATAAGTAATTGTTTTGCTTTGTTCTAGTACGAAAGAAAGGTATTTTCATCACCCACTCAAGCGTCCCAACACACATTAGGCGGATGCGCTATGCGTAATGATTGAAACTTAATTATTTCCGTTGCCGGGGATACCAAACTGTTTCGCTAATAACAAATATTCCATTATCCAAACTTGGGAATCGGAAAGTCCTGATCCTTCGCTAGTGGGGGTCGGAACTTAAAACCTCAAGACTCTGGGAAACCGAACTAAATACCTGACGCGTGACGTAGGTTTTAGGAGTTGTACTTTATTCGGTTGAACATATTTTGATATTTAAAACCGGGTAAGACCCAAGGCTTTATATAAGAGCAACACGATTATACGATGGCTGGGGACCGACATTTTAAAGAAGAATGATAAGGAAAAGTGTAACAAGAATAATGTAACTCATGCATGTTTCATTTGAACGTCTCGTCCACAATCGTGTGGCCTGTGGGGGCGTTCTTAATTCAGTATTTGTCATGTTGAGCTATAGTTAGGGTACATGAAGGCATTGCCAGGCTTGGGCAGCAACTCGATATGCCGGACTGAGAACCATCAGATAAGTATGTGAAACTACATATCCCTACAATTCTCAACCTAATAAATAAAAAATAAAAATAAAACACTAAAACTTAGTAAGATAATAATAAGAAATACAGAGAAGTAGAGTGTTGTTTCACGTTTACTCTTAAAACCAACATGTTAAAATTTAATTTGTTTTGTACAAAACAGTACTTTTCTAGGCCATCATTTGTTAAACCAGCAGATCACTTTTGGTAAAGTGCTCGCCAGCGCTGAAACTACGGTACAATTATTTTAGGGGGGCACAAGGGGTTGCACCATTTTTCTACGGGGCAACTCTGGGCAATAAAAACTGTAATTTTCGTTTGCATTTATCTTAAACGAACCCCTTTTCATTGCTCCTGTAATGCCATATATTTTATAGGATAATCTGACGGGAGCATAAAAACCAATATACATTGTCTGTTTTGAAATTGAGCAATGGTATTAAAAACATTGAAATTATCACACTTAAAGCTTATACAATTTTACAATTTACTCTGCTGCATGTTTTTGTTTTAATAACAAAAGTCCAAATGTCAAATGGGGGCATCCGGTAGAGCACTGGGGTGGGGGCACGTGCTCCCCACCCCTAGTTACGCCACTGGTCCTCGCCATCAAAGGGTAGACCACCCTCAGACAGCGGCAATCGTTCCATGGATTAACAAGTACCGGTCACAAGGGTTTATTTTCTAGCTTATTTAATCATTTCTGGTTATGGAACCAAGGGAACCTTCAAAAGTGATCGGCACTGTACCCTGCGGCCCGGACTACCTGTGTCAAAAGACGACGACGAAGAAATAAAATGATCTGGTGGGAGGAAAAGCATTAACAGGGATAAGGCCACGTAATCAGGTAGAGACTGAAAGCTTCAATCCACGCGGGATACTTTGATCTGACCAGGGATTCTAACCGGGGTTCACAGAGGTGAAAGGTAGGGTCAATGTACCATAAAGAAAGACTCTTGAAGTGGAGTAAACATGAACGCATGCATGAGTGCATAAACGTTTCACGATACACAGTCCTTTGGAATAAGAGTACTCTCCGAAAACGAACACAGCCATGCATTGTAATTGAACGATGTTCCTTATTACCATACTCATGTTGAATGAATGAGCTGGGCAGATGAGCTTGTGGAGTGGAGTAAATTACTGCATGAACGTTTCACGATACACATTCCTTTGGAATAAGAGTATACTCTCCGAAAACGAACACAGTCATGCAGTGTAGTATTGAACGATGTTCCTTATTACCATACTCATGTTTGAATGAATGAGCTGGGCAGAGTAACACGATGAGGTGATGCGGTCACATGGTAACATGTTCCTTGTCAGGCACCTTACATTCATGATCTTACATTTGTTGTATTCATGACTGTGAACATCCCCGGAGATAGTCACTGATACGCCGACGATCATACGATATAAATTACACTTAAAGGGGCACTGTCATCACGATCATAGTCTGCTTACGGCTGGGCATGGAAACATGAACTCTCACCCATGTTACTTCACGCGCGCGCGTTGGCCATCACATCACAAACAAAAGCTTTAAAGGGCGCCGTCATTATTAATCATCACGCGCACATGTGCAGTAACTTGGCGAGAATTCAGAATTCAATGTCTGGTCACAGACTCGCTGTGATCAAGACGACACAGCCCCTTCAATAAATCGGTACATCACTGGTAATAATTGTATACACCGGACTGGTGCTTTTGAGAACATCAGCCTCGTTTTGGTCGAGATACGGTACAGAACCATGGTTGGTAATGTCGGTAACAATGCTGCAGCCATGGGGGGGGGGGGGGGGGGCGTTACTCTCTTTGATTAAAAATAAAGAACAGCATCAGTAGTTTGGGCCAGCGTTGTCTATGGTAAGCTTACGCTTTGGGTCAAGAACATCTGTTTCGTCTCTCTCTCTCTCTCTCTCTCTCTCTCTCTCTCTAAAGCAATATAGTGATTTTGAAAAACCTTACGGTATGATAATTTTCTTTGCATTACTATATTCGAGACAATTGGCCATGCACATGTTGAAAAGTGTTGAACGACGTTGCCTCGTTTGGACAAACGGGCGGGAACGATTAGTTTGGAAACGCCACTGCGAAGCGTCCAGTAATTATCCATATTGGACTCCACTATTAATTTTTGGGGCGTCGCGACGCGTAGAAATAGTAAATACATAATGGATGGCACGTGACGGTGTTCCACCAATTAAATGACGAAGTTCTGTGTATATGTAGTATAGGGAATAGATTTATACCCAGCACCCTGTGACAATCGTCTATATTTCTGTATGTTGACTACTGAAATGTTTTTACGTCGTTCCTTCATGTTCACATTTCCCCGTTATAGTCCTTCTGTTCCTATGCCCTTCTTGGTTGCAGCTCGGGTGGCAACATTACCCTTTCAGACTTATGGTATAGCCACAGTTTGCCAACATTTTCAATCTTGAATTTGCTTAATTTGTTACCGTATATGGTTACCCCTTTTTCTGAATGAATTGTACTTTTTATACGACGTTTATTTTTACTAGCAACACCGTATTGATCTGACATATAGCGTTAACTTTCATCTGTAACAGTGTCTCGAGGCAAACAATTTGACATCAGAATTGAGGAATATCAATGAAAACGAAACTCGCGTATCTTTAATTCAATGATCGCTACCACCAAGTTTCAAAATGTCATCACACCCGCTGGGGATAAAAGGGTAACTCGCCACAGTCAACACTAAAATGAGACAATTTCATGCAGTTTGAACAGGCTTAGTCAGACAAAAAGATCCTACACGAAAAGGGAGAGTGATGTAGTTTGCTTTACCAGCTTAAGTCCACAACGTTCGATTCATTTCGACAAATATGCGTGTCGTATTCTCAGCGCCCAGGTAGCAGGAGACTCTAGCAGACGATATCGGTCCCGCGTGTAGTGTTTCCCGCGCGGAATACCAATCTGTTTCCTGACCCCTTTTTGTCCCCTTTTTCTCATTTTCGCATCGAGATCGATTGCAGGAGAAACACGTGAGTTCTAGTTTACAGCTAGGCTTTTGCTGCACACCTCGGCAGGGAGTCCCAAATGCTCCCATGGTCTGTTTGCATAAAGGACATTCATTGAACGGATCCACCGTGGGGTAAATCTATTAGCAAAAGGGAAATGACCGGATATTCTGCACGTTATGTCTCAATGTGAGTTCCAAGCTCTAAAATCAGCAGCAACAGCAGCAACAGCAGCAACAACAGCAGCAGCAGCAGAAGCAGCAGCAGCAGCAGAAGCAGCAGCAGCAACATAAACAGAAGCAGCAGCAGCAACAACAGCAGCAGCAGAAGCAGCAGCAACAGCATCAGCAGCAGCAGAAACAGCATCAGCAGCACCAGCAGCACCAGCAGCAGAAGCAGCAGCAACAACAACAGAATCAGCAGCAGCAGCAGCAACAGCAGTAGCAGAAGCAGCAGCAGCAGCAACAGCAGCAGCAGCAGAAGCAGCAGCAGCAACAACAAGAACAACAATAACATCAACACCAAATAATAACAACAACAACAGCAACAACAACAGCAACAACAACAGCAACACCAACATGAACAACAATAACAAGACCAAGAAGAAGAAGAAGAACAACAACAACAACAGCAACAACATCAGAGTAACTATAAATATAAATATGAATAGTAAACTTGCGGGTACAACCATGTGTAAAAATCTCTTTTGAGGGAGTGTTGGCTCTGAAAAGAGCCGGTTTGGTCTCGACGTTTCGAACAGTTTACTCTGCTCGTCTTCAGGAGAATGCTGGAATGCTGGACTACTGGTGGTCCAGCATTCTCCTGAAGATGAGCAGAGTATACTGTTCGAAACGTCGAGACCAAACCGGCTCTTTTCAGAGCCAACACCCCCTCAAAAGAGATTTTTACACATGGTTGTACCCGCAAGTTTACTATTCATATTTATATTTGAAGTTACTCTTATTCTCCTCACCATGCAAAGCTTCAAACAACATTTAGCAACAACATCGTCAACAACAATAACAACAACAACAGCAGCAGCAAAAAATAACAAAAAACCAAAAAAACAAAACAACAACAACAACAACAACAACAGCAACAACAACAACAGCAACAAAAACAACAACAAAACCAAAGAAACAAAGAGAGAGAGCGAGATTCCTATGGGTAGGGATTTACTGTGCATTCCAACATCCTGGCGAAAAGCTGACGCTATTTAATGATGCACAACACGAATTATTCAGCAAACGACTAAAAAGGGAACTCTTGAATGTTTGTTTACTTTGCGGGGGGGTGGGTGACTGCAGTTTTAGCAAATTGCAGAACAATGAGTAATGCGTTAAAAACTCTATGAAAATAAATAAACTTCTGACGAAGTTGGATCATTGTTAGATGTAAATACGGTCTATAAACCCTCTGTTGGTAATTTGTTTTCGGTTTTGTTTTTCTAAGTGGTGTTGTTGATGATAGTTTTGCTCTAACCGTTGATCAAGCACTTATATCCGAGTGCGTTCTGTTTCAACCGTTCATTTTCACCAATAGCTTCAATTTCACAAAGAATGCTCATGGAACCTTTTAGTCCTCTGTTCCCAATTTCCACAGGCTACCCTTGTGATTTATTTCATAGACAGATAAAAGATGATATCTCAATAGGAAGATTATGGAACTTGATTGGAGACAACGGTTTATGTGTCTTGGGATAAAACAGCGGCACGAGCATTCCCTTCTTGTCCCGTCTTAGTTCCCCCACATCCCCTGGCTAAGAATACAATGTCATTATCCCTCTTCCCTGGCTTACACGGTAAACCCATTGAATAACAGTGATGATGAGAAAATCACCGTAGGCGCCAACGGATTAAATATCCACCTGAAATCATTTCTGATTCCTCTTCATCTACAATGGTATTATTCTAAACCATGAGGGGATTGGGGGAAAATGAATGTCTACACACGCGTACAGAGTAGATGCAAAAGACTACCTTTTTTTGTTCGTCTGATAAATGACTATTTACATAGGCTGTTGATCAAGATACATTGATTGGGTGTATAGTAAGAATTGGATGTACCGGCAGCGTGGACACACATACTGCCTGCACGTACTATGCGTGGGTTGCCAGCGATCAATATAAGGTCTTGTTCAGAAAGTGGCGGTCTAGAGTTTCCACGTTGCAGGGACATTGGAATGGCTCATTACAACTGACATTACAACTTGTTTGGTACGATGAATAACCTTAAAGGCAACCTCGTCCCCATGGTTTACTTTATTTCCAACCATGTTTACAATAGTAAACCCTGGGAGGGAAACTCCTTTCTTGGACCCTGATTGGACAACGACTGGTGTACAAAGTATTCACCATTCACACAGCCAGACTAATCTAATTAGCATGTAACCAACAAATTTGGATATGCAAATGATCCAATACCAGTGTGAGAGAGCGGTCAACCTCGTACTGCTCGACACACCCTGGGGACGAGGTTGCCTTAAAGGGCCTTGCCATCGCACAGTTAGAATTATTGGCGCCTTTGTTTGCTTTGAAGAGCGCGTTCAACTCTTCACGTTAGAAACCCATGACCCGTTTATTGTCGACATCCAATGACGTCTTGTTGCAAATGTTCCGAACAGGTACCAGCAGATGACGCGTTACGCCATTTTAACTTGAAGTTAAAGACTTGTAAACGGTTTTACTCTGTCATAAGGACTATATCTATTGGTCACAAAACTTACTACAACCTTAGAGCCCTATAGCCACACTATACACAACGCGAAAAGGCTTGTGTATATGCATTCGAGAAAAAAAATATAACTATGTTAATAGTGTTACAATAATATTGTTTTAAAACTACTGGTATTTAGATTGCATTCCAAGAATTTTAGATTGCATTCCAAGAATTATTAAGAATAGTTTGTAAATCAATTTTCTACATATAGTGTAAATCGCAAGCTATATGCCGGGGTATAGTCTAGGGCGAGTTAGATATCAATTATTATATTAGTACTAAACAATAGTCTGCGTTATTTATACGTATCTCTTTACTCAGATAAAATATTATACGGATTTAAAACACAGGATTAATTTCCGAGAACCTCGACGTCTCTATTCCATTAAAAAAACACCTACAGTTTTGCTAAGGGGAAAAAGAGCAACACTACCCGACAGAGACAAAATGCCGGCCAGCATGCCACGAAGAAACCACTTCTTGTTGCCGAGTCAGCTGGGGGAATTAAACGAGAAATATATTGAGCCTCAAGTTAAATCGAGATTTTATGACTGACTATAATAGTTACCTGGTCTAACTGCGACAACAATTGTTTGTACTTCTTCATTTAAACTTCTTGGGTTCTCGATTCAGTAGACCCAGGTAACCCCTGCATGACACCATCAAAACAAATTCGCAGTCGGACACCATCATTGACTCATTGAGTAACAGTTAAATTTTAGCGTGTCATACATTTTTGTTGAGAACCAAATCACTTTAAAATCGCCCAAAGCATTATCTTATCAAGACCCTTTTGACTAAATAAAATCAATTCAAGAAAAAATTATTTTGAGATGAGCCCACATGTGTCTCTTTGTAGAGTTATATTACTTTACCCTATTAGTACCAATGCTGAGTAATTGCTGTACAATTCCTATGGGAATTCCGGAATAGCTGGTCATTGATGGATTTTTGTGTGTGAAATAAAAAAAAACACAATGGTAACAAGACAATTGGCCTGCTATTTGGCTATAGGTGTAAATGTGGAGCTTTAGATTAAAAGAAAAAAATTGTCCGAGTACCGACTTTTTAGTTAAAAACTGACACTCAATAAGTGAGCGATGACATCATTTAACCCTGCAATGCCCCACCCCTGTCAGATTTACACGACTGCCATTGGTTACTGCAGCCAGTAGACCGTTGGGAAACGTGTATAACTCCTTTGTGATGTTGATTTCATACTTTTTTCAAAGCTAATAACCTTTCCAGATGTTGTAGAAAAAGTTTAGAAATTGTTTTTAACAAATATTCATTTTTAATTGTTGGTGTGTTAAGACGTGTCACCAACACGTCATTGCTAAAACAACGCTGCCGTTGATGACAGTCGCTTTCTAAAACACACTATCAGTTTAATAGATTTAAATTTTGCATCCGGGATAAATAACATTATTACACCGAGGTGTATTCAGTACTGTGCACTCAGTACTTTTCCGAGTTATGTGAACTATAAGTTACTGTTGCTGTTTTAAAGGCACTGGACACGTTTTGGTAATTGTCAAAGACCAGTATTCTCACTTGGTGTATCCCAACATATGCATACAATGACAAACCTGTGAAAATTTGGGCTCAATTGGTCATCGAAGTTGCAAGAAATTAAAAAATAACAAAAACAAACCTTATTGATTTTTTCTTTTTGTGCTTTCAGATGCCTGAAAAAGACTTCTGGCCAGAATTCTTTTTCAGATTCAAATATTTCAGAAAGAAATTACTTTTTTCCTCAAAAACTACGTAACTTCAGAAGGAGTCGTTTCTCACAACATTTTATATTATCAACAGCTCTCCGTTGCTCGTTACCAATTAAGTTCTTATGATTTTTTTTTAAAATAGTAATTACCAAACGTGTACAGTGCCTTTAATGGTAGATATAGCCATGTTAGGCAGATAGATAAAACAATGAAGTAGTGGTAGCACTTAAAGACTAACAAATCACATAACAAAAACTGCGTGAGCTTTCGTAACAAAAACTAACTTTGCATCTGATGAAGTATTTGCTACAAAAGCTTAGGTAGTTTTTTATGTAATTAGTTAGTCTAATCTTCCTTGGTTTTGCTGTTTTAGTTTAATTAATTTTTAGTGTTTATGAGGAATAACGTTGTATATTCTCGATCAGTTATTATAATAAACGCCGTAAACAAAGTAGAAGAGCCACTTTTTTTATCCGCGCTTCGAGCGGAATCGAGATAGTCCGTGGTTCAAATAGAGAAATTACAGTCGTATGTCCCTATTTAATACAGAAGCATTTTCAAGCCAATTGATGCAAAACAAACCCACGTAACTAAGCCGAGTTAGTCCACCCGATATAATCGTGACATCACAAACATCGTAAAGCCCTTTTTGTTCAATTGCTGTGATAAATTGGCCAAATTTGCAGCACGTTAAAAATGCCTGCTCACGTGCGTTGCCCCAAATCACGCCCGGATATTTGATCAAATCACACGGAAGGGTCGCTGATCATCACCCGCTCAGAATGCGTCAGCGAGTCCATTTCAATTTCGCTTATACCCACTAGGAATGACTTAATTTGTAGGGTGTACCTTCTTTACAGTGATCTCGTTGCCATCACAAAGTATGAGACTGAGGAATAAATGACTGTCTTAAAGGCACTGTACACGTTTGGTAATTACTCAAAATATATATTAGCATAACAACTGACTTGGTAACGAGCAACAGAGAGCTGTTGATAGTATAAAACATTGTGAGAAACGACTCCCTCTGAAGTAACGTAGGTTTTGAGAAAGAGGTAATTTCTCACTAAAATATTAAAAACTTCTTGCAAGAAGTTTTTATTCCTATCTGAAAGCACACAAATTTGTACAACAAGGGTGTGTTTTTTTTCATCATTTTCTTGCAACTTCGATGACCAATGGAGCCCAAACTTTCACAGGCTCGTTATTTTATGCATATGTTGGGATACACCAAGTGAGAACACTGGTCTGTGACAATTACCAAACGTGTACGATGCCTTTAAGGCTACTGGTATATCATGCCGTAGACCGTTCGTGATCTTTAATCCTGTCGTTCCAAAGTACAATATTTTGAAGTGCGAGGACCCAATTTTAACAAGCTGCTAAAGATTGCTAAGTTTAGTAATAATATTTGAAGCTTTGCATGGTGTTGAATGTGAGACATTCGGTTTGGGTTGTAGTGGTATCTTTCCTCGCCTTCCACCTCTAGGACCCTGGTTCGATTCCCGCCGGGAATTGGATTGGGTTTTCAGTCCCTACCTGACTGCGTGGGTTTTCCCTTGGACATCTTTCTTTCTTTCTTTACTGAATTTGTCTTCCTTGTCTTCTCTAGATGGGGTTCTTGGCTAGTATAGTGTTTAAGTTTGCTTTTCTGAGAGTCCTTGGCTTCACAAAAAGAATAATTTGCAATGAAATGAAATGAGACCAAACTAGTCTACAGCCATGTACAGAACATTTTCTTGAAATAAGGGGAATTTTTGTTGTTGAAGAACCAGATGTGAGATAAGTCTCGACTTTTCGAGCAGTGTACTCGGTTCGACAACAACCCAACGTTGAACATTCCGAGTGTCACCTTTTATCCAAAAGACTGCAAGGGGTACTTCTGCTTTCTTAGTAGACACCAATAATTATTGTTCTATGACTGTTTGCCCTTTGAAGATGCCCAACAATTTGAACGTATTTTATGCTAATTTGGGATACGATAGCCACTACTGGCCATGGAAGGCCCGCAGGCGAATGCTTAACGAGGTCTATCGTTAGACCCTTTGTGGTCGTATTTGGAAAGGTTCGCGGGCTGTAGATGAGTGTACAGTTCCCAAGTGGATAATTTTACTCGCCGAAGTCAGTTTTGGAGATACCAAAGTAATGAACGCCGTCTATTGGGAAACAACAATTGACCGCGCAGTTTATAGTTACGCGGGTTATGGCGTCTTGGGAATGCAAGCTGTTTTCGTTTTTTAAAATAATGCCGTGACGTGGACGGGATTGACTGTGACCCACTGTCTTATGATCGTCATTAGGGTTAGCGTTTTGTTGCTCTAGAGAAAACAAAAAATATGGACCGATACCCCCCCCCGGTTCAGAACTTGAAACTGTTATAATCTCAAGGGAAACCAAGAAAATGACTTCGCTATGAATTACAATGTGATGATATGACACGTATTTGTATTTTGTGGAGATTAAATTACTGGGTTGAATTAAAAGCATGAACGAAACAGACACAGTAGTATCATTATCTTTCAAAATGAGATGCCATTTACACATCAATCTCAAATCAAGTGTAATTTTATGAAATTCTCATGCGTTACTGATTTCAAGGCAGTAGAAAGTACACTCATACTTCCCCCCTTATAAAAAAACTTGCTTCATAAAACTGTTCAGCTGTTTTTAACTATTGTAGTATTGTTCTTTCATGCTGACTCCTATATATTTATTTGTATGTTTATTATTTATTGTCTCAGGGTCTGTATACGTTTGGTAATGACTCTGAAAATTAATGGCAATAACAACTTACTTGGTAAGAAGTATATAATATTACAAAAGCTTTGGATAGCATAATGCATTTTGAGAAACTTTTCACTTCGAAGTACTGCGGTTATGGAAAAAGATATCACTTTTTCCCCAAACAAATTTAATCTGAGAAGCGTTACTGAAAGAAAAGTTTCTCAGATTGTGTATTCCAATTGCAGATTATTCTTCCTGCGTGGACATAACCGCTTCAGATTTTCGGCAATATCTCAAAATGGCTACCAATTTGTGAAATAAAATGTTCACAGGTTAGTTATATATCTACAACTATAAAACAGTGGGTTCCAATTACCAAACGTATACAATCCCTTTAACAAGTTTCTAACAGGCAACTCTTGTCAGTATATCTGTATTTTGTATGGAAATTTGATTAAATTTGTGATTTGTTTTCCTGTTATAGTTGCGTATGTATTAAGTGTATATGTATGCATTTAGTTATTTTAAAAATGTATTTAATGGCGGCCCATTGGAAATCATCTTTGATGGACATTTCAACCATCAGTAAATAAAGTTATTTGAATTACTACTAATTATTAGTATTTTTTATTATTAAACGTATACTATAATGCTCAAGGTTTAATAACACAAACCAATATGAACAAGCCTCATCTGGTTTGTACCTTTTCCCAACACCTTTCGTTCCGGTGCAAGCATTTTTATTTAGTATTATTATTTGTCTCTCTTCTTTAATTATGTCACCTGTTTTTCTGTGTGTGTGTAATATACCCTCATATGCCAGCTACCCTTGGACTGGACTTACATAGAGCTTATCGCGACGTGAACTAATAATAATAATAACTAGTTCTTATATATAGTGCATTTCACAATAACGTCTCAACAACGTCTCAATGCGCTTTACATTAGTGCCCTAATGATCGAAATGAAATCGTATCTCCCAAAACCAGAATAGTAATACCATCTCAAGGATGGGGAGGGTTTTCTGTTTCATCGGTAACGCGAAGTTCTTCTGCCGAGAGATTGCATGTGTTGTATTCAACTTGTTTCGTTGGAAGATCTGGGCCCAGTTGCATGGCTCTGCTTACCGCGGAATTCTTCGCTTACGGAAACCTTGTAGCACATGATTCTATGATACGTAAGCGAAACATCATGCGGTAAGCAGAGCCATGAAATTGGCCCCTGTTTGCTCAAACATTCGTTTATAAGTTAGATAAATTGATATTTCAAAGGAGTTCTGAAGGGCACAACCATTTTGAATTAAATATAATCCAAATTATTGCTGATTCAGATCATAGGTTCCCGTCCAGTGGAGTTTACAAGTTATAATACATAATAAATGAGTCAATCGAAATAAATAATTAACAAATTGATAAAATTAAGAACATACTAATAAGCTTGATTAAGCATGCCGTGAATCATTACGCATTAATTTTTGATGAGGGGGTTTGCACACGGCAAGCACTGCTCTCTGCAAACCCCCTCCACATCTTTGCCGCCATTTTGTTCTCGGTTAGTTTGCTCTTGTATGAAAATTACATACCGTTATACCGTAAATATGTTTTTGTTTACTGTTTTACTCCAACTAGTATGTATCTTGATGCGGAATATAGTTAATTGATTGGTTGATTGACTTTTGTTATACGTTTTCCCCTTTACCAAAACCCCAAAATGTACTCAACTATTGCCAGCATGGCATCGGAGTGGCCCTAAATCTGATATCAACTTTGTTGGATTGTGTGACGCGCACGGCTTTGACACTAGGCACCACATGGTTATGCTATAATTCCATTCTGGTTGCATGTTCAAAAGTGACTGTGACACTCATCCGTTTGCCTTAATCCATGCTTCAACTTTGATTCTGCGGGTTAGTTCCGGTACGGTTGCTCCCTGGGGTGTCAGCGGCCTTGCGCGTTCACACGGGCACGTCCACGGTGAAATTCACCTGTGTGTTTTTCACGGCAGTTATGTTTTCATTGCTTCGCCGTTGTTATTGACCATGGGCCGGTAAACAAAACGTACTGTGAATTTTTACGTGGTGTGTCAAGTTGGCGAATTCCTTCAACCGGGGAGGCGTGTGGGTTGTGAATCTGTAACCGATGTGCGGAATGAAAACAGATGGGACACATTTTGAATTGAAAATTAAGCTGGTGATGTTATCCATGTCGACGACCAGAGGAAAGGGGGTGGGGATAGGTTAATATTTTCTTTCAACGTCAATCCATTAAAAATTGACACCATGCTTTGTTCAGGCCAGTGTAATTGATCATTTCCATTGAACCATGAGGGACGCACCAAAACAAATCAATAAAAGAACAACATATTCAATGTATTATTATGATTATCTGTAAACAATTGGGTTATGACGTTATCATAAAAGCCTCAGAAGGCGACAACACTTTTATTGATTAATTTTTATTAAATCATGACGAGACCGAAATTGGTTGATTCATTTTTTGTACTTACTTCATTTTGGTGTACAAATCACGCGTATCGTCATTTATGACGTCGTCGTTTGACTCATCCGTTGCGTGTGTGTAAAGTCCAAACAGAGCAGTACGGTATTAAAATGCGGGAGCGTAACCCTGCAGCTGTGTACAAAATAAAATCAATTCGAAATATAGTGAAGCAATTTTCTAGCTCTGAAATAAATCAAAATTTCATACTGGCAGGTCTGTATCATGATGGGGAGAACAATAAACTACAAATCTTAATGGATAAACACCAAAGCCACATGTGTCATAAGGGCGAGTGGACAAGTGCAAATTCAATCAACTTATTTTGCCCCAAACTAAATTCACCAGAGGTTAACGGGAGTCAATACGCTCTCTGGTATTGACGCGTGGCGTGTCGTGGCCGAGCTTTCAAGAGCACTGTACTCAAGCTCTGGTGTTTCTGATCAGCAGGGTGTGGGTTCGAGTCCCAGTCTTGACATTAGTGCCTTATAAGCAAACCACTTAACCATTATTGCTTCGTCCCTCAGATGGACGTGTTTACCAACACTTATCTTTTAAAGAGTGGCCTGGGTTCGCCCCAGTGTTTATGGTAGGCTGCATTTAGTTTGCGCTGCAGCACCTTAGTGCTACATACATGTAAACGCCAAACAACGCTCTGCACACCTTTGGCAAATAATGAGCGCTTTAGGACGCCCTCTTGGTTTGAAAAGCGATATAACAACCGCGTATCATTATCATGTTGCGTAATATTACACACCAACAAGTAAAAATAGCAAAAGTATAGAAAGAATTGTATTTTGGTACAGACTACTTTTTGATGCAATCGCAAATAACCCCGTTGCACTGGCAAATCAGTGAGTGCATGTTCAAACAGGGAACCTTCCATGGTGTTTAGACGTGCCTCAAGCCGGTCACATTCTCAATATTTGACAACATTCTCGTTCGAGTCATTTGACGTGTCACTGTAAAGTCCCTATACGTGACATCAAGGTTATCCGGAGACAGAACAAGTGTTTGTTTTAAGACTAATGTTGTGTCGCGCAATGTTGCAGATCCAGGTTTTCGTTTTAGTTCAATGGTTCAACAAGAACATTGGTCTCCCAACCGTGACGACTACCGAGTCGGCAAAGTGCGTCTGCTATACGCAAAGCTTTTACTGCACGACAGTTCGAAGTTAATCTGGGCAGCGGTTGAGGGAACGTGTCAAGCTGAGTTTGACGGCGCTTAGATCAAATCGAAAAGGGGTCTTAAAGGAATCATACCTTTACTTAAAGGTGATCATTCAATATTGAAATTGCACCCCGTGTGTTGAGCCCATGATCCTGCCTTCGTTTGATCCAGTAAGATGTGAGAGGGGTACTCGGGAAGACGGCTGTTTCGTGTCTGACTATAAGTATAGTGTTGCGAGGCATCAGTGGGTCTCTTGGTGTGAATTAATCTTTGATGGGTTCAATAATAATTTCGTTGAACTTGTATTAAAGTTTTAGTCACTTCCCAATAGTCAGCAATATTTAAAGGGAGGGTGTACTTTTGGTAATTTCTCCAACAATTAATTAATGACCATTATAACAGCTTTGGTGAATAGCACTGGGGAGCTGTTGATATTATAAAGCATTGTTAGAAACGCCCCCCCCCCCTTGAAGTAATGTAGTTTTAGAGAAAGAGGTAATTTTTCACACACAACAATTGAATCTGAGAAAGGCTTCACGCGTGAAGCCTTCCTCAGGCATCTAAAAAGCACACAATTCTATGCGACAAGGGTGGTATTTTCCTTTCATTATTTTCTTGCAACTTCGATGACCAATTCAGCCCAAATTTCCACAGGTTTGTTATTTTCTGCATAATGTTGTGATACACCAAATTAGGATACTGGTCTTCGAAAATTACCATAAGTGTACCCTGCCTTTTTAAGAAAACAAATGATAGTCGTTTGAGATTATTCTTGACATGCGTCTCTTGTCTGTTGAAAATGTTTTTTGTTATTTTATTATGCGCATGTTAACTCGAACTAAGTGTTCAACAAATTGAGTGGACGATTTCTGTTTGTGTCTTGTTTTCATCAAACGTTGTCTTTGTTTATGTTAAATTTCTCGTGATTCGTGATCCAGAATACGGGTCCATGTCACTGACAGCTCACAACCCGGACATAAAACAAGGGATTGATGTTTAAAAAAAAGAAGGTTTGTTTACTCTGCGGATTTATGTACAGGATTCTTTTCATATAGTGGGTAATCTCAATATTTTGGTAATTTGACTGATAATTATGTTTATGCCCCCCCCCGTTGTTCAGGATGGGTCTGGTCCTCTGGGACTCGAAACTGAGGATCTGCGTATATGGGGAGTTCTTCCTCGAGAGCCCGTAAGGGGGGGGGGGAGAAGAAATAAAACCAAATAAAACAGTGAGATAAAACAGTCGTCGTATCTGAAGAGCAGCTAGGCACTCTCAGGTACACTGCAATTCAACAGGTACCGGGATTAGGAGGACGGGCAAGCGAGCCATGATATGCAGTCCACCTGTAATATGCCATTAACTGTTTACTATCCCATGCTCCAAATTTGATCAAGAGTGGGACGGGGATCGCTCAGCTTGCGGCAATGTGGATTCAAGATGCTTTTCTGTCCGAAGATGACACAATCTGATTGTTTCTCGCATCCCCGCCCCCGTCACCCCCATCACTCTTCTTTGCATAATATCAAACATTAAATGCTGTTCTGTTCTGTTCCAAGGATGTCCAACGACACCGATTGCTCTATATAACGAGACTGAGAAACCGGGTTGTTTTTCAAGAACTGAGAGGAGGTCTTCGAACTTGGTCCAAACAATGATGATACGTTGAGACTGGAGACAGTAAGCCAAACGCTTACAACATCCTATATTATATTATATGGAAAACCGGTTGTTTTCATTTTGATTGATTTATGAAAAACACAATTCCTTTGAAGGAAGCATCCATCATTAATATGACTGTGTCTCATCAACATGTCGTATGATGGGCTTTTAGGCAATACTGTGTATTTAATACAAATACATGAAACACAGACCGTAAATTATAATCCGGGTATTATTTAAAAAAGTTAAACCGATTACCCCCCCCCCCCTAAAAAACAAAAAAAACAAAAACATTAACAACAACAAAAACAACAAGAACAACAAAAAACAAACAAACAAACAACCCACACCCCAATAAATAAACAAACAATGGTGGTCATGGGTATCACCTGTTATTGTTTTTCTTACTAGTGATCTTGGGTATCACCTTGTACTTTTTGCTAAAACCGGTTGCCCACTTGTTGGTATCCGGTGTGAGATATTAAACTGGCTTGAAGCTACGGCGTACACACATATCACTTTTGTTTCCGTTCCCCCTTTTTCTGAGTTTGAGTATATTAACCATTTACCATTGAATTACAGCATGAAGCATTCGGGTTACCAAAGCACCAAAATCAAACCTTATGTCATTAACTACAATTTATAATTATAGTCTCGCTCATACGCAGTTGCATTCACAACAAGCAGTTGGTGTTCCATTAGGGGTTGTAAAACCCACCGTGTTCTCAGCCGACTTCCTCCTCCCAGGGCACGATTGTCACTTCCTGGCAGGAGTATAAACGTCCGGTGAGAAAATGAAAGCGAGAAGGGCTTGTGGACGACGTGTTGGAATTAGAAGGGCATTCCGGCTAGATATCATTCACTCCTTCAAAAGATTCTCCAATGACATTATCGGTGTGAAAGATCACTGAGTGTCACGACTTAAAGATGCAATCCAGATTTTGTTTTACTTTTAGAAAATTGCTAGTTTTAATAATAGATAAGTTAAGTTAATATTTAATGAAATAATTAGAAGGGGTCAAAATATGGTAAACATGAATAAGTAAGAAGATATACCGGCGAATTAAAAACAAACATGTACATTGATTTGGTTTTTGTCTGTATCGTAACATTGGCACCCCCATCTCCTCAGTGACATGGATTCAAATGCATAAAATGTATACACCGATAGTCCAACACCGGTACAACTTCCTAAATCAATTGATATTAATTTGAGGTATAACAACAAATCTAGGCACACAATACACACGGTTTTATGGCAGATAATTTAATGTTATATTTTGTTACATACCGGTAGAGCTTGCAATTTCAACATCAAACTGTTCCTGGGACATTTGGTATCCTCTAAAACTCACCATTTTGACCAATTATTTGTCCCCTTTTTCTAAACCTTTCCTTGAATTGGCCTAAACTTAAAATGTACTGAGAGCCCAAGGTACACTGCTTTCAGGTGTTAATAACGAAGATGATTTAACACTTGTCTATACATTAATATTTGTACAACCGTTCCACGGTCGCACAGTGAAAAAGCAACGGGTAAATCGCTGTATATTTTTTTTTGGATCGGTGCTTTCTTTAGAGTGATAGTGTACGCCGTTCGATACCGGTACATCAACAACTTCTCTTCGAGCGCCGTGGTTTGATTTAACCTTTCTCCCATTCGTCAATACTCCTAAAGCAGCACAGTCCTATTCTTTTAGTGTGAAATTGACGTCAGTATGACATCATATTTGTTTTCAGAAGATATACTGTTACTTTACAGGGCTGTACAATTGTAACTTGTTTTTCGAAGACATTCGTCGTTGTATGTTTTCTTAAAGGCACCCCCGTACACGTTTGGTAATTACTCAAAATATAAATTAGCATAAAAACTTACTTGGTAACGAGCAACGGAGAGCTATTGATAGTAAAAAACATTGTGAGAAACGACTCCCTCTGAAGTAACGTAGTTTTTGAGAAAGAGGTAATTTCTCACTAAAATAATAAAATACTTATTGCGAGAAGCCCTTTATTCCCATCTGAAAGCACACACATTTGTACAACAAGGGTGTTTTTTCTTTCATCGTTTTCTTGCAACTTCGATGACCAAATGAGCCCAAATTTTCACAGGCTTGTTATTTTATGCATATGTTGGGATACACCAAGTGAGAACATTGGTCGTTGACAATATTACCAAACGTGTTCAGTGCCTTTAAAGCTCCAAAGCAGTGTATCGTCACCCATGTAAGAAGACGACGATTGTAAAGTATAAAAGCAAAAAACTGTCAGTCTCTTTGATCTCAGTTTGCCCCCTTTTAGACCGATTAACTTACTCATTTTTTCTTCTCAAGCCCTGCGGTAAAAAAAAGAGAGTATACTTATCTAAATCAAGAGTGAAATCGGAACACAAACCTACTTTATTATGGGGCAGTTGTCATGACCAGGGAGAGCGCCGTAGTGCCCTGGTGACAAGTGGCCTGTTCAATATCCGTATATTGACTTGAAGCGGGTGTGATGTTTATTAATTGATTGTATTTTTAAGTACTTCAGTGGCTCATGAGTGCCGTGTCAGCAAATTTGGGAGACCTTCATTTGAAAAGTTCATGGGACATTAAGTTCAAAGGATATTAATAATAATAATAATAATAATAATAATAATAATAATAATAACTTGTTTATAAATAACACATTGCAATAACATATCGATGCGCTTTTTATAAAGTGCCCTGGTCATTGGGTCAATAACATTCCTTTAATCGTTCTCAGCTCCCTGGGGAGTATAGTCCCGGGCTGCCGTGGCGCTCCGAAGGTTTTTCAAACACAATATCAACATCTACCCTCGCAGGTACCCATTTATACCCCTGGGTGAAGAAAAGCAATTATAGTAAATCATCTTGCTCAAGGATACAAGTGCCATGACCGGGATTCGAACCCACACCCGATGACTTTACCACCAGAACTTGAATTCGATGCTCTAAACCGCTCACCCTATAACAGATTAAGTACCGTAAAAGTGAATGATTGGTCCGTGTTGATTTGGTTTCGTTGGGTTTACTGGAACCCAGTTCACCTCCCACACCTTCAACCGTACGAAATATTTCGTCGTTTTCTGTCGTAAGATTCCATCATATCTTTTGGATACATCTTTTTGGGGTAGACATTTGCAATAATCCATGATCGAAAAAAGCAAAATCGAAATATTTAGATTATGATACAATAATTATACATACATGCATGCAGATTGTATAACTGGCGCAACGAAGCGTGGCTATTGCTTGGTAAACAGTTCTGAATCCTGAACATAAGGCATAATTATTGGTTGGATTTTGGAGGATTCGGGCGAGGCATGTCTATTTTACTTAATGTCAACGGCTTCCCGAGTTTCAGCAATTCAGAAAAAAAAGAAAAAAAAATTACTCGAATGCAAAACACCCGGTTTCAAATCAATATTCCATTCTGTGCATACCGATGATATACATTTAATTATCTATTCAGTTTATTTCAGGAGGCAAACAAGATCCTTTCCACGTCAACTTGACCGCTACTAAGTAAATCATAATTAGTTTTTTACTCCTTAGATCCTTTGAGAACACAGCAGCACTACACATGATTTATCTGTGTTTATAATCTAACATTGTTTTGTCTAATTTCAAAATGCACATTATATCATTTGGATGTGAATATGTTGATAGATTTATTCATTTATGGAGGCAAACAAAATCATACGTCCACTTAACCGCTAATAAGTAAAGAATGATAGTTTGTACTCATTTGCCCTTAATTGTATCAACACAGCAGCAGTACACATAATTTCTCTGTGTTCAGAATCTACCCTTTTTCTAATTTCAAAATGAAAATTAAATCATTTTCTTAGGATTTTGTTCATAGGATTTTGATAGATTTATTCATTTCTAAAAACCAACAACATCCTTTCCACGTCAACTTGACCCTTTAATAAGTAAAGAAAAATAGTTTCGTACAAAAGAATATGTTTTGTATAGTTTCAAAGTGCACATTATTTTAATTGGAATAGTTAATAAATTGATGTCCATAATCAAAATGTTTTGTGGTGTAACACATCGGGAAAAAATAGTCATGTGGTTGACCGTACCTGTTATTGAATTTAGCGCCAGTAAGGACTCTAAAACTTGTTGTAGGGGTTGTTGTAAGCGGCGTCGTTTGAAGATAAATTGAAAACTGCGAATCTATTTGTCCAGCACAAGTTATGTTCTGAATAAATACCTCAAAATGACATGTATCGATGGCTTGGATAGGTAAAACAAACTTTAGGAAATATCATCGGACAGTTTACACTGGGAACATGCCAACGTTCCCATCATTTGCTAAATGCTTGATATGATTATTGAATCAGGAATATATTATTGTTGTAGGAGAGGGGGGGGGACACACCGCAAAAATGTTTGTCATCGAGGACGTTGAACCAGTGTTTCATTATCACAAACTCAAAGTAACCGAGCTGATGAGGGTGGGTCGGCAAGGGGTGATAGAAGGGGGTGGTAGGTGCAAACATGAACTATGTGAATACTTCCCTTATCGCATTATAACAAACCAGAAGCTTTTACATTGAATGTGCAACATGATTGCTACAGTGATGACATATTTAATATGTACATTACTAGTGAGTGTACTCACCCTGACGCGGTGAACGACTTGCGGTGGCTCTGTACCATTTAAAAAAAAAAACCTTAACAAAATTGACTCGGATTACAAAAAGGTACCTAACAAAAGGGACAATGCTTTTTTCTGACGTGTGATGTTATGTCATGCACTATTAGCAAGCCAGCAAACTGACTGTATACGTCCCTATACCCAAACAAACACTCAGTCACAACAATGCACCAATCTGTGTACAATGGGGCGTCGGTGTAGTATTATACGATACAATTAGCTTTTTACATCTCGAATGAAAAACCAAAAAGATATGCAGCGCTACAAAGCAGAAACAGTAATTTGATCATGATGACACATTGTTGTTGCTGCTTTTAAAGCTTTCAAAACGCAGTCAAAGCAGCCTTCCACGCGGATACTGTTTCTTTATCGATTATTATTTGTCATTGTTGTTATTATTATTATTATTATTATTTTAATAGGCATGGCACTGTACTATAATTGCTTCTGACCACCCAGGAGTAAACGGGTACCTGTGAGGGTATAGATTGCTTATGTGAGTGATAAGCAACCTGCACGCTTTTTTTGGCTGTCGGTGCTGCATACTCCAAAGGAGTTGAGATGGTTTCAGGAATGCTTAAAGCGATGGACACTATTGGTCATTGTCAAAGACCAGTCTTCTCACTTGGTGTATCTCAACATATGCATAAAATAACAAACCTGTGAAAATTTGAGCTCAATTGGTCGTCGAAGTTGCGAGATAATAATGCAAGAAAAAACACCCTTGTCACACGAAGTTGTGTGCTTTCAGATGCTTGATTTCGAGACCTCAAAATCTAATTCCGAGGTCTCGAAATCAAATTCGTGGAAAATTACTTCTTTCTACGTTACTTCAGAGGGAGCCGTTTCTCACAATGTTTTATACTATCAACAGCTCCACATTACTCGTTACCAAGTAAGGTTTTATGCCAATAATTATTTTGAGTAATTACCAATAGTGTCCACTGCATTTAAGGCCCAATGAACAGGAGTAGCAATAGTGTAAGGAGTAGTAATAGTTTAAGGTGCTTTAATACAATGTTTCAAAAGCGCCTCATAAATACATATTACTATTAACATTCACACATGGTAATACAAAACTCAAAACCCACAGATAAGTCACGAGGTGAAACACAACACCATGAGACACAAGTCATTTCCGTGCTCAGCCCCAACCTTTGTTTGTAATTCGGTGAAGCTTTCATGAAAGTAGATATTGCAAGTCACTATAAATTTGGTCGTTTACAGCGTCAGCAATGTATAACAATGCAGAGTAGTGTTCCCTTGGGACAAAAAAAAGAACAAAATCCACATGACTGAGATTCCCAGGTGTAGTTCATGGGGAGCCTTTTAAATTGCGTCAGCTTAAAATCATGAAAGAAACAATCGTGATTTCCACAAGCATCTTTTATAAAACAAAACACTACTCCCGTGTCCTTTGAGATGGAATAAGAACCAGTCACTGCATCTTCATGTTACACACTAGCAGAAAATTTCTTAAACTTTGCAATTCCGACTGTCGCAGCGGGTGGGCTTTTGTGTGTGCTATACCGACAGAGTATTAAGCCAAACCAAATTTACCCTGTATGACTTGGGATGGCTGCTGCCTACCATGCAGAAAATGGAAATATTGAGGAGGCGTTTTGGGGCCTGTCTGCTTGCCGAGCGTCGGCAAATCTCACAAATCAATTGTGAGTTTTGAGTGACGTGTACACCGAAGGGAGTTCGTTTGATTTGTATTATATTTACACTCTGTATTTATTCGAGCTCGCTGTCTCGCGATTCAGTATGGGTTTTATCCAGAGTTTCGGAATGAGTGGCTTTGTGTTATCACGTTAGAGAAATCAAAGTTAACCCGATACATCACTCCAATCTAGTAGATCGACTATTTCGATGATCCCTTTACGAAAAACGTCCGGAAGGTGAGGTGTGGAAATACTGGGGTCGGAAGATTTTAAAGTGTCACTAATTTTATGGGAAGTTGACAATCAAAAGGTCGTAAAAACATGCCACTTATTGGTGATGGAAATTGTTTCGAAGTTACATTTTCACAGAATAGGGATCGCACCCGGCCTTAGAGCTACGATATATTAATCATATCATTGAAGGAATTGTAAAAAAAACTTTACGAGAAAGGTATCGGTTGTAAAAGAAAAAAATTACCTTTGCAACAAATGACCTGATACAGAACCACCAATGGCTCGATTCAGAGCCAATATGTAAACAAGCATTAATACTACAGAAAGCATCAAGTTATTGTTCTTTTGACACATACTGATTTGTCATATTCCTATACCAGGAGAGAGTAAACATCAGAATTAGATTGCCTTCAAAATTCTAAACGTTTCATTTCATTTTTCTGTCTCTCTTTCAGACGGGAGCCAAGCGACCAGCTGGTGCCCCGGCGTTCCACTCCGCCCTGTCCTACGGCAAACGCGCCGACGGGGATGACAACGACGTGGAGCGCAGAGCGTACCACTCGGCCCTCCCCTTCGGCAAGAGAACAGCCATTGAGAGACGCGCCTATCACACAGGCCTCCCCTTCGGGAAGAGGGACGATGAGGGCGCTGAGCAAGACGCCATGATGGAGAGGCGTGGCTTCAACTCAGCCCTGATGTTCGGTAAACGACTACACAGTGCCCTGCCGTTCGGTAAGCGCGCCTACCATAGTGCTTTGCCGTTCGGGAAGCGATTGGAAACAGCTGATGAAGGAGATACCATGGAAAGAAGAGCTTACCACAGCGGGTTACCGTTCGGCAAACGGGCTACTAACGACGAGGCAGTTAATGACATACTAGACCAATTAAGAAGCGAAGAGAATTGACTTTTATAAAGAACTGTAACACTTAAATCAGCTTATACTAATCTTACAGTGCTTGTAGTACACGGATAACGAACAATATCGGTTGGTCAGTTTAGTTATACCGTACAATTCCCTCTCAAAATAGTCACAGCAATCTCAGCGAGGACAACGCGGATTACACAATATTGCGCATAATTAAAAGTTATTAAATATTTAATTTACCATTAACAGTACTGCCATAGTGTTAAGACTGCTTTAATTTGAGTGTAATAACTTATTTTCTAACAAGCTTCTAGAACGGCTAACTAGTACTACGTCAGGAAAAACCTTTTAAAGGTGTCATAGGTTAATATATTTCGTAGATGTACCCAGTTCATTTATTGCAACAGTTGGGCGTTAACTACACTCTCGAGTAACCGACTTTACGTTTGATGTAATACAACAAAAATGTATTCGTGATCACATGTTATTAGGCAGTTTTGGGCAAATACTGCTTCTGGTGTTTTGATCTAAACTAAGATATCATATAGCTGGAATGCTGGCTGGGGTTAAAATGTTTGCACCGTGTTCATGACCGACTCTTACTTGGTTTCAAACCAACATTTCAAAAGTAATAAGTGTCCATAAGCCCATTGCTACGTTCGGAGCAATTTTAGAGCAATACAGCAGAGGAATAGTGTTTGTTTCCACGGTAAATACCTAAATAAAGGCTGACTATGAAGAATCCTCTAGAAATAGAGTTTCCGGGCCTAGTCCTGGTTCCTATAAACGACTCAAGAACTGGACCAGTTTGATCCATCCAAAATATTTGTTTCTCAAATGGTGATAGAGTATATTAGCTCTCCTCGGAAGCTTGGTAAAAGCAAACTACACCATGGGTGTTAAACCCTGATCAATCATTTCCCAAGGGATTAGGGATTTCAAATTATTATTGCCAGGTTCAGTGTTATCAAGAGTAAAGCTGATGTTCTTAGCCTTTTTCCCTCCCCCTCGAGACTGTCTAATGTATTCGTGAACACTGCTAGTCAGACACAACCATTAAGGAATTCCCGATTGAACTACTCGTTGAGAGCCAGGGTACCCAAGAATAAGGAAACAGCTCAAGCTCCTTTCTGCAAGCCCTTCCACGCCCTGCGGTCAGAATGTTAATATTCGGGTCCTGTTTTACTCTGAGTTTGACACACAACTGATCAGCAAGGTGTATAAATCGAGTCCAAAGCCAGTTTTGAGAATAGAGCCAATTGGTTGATGGGTCCAGGAGCTAAGGTTATTTCAACTTTTCATGAAAGCGGAACACATAAAGCTTTTTATTGACCATAATTTTGTTCTCACTCTTACTGTTTTTCTTCTTTCTTCTGACTTGCAAGTTTGATCCTAATGCTGAGTCAGGTTGACCAGTAGCGTTATTGTTTCAATTCTTGGTCAGACTGCAATGGATTATTGGTCAAACAAACCCAAAATCTCGAGAAAGAAAAAAAAAGGTGACCCGGTTTCCCATCATACAGACTCGAAAAGGTCACCAGCAGAGACTGCCACTGTACTCCAGCTCATGACCGGGGATTTTTTAGAAGGTAGACGGTAGGCTACTCTGCCCGATCGATCTTGCATCTGCCACTTAACCCGTAAAACCAACCATTACTCAAACACATTGTGGCTTGGCTACGCAAACACATTGGTTTTATCTACTTGGAGATGAACGCGCAAGAAATGCTCTGGAAAGTTCAAAATCATTGACAGCTATTTCTAGACGCTCGGTGGGTGCAGTTTGGAAAACCTCATCAGAATTTAAGTTGATTTAAGTTATCTTTTCGTAGACGCATAATATTGTAAATAATTATCCGCATTTAAGTTGCAAATTAAAATATACATATTTATTTCAATAATGTATAGGCGCTGCACGCTAATCACAAGAATAATTTCTATTAAATGCACTGCGCACAATGAAAACCTTCTAAAACTTATAAGTTCAGTCAAGACGTTGGAATTATTTCCATAAGTTTAGCACTGTCTCTTTTTATGGAGATATTTTGTGCAGATTGCACATTACATGTACAAGTTTATGAAACCAGAATACATTCCAGTGAAGTGAATAGATAGTGTACCTAGCAATTAAATGTTTTGCTTCAGTTTCAAGACAATCGAATTGTATTAAATTAACAGAATATTAGAAACAAGGAAATATTTAAATACTGAGAAAATAAATAAAATGCTTAACTTAATTATATATTTTGTTTAGAAGCATCGACAAAAATGGGCAAACGAGTCACGATATTGAACACAATTAGTTTATGGATGCGTAAAACTATCTATGAGTTTAAAGAAAATATTAAATTTGGTTAATAAAAAAACATTGTTATGAATGGTCTATGGTAATTTTAGCCACTGTTTTCGAGTGCTTAGTTTGTGGGTTTCATTTAATTTTATTATGTTTTTTTTCTTCTTCTTTTCTGTCTTTCTTCATATGTTACTTTCAGTAAAATTATGCCGAATGTCACTCTGGTTATCGATTATAGTTTCATGCAAAAACAATAATATGTTCCTCCTACCCCTCCTATCAGACGTTGTTAGGTCACAGCGGAGGTTGACTGGGAGGTGACAATAATGCTAAAGTCATATTTGTGGTTTTGTCATTTTTGTTTCAAGACTGTTGTGCATAATTTGCGCAATAATAAACAAACAACCAAACAAACACCCCAACACCTCCAACAAAAAGATGATGTGCATAATGAACGCAATCTGGTCATCTTCATTGTAGATTTTTGAAAAATATGCTTGGCAAAAAAAAGAAAAACAAAAGAACCCACAAAACCAGAATGAGTGATTGTATTTTTGTCTGGGAAAACCAGCGCCGTTAACCAATTGAAGTTTAATCCCAAACGAACACTTGTTTTTTACGGGGATGAAATGAGTGAGACCGAACGGCAGTCATGAAGTTAAATAACACAAACAAGGATAGCTTTCAGAGCAAAACAGAGGCATTTTGTGAAGTAAAGCAACAAGACACTGTAGAGGTAAAAAAACAACACCGTCTCTGCAACAGCATTAAAGTCTTACCATTTTCTGATTAGATTGACATGGAGATGCAGATTGACTGACGTGGTTCTGGAGTGTATCCCTTCGTTTTGAGGATGAATTGGACTCAGTCTTATTATCCGCAAATGCAAACCAGTGATCCGATCGTCTGCGAGGGAAAATTAAAAGAAACGAAATAACGTGAAAAACAAAAAAACACAATTACTGACAGCTGCATTTGGGGCTAACAGATCGGTATGTGTTTAGGCCTTAGCAAAAAAATAACCACACATATACATTTCAGTTATGAGCTCGTTCAACCACTCGTTTTGTTTTGGTTTTTTTTTTTTTGAAAATTATTAGAAACCGCTTCTTAGCTTGGTTGTATAATTGCAAGCTCTAGCGTGCTACATGGGAATACAAATAGACTCAAAACCTTTTGGGAAATAATGTACTATTGTTCGTCCTAAATAAAATGAGAACAAAACGCAATAATTGCAAAGAATTATCACACCCGGTTTGGTTAGCAAAGAGAGTGGCTCGCCGGGAGCTTATTTTTCCAAAACGACACTGTGGAAATCATTTTAAAAAACAAGCCCCTGAAAATGTGTTGTTCCTGTTGTTGTTGTTGTTGTTGTTGTTGTTGTTGCTGTTGATGCTGATGTTGTTGCTGTCGGTGTTGTTGTTGTTGTTGTTGTTGCTGTCGGTGTTGTTGTTGTTGTTGTTGTTGTTGTTGCTGCTGTTTTGTTGTTGTTGCTGCTGCTGCTGTTGTTGTTCAGTTGTTGCTGTTTTGTTGTTGCTGCTGTTGTTGTTCTGTTGTTGCTGTTTTGTTGTTGCTGCTGCTGTTTTGTTGTTGAGTCCATCGCTCAATTACTTAGCGCAATTCTAAAAATGTATTTGTTTTGTTCTCTCTCTTGTATTGAAGCTATTCAGCTTCATTTATTCACCAAACAACATTACATCAATTCCACATAAGAAAGGTCCACAAATATTGCTATTACATAGTAACGCAATGAGTAACAAAACAATAAAATACATACAGATATATACAAATTAGCGTGACATAATCACGTGATTAGGAAAACCTAAAGGAAATTTGGTTTATTATTTTTTATTTTAAATATGTTTTACTTCATTACTTTTTCCCTATTTTTTAATGTTGTTTTATTCCATAACAACTATAGTTGAATATTTAGAGGAAACGATTGGTATGGAAACCCAGGTATATCAAGGAAGTGACAGATGACGACATTCTTGCAAAGTGCCTGATGTCTAAGGTTTAAAACTTCCCGATACGGACAGAAAGAAATCTGTATAAACCAAACATGTATCTGAACAGTGAAAGTGACAACTGTGGCAGCACCCCCCCTCCCAATCCTCCCATTGTTGCTGCAATGTTCTCATTTCTAAATTATTCCTCCCCGGGGTACAACTAATAAAGGGAAAACTAAGGGAAGCCATGTTCCATTAATTAAGCCCCCCCCCCCCCCACACACACACACACCCTCCACCCCACCCACCCCACCCCACCCCATTTGGCCTGTACGTACGAAAAGCCATCTCCGCATTCCATATACCTCACCGAACATTCAGATTGCATTTCATGAGAACATAAATATATCCATCACATCGTTTCGGACTCAATTGTTTTCACAGGCTCGACCCCAATGATAAGAAATGGGTCATGCTTTATGTCATTTCAGTCACAAGCTGTCTCAGCTATATTTATCTTACACATCGAGTCATTTTTTCCCGGATTCAATTGTGTTGCAGTCTCCAAATAACGGGTATGTGCATCGCGTCCCCTCTCATTCTCATTTCGGTGAGATAATTGATAATTCGCAATTTCAATTTGGACGGACTATAGCTTGCAACCCCTTTACAACTTGAAACCGAGCCTCCACCGTGATAAGTGCCCGGTGAACAGCCAAATCGAGTACAGTGGAAATCATTATCTTGGGGAATTGTGTCTTTGGTGATACAAGCATGACACAAGCATAGTCGGAGTATGTCACGAGAAAGATATTACGACACAGGGCCGGCCGGCCATCGCAGATTTTGTCGTTTGAACAAAATACATAAGTAGAATCACAAGCAGTGGCAGACATTTGGAAAGTTGTTTCAAAATTGCTAGTTTACAGGCTTTTTGTTTTTGTTTTTCAAGGAACAAATCTGCAATGGCACTGTATCCAGATATCTTTCTCATTACATGCTCTGACTGTGTGATCAAAAGCACAATCCCATCATCAACCTGCCGTACTGATAGGTATCACGATTTTGACATCGATGAGGGTTTTGGGTTTTTTTTTTCCTCAACCTCCCCCGCCTCAGTCAAATACCAAACAAAACTTGACTCTCAACGGAGATATATTGGCATCGATTGCTTTAATTACTCTGACTTGCTGGCAGGGCTGCACCGGAAACCTTAAAGAGAGGTGGCCCTTAACAATAGGAAGTCACAAGCACAATGACTCCTGTCTTTTCAGACCATGCAGTGACGTCATCCCACCGCCATCTTGGAGGTAAAACATGATGATGATGAAATTATGGAGACGCACCAACCTCGTCCCCATGGTGTGTCGAGCCGTACGCGGTTGACCGCTCTCAACCTGGTATTGGATCATTTTGCATATCCAAAATTTGTGGATACGTATGCAAATTAAAATAGTCTGGCTGTGAACATGGTGATGGGTGAATACTGAATGAGTACAACTTAACATGTTTACGTAAGACTGTTGTACACCAGTCGTTGTCCAACCAGGGTCCAAGTAAGGAGTTTCCCTCCCGGGTTTACTATTGTAAACATGGTTGGAAAGTAAACCATGGGGACGAGGTTGGAGACGCACAGCTTACGTACTCGCTGCACACCATGATGGGTCAGTGAGAAATTTCCATTTTACCTCTATACTAAAAAATGTAAGTATTTTGACGCGATTCCATTTCAAATGAATCATGTTTTTACATGACTGATTGAATGAACGAGAGGGGAACAGAGGGGACTCGATGCCCCTTTCGCGGGTTACCCCTTGAGCGGGCGCGAACAGTGGATCGGCCTCAGGCGTAATGGACTTTATGCATTGACGTCACTAAGCCGCCATCTTAGAGGTAAACCGATGATGAAACAATGGAAACGCGCAGATTTGTATACGCGCGGCGCACAGAATTGGCCAATGAACAACCTCGTTTTGACCTCTAGGCGAGGGCGCCCTACTCAAATGACGTCATATGCATAAGGTCTATTAAAATGCGACAGATTCCGGCACATTTTAATGAACACTCGATGATGCCATCGGACTGCAGTCCACTGTCCGGTTTTAATTAAATAATCAGTACTCCAACATTTTTTTTTTTTTCAATCTAAAAAATTCAACATTCCCCATCTACACCTAGCCAAATAGCATGGTAATGTCTTGTTACCATCCGGGGTCTTTTTCACACACAACAAAATTTATCAATGACCAGCTCTCCCGGGATTCCCATAGGAATTGCACAGCAGTTGCTTGACGTCCTTGGTGTCAATAGCCACTACTGGGTGAAATGAACCATATGGTTTCCAGATGGGTTTTTTTTCTGTATACTTGTACAATGGCTGTAAGCAGTGACCTGGTTGTTTATGTGGATGAATTGAGTAGGGTCCATATCTAATGGCTTGGGCCATTTGAAATTGATTGGGTTCTCCACAAAAATGTATTACACGCAAAATACAAACGGACTGCAGCCTACTGACCGATGGCCTCACCGTGTGATTTGTTTTTGATGATGTCAGGCAGGGTTAATTAACCAATTGCAGGGGTTATGAGCGAGCAAGGCATGCTGGGGGAAAATGGCGCGGCGAGATTGATCACCCCTGGGAACGAGTTTGGTCAATAATGCATAAGTTCAACATAATTTAATAGATGTTAAATTTGCATCGGATATAAATCCAAATGATTCGAACTGCCACTAGCTACCGGACAATATCTGTACTACTAGTAGTGGTAAGACATCTGCTCTAGAATGGCAAAGGTCGTGGGTTCGAATACCACCCGAGTAATATTCCTGTGGATTTGTACATGTTCACAGGACCTAAGTATACAGTGCTTAACATAAATCGGTGTATGGGTAAAGCACAATTTTAATATTATGTCAATATCTTGCGAACCGATTTTAATTGAGTGTTCACGTTTGATCGTGTTGTTAAGTTTCTTGGTTTAAAAGTATTCGTAAAAATACGTCATAATATTGTTTTAAACGGTACCAGAAGTTGCAGTATAATTTTTTTTTTTTTTTTTTTTTTTTTTGCAAAGCTTGTCTATCCTATCCAAAGATAACCTCAGAGCTTAAATATCACGATAACCCTGAAAAATAAATCTCCCCCAAAAATACTAATAATAATGAAAACGTGATTGATACACAAGACAATACTGTCCCCATATTTACTAATTGGCAACGCGTCCTCTTGCGGTATATAACAGTTACTTAATATCAATCACGACAACTAGCTGAAAATAAAACCTGGCCCTGATAACGAAGAGGACGGTAAACAAAAGACGCGGCACTAGCCACTCGCACGAACCTGTGGGCGTATGTTAAGACTCGCTCTCCTGAATTTTTGTTCTACTTTTTTTTTGGAATTTCGAATCCTTCACAGAATCGATACAACGTGGATGGAATACAATTGTTCGGCGCAACACGCGCGCAGACTTTTCAAATGTGATCACAATGCGTTATATAGACTGTGCAAGTCTCGAGCATTTTTGAACTTCCGGGACCATTGTGGTTCCAACCATAATATGGAGATTTACGTGGGCAAGATTTTGTTTTGTCAATTATTTTAGTTTAACGTGGTTTATGACCATGACAATTATATATGTTGTTGAGAATGTAATAGACCTTTATCATGCTGCCACCATCTAGGTCATGTTCCTTGCAACCAATATCAGCAATGAATGGTAACATTTGTAGTACAAAAAGGAACCAGACTATTTCTTCTTCCAGCCTCAGTTTGGTTACATTGATTTGAATGGGAGAAAATCAAGATGGCTGCACAATGATAAAGGTCTATAGTTAGTGATAATAAATATGAAAGTAAAATCATTTCAACAATAAAACAAAGAAAACCCGAGAATTAAACTTGACCTCAGCTTCCGGTTACTGCAAAAAAAAATAGAATTTTGTGCTCACCTCAGATCACAAAATCTATGTAAACGCTTGTTTTGGATGCGCGATGATAATCGCCAGATGCTGTAATTGCAACGCGAAGCCTTTTCATTGCAGTCTATGGTTGTTGAGGCGTCCACGTCCTCTATAAACTGCGTGTTTGAGATATTGGCGAAAATCTGGAGTGGTTATGTCCACGCAGGAAGAACAATCTGCCATTGGAATACACACTCTGAGAAGCGTTACTGCAGAAACGCCTACCAGATTCAAATTTGTGGGGATAAAGAGTGATATAATTTTCCATAACCGCAGTACTTTGAAGTGAAAAGTTTCTCAAAATGCATTATACCATACAAAGCTGCTGTACTTCTTACCTAGTAAGTTTGTATTAACATTAATTTTCAGAGTCATTACCAAACGTATACAGACCCTTTAAATGAAAGCCTGCTCTGACATTCAGACCCTCCGAGTCAACAATCATACATGACAAGTTCTCTTACTTTAAACAATACCGGTACCATTTTAATTCCAGAACAGTGACGGAATTTCCTAACGGGAAATTGGACTTCTCTGAACCTGTCAGTTTACACCATCAACAAACTCTATCATTTGAACAATAGTTCGCATTCTGAAATAATATTTCATTTAACAGCCATCAAAATATCTGAAATGGCCCTAAAACAAAACCAAATTGAAGCTGTACGAGTGTCAGTGAACGGATTTATTGATTTACACTCTAGAGACAACAAGTCGGTTCTAATGTTAATATTAAAGGTCTCTCTGACGCTATCAATGTCGACACTAAACCATGTTCCAACCACCTCTATGTTCCAACAGCCATTGCTCTGAAACGGGCCGGCTGGAGCACACAAATTAAAATGTTTGTCATTACGCAATGTTAAATTTAGACTACGTACTGTTTTGAAAGAAAACATACCGTGGATTCCACGTTGGGTTCGGTTGATTGAAAAAGGTGTCCTTCGGTATTTTGTTGATATTTTATGTTATAAATCTTATGTACGTGTTGTGTAATGCACGTAAAAGAACCCAGTGCACTTATCGAAAAGAGAAGGGGTTCGCCCGGGTGTTCCTGGTTTGATCGGCAGCATATTGCGCCACAGCACCTTGTAAACCATTACATGGTGCTATGTAAATGAATTGGCCTCATACTTCAAAAACATAGCTCCACAATACCTTGCAGGAAAATAATAAATGTTAAAGCGCCTTGAGCGTCACTGAGTGACGGATATGTGCGCTATGTAAGAAGCCACTATTATCATTATTATTATTATTAAACCAGAACAATCAACCGATATCAACCCAATATCAACAATGACACAATACAACCGGGCAAGCGAGGTAACATTGGGTTGTTTTCATAATAGGGTGCATTATATCAGATTTCATTTTCATTTCATATTAATTTCTCAGAATAGAAAACAGTGTGACAAGATATAACAATAGATACATCAATTCAAATATCAAGTAATAAACCGCTGGGGAAACTGATGACTGGGTACATTTTTAAATAAAATAGCAAGAAATGTAAATAAGAAAGAAGGAAAAATGGAATACGATTTGATTGACGAAAATTTTGTTTTCATTTGAAAAAAAGAAGAGAACGACCGGTCAGTACACTCTGGACTATTTAGGGATGGTGCTTTCGGTTTGTAATACTTGTGGGTAATCTCACTCCCCTATCAGAGTGCAATTTACCGGATAAAAAATATGTAACTGTATTCCTCGTGTTTCGTTTGGTCTTTTCTGGACTCCATTTTGGAACATTGTTCCCTCTTAAAGGGTATGTATACGTTTTGGTAATGACTCTGAATATTATTGGCAATAACAACTTACGTGGTAAGAAGTATAGATTCTGATAGTATAATGCATTTTGAGAGACCTTTTACTTCGAAGTACTGCGGTTATGCAAAAAGTTATGCAGACATTGCAGATCATTCTTCCTGCGTGGACATAACCACTCCAGGTTTTTCGGCAATATCTCAAAAACGCCACCACCTTTTGAAATTAAATTTCCACAGGTTTGTTTTATGATAAT
This sequence comes from Plazaster borealis, assembly GCA_021014325.1. Taxonomy (NCBI): domain Eukaryota; kingdom Metazoa; phylum Echinodermata; class Asteroidea; order Forcipulatida; family Labidiasteridae; genus Plazaster; species Plazaster borealis. Next base: position 2,203,949 of record CM037469.1, on the reverse strand, counting down.
ATCTACAACTATATAGGATTGAAACAAACAGTGGGTTCCAATAACTAAACATATACAATCCCTTTAACATCTAGTATTATACAAACATTGCAGTAGAGTACCTGTAAGTATTTAGATACCGGAATTGTACGCCCAGTATATGCACAGGGACAACACAAACCTGTGATTCTTCACCTGAGTCTATTTAATATTGATTAAACAAAAAGAGACTTAATAGAGGGGTTTACCTTTGGTAACCTTTAATGACCGTAAAACATTACTTGGTAAAGAGCACTGGAGAGCTGTTGATTTTATAAAACATTACTAGAAACGACACCCTTTGAAGTAATGTACTTTTAGAGAAAGAGGTAATTGTTCACCAAAATAAATTGAATCTGCGAAAGGCTTCATGCATGAAGCGTTTTTCAGGCATCTGAAAGCACACAATTCTACGCAAACTCTTTCATTATTTTCTTGCAACTTTGATGACCAATTCAGCAAACATTTTCATAGGTTTGTTATTTTATGCAAATGTTAGGACACAGGAAGACAATTAATGCATTTAATCAATTACTCGTGCATCTAAGCCATGCTGGTTTTGTTTTTAGTATAAGTGTTATTAATTAAACACTATAACCGCAACAATGTCAATGTCTCTATTATGCAAATACGTCTGAGGTGCTAATCGAAACGAGTTCAAAACGCTCATTCGTTGACATTATACTATAATTATATAATATTAATACTATGTTGGAGTATATAGGCATCTGCAGTATCCAAGACGGGGGAAACTAAAACCACGCACGTTGACTCATTTCATGACAGCCGGCACATTGCTTTCATGTCTGTAAAATCCAGGAAATTATCTGACGTCTCTACGGACGCTTCACCCGTCCTGGTAAAACGTGACTGCGACTAGTAAAAAAAAAACACTCTTATGACTGCTTGTTCTATCTATCTTAAAGGCGCTGTACACGGTTGGTAATTACTCAAAATATATATTAGCATACAAACTTACTTGGTAACGAGAAACGGAGAGCTGTTAGTATAAAACATTGTGAGAAACGACTCCCTCTGAAGTAATGTAGTTCTTGAGAAGGGGGTAATTTCCCACTAAAAATAATAACAGACTTCAAGCCTGAAGCCTTTTATTCCTATCTGAAAGCACACAAATTTGTACAACAAGGGTGTTTTTTCTTTTATCGTTTTCTTGCAACTTGGATGACCAATTGAGCCCAAATTTTCACAGGCTTGTTATTGTATGCAATTGGGATACACCAAGTGAGAACGCTGGTCTTTGACAATTACCAAACGTGTTCAGTGCCTTTAAAGTGCCAGTACACTGCACAAAAATGGGGTGTTAAAATTGACACCATGGGTGTTGTCACATATACATACCACAAAAAAAAAGAATCAACATTTTCACAACAGGGTGTTAAAATAACACTAGTTTCTGCCAAAGCAATTACACTTGTGTTATTTTAACACCCTATGGTGTTAATTTGATACTTTCTTCGTTATATGTGACAACACCCGTGGTGTCAATTTTTGCAGTTTTTAACTTTGGCAAAAATCGTAAGTTAATTAGTCGCTGGTGGCATATTGAATGAGGGGGACTTATTTACAGAGAGTTGTGCCTTAAGGCCTTGTCACACAGGGCAATTGTTGAAGGCAACTTAGAGACAACCAACTGTACAACATGCATAAGGAACTCTTCAGTGGCACAGGGGACCTTGTCCTTACAGTGTCTTACTATCCCCGAGAAAATGATGTGGAAATTGAAATGTGAATGATTTGCCTTCGTGGAGGTTGCCTGGAACTGAATGCCTGTAAATTGCTTCGTGTCACACCAAGCACCACGGGCAGACATGGACTTTTTTTTTCAAAAAATGCACTAACTTATGACTAACTATTGAGGGCGCTTGTTTTTCTGTTAAAATACGGAGATCAGTTCGCTGACATTCTCAAAAAATACATCCCTGTGGAGACTTCTTATGTCCTTTCCTTTGTCCCATGTACTTAACACCTTCCCATAGACTTAGTACACACATGTCTTATGGAGGACCCAGGCTTTAGAATTCCCCTATGGAGACCTTTTTTTTCTCCGTCTCTTTTTCTCCTTGGCCTCCATAACGTACCGAATATGAGCATAACAGAGTGCACTAAGAATGATAAACGATAGATTGTCACGCTATAAAACAAACGAGTTTACCAAAACAAAATTTACCGAATATTATATATATAAAGCAAGGACGTAGATACCGTGTACTATGGGCACTTTAAAACCACGAGGGGTGTTAATTCCCTTCCCATCAGACCAGCCTTCACGCTCTCCCGTAGGATCAGCAGGACACGTGGAATATTGAATGGCTTCAGGCAATAATCTTATTACTTTTAAGTACGTTTAATTAGTTCGAACAATTCTTAATCCAGTCCGTGATTACGGAGGGGTTCGTCGGGGGGGGGGGAGGGGGGGGGTTAACAGAGTGTGTGATTTTATTAAAGGGGCGGTGCAGAGGACCTCTATGCGGGATTTAACTTTCTTTGTCGGGTGCCCTATGTAAACACAATATTGGTATTAATAGTTTTTATGTTTCATATGCAAAGACTAGACTGTGATATTTATTTCAACACCGGCTTGGTATACATTGCGTCTGGTGGGTAGAATATAATAAGCCTGTACATTTTATGAAGTTCTAGTTCGATTAATTTCGGAAAGAGTATCCGAAACTTAACAAGCTGTTCGATTGACAAAGTATTGACATAATTCAAATTAGAGCCAACTCCTCGCATCTCCATTTTAATAGGGGCTAAAACGAGTCAAAACAACTTTGAAAAATCGTGCATAGCCAGATAAGCCCTTTCCCTTGTTGTTCCAATTAGTTTCTCAAGTTCCATAATATCCATCCACCGACCATAGTTGTTGCAAATCGTTTGTCTTTGTTGTGTTTTAGTGTTCATTTGCCAACGATTGTAGCCCCCTCACCGACATAATGAAACACATAAACTGAATGCTTGACTTCAACTTGTATTGACGTTTGTTCCATTACTGAAAGAAATAGTCAGAAAGTAAACACTTAATTGTATACTTTGTGAATGCTTATTCATGGTTTATGTATTGATCTAGTTTGTTGTTAGGCCAATGGAGTTTGTTGCCCCATTTGTACCCCCCCCCAAAAAAAAAAAAAAAAAAGACAGCAGCAGCAACAGCAACAACAACAACAACCACCAGCACCATTTTAAATGCCTGCCTTTATATGCTCTCCTGTTCTCTAATAAACCAATATTGTCGCGTCTAATCCAAACAGCCTAACTAGACCCTGTTGTGGCACTCTCTTCGAAACCTGATTTCAAATTCAGCATGAAAACATTCATATTGATTTTAACTCACAAAATCAAAGAAAAAGCCACAAAATATTTACACTTGATAAATCTACAGCTATCAAAACATCAAAACGAATCTTCCACATTGATTTGTCTTAAACAACTCAATATATATTTTAACTAGGTAAAACGGAATCGTTTGATATATTTCAAAAAGAAAGAAAGACAGAAAACAAAATATGGGAGATATGCGTAGCATATTCTGACTGAAAGGTCACGAAGCCTCGACCCGGGATATATCACGTTTTTAATAACCAGTTTTCTGGATAATATAAGATGCATATTGGAACGAGCAGTTTCGCCCTGGGCATCAACTATCGCGGATTGCAGGTGACATAGAACCCGGTTTATTGCTTACCGAGATAAAACAAAAAGCCGATAAAATATGCCTGTGAAAATAAAAACAGTTTAGAGGAGGCAATGCCGTAAGCGGAGATGCCTAATATTGTTAAGATGCTGTTATGGATATCAGTTGGTTTGCATGCGAGCAACGTATAGCTCGTGCCGTCAAAGTGTTGTTTGCGATTCGTGTAAAGCATGAATTTCTCGCGGTGTGCGCCCTATAGACCGTGCAACTCGCGCATTTAGACCCCCTTGCATTGGCCGCCATCGTTGATAAAACGCGCACGCGTGAAAAGGCTATCATTTGCCGAGAGTCGTGCGCAGCGCGTACACGCGTGCACTTATCCATTGTTTGTCATCAGAGATGGCGGTCAATGACGTCATGTGCAATCCATCTATTCGAACACTTTAAGGACCACTTTGGTCCCACCTACATTGTTTAACGATTGAAGGAAACAAACTCGCGCACTCGGGTCCCAAATTTTCGAATACGCGCAAGACTTGCACAGTCTATTATCAGTTTAACAGCACACTGTACGTTTAGGCCTTGTCCAAAATGGTGGCTATGACTACGGCTACGGCTAGGGGTGTAGCTTATGGCGTCGTTATAATCAACTGATGTTCATTAAACAATCTAGCGACAGCCACAGCCGCCGATTCAGATGTGGCCTTACTTGGTGCGTGCATCGGTGACAATGGCCACTAATCTGACAGTCTGGTTTACCACGAAGAGCAAAGCACGCTTATATAGACGTTATGTGTTCAGGGGACAAGACGTAAGATGGTCAACTGGTTAGCTGAATTCGACCCAGCCTCGCTACTACGGGGGCAGCGCGCCGTATCGGTATCTCTCGTCATGATCGAGCAAGGCATTCTGGGTAAGAAACCAAACAAAAATGGCGCGGCGAGATCGTACGCCATTCGGATCGAGGTTGAAGTCGACCCATCTTGTGACATTCACCCATCAGTGAATATGACAAAATAGAAAGTCATTAGTTATATCCCCACTACTTAAAAGAAGGTTTTCCAAAACCGTGCCACGTTCTTTATACACAAACAATAAATTAATCAATCAATCAATCAAAAGAAGAAAAGAGAAGACAAACAATCAAGTGCATTTCAGGAAATTTTCTGACAGTACTCTCTATTCATGAACATGTTTTCATTTTGTAAAGTCGTAATAACCCAATTATATTTAAGAATTGTTGCAACACCAGCTGAACATTTTCAAGATTTGCCGCTTTGTGTCATTTAAAACATTGGTATAGTAAGCGTGCGGTGCAATCTATACAAAATGGTGTTTGTTTTCAACCGTTAAGCTGTGTAGAAATTGTGCCCGCGGGAAGTTCATGCTTTGTGGCGCTTCAGTAAACATTGCGTTGTCTTAAGTTTCTGGCTCGGTGTCTTACGTTTCCGCATCAAGATGTAATACATCCACCATAGAGAAAGGACCACTATTAACAATCATGGCGGAGATGCCCAGTTTACAAGAACGAGACCAGATTTGTACTAAAGTCTCACTCACTTAATTAATCTGAATGGAATTGGAAGGCTCTCCCATTATTTCATTTATTTATTACATTGATTTATTTATTTGTTTATTTATTTATTTTTGAGCTAGTACACTTTATACAAATAACATTAACAGCGGCTTTGGTGTGCTCTGCTTCCTAAAATTGAACTTGGTTATGTTTTGTTTCCTTTGGTTAATAGTAATAATAACAATACTTGGTTCTTGATAGCGCACATTATCCTATGTAGCTAGATCAGGACCCATACTTTTAGACCATTCCTCAAACTTCCTCAACTCCCTGGTGAGCATACAACCCCAAGCTGCTTAACACTGGTGCTAAGGGTACTGTCTCAGCCTTCGTAGGCTCTCAGTAACATACCTGGTTTAAGGGAGTTATTAAGTGGCTTGATCAAGGAAACAAGTGTCATGGCCGGGAATCGAACTCACACTCCGTTGATTCGGTCATCAAAACTTGAGTCTGATTAACCCACGACACCCCCCCCCCCGGTAAAAACTAGAGGCCTCAAATTATGCAATGACGAGCTGAATATTCAGTTGGCTTAGTCGTAGCTAATTGCTTTGTCACCTTTTAGGCTTGACCCTGGGTTAAATTCAATCTCAGATACATGGGGAGCTCTTGACCTCAGTAAAATCTCCCGCACAGTTGTCGCCCCCACCTTTGAAATCTGGACTTTTGAGACTCAAAGTTTCGTTTATTATAAAATGTAGTAATTTGTAAAACATTTGTTTGATATATTTACACACAGTGCGGAAAGGGGGCTTGTTTATAAAGAAAATTCAAGTGGAAACTAAAGTTTCAATCGGCCGGAAGTGCCCCGGGGAATAATGGTGAACCCCTTGTGCCCCCTCCACCCCCTCCCCACTTCACCTCTTAATGTGCATGGTGGTGATAATTATTCCTGCTACTCCTGTCCATCTACCGCAATTGTTACAACTACCACTAGCCTTCGATGCAAAACTCCGTAATGATCTGCCTCGAAGAACATCATATTGGAGCAATATATGAAAAAACAGTGGCGGAAAAGTCTCCCCGGGGGGGTAAGCGGGATTATATTCGGGAACCCCCGGCGATCACCTGTAGTTCGTACCCCCCGTGGACTCAGCCAACCCGTCCCCGGGAACAATTTTTACTACCTTTCGTGTTGTTATTGAGGGGAATAATGGTGGAGCACGCATTCGGCTTGAGGGGGTTTATCGAACGTGGCGGGGGGGGGGGGGGTTATAATTCACAAGGCAGGGAAGAGGTGTTGGAGTTGAAAAATACCATACTATTAAAGGCGACGGTTTTTATAAGAGTAGGCCTACACTCAAGCGATCTCGATCGTAAGTAACAAACTGAAGGGGTAAGTATCCAATTTGATGAAAATTATAAACATGTAGGGAGACAAACAAAGAGTAGTTTGAGAGAGGGGAAGCGATGGAGCGAGGTCTACGTTGACATGGGAGAAACATTCTTCTCTTGATTACGGCTTGATCAAAAAAAGCAACAACTATACCAGTTGAAAATTATATCAACAAACAAAAAAGCACCCAACTCCCAAAGCAGGCAAACCAACGCCCCCCAATATCCCCGACAAAGAAAGAAACAAACCAAAAGATGATGCTGCAACTTTGGATTTCGATCAGCAGTGCACTGACCGTCCTTATGAAGAAAAAAAGAACCTTCCGTATTTTTCACGCAAACCTTGCTGTCTCAGCTGTTGACACATAATCACAAGGACAACCGCGCATCACACGGACCGTTGTCAGCATAACCCATGAATAGCTTATAATCATTTCAAGTAAATATGTCCACATTATGCTTTTGCAGCCCGGAAATTGGGTTGATGACGAGTGCAGAGCCATGATCAGCTGCGAAAAGGGGAATAATTGCCAAGTTTGGTCCATCATTAGCGTACATCTCAAAGAGAATAACAACAGGACTATAGTTCCGTTGTCATAATTGTTTATTTTTCTTTTAACGTGCACCAAGGTTTCAAAATCCAAGGCCTCGTTCGTCATGGGGGGAAAAACAAGCATTTACTGTGAAATACTAAACTTGTAATGATATTAAAAAGACTCATCCGAATAAAATCTGAGCTTTGCTCCAACAAGACTTATGAACGTTCAGTGATATTCGGCAAAGATCTGCAGTGAGGGTGATTTGAGTGATACTTTAAACCTTACTTATAAAAAAAAAATAAATAAATAGTTATCACCACAGTGGTTAAAAAAAGGGACAACACAAAAAGAAGCAAAAACGACCACACAATAACAAACAAACAAACGAAAACAAAACAAAACCAGCAGGGGATTAGAAAAAAACGGTGCCGTAATTAACACCGCGTATCATATTGATCAAAATCTAGACTTTGGGGACAAAAATGCACTCTTGTAGATAAACAATACGTGGTTAAAAAAACAACACTTGTTGGTTTTCCATCTTAACAAACATAACACAGTTTGAAAGACCACATAAAAACAAAAACAAAATGGACTGACGTCTTATACTTGAATGGTAATGTCGCACCTGTTTTTAAGAGTTTGTATTCTCAAGTTCGTATGAACATAATATAGAGAGTCGATAATTTACCCGTTAGTCTGTATCGGATAATGTTACAGTAAAGCTGTCAGTTTTCAGGATTCATTGTAAGCAAGCAGCAATAAATAACGATCAAAAGTTGAACCTGACCTTTGCTTTCGATGCAGGCGACTGCTTGTTATATTATCAGAAATAACATTTAACGAAAAGACTGTCCGTTATGAATCACCCAAAAAAGTTACAACAAAATGTAGCTAAGAAATATTGATGATATTGATTTAAAAAAAAATAATAAAAAATACATAAGTATAGTGATTAATTGCTACCCTGAGATAAACCCAGTAATTGGTGTTTTTCTTATAATTGTCATACGTCAGTACAAATGTTTCAGTTGGATGTATTTGTATACACTATTTTAACAATAACAGCCTTCCAATTAGGGAAGGGACGGATTATAGAACACAATGCGACCCGTATTGGTCAGTTCGCCCAGCCTTGCAAGCATTCACTCCCACGTGGACGTCATTCGATAGCCCCCTTGTTGTATATTTTTTGACTTTCAAAAAGTGAAAGCCAATTTGCCGCAAATTGGCTTGTTAGTTTCTCATCGGCGTGATGGTGCCGCGTAATGCTAGACGATACACACCTCCTATGGGACAAAGAACTGCGTATTTCTCCAGAGAGCGTTTCTAGAATTATTTCCATACGGCTGGGCATTGCAATCAGTAACATTTTCTGCGGCTCATTTTGTGTTTTGTTTTGTTTCGCCGGCCAAGGCTCGAGTGAATAAACTCATTCGAATTCCACCAAAGAGAGAGAGAGCGTTAACAAAACGACCATTACAATATGAATGGTTGTCACTAGAGGGCGCTTCATTAAATCTGAATCGCTGAATGTACTACACTAGAGGGGAAAAAAAACATGCGCCAAGTCTCATGAATAAAAAGTGAACCAACAACTTGGTTTTATGTTAATCAAAGATTTTATAGTCATTTAGCTTTCATGAATTGTTTAAAAATACTCAAAAATTGTGCCCCTGGGATGTTTGACTCCCAACCTAAAGAGTTTTTGGTACACTATAGCCCGCTGAAAATTGCCTTATGTTGGGTCTTGTTAGGGACTTTGGGTCATGGAGTCAAACGGCTAACCTATTAAAAAATTCAAAAGAAAACTTAAATTTATTTTGGACACAATATAATATTTGATTTGTTTTCGGGAGGCTGATTTGTAAAAGTATTTTGAATATTTAGCTTTGGTTGCTATGTGAAGCTTATTATGTGGCGCACCCATCTCTTCTCTTTTCAGTTGACCAAATTCAAAAATAGGAAATTGAAAACAAGGGAGGGCGCCCTATTTATTTATTGTTTTATATAATATTATTTATTTATTTATTACAACAAACAATTAGCACGAGTGTGATATTAAATTATACATCGAGAGGGCGCTGTGGTTTATGAGATGCAAACTGATATCAGGGGGAAAAAAAGGAAAGTAGACAAGTTTACATACCTATGTTCAAAGTGAAGCCATAATGCTGATGATGGTAAGGGAGTTGAAATTCTGGTCACAAAACTCTCTTAACGTCCGTTGGGGGTACCACCAATCAGACTGCGTTTCCGAATGGTGACAGTTATGCAAACAAGCCACGTTTTGTAGCATAGCCTCGCCCGGGCTTTGAGGCCTAATCACGGCTGTGTACACTGCCCCAGCCGCCCAGCCCGGCGACAAATCGCAGTCCGGCAAAACATGGAGGTAGAGATTTGTCAACAATTAACCATGTCACTGTGTGGAATATTCGACCGGGTAGATCCAAAGTACCAACATTGTAATAGTTCACAATAACTACATGAAAAGGTTACGTAAGACAGGGAGGCCATTGTACAATTATTACCAAGCGTGTTTTGGGCACACTCCGGTTTTTAAAAAGAAGTGATTACCATTAAAAAGAAACATTTATATACCTTTGAAATACTCTCTCCATCGGCACTGTAAACATTAATAGCAGTGTAGGTTTTACGAGCACTTTCAAAATGTTAAGGGTGGTTAGTTTTATCTAAATTGCGTAAAAATATTCCCGGACGTGTTTTCATTGATTTATTGCAGCGGCGAACGTGTGTGAATGGGTCAAGGCAGGAAATTAATAACGCATCCCCTAAAATGGGTACAAATATCGACACAATTTAAAAAAACCAAAAAGACGTTATGGTTCATCCCCTGATTGTGTTCACTAGACGTAATGTTTGAGGATAGATCTGGTTCCTGGAAGTTTAAACAAAATATATTCTTCCTAACACCCTCTAGATATTTGACTTTTTGTTATGACACATTAAAGGTATCGTACACGTTTGGTAATGACTCAAAACAAATATTAGCATAAAAACTTACTTGGTAACAAGCAATGGAGAGCTGTTGATAGTATAAAACATTGTAGGAAACGACTCCCTCTGAAGTAACGTAGTTTTTGAGAAAGAGGTAATTTCTCACTAAAATAATAAAAACTTCTTGCAAGAAGTTTTTATTCCTATCTGAAAGCACACAAATTTGTACAACAAGGGTAGTTTTCTTTCATCATTTTCTTGCAACTTCGATGACTAATTGAGCCCAAATTTTCACAGGCTTGTTATTTTATGCATATGTTCGGATACACCACGTGAGAACACTGGTCTTTGACAATTTCTAAACGTGTTTAGTGCCTTTAAAGAATAAGTTACATATTGCTCTCCAGATTTTGCAATACATTGAAGATTTGATTTTTAACAAGAACACGTAGGAAGTATTTCCAATCTCAAGGGCGAGAAAACGAAGATCAAATTTAGATAACGACAAAATGTACTATCCGTTAATAATGTTGCGTGTGTAACGTACCGTTCGACACATTTACTGCATCGCTAGGCGTGGGCGGGCATATCTACTTCATATGACGCATGAAAAGATAATAAAGGGCGGGAAGGTTTTCCACCTATCCACAATTTTGAATTCAGGTCAAAACTTGTGGATTTCTGCGTGTAATTTTGACAGGTGTGGGTTATTCAAGTATAAAAAGAACCAGGACATAAATCGGTGTTGATGAGTGTTCAAAAAATCATGTTTACATCAAGGTGTTTATAATTATTTTAATAAAAATACAGTTTACAATGAATTGTGTTTGTTTGAAGGTAAACAAACATAATAAATCGATGTTTTATTTTGAAGGGTTCCTCTTCCAGTGTTCTGTTCCTTGTATTAATATAAACATTGTTTTGATTTAACAAACCATTATCCAACCAATTTGTGAAGAAAATAAAAAAAGTGTCGTGACCGAGCGGTATGGAGCATCGAACTCAAGATCTGATGTCTGAGTCATCAGAGTGAGGGTTTGAATCCCGGTCGTGACAATGTTATTTCGTTCGGTTGAACTGGGTGAATTAGAACGAAATGTAGTTCTCAATAAGGTAGAATCACTCCGCTGTATGCGGATGTGGATAAAGGAGGTGTATAAATAAGTATAAAAGGAGGTGCTTGGGTAGCACGGGCCATCCGCGCACCGGCAGGCTCGATTCCATTACTTAATTTATTTAAATTATTATATTATTATCATTAGCCCGGGTCCCTACAATATGTTCCAATGAAACTCAGGAAGAACTACAGTTAAGAAGTTTCGTTGTAAAGTAATATATAGGACAAGAATGCAGTCCTTTTAAAATTCACGATGAGTAACGATAAGCGACCGCATCAATATCATGTGTCCCAACTGTTGTTACAACGAAGACACAGCTACTGTGTATAATGTATATTTAGGCGGGGTTTTCCAGAGTATTTTCTAAAAAGAGGGGGGTAACGCCACAAAGAAGTAATTGGGTAATGGTTACACATTCGGATGATATACGACCCCTGTATCTAAATATATGGATAAATTATATAATAAGTAATTAAGTTACACATTGTAAATACTATTGGTACTAATAATTTATTCACGAAGAAGAAACAAAAAAGGGTGAGCAACCGCAACTGCAATGCCTGTCGGTGGCCAACCTTATGCCTGTCGGTGGCCAACCCAATGTTGTAAACAACGTTTGGGTTATTGAGAACTTGTATTCTTGGGCAAACTACTTTACAATTATATAACCGCTTCTCATCACCCAGGAGTAGACGGGTACCTGCGTGGTTAGGGATTGATGGTGAGAATGATTAGCAAACCTCTGCACCAATTTGGCTGCCGGTACTGCATACTCCAAAGGAGTTAAGATGCATGGTTTCAGGAATGCTTAAGGGCCAATGAACAGGGTGTATGTAACAATGTAAGGTGCTTTGATATCAAGTTTAAAAGCGCCTAATGCATATTTAAATTGTTGTTGTTGTTGTTGTGGTTGTTGTTGTTGTTGCTACTGCTGTTGCTGTTATCAACAACTTATCCACTCTGTTTCAGTAAAAACAAGAAACAGGTTACTATTTTTTCCACAGACTAACACGACTGATTTTACGGTGACTCGGTTCCACTATAGTCTTTGCACAAGACGGTACAGGCTGACGTCGAACTTGAAATCAAACACAGGTGGCGCACTTTCCAAAAAGAAGAACTCGGAATCATGTTTTGCTTCATTCATGTAATTGCGCCCTCATGTGTTGCAGCTGGTTGAAGTGATGACGTGATTGGACATACCCGTTGAATTAGACCATAACTGGCCCAACAATAATATCACACTGAGGTCAGTTTCATGGAGCTGCGCAACCAGAAAATATTGCTTAACACTTTTCTGCTAGAAAAGAAATGAGCAGGATACCAGCCACATAACGGTACATGTTACATGGTATTTTGTCTGGTAACCTTGTTCTGCCTGGTAAGCATAGTTTTGTTGTGCTTAGCTACTCTTTTTCTTCTCAAGCAGCTCTTTGAAACTGGGCCCTATAGTGCAGCTTAAAAAGGCACAACATGCACAACTGCAATTGGATGACATTGCGCTGGAGACAAAGAGAGAATTGCAAGAGAATTATTATGTCGGTCTTTACAAATATTGATCCCTTGTTCTTTTAGTAAACAAACGTGAGAAACAATCAACCAGTATTATATGTACCACGTCTTCGTTATTTTTGTAACACAATGATCAAATACAATAAAGTTCTGGGCCAGAAATGACCGAGAGACGACTTTCAGCGGTCCACACCCATTTATGGGTCAGTCTGGCCAGTTTTCCGGGTAATACTGACCGATAATCCGGACCGGTATATTGTAAAAACTCCCGGGTGAGATTTGACCAGGATTCCGGGTGCCAGGCTGGGGGCCCGATCCATTTCTTGATTAGACTGACCCAGTAACTGGTTTAAATAATAAAAGATTTTAGCTCAGATTCTACGTCAGTTTGACCCATTTGGGGGTCATTTTGACACAGATTCCGGGTGACATTGACCTAGGAATGGGTCAGGCCCTGGACCAGGAATCGGTCTAAAGGGTTATTTAGAAACCGTCCACCAAAAATTAATGACGATTGCGTGGGAGAAAAATGGACGCCGACACAAAAGCTTGCAGAAACCATCCCACATCATTCAGAACATTTTCTAAGACGATGCGTAACGAGGTATATTTCTGAGAAAATTGTTTGAATTTGTTCACAATGAACTCATATCTGAAACGTAAACATACGCAATGTGTATCACCTGAACTTGAATACGCTGCACGCAATACTAACATCAACCTCTAGTTCTGCATGGTGGGGCTAATTCATGTTCTCCGCCTGCAGGTACTATAGCAGTGTAGACATTTTAAATTAAATGATTGGGCCTTTTTTGTAATCTGCGGATGCTGGTTACATGGTTTTTAACGGGCTGGACGCTGTACACGGGGCTGATTCATGTACCCCAACCGCATGCATAGTCATTTTGTGTCATTATATTAATGTTTAAAAAACACTGCTGCTTTATTTTTGTAAGAGGCTGTGCACGCTGCCCCCTTTTTATATATTGTCAATCGCTTAAACCCTGTAGGCTTATATGCCATTTTGTGAATGGTTAAACGCACTGCTGTGTTGTTGTAGTGTTTTATGGATGCTGGGCAAGCTGCCCCCCACCCCTGTATGTGGCAAGCTGCCAAATAATCCGTGCCCGCTAAAATGTTGTGTTTTTTGTTTTTTTGTTTTTTGTGTTTTTTTGTTTTTTGTTTTTTTTTTTTTGGGGGGGGGGCAACCTGCCCCTTGATTTGTTCTCTTTCAGGTTGCCATCTGATTTTGCTAAACTGGTCATTGACCAGTGTCTGTTTGGTAACAAAATCAGTTTGAGCTGTGCCAAAAGTCAACTAGTCGTTTTGTTTATCTTACTGGGATCGTCTGAGAATTCATGTTTATTTACGTTTTTAGTTTCATTTTTGTGTGTGTAAAAGCTTCATTTGTCTGAAGATACTTATAATATGACCACAGTGAGTACAATACAAATCATAAACTAAACAAAGAGCCTATAAACAAAATGCCAATGAATGAAAACAAACAGCACTGGATTTGTTTCTTTCTAATAATACAATAATTGTATTAACCAATGACTAATGTGGCACTATACGGGACGTACCTTAAATACTCCCTTTAACATTACAACGTCATCACACTTCATTATGGGACTACATATTGAATTATATGTTTATTAATTAATTTACTGTTTATTTAAAAAAAAGGGATTATATAAGCCTACGTTCGGTAATTGGAACCCACTGTTTGTTGCCGAAAATCTGGAGCGGTTTGTCCACGCAGGAAGAATATATAATGACTAGTCTGCAAGTGGAATTCACAATCTGAGAAACGTTTATGACAGAAACGCTTCTCAGATTCATTTTTATTTAACTAATATCTTTTTCCATAACCACATTTAACTTCAAAATGAAATATTTCCCAAAATGCTTTATATTATCAGAAGCTGCTGTACTTCTACCAAGTACGTTTTTATTTCCATTAATTTTATGAGTATTTACAAAACGTATACAGACCCTTTAAGTTAGCTATAGATAATTAGTATTTATTACATTTGTATAATATTGTTATTGATTCACCTTCTTCAAGTTTGAAAATACCATCATTCTGTTTTATGCATTTTGAACAAACCTATTACGGGGCCATACGCACACTTAGAATTAATCCGGGTGTCTAAACCTTAATTAAATAAAAGCAGTTATTGAAGTTTTTAACGAACACCATAAGTGGACAAAATACCAGCAACATCGTCAAGTGTTTTCTGGTTAGAATTCCTAAAGTGTACTTGTAATAACTGTAATGTTTTGACCGTGATGGTTATTGATGTAATTCACACGACATATTAACTTGGAACAACTGCATTCTGTTTACATGATGGAACTACTTATTTATTCACTTGACCTCTGACCTTAACATAATGTATGGAGCGCCTGTAGTTGTGTAAGGAGTATAATCAATGCATGGATACTACAATAACGAGGTCAGTTCAGCATGTGGGGTAGCAAATTGGTTTCTCCCGACGAAGACGATATTAGAAAAATTTCAGAAACGTCGAGTTCTTGGGGTAGCAATTAGACTTGGTCCAACTCCGTGATCGTGGGTTTTTGTGTCTACCTGATAATTATAAAAGTGCCTGAAATAGCGAGGGCGCAATAACAACCAATTCTAAATGCTAAACATGAATAAATACTCTAAACATTATTTAAAGTCTCCCAGCCTCTTGAAAACAATTCAAATGTATTGTTTCCAGACAAATAAACTTCAGATTTCTTTTAGATTTTTGGGCAGGTCAGCCGTTTGGAACTTTTGCTAATTACCCCAGAAAAAAACACTCCCGAAATGTGTTTTTTTCTCAAACCGACTTGCTGCCAGTTTTCATGAGGCACTCCTCCAATTCCCAAGCTATAGCAGGGGCGGATCCAGGATTTTCCAAACGGGGGGGGGGGGGGGCGTGAAAATATTCCAAGCAGCAAAATGATAAATGAAGTTTGTTGCCCCATTTCTCCCTCCCCTTCTCTCTGTCTCCCTCTTTTTTTCTTTTCTCGCTCTTTTTTTATATTTTTTTTTATATGAAAAAGGGGGGGCGTGCGCCCCCCACGCCCCCCCTGGATCCGCGCCTGTATAGGTCCAACTTTAAAGCCTAAATTTATCAAATCTCCTCAAAAGTTGAAACACAGAGCCCCCAGGTTGTGATAGATTCTTATAAGTACGCAATCAACTAATTGCATGACCCCCCAAAAGTTACAATATGGGCTATCTTCGGGGGCGATTTGTGTGGCTGATGAAGATAAATACCGCGATCTCAGACTTGAAACCTTGATATAAATATTCCCACCATATACACTTTTTAAATTTAAATGAATCACGTGATAATAATTAGGCCTGCGCTTAACGTCGCACTTTTGCCGTGTCGAACTAAAATAATAAGAAAATTATGAATTAAATTCGACAAAAGAGCGACGTTTAGCGCAAACTTTTGATTGAAGTTCGATACTGCCGTGTAGCACGGCAAGCTCTGCCGTGCTACACGGTAGTTGCACGACGTGGTGACAAACGTCGCGCCCTTGCCGTGTCGAATCAAATTGAATTCTCAGGTGGGCGATCCTCTTTGGGAATATCATGCGCAAAGCTTTTGAAACAAGTTTTATGTGTATTTTCTAATAATGTGAATGTTCTCCTTGTTATGGGGGAGGTACCACAGCTGGGAGTATTCAGGGATGGGATGGAAAACAACTTCTGACTGGAACAAACATAATCTGTAGATTTCAGAATTAAACTAATCGATTTTATTTGACACTCTTAAAGAAAAAGACGATGAACGCCACTCACCAACGATGGTAATAATAAGGACAACATTTAAAGGGACACGTTGCCTTGGATCGGACGAGTTGGTCAACAAAAAAAGCGTTTGTAACCGTTTGTTATGAAATGCATATGGTTAGAGAGATGTTATAAAAGTAGAATACAATGATCCACACAAATATGCCTCGAAATTGCGTGGTTTTCCTTTTACTTTGTGAACTAACACGGTCGGCCATTTTGTGGAGTCAAAATGTTGACTCCACAAAACGGCCGACCGTGTTTGTTCACGATGTAAAAGGAAAAACCAGACAATTTCGAGGAATATATGTGTGGTTCAATGTACTCTACTTTTAAAACATCTTTCTAACCATATGCATTTTATAACAAACGGTTACAAATGCTTTTGATAGACCAACTCGCCCGATCCAAGGCAACGTGTCCCTTTAGTGTAAGGGAACAATACTATGATTTTGCCATTAATATTTTAGTGTCACAGCTCGAATTGCCATAATGAAACGTGACTCTTTAGAAATGTTCTCCCGCGTGGCCATTTTGAATTGATCTAAGTGCGGCAAACTATTTTAAATTACTAAATTCGACGTTTGTCACCGATACGTTTTAATTGGCGCACTTTTGCCGTGTAAAAATCATTTGAGTTAAACACGGCAAAAGTGCGACGTTTAGCGCAGGCCTAAGACATGCCCTGTTCCAACGACTCAACCAATCATATCGTTCCGTGGATCACACGATTCCATATTATGAAATGACAATTAATTCCATTTTGCTAATTAAAAAACAAGTGGTTTATTTCACTACTTTATTACCTACCGGTGTATTTCACGTTGTTATTTGTGTGTTTTAATAGTTTTGTTTTTCGAGTGCTTTGCGGCAACAATTGTTGGCTATTTAAAGCCGCATGATCTATGGCCAGACACCCATCTTCCTGCAAGACTCCGTGGTGTCCAAAGCTGACTCTGTGAACGAAAGCATATGATCGAAGTTGTCGTGCATCACCAATAACACACCAAGACGGTATGTATAACCATCCTAAATATTGGTCAATTAGTCAGAAAGTCGGTAACAGGTTCATATATAGGCACTGGACACGTTTGGTAATTGTCAAAGACCAGTGTTCTTACTTGGTGTATCCAAACATATGCATAAAATAAAAAGCCTGTGAAAATTTGGGCTCAATTGGTCATCGAAGTTGCAAGAAAACTGATGAAAGAAAAAACACCTTTGTTGTACAAATTTGTGTGCTTTCAGATAGGAATAACAACTTATTGCCAGAAGTTTTTATTATTTTAGTGAGAAATTACCTCTTTCTCAAAAACTAGGTTACTTCAGAGGGAGTCGTTTCCTACAATGTTTTATACTATCAACAGCTCTCCGTTGCTTGTTACCAAGTAGGTTTTTATGCTAATTTTTGTTTTGATTCATTACCAAACGTGTACGATACCTCCCTTAACTACATTTTTTCATTTTTCCCTTTTTTGGTAATATATAGCAACTTTTTTTTTTGAAGTTGTTTTCAAAATGTTAAATCATGCTGTTTTTCTTCATAAAATGTTACTGGAGGAAAGAAGTAAGAATCGGTTGCACTTTTAAAAATACTTTTAACAGTCTTTTGATTTATGCCTTTTTGTTAGCAAAAAAATGTCACATTTTGTCAAAGAAAATATGCACACTTTTTTATTTGTGGCTCGAGTAATATTTAAGTAAGGGGATAGATTTATGTACGTCCCTTTGTTCCTCAAACCCAGCCGAAAAGAGGAGGGGATAGATTTTGGTATCCTTTGCTGCTCAAACCCAGCCGAAAAGAGGAGGGGATAGAATTTTGTACCCTTGATCCTCAAACCTAGCCGAAAAGTGGAAGGGATAATGTTTGTTATCCTTTGCTGCTCAAACCGAGCGAAAAAGAGGAGGAGTTAGATTGTTTTATCCCTTGAATCTCAAACATGACAAAATGTGCGATATATTGCTAACAAATAAATGGAATTCATCATTTTTTTAATTGTTAGCCTAGAAAAAATAGATTGATTCGTAAAATCTGGAGCATGTTTTTTACAACTTGGAGGAGAAATCAGTGGTGAAAGAAAAATGTGTTGCTTTAAATTCCTGTTTCGATAGACGTTTTTGGACTATGGCAATTTTAAGCTGTAAATTTGAAAAATAACCAAATATGAAAAACTGTAGTTAACTATGAACCTGTTCGGTATTTATATTAATATCGGAGAAAAAAGGGAAGACTGAAACAGTAATTTGTATTTGTTATTATTTTTGTTGTATTCCTTTTGTTTTATCGATTATTTAATAGATATGACTGGACTCGTGTGGTTGTTCATCGGAGCTGTTTGCTGTCCACTGGTATTAGCAATACCTGTTGAGAATGACCAAGACAACTCTGATCTTGCATTGGTAAATATAGGTCCTATTAGTACATTATATCAATTGATTACAAATAATAACACGCATGTAAACAACATCCCAAACAAACACCCCAACGAACAAACAAACAACAACTACACATTAGACTGTGCAAGTCTCGCGCGTATCGGAACGAGAAAACACGTCAAGCGAAGAACATTTTTTTCTCTGAAATCATATCTTTGTTTTAAATTATATTTAATGATAAAAACTGAACAACAAAAATACTCATTACCATGTTTTCTAAAGTCAGTTTTAGTGTTTATAATAGATACAAAAATAATTTGATAATTATTTTTGTAGGAAAATTTAAACTCTGGGACAAGGATGCTTATTTGTTCTTAACTTTCAGAAACCACTTTCGTGGATTCGCGATGGTCACACTGGCGTAAAATAAACGCTTGACGCAGTTTATATAGGACGCTGATGCCTCAACAATCATAGACTGCAAAAAAAGGCTTCGCGTTACAGCATCTGGCGATTACCATCGCGAATCCAAAACAAGCGTTACATAAGTTTTGTGATCGGAGGTGAGCACAACATTCTTATTGTTGTGTAGCAACCGGAAGCTGAGGTCAAGTTTAATTCTCGGGTTTTCTGTATTATATTGCTGAATTGACTTTACTTACATATTTTGTATCACTAAGTATTACATTCCCAACAACATATAACATGTTCATGGTCATAAACTACGTTAAACTAAAATAATTGACAAAACAAAATCTTGCCCACGTAAATCTCCATATGGTTGGGACCACAGTGGTCCCGGAAGTTCAAACAATATGCGCGAGACTTGCACGGTCTTTAATAATCAAACGAAGAAGAAAAGAAAATCAAAACAAAAAACCTAGGCCTACAATACTGATTTATTTTAAATGCATACGGGTATTACACAAAACACTTATTTTTCCACTCACCTAAACCTATAAGGAGACATTGATCTAATTATACTATATGTTATAAACCCACCCACCCCTAGACCTGGCTCAAAGACTATGGCTACTTGCGCCCGACCGGAGACCTGACCGTGGAGAGTGTCGGAGCAGCCGTCCTACGGATGCAGAATTTTCTGAATCTACCAGAGACTGGTAAAGTTGACGAGGAGACGTTGAGGGTGATGAGGATGCCGAGATGCGGTGTGCCGGACTTTGAGCCTGACGAGGACTATACGAAGTCTGAGAGATATGTGACGAGATCTGCTTGGCCCGCATCACAGAGACAACTTACATACAGGTAAGTTATTTATTGTTAGGAATTGTGCAGGTACATGTACCGCATTGGCATCAATCGATGGCTATACAGACAATAATCGATTCAAACCATACTAATTAGGGCATCACCGTTTGCGCTGTCATGAATTTAGCAATGATATAAAAAAATTAACTGAATATGTTGTTCTGATGTTTCGGCCTGTTTGACAACGTATACTGTTCCATAACTGAACAGCAGCAGATTCAACCTCGTCCCCATGGTGTGTCGAGCAGTACGAGGTTGACCGCTCTCTCACCCTGGTATTGGATTATTTGCATATCCAAATTTTTGGGATACGTATGCAAATTAGAATAGTCTGGCTGCTTTTCGAAATTCACATCTTCGTCATGTTTGTTGTAAAGTCGTTGTCCAATCGGGATCCAAGTAAGGAGTTTCCCTCCCAGGGTTTACTATTGTAAACATGGTTGGAAATAAAGTAAACCATGGGAACGAGGTTGCAGCAGATTGGAAAAAGCGGGAATCATTCGACTTAGTTTTATTAACATGGGGAGTCAAAAGAGATTTATGGGTAGAGCTCGGATTTCTAGCTGGTTAGTATACTACCTTTGAAGATAGACAGGGGCTATAATAATGTAAGAACCCAAACTTTAAAATCTATTCGTGCCCGTATACACCAATCCTTCGCCGATCTTGAACTCTTGGTGGCAGCAGAAACGCCTCCATTACTGCGGTGGTACCTGGGTGGTACTGTGCTGCCTATCGATGAGCTTAAGGGCTGGGCTACACTAGTTAATTTATAAATGGTTATATGTAAATAATGGTTGTTTATAAATAATAGTTACATAAGTGGCAAGGTCGCACCACCGCAGTACCACCGCAGTTTGTCTGCTGCCACCAAGAGTTCAAGATCGGTGAAGGATTGGTGTATTGGCAACCAGCGCAAATAGATAATAGATGGATAATAGGTGCTCAGATTCACGTGCGTGTCCTTGTGACAAGTCTAGCGTTTAATCTGTGATCTAACAAAATGAACAAATAAAGCAAAAATACAAACTAAAATCAAAAACAGTAACCCTTCACGTCTTTCGCCACAAACCATAACGACAAAATAAAACAAAAGAGCTGTTGCTGTATGTGTATCTAAACTGCTTTTATATTGCTATCATTAACCAGGATCGAAACCTACACCTCTGACATGAATAATGCTGACATTGAACGCGACTTTGCTACGGCTTTTCAGCAGTGGCAAAATAAGTGCGGTTTGACGTTCACCAAGAAAACGAGTGGAAGTGCTAATATCCTAATGAAGTTCACACCGGACAAATACCATGGTGATGCGGCTTTTTCGGCGACTACTTTAGCACACGCCTATTATCCCTTGACTTCAAGAGACGGCGACGTGCATTATAACGACGCGTTTACTTTCAGGAAAGCTGGGTCTGCTTCATCAGGTGAGAAGATTGGGTCATACATAAACGGGAGAGGGGACAGAGGGGACAGATAGAAAATAATGCAGTTTTAGATAAATACATAACTTAAGTAATTAAAGGTGACACATTGCCTTGGAGTGGGTGATTTGTAGGGTGTTGTGGCCGAGCGGTTAAGAGCATCGAATTCAAGTTCTGGTGGTTTTAAGTCTTCAGGGTGTGGGTTCGAATCCCGGTCATGACACTTGAGCAAGACACTTAACTATAATTGCTTCTCTTCACCCAGGGGTATAGACGATGTGACCTCTGTTTACATTCAAACCGCCCTCTGTTGACAAAAATCATGTTTCCGCCGGGCAAGAAGACGCGTACCCATGGTAACGTTGCGTGTCCTTTATAGCTGGCTGTCAGTACACAAAGGTTTTGCCCGGCGACATGCGCGCGCATCATGTTATGATTTTCGAATGACGTCAGAGGTCACATCGTCTATAAATGGGTACCTGCGAGGGTATAGAGGTTGATATCGTGTTTGAAAAAGCCTAATTCGGAGCACCACGGCAGCCCAGGTAGCTGAGAAAGATTAAGGGAATGTTATTGGCCCAATGACCAGAGCACTAATGTAAAGCGCATTGATACGTTTATTGTAAAATGCGCTATATAAGAACTTGTTATTATTATTATTGATTTGGGCTATAAAAGGCGTTCGTTATGAAATGAATACGGTTGGAAAGATGTTTTAAAAGTAGATTACAATGATCCACACAAGTATGCCTCGTAAGTGTATGGTTTTCCTTTTACTTCGTGAACTAACACGCGGTCAGCCATTTGTAGAACCAAATTTTTGACTTCACAAAATGGCGGACTGTGTACTGTTAGTTCACAAAGAAAAATAGAAAACCGCACGTACAATATCAAGGTAAATTTGTGTGGATCATTATAATGTTCTTTTAAAACACCCCCAATCATATCAATTTCATAACAAACGCTTTCAAATGCTTGTTATAGCCCAAAAGCGCCCAAATCCAAGGCAACGTGTCCCTTTATTTAACAAAATTGTTATTTATTATACTTATTATTATTTAATAATAATAAGTAGAATAAATAACAAGATAAATGAACAGATAAACCAATAATAAATAAATAAACAAACAAACACAGAATTACAAAATTCGACCTCATTTCCCCACCCTTTTATACAGAGGAAACGATTCAAAACGATTTTGTTTAGTTTATTCATTCAGGCTTATTTTCTAAGGTATTTAATTATTCATCTGTGTGTGTTTTCTTGTAGGTAACTATGATCTCCAATACATTACTCTTCATGAGCTTGGTCATAGTATTGGTTTAAAACACTCGGGCGTATCTGGAGCAATTATGGAACCATATTACAGAGACGCTTACGCCAACAATGCTGTACTCCAGGCCGATGATATTGCTGGTGCCCGAAAGTTGTACGGAGCATAATCTGTTTTTAGGATAATGGTATAATGAAGTGCCTTTATTAGCTGTTCCGACTTACAAATCGGAACAGGTATTGTTATTTAACTTGATTTTAACATCAGTGGTTGGAAACAACTATCAATAATTTACACGGCAATGACCGTAACACCACTGCAAAAACTTGGGTATTAAAATTGGTGTTGTCGCATAGATACCAATAAAAAGAATCAAAATTAGGGATGTTAAAATAACACTAATGTCTGCAAGCAAATTATAATTACATTTGTGTCATGTTAACACCATAAGATGTTAATTGTGATTCTTTCTTCGGTATCTATACTGTAACAACACCAATTTTTACTCCACAGTTTTTTCAGTGCATGCTCTGGGTAGTCACTTTTTATGCAGTTACATCGACAATCATAATATTCCTTCTTTTCCCCAAAAGCTTACTAAGATTATTGCATGGGCCTGAAAATAATTGTGTTCAAAATGCCTCCAGTGCGCATGTTGTTGCTTTGATGTATACAGGTCTACTGATCAATAAACGAAATTAAAAAAAAAAAATTATACATAATTTGATAGGGACGAGTATTCATGACGGTTCCCGTTCAGCATCCAATCAACTTCTCCCTCAACGTTTTTATAGCCCAAAGCGCCCAAATCGGTGTTCCTCAAATGCAACACAAGCAGTTTCAATATCCCAATTATTGGTAATACAACACATAATAATAATAATAATAATAAATAAATAAATACAACGTAAAAAATTCAGTCTTATTTTTATTCAAGAGACTCATAGTGATGTCAATGATGAATCTGAGTGGAGTAAGCAATGGCAGGGTGAAATGTATTTTAGTCATGGCAACCGCCAATCTAGGGGGGTAGCTATTCTTACCTCAAAAAAGGTTCGTCTTAATATTTCGTATATTACCACTGATGACGAAGGAAGATGGATAAAGGCCCAAATGGTCTGGAGCAACAATACCTGCTTTATTTCCTCCGTCTATGCCCCTAATCAAATTCGTGATCGCACTAACTTCTTTGATAATTATTGTGATCATATTACCGGTCTTGAAAATTGGATTATTGGAGGTGATTTTAATTGTAACCTTGACAACATAAATGTTAAGGAGCCCAGCAAAACTGTTTTGTCCAATGTTTTACAGGAAAAAGACCTTATTGACTCTTGGCGCACATTTCACCCTGACAAAGAAGGATTCACTCATTTTCATAAAGGTAGTAGCCATTCCAGCAGAATTGATTACATTTTTGTGTCTTCAAATCTTATAAACAATGTAAATGACGTTTCTGTTTCCTCATGGGTTTTTTCTGATCATCAAATTGTTGGTTTGAAACTAGATGATATAGACACTCCCCACGGTCAAGGCCGATGGGTATGTAACAATTCTCTATTACAAGATCCTGAATGCACTTCTCGTATTATTAATCTTTGGATATTTTGGAAAACCCAAAAACGTCAATATGACTGCCTCTCCAAATGGTGGGAAACTGGCAAATTCCGTATGAAAGAAATTATTCAGGAATTTGGCAAAGAAAAAGCCCGTACTCTCAAACAAAACCGCATCAAGCTACAGAAACGTTACGATCTTTTAATCAAAAACCATGATACTGAGTGTAATGACGAGATAAAAGAACTCGAACATAATCTTAAACAGTATGAAATTAATGAATGGAAGAAGGCCCAGATTAGAACCCATAACATTCAAAAAGAAGAAGGCGAAAAAGCTTCAAAATATTTTCTCAATCTTGAAAGACAACAGATTCACAGCTTAAAAATTGATAAACTTTTTAACAGTGAGGGAGTACCATTTGATCAGCCAGATACAATGCTTGAAATTGTCAATGATTTCTACAGTAATCTGTATAGTTCTGAGAACCTTTCAAAAATCCATTTGGATGAAATCATTTCCAATATCAAAACTGAAACTATTCCTGACAATGTTCTTGAAGATCTTGGTAGAGAGATTACCGAAGAAGAGATTAAAAATGCTCTTTTCCAAATGAATAAAAACAAAAGCCCCGGTATCGACGGCTTGACAGTCGAATTTTACCAAAGTTATTGGCACATTATTGGAAAGGATATTCTTGAAGTTTACAAAGACTGTCTTAAAAATGGGCTTTTGTGCAATTCCATGAATTCGGCTCTCGTTAGACTCATTTATAAGAATTCGGGAAGTCGCTATGACCTGAAAAATTGGCGTCCAATAAGCCTTCTGACAGTGGACTATAAAATATTGTCTAAAGCCATCACCAATCGCCTTAAATTAGCCATGCCTTTTATTATTGGCGAAGAACAGACATGTGGAGTGCCCAACCGGAAAATTCAAGATAACCTCATGATTTTAAGAGATACGATTGATTATGTCAATTGGGAAAATCTAGGTGCCGCTGTTATAAGTTATGACCAAGAAAAAGCATTTGATAGAATTAATTGGGAGTACATGTTTTCTATTATGCGTAAAATGAATCTTCCCCCCTTACTCATAAAATGGATTGAAGTCTTCTACAGTAAACCCAACTGCAGAATTATCTTAAATAACTTCATTGGTTCACCTGTCAAGATTACTAGAGGGATTAGACAAGGTTGTCCGCTGTCTCCGCTACTTTACGCCATATGTGCCGAAGGTCTGGGTAGTCTTATTAGAAACAACCAGTTTTTAAGAGGCATTCAGACTCCCAATGGTGATACGAGTGTTAAATTAATCCAACACGCTGATGATACCAACATTTTTATTGGCAATGAATGCGAGTTTAATATTGTGGAAGACCTTTTGCTACATATTGCAAGGGTAGCGGCTCCAAACTTAATGTTAATAAGACCAAAGGCCTGTGGCTTGGCAAATGGAAGCAGAGGCAAGACAAACCTTGTCGTTTTAGTTGGTGTAATGATAAGATTAAAATTCTTGGTATTGTTTTTGGAAACGAGGTAACAGCGCAGGACAACTGGGGACAAAGAACTAACAAAATCAATTGTGTACTTGACAAGTGGTCTAAACGTAACTTGACTTATACGGGAAAAACTGTCATTGTTAACACTTTCATTGGTGCTGGTATAAACTACTTAGGCAGCGTTCTGGCCTGCCCAGTGGAATTTGTAAAGAAAATTAACAAAAGCATCTGGAATTTCTTTTGGAATGGCCCGAATGACAAGATAAAAAGAAATACTGTTATCGGTCCTAAAGCGCAAGGTGGAACAGGTCTTCTAGACGTTCAGTGTAAGCTAACTAGCTTAAAATTAAACTGGTTAGCTCGTTACCCCCTTGCGGAGGGCAAGTGGAAAATTTTCTTTGAACATT
Organism: Plazaster borealis; assembly: GCA_021014325.1. Classification (NCBI taxonomy): domain Eukaryota; kingdom Metazoa; phylum Echinodermata; class Asteroidea; order Forcipulatida; family Labidiasteridae; genus Plazaster; species Plazaster borealis. The sequence continues at coordinate 2,177,634 of CM037469.1, read as the reverse complement.
GGATAGATAAAGCTAGTGGTAATGCCAATTTAGGTTGGTACATTTTCGCTAATACTAATAGGCCTACTAAGAACCAAACTACTCCTTTCTACGAGGAAGTTATTGATGCCTTTTGGAAAGCTGGTGGCAGTCTAACGTGTAACTTTTCAAGTCTTTTAGAGACACGTGACGTTCCTATTTTCAACAATTGCATTGCCACATGGGACAACACTATTTTAAAAAGTCCTGTTCTTAAATCTGCTGGTATGACCAAAGTTAAAAATGTGACCAGACAAGGTAGCCTGATTTCCTTTAAAATAGTTGCAAACAAATGTTCAATTCAAAGAATCAATGCAGGTAGAATCATGGGCAGGTTGAAAGATCATTTAGATTTCACATTAGTAAGAGAACGGAGACATGGCCCTGCTAATAATATCTGTAACTGGCTTGTTTTTCCCGACCATGATGCCAACAGTGATATCAAAATAAAGAACACAAATTCCAAATCCAACTATTCTAGATTAATTTCCAAGAAATTCATTTCGCCAAAATGTCAGAATGTTTGGCAAGAAGTCCTCTGCTACGCTCAAGATTTAAACTGGTCCATGATATGGGAAAACGGTTTCAAAAACAACCTGCTTGATCCTGAAGATAAACAGTTTTGGTATAGATTAAAACATATGATTCTCCCCACTAGAGATTTTTGTACAAAATAGGTAAAGTTTTGATGTTAAGTGTCCATTATGTGAAACTGAACCAGAATCCCATCAGCATTTGTTCATTTATTGTATCAGCACTTTAAACGCTTGGATTTTTGTCGAGTACCTTATTAGGAAATATACAGGCAACAAATACTTCTGTCTTAGCGATCAAAATAGAATTCTGGGTTATGATTTACAACCAGTTCAAGGTGTTATTGTCGTTAAAATGCTCCGCCAAATCTGGAACATCCGTTGTAAAAGAGTATTTAATAATTATAAGAACCCATCCGATATTGATATAATTTTTCAGTTCAAACTTAAGCTTAAACGGTTCTTGACCCTAGAGAAGGGCAGAATGAATCTTGAAAAGTTCAAAACTGTTTACACTCGTAACAACACCCTGTGCTCCATAAATAAAAAACCCAATTAGAATTCAATTATTAATTTTTGTTTTGGTTTGTCCTTCTTTCCTTTTAGCATATCTGTTTTCGTGCAAAACTCTTTTGTTGAGTGTGCTGTATATTTTTATTTGTATGTTAATTTAATTTGTACAAACTGTATATAGCCATAATTGTCGTTCATTTCCTTTATGGATTTGTTCTTTGTTTGTTTCTTGTAATTTTGCTATTTATTGTTTCCTTGTAGATTGTCAGTATTGATTTATTGATTGGAGTGTGAAATAAAAGGAGTAATATAACTCCACTAAATAAAAAAATATATAAAAAAATAAAAAATAAAATAAAAAAATAAATAAATAAATAAATAAATGTTTTCCCGAACCACGTGATTATGTCACGCTAAATTGTAGATATTTGTATATACATTAAAGGTATTCATTGAACTATTTAATTTTTGTTTATTATTATTGTTATTATTATTATTATTATTATTATTATTATAATTATTGTTGTTATTTTCTGAGCTACTTCATGTTACTTACTGTACCTGTATTATATTAGAAGTATTTACTGGAGTGTCTTTTAACAGTGTGCTTATTTGATGTATTGTATACTTTTGCTGATGAATGTTGAATAAACGGAGTAATAAACTCCACATCAAGAAAAAAAAAAAATAAATAAATAAATAAAATAAATAATCAATCAATTAAAAAACAGGGTTGCGTCTCTGTTGAATATGTTTCCTGTTACAGACCCCTTATTTAACGATAATTATATCAATAAAGGCTTATTAACTCAAACAAAGTTCAATGGTTCAAGTATTGTTTTTGTTATTATTGAAACCCATGGCCCGAGTGAAGACCAATCCGTCAGCCAGCCTGGACTCTAATAATGACGTATTGTCATCCACATGGGGTTGAAAAGGAAAGACAGATGGGCATTATATAAGCGGGCTCAATGTAGTTCTCGCGGAAACTAATTAACCTTTTGGACACCATCGATTATGGATATTATATACAAAATATGAAAATATAATGTTTTCTGTTGGTTACAACAATAAGGATATCTTCATCCATGGTTTACTCCGGGAGCAGCTTGGAACATTTCCCGGCCCTTTCCCTTTTTTTGCAATGACATCATCACCACTGTAAATTTTGGTTGCACCATTTTGGTAGTCAGTTTACCTATGTGCCACCCCCTGTGTAATTCACATTAGGCGGGGCGTGCGTTTATACCCCCCCCCATTATACCCGCCCACGCATTATAAATAAAAGAAACCAAATGCTTCATCCCATGGCCTTTCTGGCAGGCAAGATACTACAATGGTCTACGGGAAATAACATTTTGTGTCATAATTCACCACATAAATTCAAGAGTTATAAAATAACGGCTGAACAAGTTTTGAGATATAGATGTGCCCCTCTTTTTGCTCATAGCAAACGTTGATAAAAACACTGTGCAACCTCCAAGATTTGATGTGTTCTTCTATTGGGGTGTGTACAAATCATGCCAGGATGCAGGAAGTTGCTGTTTTGTAAACATTGGGGTGTCACAGGTTACATGGTCTATAGTGGGTTATAGTTTGTCCGTCACGTCACAGCCCATGTTTCCTGAAGACTGATTATAATACGGGACAATCCCAATGTGTTCTTGACTCACGCTATGACACGTGTGACCATCGCGAGCTCATAAGCCAAATTCAAGGTTGGGATGTACGTCTGGAATGGTACTATAAACATTGATAAGCATCATAAGGCAAAATATTGTCACATCTGCGTGCCCCCCATGTTGTGTCTTCATTGTGTTCTGATAATCTCAAAATTATTTAGTCGGGTGGAGGCCGGTGTACCTCTATACAACATTTTTGTATTTGTTTAATTAGTTTATTTGTATAATTTATTTTCTTCAATTAAAAGTTTTCGGTTGCATTGAAGCTACAGCTTCATTTATTCAAAATACTGATGTTGATGAAGGTCCGGTTTTGATCGAAACCTAAGGCCATCTCCCCTAATATCACCGGTCATCAGAATTTTCCTGTCTACAACTTAGCGGTTTTAACAGACCCCCACCAGCCGTAGTAAGAAACTTAAGTTTTCTGTTTTGGTATCCCTTCTTTGTGATCCCTTTGAGTTGCTTGTCTTTGTTTTTATTCGTTTTTACCATATCCATGTTTATCCTTTCCCCGCTCCCCACCTGAAGTTCTTTTCAGAACATCTATACCTTCCCTTAATCCTTTGCTCCTCTTTTTGCTATTAATTGGTATGTTTGTGTTTGTTTATAGTATGCCTCTGAAGAAGTTCCGGTTAGGAAAGCTAAGGCCATCGTCCCTACAAACTGTATAAAACCATAGAGAAAGGGTCCTTTCTCTATGTATATAAACATATTTATTTTAACAATATAATTTGTTTTGGGGTGCCCAACAAAATAAATAAATACAAATAAGAAATTAAATTAAATAAATAAATAAATAAATAAATAAATGCATTACAAAAATAATAATAAACATAAGTAAAAGAAAAATGATAATAAATAAATATATACACAGAATTTGTTTAGAATTGTATCAAAATGGGGGTGCTGCTACTTATCAGACATCGGTCAAGGGGCGATAATGCACCATTGAAACTGATAGGCTGAAGTTGATAAACAAAACTAACAATAATAGTAGGCCTACTTAAATTAATACTTAAAATATATGAGGACCTATTACTCCAAAGATTGGGCATCTACCCCTCTTAACAGCTCGTCTAAGTGCCCAATGGCCAGTGCACAACGTGGTAGGGGAAATTATCACCAGTAATGATTTTTTGAGAAATCACAATGAATTTTCGGGGGTGGGATTTGCACCGTCCTGTGACCTCCGGTAAAAACGAGTGCAACTCATGTGGTGACGATTTTAAGCCGACCTTGTTGTACTGGCGTTCAAAATAATGGTTGGCCGCCAACTTGAAAATGATACACATAATGGGGGGCTTTTGGGACGCGAGGTGGCAGCAGACTTACCAGGTAAATTCATTGTTCTTGGTTATGTGCGCGTGCTCAGAACAGGGTAAACCATGGAAATTTACCTGGTAAGTCTGCTGCCACCTAGCGTTGCAAAGTCTCCTATTATAGTAATGACATAACAAGAGCGCTAAAAGGGGGAGGGGGGGGGGTAGCTTAAGAACAAATGAAAATGGAAACTGCAGCTTCAATTGGCCAGAAGTGCCCCCTAAGAAAGGAACAAAATGGTGCACCCCATTGTGCCCCCTAAAATGTTACACTAGTTTCGCAATATTCCTCTCTGCCCAGCAGAGCAACGCCATTTAAAAGGATTTATGTAGAAACTGTCCACTGCAAATTTATGACGATTGCATGGGCAAAAAAAAAATGGCCATTGACACACAAGCTTACATGCAGAAACCATTCCACGTTCAGAACATTCTCTAAGACGATACGTACATTAATGAGGTATTTCTGAGAACATTGTTTGTATTTGTTCACCATGAACTCATAACGTAAACAATCGCAGTGTGTACTAGTAGAACTTGAATCTGCTGCACGCATGAGTCATTTGGGATGACGTCATTATCAGCGGAGGACGAATTTAGTCTGGTGGCCCTCTCATATACAGGGTCTTTTAGGAATAATACTAAGAAGGGTGTCCGTCTATTTCCTTGATAGGGATGTGCGTAATAAACGAAGTGCATGAAAACCACAGCACAGAAATCTGGCAGCAGAAAACAAGAATGGCTGCCGAAATTAGAACGAAACCTCAGACGAGGAGGCCAGTTTTACTCAGTAAACTAGAAGGATGTAATGGAACGGTCACAAAAGCTGTAATTATTCCGAAGGAAGATGGGGTTATCAGTGTTAGTGAAGACAGGTAAGTTATGACTCTAAAAGTGAAAGAGTACGATTGAGACAAAAACAAGGAGAGCAGTCACTCCGCATGATCAATCAGTGTTTTGCTTCATCATGGCTTTTGGCAGTCAGATCACGGGGGCAGTGGACAAATAAACAATGGAACTGTCATCGGGACAATACTTAGGTTTTCATTTTATTTCCAGTGTCCTATCCTATTATTTTGTGGTGTTAAAATAATTGTCGGTTCGTCCGTATATTGTGTGTACGTTTTCAACGTATTTTCTGTTGTTTATGTATTTACACTTACTTACACTTGTTAAACTTACAGTAGGCCTAGGCCTATTGTGTTTATTTATTTGTGTTTTCCTAAAAATAAGTTAACAAACAAAAAGCTTAATTTGTCCTTTCCCCTTGACCACTGACAAGTCGAGACCATGGTTAACATACCAAACACTGTTTTGTTAGTTGTGATTCTTCAGATGGGTTTTTTGACATTCATGACATTTGCAATGAACCCATTTTGCACAGTCATTGTTACCACACAAGTGGTCTGTCATACTTTAAATTTGCAAAACAAATCCGTTTTAAATATCCTAAATCTTAAAACTAGTGATAACAGATATATAAATCAAAAACTAAATGAATAAAACAATAGAGAGAGACAAATAGGACAGTACATAGCCTAAAACTAACAGTTCTAAATCTAAAAAGGCCTTCTCGGATTTTGAACTCAAAAATTGTGGTTCTATCACTCAATAATCAGTGACAGAACCCTTACCCTAAATTAAGATTCCGACTTAAACCTACCTTGCGGCAACCTCGTCCCCATGGTTTACTTAAAACCCTGGGAGGGAAACTCCTTACTTGGACCCTGTTTGGACAACGACTGGTGTACAAAAGTCTAACGTAAACATGTTAAGTTGTACTCATTCAGTATTCACCATGTTCACAGCCAGACTATTCTAATTTGCATACGTATCCAAAAATTTTGGACATGCAAATGATCCAATACCAGGGTGAGAGAGCGGTCAACCTCGTACTGCTCGACACACCATGGGGACGAGGTTGACCTTGCGGTTCTATCACAGAAGCTATCCCTCCTAAATTTTGAGTTCAACAATAACGATAAGAGAGAGAGAGAGAGAGAGAAGTACGGTACGTACATTAAGATGATAGACAAATTGAAAAATGATGCCATCCAATTCATTCAGCCATGGATTACCCATGGATTGCGTTTAAATTACAGCAATCTGAACATTTGCTGGACTGCGTCAGATACCTTCCGACTTCGGCTCTGTGTATTCTAGGTACAGCACAGCTCAAGAAGACTCAGCCGTCCTGAGCACTACTAATGTTTGTTATTCACATTCAATATAAGTGACTAACCAGCAGGACCAGTAAGCTTGTCATTTCACTAGTCCATCAGCTTTTGCACTTGTCAATATTTCATATTAAATAGGGATGCTTTTTAACACTGACCTAAACAGCCGGACCACTTGAAGAGATTTCTGACTGATCCTCGGGTGTTTTAACTGGCATTTTGCCTGCGTACCACTGTTAAGGGAGAATGCTATTTTCACCCATATTAGCAGTTCACACACTCTGATTTTTACATCCCTGAGGAGACATCTTTTGTTCTTTCCTTTGTCCCTGTACTTATTAACAACTTCCCATTATATACTTTGTACACAAAAATTCTTGTGGAGCACCCCAGTATTCAGAATTCCCCCATGGAGAGCTTCTGTTTTCCCTTTTTTCGTCTTGTCCTTGGTCTCCCTAGCGAATACGCAAGGTGTAGATTTGTTTTACTTTAAAACACTTTTTAAATTTACATTTCCTGACTCTTCTCACTGACTCATACTGATGACTCATGTTTAAGTCTAGACTCTTTTAAGTTGGCTGTCAGAGAGTTTACAAATTGACTCAAAGAAAACAATGTATCCAAATGAACGATAACTTCTTCAGGCATCATATTCATGAGACAGCAGGCCTGGAATGACACAGATCCCAAGGAGGCCATGACCTCTGTTGCCCCTAGGTTTGGCCTATTTTTATATATTTCTGGTAATGAAACCAAGTATGCCTCATAAGTGAACATCACTGTAGCTCGCAAGCCTGAGGAAACCAGTAAACAAGGGTGCTTTCTATATGAACCAGAAACACCGGGGTTAACCCCTACTCTTCCACGATAAGTGTTCTGGGTTCTTTTATGGCACTACTAATCCTAGTACACGGGACCTATGGCTTAATGTCCCATCATAAGGACAAAGCAATTGTGGTAAAGTAACCGAAATATAAAAACCTGCCTTGCCCCTTACAAGTTACAATAACAATCTACATTTATCGTGTGTTTGTGAAATCCATCAATAGTAAGCATGCCTGGTCTCATTTCTTAGTTTCTCTTTTTTTGCAGAACTCTTCGTGTTTGGCTGAAAAGGGATTCTGGTTTGTATTGGCCGAGCATCTGCCACACAATGCCAGGTACATAATAACGATAGTAATTGATAAGAATAATTTGGGACGCTAATCATTCTTACTTGCAGCTGAGAAACTGAATTGCGAAAGGACGTGGCTTAAACATGATCGAGCCGCAGGTATGCAAGGGCACCTTAGGCAGTCAGCCACATCGACCCATATATGACCACAGAGCACAGCCAGAGATCAGAAGTGTTTAATTTTTTTCGGAGGGAGGAAAACCAGAGAGCCAGGAGAAAAACCCTTGAGAACCAACGCACAACTCTACTCACATTGCCTTAGCTTGGGAATCAAACCAGGCCCACAGTGGTAAAGGGAGAGGGCTTTACGCACTAGCCACCTATAATGTCAACCAAAAAACTGACTACCAAAAACACTCTAGAAATATTTTACTTTTACACATAAGAATTAATGCTTATGGAAGCAGGGAAATCTACGCTTACATGACTGTATTTCACAGGTTAGCAAGGAATTTGTGCTGGTGTACGTGCGTTATTAGGTAGAAATTCGGTGCTTGCCCGGTAAGCGAACGAAGAATGGTGATCGACTGATCCCAACCGCAGAATTATGCAGTAAGCAAAGCCATGAAATTGTGCCCAGCTGTTTGATTGCAATTAATTTTGAGAGTTGATGACAAATAAACAGTACGATGACTTCTTACATTGTATCAAATAGACAAATCTAGGCCAGTACTAAAAATGAGTGTCCATATTTGCTGAAAATTTAATTGCAGCAGCACGCAAATTTATTTCAATTTGCCAATTTCCAATATTGCTACATGAAAAGGTAAAAGACAGATGAAAAGTTTGGAATCAGTGTGTCCAATAAAAACCCCAGACACCCCTCGAGCCAACACTAGGAACTTGTTCGAGAAATAACATGATCTAGACTAGTAACACTAACCATGTTTTAAAACTTGTTTTCCTCAAATTTTAGCCTCCTGCTCAACGTTAGAGTTCAGCCCACAGACGAGACGACTTTTCGTTGGTATGGAGAATGGCGTTATATCTGAATTCAGTCTGGCAGAAGACTACAACAGTCTGAGAACAAGACGGGACTACCTTGGTAATGAAAAACAAAATTTTGTAGCTCAAAATTGTTACTTGACCAGAATTTATTTTACAAGAATCAAAGTGAGTTGAACAAGCACTCAGAGAAGATCTATTTCATTTGTGTTTACGTGTAAGTGTACTTCGATACTCTTCAAGGAGAATTGAAAAATAGTTATCACATTCGCAGTCAAAATTTTTTCACAAAGATATTACACATTGAGGTATTTTATTCAATTGAAAAACACAAGACCACTGGGCTTGGCCCATTGTGAGTCTATTAGCCCGACGCTAAAATCACAGGCCTGCGGTCCAGTTTGCGTACACACATTCACAGACACGGCCTAATATCACAGTCCATAATGGTCTGACATTGTCCCTGATGTAGTTCCTTGAATAATTCTTTTTCTCCTTTTGTCTTTGCAGCTCATCAGAGTCGTGTAACCGATGTGTCCTTCTCCATGCTGACAGAGCTTGTCTTGAGCGTTGGTAGAGACAAGTTCTTCCAGTGGCACTGTAGCGAATCAGGGAGGCGTCTTGGCGGGTACAAACTGGAAGCATGGGGAACAGCTCTACAGTATCCTTTCATTAGGATTCTCAGGATATTTCCTGATCTCAGGATTTGTTAAAAGTCCTCTTTTGCCTCTGAACTTTTATATAATAATAATATTCTTATATAGCACACCTTTCTGAAGCAATAATGGTTAAGTGTCTTGCTTAAGGATACAAGTGTGTAGACAAGAACTCGAACCCACAATCTGTTGATCAGAAACACCAGAGCTTGAGTCCAGTGCTCTTAACAGCTCGACCATTGACATAAGAACTTACCCTTGATGGAAGATAAGTGTAGATGTATTCTGTTCTAGATAATTCCCAATTTCTAGTTTTTCGATTGTTAGTTTTGAGAGTTTGTGAAGTCCACTAAAAAATGCATCACCTTGGAAGTATATGATGCCGCTTGTCTCAACTTACAGGAGACCACTACCTTTTTTCAGGATCCTTTTGCTATCCTACCTTTGTTTTATTTCAGCTTAAGACACCTTTTTACAATTTCCACGTGAGGTCTTGGCATTAATTTGAAAAATATGAATAAAACATAAAAAAGGAGAACAGATATCAGAGAGGATTTCTTTAACTTAAAGTTGAAAGATTTGATGAAGAAACCAAACACGCTTTCATCGCAGACTACGCTGGCCAAATCACCGTCTTGAAAGTGATGGACAACGGTCACCAAGTGATTACAACTCTCAAAGGACATTCTGGTAGGTGTAATAGACCATGTGACAAGTTGTTACACTTCACTGCCTGCCCACTCTTTCAATAGACCCCTTGCATTGGCCACCATCGTTGTAGCCTGTACATCTGACGTCCGCTTCCGAGGCGCGTGATTAATGCCAGATACCTGCCTGACCGGATTCTGCCAAATGTACCTTTGACCTCGTACTCATTTCACACGGACATTCGCAGTCAATTCACCCAAACATGTACACATATTACATGTACATAGTGAATAATACAACATAACATGCATATACAAACATTATGCACACGCTGCATGCAGACGATCGAAAGTGCAAGCTGACAAACTACATCTCGGACCAATCATAACACAGATATGGAAAGCCTATGTCACTGCACGTTTATCTAATGAAGTCATTGTATCCAATGAAATCGTTGGGCCTGTAAGACCAGTGCCTGTATTTATCCTTGTGGATAGAGACAGGGGACCAGTCTACCATCGTGGCTGAGGTCAAACAATGACCTGAGTGAGGGTGCTGTTTGGGTCTTGTGATAACATATGCAAGGGGTCTATTTCTGCTCTCTGTTTTTAGCCTAACAACATGAAAAAGGTTTTATCTTGCCTCCAAAAATCGGTTACAAGCTGGTTTGTTGGGTTGTTATCATTAGGTTTTTTTTTATTTTCAGTAGAGTTTTGCCAATAGTTTTTTTGGGAACATTTAAAAGAAATTAGTACCATATACGAAGAAAACAAATTGTAAACTATCTTGCAAGTTGTAAAATTTTAAGGTAGACCACCTTTTGGAGACGGTAGCTTGGCTCTGTGCTTCTCTGGTCTTTTTTTTTTCTTTTTCTTGAAAAATCACAGCATTTTGTGACAAAGCTATTCTGAGGATAGACGAACCATTGATGCTTGGACCAAGTTGAAAGCGAGTATTTTTTTGTTATTTGTATTAAAGGTTATATGCCATTGATGTGTTTTGTTTGTAATTTTAGGAAGCACTCGCTGTCTTGCCTGGGATGCGGAGAATAAACTTCTCTTTTCAGGGAGTTTCGATCAATCAATCATAGTATGGGACATTGGTGGGCAAAAGGGAACAGCCTTTGAACTCCAGGGTCACATGTGAGTATACGTTTGTTTACAACAACGTAATTCCTTCATTACATTAAACTGACATCTAGCTTACAAACTACGATATTATGTCAGATTGACGCCCATTTTCAAAATTTTCTTTCCTTCTATGGTATTGTGCACTACCTTTCTGTGTAACAGGTTTCAACAGCTTAATAATCCAGCCAAAAAAAGTACACGTTATTGGGTAGTGTCATACTCCAGGAAAAAATCACCACAACGATCAAGGACACAATTCCACTTCCGTAAATTACACACCTTGAGCAAGACCCACACTTTGATGGAGAGCTAGTCTTGACAATTAAATGAAGTGGTCTGAACATTACTAAACAGCATCTATTTCTTTAATTGTTTGTTTTTCTTTTTTTACAGGGGGAAAGTAGAGGCAGTGTGTTATTCCTCCAGAAGTAAACAGCTCTTCTCAGCAGGAGACGATAACAATATCGTTGTCTGGAATATGGCCGGAAAAAGGCAAGAGGTAGGTACAAAACTTACAACCTGGAGGAATTTTCTTAAGGGAATGAAACGTGAAATGCTACCAAACATTTCTATCTTGAAAGTTTCCAATTATGTGTATATGTTTAAGCGTTACATACATTGTACGGAACTCGGACCTGAGGACAGAAGAGGTCCACACAATGGAGGGACTTGAAACACTCTGTGGACTTACACACATCCACACAGTGTTTGTTACATTGTTGAATTATTACTCTCACCGAGTTATTGCAGACACGCGCCCTTCCTCCATATCATATCTATGGAGAGTGCCCACGCGCGCGCTGTACTGGGCGAGAGTTCATAATTCCATGTACAACCACAGGCCCGCTTTGATCATGACGACACGGCCCCTATAAGTGCACAGAACTTAGGAATGTCCACAGAGTGTATGCAACACAGAGCTGTGTGTTTGTATGATGTTTAAGTTGAGTATTTTTGTATGAATTATTTGCAACAGACTCCTGAGTGGGAAGAGAGTGATACATGCCAGAAATGCAAGAGTCCCTTCTTCTGGAACTTCAAAGAAATGTGGACAGCTAAGACTATTGGTGTAAGACAGGTATGCCGTACAAGGTTCTTCCGTTCATCCTTTTATCCGCAGTCCAAAAGATGCCATTTGATATCAGACATATGTAAAACTGCTCGTACCTGATGTAGGACCGGTATCAAGGGTAGTCTTCCATAAATATAAATTATCTTCAAGTATATGCATAGAGGGCAATGTGGTTCACTTATTCAGCGGAAAAGGCAATAATATAAAGTAAGAGTACAATTGCAAGATGAGAACATACTCAGCTGGCTTGTGTCAAATTGAAAGAAACATCAGGAGGAAAAATCATGTTAACACTGTAGCATCCTCTGCCTATTACCTAAGGCCACAGAGAAAACATCTTGGTTTTGTATCCAGTGGGATAACTAGAGGGTTACACCCCTCTTGCACCCCCCCCCTCCCAAATGAGATTGGTTATGCCACTGTTTGTATCCCAGACACAGAAACAAAGACAAGCTGAAGAACATGTTATGATTCTGAGCCTGAAACTCCACAGAGGCAATGGAGGGAAATTTGCCTTCATGCCCCATGTAATTTCCCTGGTGCCCCTTGACATGTTCCAGTATAAATTCAACATAGAATTACCCTTTACTGAGGACACAATGCCTTAAATCAACTGTCAAGTACATGTATTGCCTCAAATTTTCTCATACATGTTCTTTTTACATTCAAACATTTCTCAGCATCACTGTAGGAAGTGCGGACAAGCGCTGTGTGACAAATGCACCCCAGAACGATCAACATTACCCTTGCTTGGTTTTGAGTTTGAAGTACGCATTTGCAAGAACTGTTTTGATAATCTCACAGATGAAGAGTAAGTACTTGAAATGACCAGCTCCGACAACGGTGATTGTAAACTCAGCGTTTTATTTTTGTAAGCGCTCACCTCTAACCACTATGGCCCTGGTTAGATTCCCGACTAGTGCCATAAGTAGTACAGCTGTGCGTTGGTCCTATTCTATGCCACAAGGGTTTTTCTTCGGTTTTCTCAGTTTTCTTCCCGCCAGAAAAAAATGAAAACACTTTCAATCTCTGACTTCGTTCTGTAGTCATATGTCATATTAAATGAGTCGATGTTGGTGGGTGGCTGCTGAAAGCCATTACACACCCGCGGCTTGACCACATTGTAACCTTGTCCTTCGCAATTCAGCTTCGAGTATTGATGACCAACCTCCCAAGTATGTTATACTGATTGAGGTTTCTAAAGGCAGTGGCATTTTCTGTGGAAACTTTTTTGTTTTGTAGTTTTTACAACATATGCAAGCTAACACCTACAGGGCGCGATTGTGGGGAAACAATCTACAAGACTGCAGAGCTTGTAGCTCAACATTTTTACTGGACCAGAAATGGTTGTACAAGACCAGAATCAAAATGAGAAAAAACAATCTTTCTGAGTCATGATACACATGCATTTAACTGTTTTTAAGCACTAAGACATGTAAGAGGAGATTTATCTCATCTGTCTTTTGTGGGTACTAAGTATACTTCATTACTCAACAGAATTGAAAGGTATTTTCCAGACTTGAGGTCAACATTTGAACATAAGTTGTTTCTGTTCAAGATATTACACAGCGAGGTATTGTTAATCAATTGTAAAACACAAGACTGCCTGACTTGTCTGGTCATAAGTTTACTGGCCCGACACTTAAACCACTGGTCTCGGGCCTGCAGTCCAGTGTAAAATTCGAGCCCTGGGCCCAATTTTATAAAGCTGTTAAGCAGATAATTCTGCTTAGCAACTATCTTTGCTAAGCAAGAATTAAGTGGGGTACCAGTCGCAGCAATGTAAACTATATGGTATTTTGGCTGGTAATCTATTTCTGCTAAGCAATATATTTCTGTGCTCAGCAAGTTTTTATGTTTACACCCTTTATAAAATTGGGCCCTGATCTACATGTAATTGAAGTAAGAATTGCATAAGGGAAAAAGAGATTTATAGTCACAGCAGGGTAGTATAAACAAACTCTGGGACAGAGCGGTCAAACACCGGGAAAGAAACTGAACATCCATGCATCCCGACAAGAAAACCCAGACCGGCTGACCGGGACAAATCTCCCGGAAATAACCCGGGAATAGTTTTGATAAGATGCCTAAGTACATGAGAAGTTCAACGCTTGAAACACTTAGGAGCGACTGGACGCGCTGAAAGTTGAAAGATCAACTGTAGCAGTTGTTCGGAACGACTCTGGAGCGTCTTGGTTTCAGACGTCAATCTTATCATGAGCCGAAGCTAATGTAAATATTATGTTAAATTCGTCTGTCTCAAACCAACATTTATTTGGGTCGACCTAGAGTCGCCCCTAATCTATTTGGTTCGGCGCGACTCTGGAGCGCCTGTCTGAATTGGATGTTACGTATCTATAGCTGCTATGTATGTTTCCACTAGAAGTTAACCTTAGTCTTGCTACATTTAGCTCTACTGATGCATCAATTGTTTTTGTTTCTCCTTCATACAGTCGAGCCCCAATGGCGTCTTTCTACGATGGCAAACATTGCGTCATATCAATGCATCTTGATGATGTCAAAGGACAACTTGTCACATGCGGTACCGATAAAGTCATTAAGGTTAGTTCAAATTACCTACTTTCAGCAGAGTATTGACATTTGATATGATGTTAGGAGGGGGGCTGCATTGGGGAGGGAGGTGGTTGGCAATCGGAATATTTGAATGGACAATTTTTCTGGCCGAGGCATAAGCGTCTCCACAAACATTGAGCAGCAAGTGCCCAGTGATTTGGTCAAACCAGCTCCAAAACTAGGGGTAACATTTTAGGGGGACCCAGGGGGGTGGACCATTTTTTTCCAGGGGGGGGGCACTTTTGTTCAATTAAAACTGTAGTTTCCATTTGTATATTTTTTAAACAAGTCCCTCTGTAGTGCTCTCTTTATGTTATTGCTACTTTTTGTAAGATAAGCTTCCAATTGAGGTAAAAACAAATACATTGCCTGCATGTGTAAGTCAAACAAAATGGTTTTAAATCACTGAATATTCTACATAAAAGCCCCCCCCCCAGTTACACTACTGGGTCAAACACTAAACCCATGGCAAGCATTTTCCAACAGCTAAAATGTAATTCTTGATTACTTCACGTTTACAGCTTTGGGACGTCTCAACGGTAATCCAGTGAGGAGCAGCGCCCTCTGTTGACTGATAAGTAAAAATAGCACACTATTCTCAATTTAATGGTCAATATTGATTGACTAAAAGGATGAAGGCTCTGAATAACAGGTTCATAAAACTGTAATTTAAGATCTTGTAAGTGGAAAGAGTTTAATTGACAAACACTTGGCTTCCAATATGAAAGGGAGCCATGATTTAGTTTTTCTCACATCTGATTTCACCTTGAAAATAATTTAAATCGCAACAACTGTTTTAAAAGGATCAAGTAAATGTACTAGATTTAAAGTTCTTAATAAAACCTAAAGGGTATGGACATGATTGGTGAGAGTGAAACTATAAATGTTCACAGATTTGTACAAGACTTACATGGTGTAAAGATGGTCATGGAGGAAAATTTCCCTAGAAATATTTTGGCTTGAAATGCTATAGTTTTTGAGAAATGGGTACAACAATTAGTTTTGATCTCACAAGGCCAAAACCGGATGTTTGAAAAAACAAAAGAGTAGGGTTTGTGGTATTTTTTCTTCTTTTTCTCATGACTTCGATGATCGATTGAGCTATAACTTTCACATTGTTTGTTATTTCTTGTATATATTGGGTTACAAAAAAGTGCAGATACTGGTCTTTGACAATGTCGTGGCCGGACAGTCTAGTTCATCGGACCCAAGCTCTGGTGTTGTCAGCAGCAGAGTGTGGGTTCGATACCCGGTCATGACACTTGTGCCCTTGAGCAAGGCACTTATCCATAATTGTTTCGTAAAAGGTTGGAGGTAGTGCATTCTGCTCTTACCAGCCAGGCCCTACTGGATGATACCCATGCCTACATCCTTAAGGACTGTTAAGGGGGTTACCCTGTTTCAGCCCCAGGAGTAGGTTGCAACGTGCCCCTGGTGGCAGTTGATTTGGGTCGATAACCCAAATCGGTTAAGTGTAGCCCTCATCTTGAAATGGCCGTCCGGCCTTGTGAAGTTAGACGATCTCTCATAGCCAAGACCCACTAGCCAGTAGTTCCCCTTTCCTGTAGGATTAGCTAATTTAGTAACTCAAAGAGGAGACACTTTATCGGAACCCACCATAGATATTATTTTACTAGTCTTTGTCTTAAAAAGTGAAATGAAGGGCTGCTAACTAAATTTCAATTTTTGTATTATTATTTTCAATATTATTATTGTTAACATTATTTTTGTGGGGAGCTCTTATTATTTTTGTTTCCAACATGCAAGGGTCTCAAATTGACATGTCCAAAGCCACTTTACGTGGGAAAATGCTTTCTTCAAATTAGAATATGGAAAAAGTAGGGCATACAATATAAAATGATGACAAGTGTTTTAAAAAAATGCATTGGGGGGGGGGGGTTGGCGTCTGGGGATATATATATTTTTTAAGTGATGAAGCTTATAACAATAATTGGTAGACATTACCGCCCAAAATTAACCTAAAAAACCATGTCTTTAAATCAGTGTTTATGTTTGTAAGCTACCTTCTATGTACCATGTGACCTTTGACATTACATGTTTACAAAAGAGTCACAGACTTCCTGTAGGCACAGCTCACTGGAGGAAAATGCAAAAATCTTGCATTTTATGGAGATTGCACTGTACGACTTCTCATCAACTTTTGATATGAAGAAAGGGGGCACATACATGTATCAAAACTTGTACAGCTACAGCTGTTGTTTTTATAACTCTTGATTTAATGTGGAAATTATTACATAAAATCTACAATTTCCTGATATGATCAGTGTAGTATCTTGCCTGCCAAAAAGGCCCTGGAATGTACACGATCACTCATTTTGTAAACAAGGGATACAGTTCTGTAACACTAAACACCTTAGACATGACTTTACCACTGTAAAAAGTATTTAACTCTAATCACTAAGTGATATCATGAATTCAATACCTCTGTTAACGTTACACTCCTTGTAATTAAATTTCTAAGTTCACACAGTAAGAGCGAGAATGAAATTGTAAATATTCTGCCCTGATAGGGCTGTCAAATTAGCCATGAATTATGCTAATTATCTTCATGCATGTGTACAACACTATTGGTTGGCAAACGCCATAGAGTTGTGCACTAGGCAGACGCACAAACGCAAATGCGTCACGCCACCATCAGTTTCTTACAAAAAGGCGTCATGTACCCCTCATTTTGCCAAGCAGTAGTGTGAGTCACACGCGTGATTTGCAATTTACATATTTCATGGGAAAGATCTACTGAGAGAGTATTGATATTAAATTCTATAAACTAGATTGTTTATTTTGGCACAATATGTGTTTTAGGAAATGAGGCAAAAGACTTGCCATAATAGCCGTTACGCAAAACAATGCTACTAAATTATTTCTTCAGTGTAAACTTTCCGCTAAGCATGCTATATGTACACTAACCCTGGTAGGACGCCTGTTTGGCGCATTGATACGCATTGCACTGCACTGTTGCATTGATATGCGTTGCCGCAATGCACTGCGCTGACGTGTTGCTCCGTCGCGTTTGTATGCAATGGAGGAGTCCAACCTGGGCCCAAGTTCATAAAGCTGTTAAGCAGAAAACTCAAAAAAATGAGTGGGGCACCAGTCACAACATTGTAAATGTTAAGAAATTTTGGCTGGTAGCAGTTTCTGCTAAGCAGTTTTTGTGTGTGCTTAGCTACATACTTTTCCCAGTTAGAGTGTATTGAGGAGACTGATTGGACTTACTGGCAGGGTTCAACTTTTTCAATCTTGTTATATTTATTTTGTAATTTGGTTTAAATTATTATTATGGTTATGTGCTAAACCGAAATGTACTGCAGGCATCACAGAATAGAATAAAGGGACAGCACTGTTGATATTTTTCAAATATCAAAGGTAAATAGTTCAAAACATGTTTTGCTCTGCTTTTGCATAATGTATAAATATGTGTATTAAAGGTGATCATTTTCGGGTTTTTTGTTGTTTACCCTTACACCGATGTGTTAAACAAAATAAAATAACAATTATAATATTCTTTATCCCAATTGCAAAATTAACATACAATATTGAAGGTATTGTACAGGATTGGTAAGGACAAAATACATCATTGTTTATTTTTAGTCTGAAAGCTTACTGATTATGAAGGTCATACTAGTCTGAAAGCTTACTGAGAATGAAGTTCATACTAGAACCATTTTGTGTTTAATATTTCCCTCTGAAGTGAAGTCGTATTCAAGGAAACTGTAACTGAAAACCTGGGGGGGGGGGGAAGGGGAAAAAATAGGACAATGTAGAGAAAATGCTGAAAATTGTGCTTTGTTTTTCACAATGTTCTCCTAACTCACAAAATGGATTAAACCCAAATTTTCACAGGTTTGTGATTTCATCTATGTGGTTGATAACAGTCTGCGATTGTTCAGCTCTACTAATTCTGTATATAATACCTTTAAAGGCACTGAACACGTTTTGAAATTGTCAAAGACCAGTGTTCTCACTTGGTGTATCCCAACATATGCATAAAATAACAAGCCTGTGAAAATTTGGGCTCAATTGGTCATCGAAGTTGCAAGAAAATGATGAAAGAAAAAAAAACTTGTTGTACAAATTTGTGTGCTTTCAGAAAGGAATAAAAACTTCTTGCAAGAAGTTTTTATTATTTTAGTGAGAAATTACCTCTTTTCTCAAAAACTACGTTACTTCAGAGGGAGTCGTTTCCTACAATGTTTTATACTATCAACAGCTCTCCGTTGCTTGTTACCAAGTAAGTTTTTATGCTAATGTTTTTTTTTGAGTCATTACCAAACGTGTACGATACCGGGTGTTAGCCGCATGCAGTCATTGCCGCGAACGAGCGGGAAGTTTGTCTAAGACAAGGAATCCAACTTCTCAGTTTAGGGGTTTTGTTTTGAGATGTCAAGGTCATGACTACGACATTGGTAAATTACCTCTTTTTTTTGTTTTTAGTCATTATGTTTAGTAATATTGAGGACTGCAATACGTAATTATTTGTTTTCATTTCTGCATGTAGAGGTAATATTGAAAGCTTGTAAATAAAGAAAAATCTATGATGTAAACGCTATAATTATCATCATGTAATATATACAGAATGACATGTCCGATGTTTGGATCCTGATAGCCTTGTCTGCAATTAGATTTCTGACTTTTGACCTTCTTTAGATATCTTGCAATTAAACAAGCAGCACCTTGTAAGCCAATATATGGTCTGTCCCGTAACACAACGATCTCAAAAAATGTGTTAAAGGTATTATACAGGTTTACTAGAGCTGACAAAATAGTCGCAGACAATGGTCATGTTTTGTGTGATCAACAATATACATGAAGTAATAAACTTGTGAAAATCTGGGCTTAATCCGCTGTGTGAGTCAGAAGCAAATAGTGAAAAAAAAACATGCACAATTTCCAGCAAGCGAACACACTGTCCTTAATTAAGTTTGTAACAACCGAAATCAGCTGTTGCGTGTTTTTTTTTTTTTTTTTTAGGTTTTCAGATACAGTTTTCTCGAATGTGACTTTATTTCAGTTACAGTATAAACTTCATAATCAGTCAGCTTTGAGACTAAAATTAAGCAATGTTTTTTATCCTTACCAATCCTGTATAATACCTTTAAATACATGTACTTCTCTTTGTTCAAGCGCCTTTTGAGTACCTTACGTGCGCTATATATTAGGACTACGTTGTTATTATTAAAACAGGTGTGCACATAATTAAAGGGACTCGCCCAAAACGGTCAGAATGAAATTCAATGTTATGTATACATTAACTAAGGAAAGGTTATTTTTTCCACTGTTATTATCACACATTTGCCAGCGTCCATCTATAAGGTTCCCCGTGTATCTAAAACTAATGCGAAGATGTGTTTTGCCACACGGGGAAGATTCAGACTTGTTATAATTTTAATTTTATAACATGACGAATCGGCTGTTAATTTGCAACTAATGATCCAGATATGTGTAAATATTACTATTTTGCCTTCACACTAAAGAGACGCAAAGTTGAACTCAAAGTTTCAGGAGATGTCAGAGCAAAATATCGGTAGTTCTTCAATTAATGTTTTAAACCATGCATTTTTCTTCAAGTGCAAAATATGCCTTTGCGAAAGAAACTCAAAACTAAAGGCCGGTAGTTAGGCCTACAGTATACTGCTAATGTTCATAGATATGATTAGTATAATGATAGAAATTCTTCAAAAGATATTTATGTTAATTGTAAGTATGTAATGGAACTGAAGCAGAAGGAATTAAATATATTGTCTATAACAATCACTAAATGACACTAATTTGTATGGCTGAAGCTTGCTTGTTCTCTGGATTGGCTGTGGTTGTTTAGGCTATCGTCAGGAAAGAGACCTGTGAGTTGTTAGAGTTTTTAATTGATCTTCCAGCACCTTCAGATTGTCATTGTATTTTGTGTATAATATAGAGAAGAAGATGCCATGACAGAGAAGAAAGGCAGTACATGAACAAACAGCAACATTCAGGAAGGTTTTTTTTTCTACAGACCAGAAGATTACTGCTCTATACGCACAGTTTTCGGCGATATCTCAAAAACGCGACCACCTTTGTGAAATGAAATTTTCACAAGTTTTATTTACATTTACATATAGGATTAGAACAATCGAACGGTTCCAAACACCAAACGTATACTTTCCCTTTAATCTTCAGGTGTTTTTGCATTTCCAGTGAACATTTCCCACCATTATCTATCAATTACACTACCTCAATAATTGAATCGTATTTTTACTGTTTTTTGCTTACTGTTATGACTTATCTACTGCTACAATTAATAAAGTCGGCAAAAATACTCGTTATGCCTATATCACAGTATGCCTCATGATCCCCCCCCCAAAAAAAAAAAAAAAAAATTCAGACTGGCCAATGGAAACAGTTAGTTACGTAAATCGGGGTCAAATGTCACCCATGACAAAGACTTCTTCGCAAGCCTTTCATCAAAAATACATGTAATGATGTTAACAAAACTTTCAAAGTTGCACCTGGCCACATACCAGCGGACAATAGTCAAGTTATCAGTAAGTGGGCCTAATGCGGAAGCGTGCGTATGCCCACATGTACATTGTGTGTATGTTTCAGTATAAACATGGCGGCACCAAATTTTATATCTGGTGTCCAAGACAATATTATGGGGGGAGGGGGATAATAACACCATCATTTCAATACGATTATTTCCGTGCTATTAGTGAGTCGATATCGTTCCGGTTTTTACAATCATGCGAAAAGAAGAAATGTCGAGCGAGAGTTTCAACCGGTGATGGCCTCGTTTCGACAGCAAAGATTGCCCACGGACTGGGAGGAAATTTCGGCACACGCACGGCAACAGTTTGTTCAAAAATACATACTTTTCCGTAAGTTTGTGGCTACGATAATTACTTTTAATGAATACAATAAGTTACACGAATTTGAGACCAGTACATTAGATCAGTCAACTTTTGAAAATATCTGTTTTGGTGTAATTTTAACACATTTTTGTTGAACAAGTTTAGAGGACCCCTTGACATGCTTGGTTCACATGACATGACAAGACATTACAGCCATGATGTACCGTACCGTAACAACAAGGCATCCATTTTAAGGAAAATTTGTCCACACAAGTTGTTGTGTTTGTAAGCGATTTGTTCTTACCCTGGTTGTCTTTCGGCACTTTCAGTCCAGTGGGTAGAGTAATCAGTCTGTTGCACTCCCTTGGAGAAAAACAGGACGGTCCACAAAGTGTAAAATCCACAAAAATTCAGCATCTACATCCACAAGGTTTCCGGTTTGTCCTCGAGAAAATGCAATGGCGGCAGCAAGTGTGTGTGGAGAAACAGTAACGTGGTTAATTTGTACACATGGGCCATTGGACCGGTGTACATTTAGACATATTTCTACGCCCCTCAAATTTTCTCTCATTCTAAACAGTTTGTTTGAAATTAAACACAACGTTTAACTTACAAAAAGTATCCACTTAACTGTAGAGAGATTTCACTCTTCATTTGCAGTCAATGTTGGTTTTAAATGGTTTTGATTACACTTTGTGAACTATTTTGTTGCTACGCATTGTGGAGGGGTCGCGGTCCACAAACTACTCTGTGGTCAAGCGCAGTGCTAATTGGTCATTATCAACTGGTCATTTGCATACGGTAGTAAACATTACCTTATATGGTCATGTCGAATTCGTTGTTGCTGTCTTTCCCATCACGCCTTGTGCCAAGTTGACAAAACAAATTTCCCGCCACTTACCTCTTGAAATTGAACGTTTGGCAGACGGCACATGTTACACCATGATGAAGTTTGTAAATTGCATTACCAGAAAAAGAACAACACAATGTTTGTGATTCCAAGTGACGTAAAAAAGGGGGGGGGGCTCGGGGGGGGGGGGCTCCAAACCCTTGTCCCCTCTGCAATGGTGGAAATGATAGACGCGCATTTTGAGGAGGCACGTTCAACGTCTGCTAGGGGTCAATACTAATGCTTTTTGACACCTTGCACCAGCGTCATGGCCCAATTTCAGAGAGCTGCTAAGCACAACAATTTGCTTAGCATGAAATTTCTTCCTTGATAAAAACAGGATTACCAACCAAATTTCCACGTGATTTTCAGGATAAGCAAACAACAGCTGAATACCAGTAACAAGCAATATGCAACACATGGAAATTTGGTTGGTAATCCTGTTTTTATCAAGGAAGAAATTTCATGCTAAGCAAATTGTTGTGCTTAGCAGCTCTATGAAATTGGGCCCACTGTCTGTCACGTTCACCAATTTTGGTAGTCAAAATGCGCGCGCGTACAAATTATAGTAAGCCTGTAAACGCTACGTCGCCTAAATGCCCAATACACTGAAAACACATGGGGACATCGACTCTCAAATGCCACAACCGAGATTATTGTGAAGATGACGTCAGGTATTAGGTCATTAATAACAATAGCAGTATTTAGTTTTAAAGGCACTGTACACGTTTGGTAATTACTCAAAATATATATTAGCATAAAAACTGACTTGGTAACGAGCAACAGAGAGCTGTTGAAAGTATAAAACATTGTGAGAAACGATTCCCTCTGAAGTCACTAAAATAATAATAAAAATTCTTGCAAGAAGCCTTTTATTCCTATCTGAAAGCACACAAACTTGTACAACAAGGGTGTTTTTTCTTTCATCATTTTCTTGCAACTTCGATGACCAATTGAGCCCAAATTTTCACAGGCTTGTTATTCGATGCATATGTTGGGATACACCAAGTGAGAACACTGGTCTTTGACAATTACCAAACGTGTTCAGTGCCTTTACCCACCTGAAATTGGGAAAGAGGGAAAACAAATTCCTCCTTATTGCATAAAATCCATTTCATGTTAACTCAGTCTTCAACACTGTATACAATGATGGCAATGAAACTGTACGGTAGTTAATGATATATTTTCCTCTTCCATCAGTAAGCTTTATTATTTCACACACAGCCAAATTCGTCTTCTTTTGTATCAGTTAACATTTATAATAAGTCAGAAGGTTGGTAGGAAGGGTGGGTTTGGTGTAAATTCTGATAGAGGTATGCAGTTTGCACCCCCTTGAAGTAAGCAACTGGTTTTGTTCTGATGAAATAAAGACTTCAAAGGAAATTGACAAAGTGCAAAAGACAAACTCTACAAGGAGCTGGAGATTATTGCAGATTTGACTGCAAAAAAGGTGAAAGGAAAATAACCTGATTTAAAAGAGCCAAATTTATGAGGAACATACAATTATATTCATACACATTTTCAGAACAAATTTAATAGAGTTACCATACCGTTATAATAATTTAAAAAGCTGTAAAGAATTTTAAAAAAATTAAATGTGTTACTATTTTCTAATACTAATACTTATCCACCTTAAAAGCTAACCCCAAATTTTGCTCAGCTGTGGCGGAGCATAAAATGTGTATTCACACAAAGCAAAACACCACCTGAATGGTAACTTTAAAGGGGCTACCATGACAAGCTTAATACTCGACAATTATTTCTTTCATCTATATTCCATGTTTGACCATTCCAACCCCTTTCTGCACGAATACCTCAGCAAACAAGCACTTTGCAAATTTAAGATTATGTGCATTCACTTCAACTGTTACCCACTTTTCACTTCCAAGTTGTTTAAATATAATACTGTTCAAGAACATTTTGACAATAAAGCACATTTTTTCAAGCATTTGGCTTCCTACTCTTGTTATAATTTTTTTCAGGAGGCTGTCAAACCAGTTAAAACCACTCAACAGCAATGGTTGTGTATGGTGGCACAAATATGCACAGAACTGCAGAGAGTTATATGTGTCATGTGTAGATGCAGTCACCACATGATATCATATTGCAGGCTGGCATAGTGCATCTATAATTCAAAAACCACAGTGGATGATATTGAATGGTCAGACAGTAGGAGGGTTGACTGCCTACTGTGTAGATGCATTCACCCCTTGATATCATACTGCAGGCTGGCATAGTGCACCTATATCATTCAAAACCCACAGTGGATGATATTGAATGGTCAGACAGTAGGAGGGTTGACTGTGTACTGTGCTATGCATTCACCACTTGATATCATACGCAGGCTGGCATAGTGCACCTATCACTCAAAACCACAGTGGATGACTGGTCAGACAGTAAGAGGGTTAATGTTAAAATGCATACATCATTTCACAATGTTTACTTAATAAATTATGAGTACAGTTTTTGACAGATTTCTCACAGGTTCCAGTTTGATTTTGATTAGTTTTAGTCACCTTACTAATCAAATTATCTGACAACAGGCTCATCTATTTGATGAGCAAACAAATCAAGTTTTAAAGTTCGACATGAGGTGCTTGGTTTTGGCATGATGGGTCCACTTTGTGATAATGTGCATCATACTCAATGACGTAGCCAGTAGGGGGCAGGGAGATCCCCTCCCCCAGCACCCTCCCCCTCATGCCTCCCCCCCCCCAATTGAGATTTAAAAAAATGCACAAATGATTGGTTTGATGTATGAAGAGCCCCTCTCCCTCAATTATGTTTCTGCCGCCGCAGCCTCCCCCACCCCCCCCCACCACTTCCACAAATGCAAATGTCTGGTTCAGCCACCGATCATACTTCTACCTACAAATCGTATACAGTCTCTGACGATTTAAATTAAATTAATAGCAAAACCAAATGTATCATACAGTTAAAATATTTATAATTCAGATTCGATCTGCAGCATTTGAGTTGCATAATAATATTTCTGCTCCTATTCCAGCTGTTCATTTGTCCTGAGCAAAGATTGTAGCAGTTTCAGGCAAGTGGACAAAATCAGATGGAGTGCAAAGACAGCTGTTTGATCAATTCCTTTAAATGGATTGTATACGTTTGGTAATTGGAACTCACTGTTTGTTTCAATCCTATATAGTTGTAGATATATACCATAAAACTAACCTGTGCAAATTTAATTTCAAAAGGTGGTAGCGTTTTTGTTGTCGAAAATCTGGAGCGGTTATGTCCACGCAGGAAGAATAATCTGCATTGGAATACACAATCTGAGAAACGTTTCTGATAGAAACGCTTCTCAGATTCAAATTTGTTTGGATAAAAACTGATACATTTTGTCATAACCACTTTACTTCAAAGTGATTTGTTTCTCAAAAGGCTTTCTTCAAGCAGAAGCTGCTGTACTTCCTACCAAGTAAGTTTTTATTGCCATTAATTTTATGAGTAATAACCAAACGTATACAGACCCTTTAAGCTAAAAAAATTACAAATGTGCATGTCACTTCCCTTTAACCATTAATACTTCACTCTTACCTGGAATACAAATGATTTTTGTTTGCATATTGCTTTTGTTGGGTACATGTTGTTGTGCCAGTGCAAAAACGTTGTATCTCGATTTTGCAAAAATTGTTTTATCTCGCGAAGAAATGCTCCGTCCCAAAACGTTATAATCTCAGCGCGTGCTTGTTTTTGTGTGTACATCGGGCTGTTTTAAGTGAGATACAACATAGTGCTATTTTAGGAGATACAACAATTTTGCACTGAGTGCAAAAATGTTGTATCACGATTTTGCAAAAACGTTGTATCTGGCGAAAAAATGCTCCGTCCAAAAACGTTGTATCACGGCGCGTACTTGTTTTTGTGTGTACCTAGGGCTATTTTAAGCGAGATACAACATTTTGACAATTTCAAACTCATGCGTAGCTAGGTGCTATTTTAGGAGATACAACAATTTTGCACTGACACAGCGATGTATCAGAAGTTTCTTTGATTTAAATAGCGTCAAATTTCATAAGCATTTTTGGCTTGCTGGTATTTTGTTGATATAGCGATATAATTCAAACAGATCCAATGTTAATTTCAAAAACCTTTCAAGGCGAGCTTTGGCAACTTCTCAATCTAGAAGTGCTGTGATGTCATGTCCGCAGTATAACCATTGTAACAAGACCTGCATTGGAGATGAACAATTAATAAATGCAAACATTAATAAGAAAAATTAGTATTGTCATGCAAGATGAAGAATGATAAAAAGAATATAATAAAAATATCACAGTCTTATATAGTGCACATATCTACCAATAAGGCACCCACGGTGCTGAAACAAGGAGAAACAATTTATGCATGAACCGTTTCTTAGATTCAAATGTTTTAATAATAAATAATAATAACATCATTTATAAAGCGCTTTTTCCTTGGGTTGCAAAGCGCTCAGAGAATGACCAAGAAAAGACAACAATAGGAATAATACCGGAAACCAAGTGGAAAAACCACTGCCAGGCCCAGCCCGCAGCAATCAGACAGAAAGAGAGTCCAGCTAACGCCGGTATCTCTATGACGTGTACGTGCAGGCCAAGCCTGGCAAAGAAAATTTAGGTGAAAATTATCCAAACCATATAATTTCAAAGGGAATCCTTTCTCAAAATAGTTTGTACTATCAACAGCTGCAGTGCTTCTTACCAAGTATTTTTATGGTAATTAATATTTGGTGTATTTACCAATCTATGACCCTACCCTTGAAGTGTTTGCAAAAGTTTGCAATTTTTCTGAAACTGCATTAGATTTCTAGATTTTATAACACACATAAAAGAACTAAACACTTATGTATGCACACAGCTGCACTGCAGACA
The DNA here is from genome assembly GCA_021014325.1 of Plazaster borealis. Classification (NCBI taxonomy): domain Eukaryota; kingdom Metazoa; phylum Echinodermata; class Asteroidea; order Forcipulatida; family Labidiasteridae; genus Plazaster; species Plazaster borealis. The sequence continues at coordinate 2,150,594 of CM037469.1, read as the reverse complement.
TAAATGTTTTAAAACTTTTACATAGGTTTACCCACACAGCTTGAAAAACACAGAGCAAGTTAGAGCTCTAATCAATCACAGAGCTGCCAACATTTGCATCTTGCAATCAGGGAGATTTTGTACAACAATCAGGGAGGCATTTAGAATAATCAACATAAATGGGACAAACATTCCATAATCAAGGAGTTTGTAAAATTTGTTCATCAGAACATGGAAAGATTGGTTAATTTTCAGGGAACTTTCTGCAGAATCAGGGAGACTTGGCAGCTCTACAATTAATAGCTCTATGGATGAAGCTTTGTGGTTCGGCCTGCTACACTCACAATATTTACCTAAGACATAGGCGGCTATAAGTTTTTGGTTGACCGTCAACTGTAGATACACTGGAAGACTAGTTTCGGCCTCTCCTTGTAAGGGTAATAGAAGGGCTGCGACACAAGCTAGGGCTAATAGTACAATCGTAGGTCCTGGGGCGACAGATCGTTGTCTGGAAACTGCAAGGAAAAAGGACATTATTTTCTTTAGGTTTATGGTTCACTAAACACATCTTTATCATAATCACATTGGGTTCTTTTAAAGCGCTTACCAACAAGCACCCGACGGGTGTCCCAGCACTCTTTAACCCTGAAACCCTAGGGTTATTTACCAGGATCCTTCCTCACTCTAACAAAATCAAACACCATGGTAACTCAATAGCCAAACTGTTGGACTCTGATTACGGTGGTATGCCCGATCCCATGTAACTTCGGATGGGACGCAAAGCCGTAGGTCCCATATGTTGTGTAATGCATGTAAAAGAACCCAGTACACTTATTGTTAACAGAAGGGGCTGGCCTGCGTGTTTTCTGGTATTGTTGGCAGCAGATTGCGCCACAGCACCTTGTACACCGTTGCATGGCGCTATGTAAATAACCAGGTTATATAATTTGAACATACATGTAGCTCCACATACCTTGTAGAAAAAAATAATGAGCACTTTAAGACGCCCTTGGGTTGGACAAAGCGCTATGCAAGAACTGCATAGATAATTGTTTTTATTATTATTTTTTATGAGAGATCGCCTAACATCACAAGGCCACGGACAGCCACTTCAAGGTGGGGGCTACACATAACTGATTTGGGCTATCGACCCAAATCAACTGCCACCAGGGGCACGTTGCCACCTACATGTACTCCTGGGGCTAAAACAGGGTTACCCCCTTCACAGTCCGTAAGGATGTAGGCATGGGTATCATCCGAGCAGAATGTACTACCTTCCCAACTCTTTACGGAGCAATTATGGTTAAAGGGTCTGTATACGTTTGGTAATGACTCTGAAAATTAATGGAAATAAAGACTTACTTGGTAAGAAGTACAGCAGCTTTGGATAGTAATACATTTTGAGAAACTTTTCATTTCAAAGTACTCCGGCTATGGAAAAAGATATCAATTTTTATCCCCAAAAATTTGAATCTGAGAAGCGTTACTGCAGTAAGGCTTCTCTGATTGTGTACTCTAATTGCAGTATTCTTCCTGCGTGGTCAAACCGCTTCAGATTTTCGGCAACATCTCAAAAACGCTACCACCTTTTGACAACTATATAGGACTGAAACAAACAGTTGGTTCTAATTACCAAATGTATACAATCCCTTTAAGTGCCTTGTTCAAGGGCACAAGTGTCATGACCGGGTATCGAACCCAAACTCTCCTGCTGACAATACCAGAGCTTGGGTCCGGTGAACTACACTGCTCGGCCACGAATGTGATAACATACCGGCTGCAAACGGTGCGGCGGATGAACTTTCACTCCTTGATGATGACGGGTCCTGAGACTCTCGTTCCTGTCCCTGAGACGTCGGTAGGAGGATGGCTTGTATGTCTTTACTTCCTATAGGTTCACGTCGGCCATGTTCGTATAAATTCAGACGAAACTTGTCCTTGACCCCGTAGGAGGACTCTTGGACGTCCTTGTGTCGTACAACACTGAAAGGAAATAGTAATAATAGCTTGTTAAAGCACATTTTACAATAACGTATTGATGCGCTTTACATTAAGGCCCTGGTCATTGGGCCAACAACATTCCTGTAATCTTTCTCAGCTCCCTGGGGAGTACACAGCCCCCTATAGCACTCCGAAGGCTTTTTCAAACACAATTTCAACCTCTACCCTCGCAGGTACCCATTTATTACCCCGGGTGAAGAGAAGCAATTATAGTTTATAGTAAAGTATCTTGTTCAAGGACACAAGTGCCATGACCGGGACTCGAACCCACACCCCTATGACTTGACCACCAGAACTTGCATTTGATGCACTACTGCTCGGCCATGACACACTACACAATTGACAACAGCTTTAGTTCTCAATAAATCTCTGAGCCGATGGTCATTGAAAAAGACCAAAAAAAAAGGGGCAGATTTAATCATTTACAGTTGTGGTAAAGCAGCCATTGACTCAGTGAAACAGGGACTGTTGAAACTTACACATCTACACAGCATCCTGGGCGGATTGTTCCCTCAGAGTCAATCACGGCATACTTGCGAGGTGTTGTACAAAGAACTGCAATACCAAAATTGTAAGTTATGAATGAACATTCAGTGACAATAGGTCAGAACATTTAGGGTGTCGGAACATAAGTTGAACAGTCGGAACATAGTGGTGTCGGAACATTAACAGAGTGTGTCGAAACATGGAGGTGTGGAAACATAGGTGTGCAACCATACATGTAAGCCTTTTACAAAAGTGAAACACCATTCCACAAAAGTCAGAATTGTATCAACGATGAACATACATCCAGTAGGCTGTATTTTTTCCATTCAACTCTTAAGATAAGCAGGTATGAGAAAGGGAGGGGGGGTGGAAGGACTGGAGTAAGGTAAGCATCTAACTAACCCAAAGCTTCTAACTTACCCTTGAACTTTAGCGTAAACTCGTAGGGGTTGTAAACTGTTAAAACCTGCTTGTGGGAACTACGATCATCGGCGTAATACACTACCTCGGTAGGAAAGACGAAGACCGGTAGTTTACCATCCACCAAGCGAGGGCGCCTGTCTAGCTGCATAGAGCTTGGGTAATGCGTAGGCTTGAAACTTCAGGTAACCTGCTTGGAGAAATGGGATGTTTTAAAAGCATGTTAGAAAGTTGGAAATGACAAATCATCCTCCAAAATTAGCACCCACTGATATCTGAAAGCGCTCATGACTGGTATTCAGGGCTTGATTCGAAGGTAAGACCCATTTATCTTTACAAGGGTGGTATGGGTGGCCAAGGCATAAAGCACTCACCTCTCACCACTGTTCCTGGTGAAATGTCTGCTCTGCTTGAATTTTCTTTTCTTTTATAGGTCATGGTAGGAATCCAAATAAGGAAATCCTCTGCAACCTCTTTTCTTCACCCCAAAGAAAGACTGTTATAAATAGGCCTACTCATTCTTACCAAGAACCATGGCCGAATGGAACCTTTTACCAGTAAACGTTCGTCAAGTCAAGCTCAAACTGTAGACACAATAAAGGCTAGATAATGACATACGTATGTCTACCTTCATTCAGGGGGGGGGGGGGGGCACTATTAATCCACTCCTAGCCACAATGCGCCTGCACCATTGATATCCCAATAGTAGAGTTTGTGTGTACAGTACTGAACAGAAACAGAAATTAGTATTTTATCTGACCAATTCCTCATCAGGAATATATTAAAATCAGGGAGTAATGGAGTCCTCTGGTTCACATCCATTATTTTGTTTAAATCCTTTATTGGAAAGTGGCAGTAGAATATGTGGCCCCCACCCCCATAATTTTACAGCATGTTTTTATGTAGGCCTACTGACTCAGACTGTTCTGTACCGTATAGTTCATGCAGTCAAAACCAATCCACAACGTTACTAGTACCACGGAGGAAGGAAAATACAGTTCTACATTCAGTTCAAGGAACTAGGGTTCATGTCTTCGGTTAGTCCCACTTCAGTGTGGCCAACGATCCAGGATTCATGGATCGTTGGCCACAGACATGACAGAAGTGGGGCTAGTCATGCTAGTCGTCGGTACATGGGGCAATATTGCTCCATCCATCATGGCCCTTGCTGATTCCACTATAAACACAGTACTTACCCTGAACTTACACAGAGTGTTAGCAAGTAAAACATTACAATGCATTCAATGACTGACAGAACACCACCACGGCACTAGTGGATGTATGTCAATATACAGAGACGTCAAATTCACATTCACTGAGTCCGAGTACAGACAGTACAGATTCAGGTCACGATATTATTAAACACTCAGTAACTTACCAATACTAATTTGATTACGTCGTCTCAGTTAAAATTCAGAACCGTCATTCTTGACAGAAATATACTCATTCAAAGATCATAAACAAAGAACGATTGAAGGACAACAATGAGTGAGTAATCAGTGACGATCGTTGCAGTGTGGAGAGTTCGACAGACGGTCAACAACAAAAACAACCAACTATTTTAAAGTGCGCCCTCCTTTGACAGCTTTATTGAATATTACTGCGGAGTGACGTCAGTCAACAGGGGGGGGGGAGCATTCACGCAAAGCAAGATTTTTCACACAAAAAATTAATGAGTTTCACATAAAATTTCTCTTGAGATGGTACGACGTACACTTCAAGAAGGTCCCTTGTCTTACAGGGGTGTTAGTTTTACATGCAGAGTGCAAAACTGGTGATTGTCTAGAAGTTGCATGGGGGGAAAAAATGCCCCATGGAGCGTGACGTCAGAAATGACAGGAAACCGAGAGAGGCAACAGAAACGAACAGTTGTAATGAGTAATGCTAAAGAAAAATGATAATCTTTGCTTTAGTTTATACTGTGCAGTGTGTTCAGAGACATGGTTCTTTTACAATTATAATTTGAAGAAGTTTGGCTTATTGAATATTCACGAGTAGGCCTAAACTTGTGATGCATTCAACTTGGATGAGGGTGCGGGGAAGAATAGGAGATTGTAGGGAGGGGGAGGCGGACAAGATGGCTGCTGTCGAACCCACCAGCAGCATCATAAGCGAAAAGGCCTCACACTATTTCCAGAGACGGGTGCTTATGTCCTAGCTAGATGAATTGATGCCCCACCCGGTACAGACCTTTATCGTGGTGTGGCCATCTTGATTTTCTCCAATCTGAACTAATGTAACCAAACCGAGGCTGGAAGAACAAAATAGTCTGGTTTCTTTATCAGTAAAATGAATACTGGCATTCATTACTGTTATTGGGTAAAGGGAACACGTCTGTAGACTCAACAAATTGTTCGGAGGTTAATTCATCGAGAGTAAACTAATTAAACAGTCGTCACACAAAGTGCCCATGAATTCAACCAGTTAAACTAATGGGCATTATTTTAAAAATGTGACAACAAATTCGATGCCCAATCAAACATTTTAAAGTCAAGACAACCACAACATTAATAGGCCTCACCAATAATAATCATTTCTTATAATTAAAACATTATGTTGAGAAAATATACTTATGGATCATTATAATTACACCCCGAATTAGGTAGTATTTGAAAGATCTTAATTTCACATTTGATGAGTAAATATACCCAGTTTTGAGTTTTGTATCATAAAGTGTTTGGCTTCTGCACGGGGGTGGGGGTGGGGGTGTCACGTATGAAGCCACAACCACGGCACGTTTGCGTGGTTGTGGCATCATGTATGAAGCCACAACCACGGCACGTTTGCGTTGTTGTGGCATCAGACGTATGAAGCCACAACCACGGCACGTTTGCGTGGTTGTGGCATCATGTATGAAGCCACAACCACGGCACGTTTGCGTTGTTGTGGCATCAAACGTATGAAGCCACAACCACGGCACGTTTGCGTGGTTGTGGCATCATGTATGAAACCACAACCACGGCACGTTTGCGTGGTTGTGGCATCAGACGTATGAAGCCACAACCACGGCACGTTTGCGTGGTTGTGGCATCATGTATGAAGCCACAACCACGGCACGTTTGCGTGGTTGTGGCATCAGACATACACTATGAAGCCACAACCACGGCACGTTTGCGTGGTTGTGGTGTGGCAGGAGATTCTGTCCCCCGGAGATTCTGTGTCCCCCCCCCCATACGGAAAACTGTGTACAAACGTCTTTTGATAGCGCCCTCTTTTGAATCATCCTAATCCAGCCCATGTTATTTTCCCGTATGGGGACAGAATTTCCGGGGGGACAGATTTCCCTGGGACAGTGGCATCATAATGTATGAAGCCACAACCACGGCACGTTTGCGTGGTTGTGGCATCAGACGTATGAAGCCACAACCACGGCACGTTTGCATGGTTGTGGCATCATGTATGAAGCCACAGCCACGGTACGTTTGCGTGGTTGTGGCATATCATATTAGTTGACTTTGTAAAAAAAAAAAAAAAAACGAACCTGCAAGCATGGGGAACATCTTGGAACGCTTCTGCCCTCGAAACTGATTCTAATAACCGATAATACAATGAACTTCAAACTTCACTCGATGGGGGCGCCTAACAAGATTTATTACACCTATAAAATAGCTGTAGCTGGGCGGGTCCTATAAATTAGACATTATACAAGCTAACTGGCTATAATTGAACTTCTGCGGCTAAAGTTTCATTGAAGATCGGCAGACCTCTCCAGGTAAAAAGGTGCTTCCTCTGATGAAATGCAAAGCACAGGAATTGTTTTTTTGTCACCGGGGTTCAAAATGTCATCTCTAACTTCTTCGACCTTCCTCTCATTGCAAGGGAGGCAAATAAAAAAAATGCACTGCATTAAAGCTAGCACTGTATTTTGTTGTTTTTTAAAGGCTGAATTGGAATGTCACGGAATTTGCAATTAGCAAGTTTCTCTCCCGGGACATTGCCTTTTTTAAAATATTTTTTTAACATCTTGACTAAGAATTGTGCTCCATCACTTGGAAGTTAAAGCTAGCCCGTTGTATACACGTAGTGTCTTACATTAAAAACATAACATTGTAGCTGTTGGGGTGGGGTCGGGGACGGATGGTATAATGATGTATAGTAATTAGTCAAGCACACACATAAAACACAATGCCATCATTGGTTACAATTATGTTGCAATTCCGAGCATAGTGAGAGCAGTTATTTCTTTTAGTTTATAAACATTAAAGGGTGTGTACAACATTGGTAATTGCCAAAGACCTGTATCCAAACTCGATGTGACCCTTCATAACATAAAATAACAAACCTGTGAAAGTTTAAGCTAAATCGGTCTTCGGAGTCATGAGAAAACAGTGAAAAAAAACCTTATGTCTTCTAACTTTTTTTCAAACATCGGAATTTACCCTGCAGGATAAATACTATTATTTTACTCATTTCGTAAAAACTATGGCATTTCAAGCAAAAGTATTTCAAGGGAAGTTGTCTACCATGACCATACCATGTGAGTTATGTGCAAATCTGTGAGCAGAAATATTTTCATTCCAATGTTGTATGTACACGTCGTTTCTATTCAAGTTTCATTAACGAAAAGTACTATTCGTGCCCTACATCTAACTTTTTCAACTAAGTTCAGGCTACAGTTTTTCAAAGGACTGCACCCCGAGTCAAAACAAAAGTTAATTTAAATCTTTAAAAAAAAAAAGCTTCGCCAGTTAGACTCGGATATCAAAAATGAGCATGTTCTGAAGTGGCAAGTTACAAACCAGATTACAGTTTTGAATTAGGATGAGAGGAACTAAAAGCTGCGAGCGTATTAAAGGGACACGTTGCCTTGGATCGGGCGAGTTGGTCCAAAAAAAGCATTTGTAACCGTTTGTTATAAAATGCATTATGGTTAGAAAGATGTTTTAAAAGTAGAATACAAGGATCCACACAAACGTACCTCGAAATTGCGTGGTTTTCCTTTTACATCGTGAACAAACACGGTCAGCCATTTTGTGGAGTCAATTTAATGATTGACTCCACAAAATGGCCGACCGTGTTAGTTCGCAAAGTAAAACGAAAACCACGCAATTTTGAGGCATAAATTGTGTGGATCATTGTATTCTACGTTTATAACGTCTTTCTAACCATATTCATTTTGTAACAAACGGTTACAAACGCTTTTTTTAGACCAACTCGTCCGATCCAAGGCAACGTGTCCCTTTAAGTCTGAACACATTTTTCTAAGGTAGTAATAGATGAACCACATAATGTTGCCCATGGGCGTAGCTCATCAATAGCATCAGTCCATCACGACATCCGCTGATGAGCAGTAAATGTTCATACTTCATGGGGGATCATGATCGACTTAACTCAAGTTCTCCCTCGTGTTTAATCCCCCAAAAGGAAGGAGATTAATTTTGTTTTAAAGATACAAAGGTTAATTGGAATATGGATGAATGTATCTTGCAGCGATAATTAAAGTCTACTGGCAGATAATGTTCATGTTATAAGCTTACATACATTAAAGGGGGAACATTGTTATTTCTTTCCCCCAGCCATACTGCACAAGAGTGTATCCCAGTGGACACTAGCATAAGAGAGAATACCAGAATCTCCCGAAATTGTCTAACAACGATAGCCCCTTTCCTACTATGCCTTGCTGTAAAAGAGGAATCCAAACACTGAATGTTCATCACTCGATGAAACCATGTTACAAATGGCCCCAGAGAAGGGAACAATACACTAAATAAAAAAAAGGTACTTGGGCAGATTTGACCCACAAAACTTGAGCATTGCGTGGCCATACTCATTTCCAGATCAGCATGACTTGTCGTTCTTGTTTTTTCTTTCCTTTTGATGTTCAACATGACCCGGAATCTGAGACAGTGGCATATTTTTATTTATGTATTTATTTTATTTTAAATCTTCGGACAAAAGTACATAATATACATTTTTAAAATTGTCCGGGTCAAGACAAAAGTTTAAAAAACTGTCATCATAGATGTGTCAGACCCAATTCTAGGTATTGTTGACTCCCCCCAAAACGGGTCAGTGTGTGACCTGAGATTGAGTATTGCCTATTGATCGATCTCCAATTCTGGGCCAAAACTCCGTTGTGTGTAGGGGACTGAAGTATTAATGAGATGTACTAGACTTCGGAACGATCGTGATGGCAAAAAAACTGCTGCGCAAAACTGTGACACCCTCCCCCCCCCGCACCCCGGCAACTTACATTCCCGGCACATAGTCAAATACTATTGACACATAACCGTAGGTGGCGCTTTAAAACAATAACTGTTTATAAAGGCAGGGTATACTTTTGATAATATTTCCAAAGACCAACCTCACTGAAGGTGTATCCCAACATACATAAATTATCAAACCTGTAACAATTTTGGCTTAATTGGTCATCGAAGTTGCAAGAAAATAATGAAAGAAAAAACACCCTCGTTGCATAGAATATTGTTTGCTTTCAAGATGCCTGAGAAAGGCTTCATATGCCTGAAGCCATTCTCAGATTCAAATCTTTTGGGGGAAAATTACCTCAAGTTTCTCTAAAACTACATTACTTCAAAGGGTGTCGTTTCTATCAATATTTTATAATTATAATATCAACAGCTCTCCCGTGCTCTTTACCAAGTTAACGTATGCCATTTTGGAGTAACAAAAGGTATACCCTCCCTTTATTAATAGTAAACAAGCAAGGTCAATGGTGAAATTAACTTCCCAGAAATCACAACCTCCTACAGCTTATCCTTGATTCTTTTCTCAATGGGCGAGACGTAAAGATCTTAGTGTAACACCCCCCACACACCCTGCCTACCCCACGGCGTCCTATGATAATTAAGCAACTGGTTACAATAGATTACAACCCACGATTTTGCAATTAAAACAAACGCAGCTTCAATTTAGTGACTGACTTTCATTAACTATAACTTAGAGTTACAAACCCCTGTGCAGTTTGCGATAATTGCAGAAAATTGACTGATAAAGTCGCATCGATCATTCACTAGCCATTGCGATTCCTGGCCAATTACACCGTCCCAGAAAAATTGCCCTGAAAGGGGGTGGAGCCAGAGTGAGGGGGAAGCTTTGAACAAAGTGCATCTATACGTCGACCATGTAACATTTGTGACATCAAGTGTTTACAAAAGAGCCAAAGAGCCCGGCCTCCCTGCTGGCACGATTTGTACACAGCTCAGTGGAAGAAGACATACAATCTGATATTTTATGGAGATTGCACTGTCTATTTTCATCATCTTTAGATTATTTAGTTATGAGGAAAGGGGGCTCATATCAGAATTTGTTAAGCCGTTATTTTTTAGAGCTCCAATGAATTAATGTGGAAATTATGACACAAAATTTATGTTAAACTTCCAATATGACCAGTGTGGTACCTTGCCTGCCAGAAAGGCCCCTGGAATATGTACAAAGTCACTCTTTATGTAAATAAAGGTTACTTGCTTGCTCTAGAAGTTTCAGGAAATTGGAAAACTTAGTACAGGCCGCGAGGTTGTAAAGTACATATCGGGCAGCAGGAACAATTAAACATACACCCTTTAGGCCTATGTGACACATATTGTTTGGAGAGACTGAGACGACATCGCCCCCAAAAGGTGCGAATATATATTTGTGTGTGCTACCTTAACATTATGTTTGGACATCTTTCTTTATGACAGTGAAAGCTCACTAGCTGTTTGATGGGGCTGGGGTCGAGATGAGGTCAACCCATCATCTGAAGTCTCACAACAGCAAAAAAACAAACAAAACAACAACAACAACAACCACCGCATGACCTTAAAGGCCCTGTACACTATTGGTAAGATCGAAAACACAATATTCACAGATTCACACATAACTTACATGATTTAAAGTAAGTAATGGTAGAAAGGATTCCTTAAAATATTTCTGCCTAAAATGCTATCGTTTCTGAGAAATGAGTAAAACAAAAGTTTTTATCACGCGCGATAATGAAAACACATCATAATAAGGTCTCTTTTCACTATTTTCCCGTGACCTCGATGACCAATTAAGCTCAAACTTTCACAGGGTTGTTTGTTCATGCATATGTTGAATCACAACAAATGTGGACACTGATTTTGAGCTGTTACCAAAAGTGTACAATACCTTTAAAGGTAGGGTCATCAGTAGTTAATGACCCCGAATAAAAAATTGTGTAATTCCTATCCGAAAGCTTGATATAAAGATGGTAATAAAAGTATAAAGCATCCTGCGAAATTATTTCGTGTGAAATGCACCCGTTGATTAGAAATCAATAACATCATTTCAATCAGAGAAATAATATTCATGCATGAATCGTCTCTCAGATTTCTGAGGGTTGGTGTCCGTTCGCAAATGCTGCGGCCAGAGATCACCTCGCTAAAACGTGGATGGCTTGTTCATTATGAAAATACCGTGACAGGTTTTAAAAAAAATGTTTTCTCAGCAAGTAGCCTATACACTGTATATTAAGCTGAATTTTGCACAGGTGACTTTTATTGTATATTCTTCTTTTAATTTTAAATTTCTTACGTTGACTAACATCATCAAATGATGACCCTACATTTAAAGTGAACGTATAGGTTTGGTTATTAAAGTACACATGCAACCCCTTTAACTTGTAGTCAGAATTTGGGGTATCAAAACAGGTTGGTTGCCTAATGAGTCAACATGTGTTGGGGCTGCGGATGTGATAGCATTTACCTAGCCTACTACAATCTACAGGCTAACCGACCTATAAAAGGAAGCGAAATATTTTCTGTCTAATTAGACTCAGTCTTCCACAAACAGTTCGTAGTAAAACGTCTTCTCGACATGACACCACTCGATGTGTCACTACTACAGACAGCTAATTACTCATTCCACAGACGCCATGTAGAGAAGACTAGCCCCCCAGCGCTCGAACCTTTACGCGTAATATAGAGCTCAAGGATTCACGGTGTGAACTTTGACCCAAAGTGGAAATGTGAACTTGTACACATGTCTGCGACCAGTTATAAAACAGAGCATTGCTTCCGCATTTCACTTAAGAAGGCAGTCGAGCAACTTACCAGTTAAGTTGTCTTAGGACTTGGTGGAAATGGACAAGTAACGTCGGTACTTTCGTCTGGACGTTTACAGTTATTTCAGTCTGCCGTGGAAAGAAAGGCTGGATAAGTGTGTGGACGTGTACAAACTTTTACTCGCGACCTCGTTGCAAGCTACTGCCTGTTCCGTAGGCACACAGTGGACAAGGGGACTCTGTTGGTATAGCTACTTGGTAAGTCTCGGTATGGCATTTTCATTATAATAATAATAATATAATATGCAGTTCTTATACAGCGCTTTATACTCCCGATGGGTGTCTCAAAGTGCTCAGTATTTTTCCTACAAGGTTAGTGGAGTTACGTGTTGAAGTATGGGACCTATTCCTTTGCATAGCACCATGTAATGGTTTATTAACCCTTTAGCAGTTTCTCTAATTTGAACCACTAACGTAAGAATGGGCATGTTGCGGCATAATAACTTATGGGTGATTGCATCACAGTTCGATGTTGCATTTTTACCCCCATATAGGCCTTGAGGCCTAGGGTTGGGGGGAATGTGTGTATACGACTACGAGACAGTAATTGGTACGAGCATAGAGCAAGGAAATAGAGGCTATGGTACCATGGAGGTAAAACTAATTCTACCTCCATGATGGTACCATAGATGGTACCGATCACGGAGGGAGGATTGACAAGTGACATTGTCACACTAACGTTTACTTTGTACTATAGGAAATTCCCATCTGCGTATTTTGTTTCTGTCGGACAAGTGCCACTGGACTTCTGGAAGTTTTGTTGTTTGTTGAAGTGTGCTATCATGTTACTCTGGTCGGTAATAAAATACCTGGTAAAACCATGGGGGTATCAATCTGCAAAGCAACTGCAAAGATCCGAACATTTGCAGATGAAGAAACATTTGTTCCTGTCATCGAGGCATCTAGACGCAGCACACATTATTTGATGCACATCACGCTGATTCAATAGATCTTTCTTAAGCATTGCACTCCATGATCTGATGATGTGTAACTCCTTGTTGATGTTTGATTCTACTTCTTTCTGTCTTAACAATGTTTGATAACCCACACCAAATATTATATAGTTGCTCATGAATAAAAAAAAGTGACAGGGGTGTACTTTGTGTGATGCCACAATCATCAGAAGGCCCATAGGCAGGCTTACACATTATGTTAAAAGCAGGGTATACTTTTGGTAATTGTCAAAGACCATTATCTTCACTTGGTGATACCATTATACGCATAAAATAACAAACCTGTGAAAATTTGGGCCCAGTTCGTCATCGAAGTTGCTAGAAGAAAGTGAAAGAAAACACACCCTTATTGCATATAATTGTGTGCTTTGAGAGATGCCTTTTTCAGATTCAAATTTTTGGGTGAACAAAATGTCCTCCTCTAATACCATTACTTCAAAGGGTGTCGTTTCTAACAATGTTTTATAATATCATTCGGGGAACGGCTCTCCAGTGCGCCTTACCAAGTAAATTTGTATGGTCTTTTATTTTTGGAGTAACTACCTCCCCGTAAGAAGCTTTATGAACATTTAACCTAGTAGACCAAATCTTCAGTTAATGTATTCTGTGGCAGAGTTGGATACATTTTTTTCTTCTTGACAAGAACGAGCCTAAAATGGTGTGAACATGTTTTAGGAACAATCTTAAAATATTCCTCCTGGATTTTGATATTGTAGTTCCCCAATCGTAGTTGAGCCATGGAACGAAGTCACGTTTAGAGGAAGCGAAATACACGAACAAGTTTTGTTTTCTATTATTGGTTTTCAACCCGAGTTCATGGTCGAATTATGCTAATAATACTGACTAATGCAATGGATGTTAGCATCATTAATGGTGAAAGTGATTACCAAGAAAATGAAATGATTGACGCGGGTGGGTTGCAACATACGAGGAAGCAACTCAACCAAAAAAATACAAAAATAAAACAACGAAAATACTTTCACTACCGGGTATTATTTCACCTGTATTTTTAGTCTCAAGTTTCACGAGAATGTGCTTGTGTTGCTGAGGTTTTTTTATGCTGTTGTTTTTATTGTATTTTGTTGGTGCTTTCATGTTAAAGGAACATTACAGAATTGGTTTTTGCTAACAAAACAGTTAAGTACTTTATATAATCCACCATATACATAAACTGACAAACCTGTAGAAGTTTGAGATCGATCGGCCATCTGGGTCACGAGAAAATAGTGAAAAACCGATTACACATTTGCATGTGTTATACAATGCAAGAATAAAACGCTCATGAGCGATAAACTCCAATCGGAAATTAGTTTTATTTATTTCTCATAAAATATGGCATTTCAGACAGAAATATTTCTAGGGATGTTTTCTACTATCATCATCATTAGACCGTGTACGTTTTATGTAAATCTGTGATCTTTAAGAAATTTTTAGTTACCAGTTCTGTAACGTTCCTTTAAGGTTATAAAGTGGGCGCAAAATGGGACCTCGTGTCAAAGAGGGCCATTTATATGATTTGTTTTGCACAGTAATTTAATTAATAAAAGCTTTGAAAGTTTGCACAGTGCGAATACAATCGAGTGTTTGCTATTTTTGCGGTTGAAGGCATCGTACACGTTTTGGTAACTGGAGCCTAATGTTTGTTTCAAACCTATAGTCGTAGATATATACCATAAAACTATGTGGGAATCTTATTTCAAAAGGTGGAGCAGTTATGTCCACGCAGGAAGAATAATCTGCATTGGAATACACACTCTGAGAAGCATAAACGCGTAACGCTTCTTAGATTAAAATGTTTTTTTGGAAAAAAAGTGATATATTTTTCCATAACCGCAGTACTTCGAAGTGAAAAGTTTCTCAAAATGCATTATACTATCCAAAGCTGCTGTACTTCTCACCAAGTAAGTTTTTATTGCCAGAGTCATTACCAAACGTGTACGATGCCTTTAATCATGCATGGAGCATGCAGTTTCGATCAATATGTTTCAACTGTCTTCAGGTTTTCCTGAACTTTATAGACGATATCCGATTGTCAATCATGGCATAACTGAATTATGAACATGTTAAGAAGAATAATTATGTCCATATTACCCAATGCAAAGGGAAAACAAACTTACAATTTAATCTTAAATTCTTGAACATAACACTGGAAATATTGTGTGCTGATTACAAGTTTAACATTAAATTGTATCAAATTATCGACGCAGATGAATTTTCATGAAAAACTAACTTGCCACTTGATAATTGGGTTGCAGCTTTAACTTCACACAAGGTAGCGCCTTGCATTATGGCTCGAAGGAAGTCGGAACACAAGTCAAAACGTATGCCACACCTATGTTTTACACCCATGTCTAATTAATTGCGTACGGTGCACAGTATATTTTAACCGTTTTCCAACCACTCCAGAAAATATCAGAATTAAGCACCCTCTGATCAGACCAACCCCCGATCTTTCAAAACAAAATATAGTCACCTAAAGTGCAAGATATTATTTAACCCTCGAAACACACCTCAAAACACGTGCGTATAATTAGGTGTTATAACCGGTTTTTCACTTTATAGCGTCGTTCGATCGCTCTGGCGTTCGAGATAAGACGCCAGTCGCTTAATCGCGGCGCGAACATTAGTGTTTCACATACTAGCATGAGGGCTTGATTTCCCGTGATGCTATGGTCTCTGCCTTTGAGAAGGAAAATGACGTATTACTAGCTCGAGCTTGATCGAACCGATAAAAGACAATGTCATTCCGAATACTTATCAATCGGGACTTCTATAATGAGCAACATGCAGTACACACGAGGGAGTATATTATATAGCGGGATATGGGTGTAACTTGAAGGAGCTGCCATGTCCTAAAGGGGAGAATTAATAATACAAAGTGTACTTGTTGCAAATAGTAATAATCAATAATAATAACAAAACTTATAATGTGCAGATATCCATCTGTGCTCAAGGCGTCTACAAGATTACAATACAAAAACCTACAAATACATGGACAATGACAATGAAGATGCAATTACAATTAGCGAGAAAGGGCTAGATACGTCAACTACGTTTTGAGTTGAGATATAAAAGTACTTAAGGAACTAAGATGTTTGTATGAGCAGCGATAATAATTTCCACAAATGAAGAGCAGCAGCTGTAGCAAATGCCCTCTACCCAAATTCTAGTTTGTTTATTCTAACCAGTATATGCAGACGATATGCGTAGCATTACTAACTTATGTATTAAGCGTTCGCAATGATGTTTAGCAACATGAATAATAACACAGAAAATAATAAATAAGAAAAATCAGTTTAGAAAATGTCGACTTGAATGACATTTCATAAGGATCAGATTACCGCCTCGTCCTTCGTTTCAGGTACTTATACCAACGTGTAATTACGTTATGGCGGGTTCTTACGTCATCCGACGCTGTTACTACATGGCTGACGGAGACCACGTGGTCACGGGAGCCTCACTTGCCCCACTATATAGAGACATTTTATATTATGTATATATTTAGAATTAAGACTAACTACACCGGGTACACCTGTCAGAGTGTTTTTGTAAACAAATTACGTCATTGTGTGGTATATTTTTGGATAAGATTATGCGATCTGTGCCTTGACGGCAGTAATTCATTTTAGTTTGGAAAGGTGACCGAAATAGCCAAGACTTGGGAAGTGGTCAACCTTCTAAAGATCAGGACAGGACTATAGGGATTTCAAGGTATTGCGTACGTACACGGGATCCAGGTGAGGGACTGTTTCAACTCATAGCTCGCCCGGAATTTGCTGAAGACGATTAGAGCATACAAGTCGAAACGTCGAATTGTTTCATTACCGAGTCTTTTCAGGTCCCAAACACTACCATTAGATTATGCCGCTTCTGCAAACCTCAACTACTGTTGTGTCACCATGCCCAGTTATAAAGATTTAGTATTAATTCAAGGTGTAATCTATTGCATTGTCTTTCAATGACTTGCCAGAATAACAATTACTTTGTCAAAGATCACATACAATCGATGGACGTGTCGCTATTGTCTCTGTTGTACACAATTTGGCTGCAGCCATACCGTAACGTGAAAACACTGATCAAGCGTGGATTAACTTTCAATAAACTAGCTGCATTATAATCTTATCACCTTTCGAAAACGCCAACCCACATATACAATGAAAATACATGGAAATATTTACAGTCAGTTTAAATCGATTATTCCCGTAACAAATTGATTGCACCTGAAATGCTGTCAACACAGGATGAAACGCAAAACTCAGAAATTCAGATTTGAATTTGTGAGAGGGTGACTAACAAGAGAGGTCGGCGCCAGTGGAATACATGGACGCCTTAATCGGTGTCCTCTGTTTTCATATCGCTGTGTTCAATTCAGTGACCAATAATGTTGCGTACATGTGTGCAAGATCAATTGTCTGGACAGAGATCGATGGGGCACATCCTCCACAGTAGGTGGGGCACAGTGGCGCACCCGGGATTTCCACTTAACAGGCGGGCTCAAATTCTTAACTGGTGGATCTTTAAACTATCCCCTATTCCACAAAAGAGACACAAAGGTTTTGGTCCAGATGCATGAGAGAGAGAGAGAGAGGGGGGGGGGGGTGAGTCTTAATGGACTGAAACAAAAACACATTGCGTTCTGCAAATCAAATCAAACGGCAAATGCATTTAACGGGATATTGGCGCCGGTAATTGTTGTTAGATGTTAATGCTGCTGGAGATTATATCCACAACAGGTGAGAACTGTTACATTTACCTTTTGGATAAATGCACCCCACAGGTTACAACCTTGTTCTTACGACCCTTACTGTACTGTACTGGGGTGTTAAATAGACACCATGGGTGTTGTCACATAGGCCTATATATACCAACACAAGTATTAACATTTAAACCATAGGGTGATAACATAACACAAATGTCTGCAAAAACATAACTCTCTTAAAGTTTTAGACTGAAATTCATTCTAATCGATTAAAACTAGGGACAACATCATTATGCAATTGTCATTATAGTTTCAATCAATTAGAGTGAATTTTAATAAAAAAACTTTAAGAGAGTACATTGGTGTTATTTTAACACCCTTTGATATTAATTTTGATTCTCTGTTCGGTATCTATATGTGACAACACCCATGGTGTCAATTTTAACACTCCGGTTTTTGCAATGTGCCCAAAGTTTGGACTCTCACGTACCGTACACAGGGCCTATGCGTAGACTTATAATGGTCAACCACAGATATAAGCCTTGCTTAAGCTTATATACAATTGGCACGATTTGTAACGGTAGGCTTACACCAAACCACAATCTGACAACTCATTGACCCAATTTCAATGCACATGGACCTCCTCATCCATGATCTTCCAACAGAGGGAGAAATGTTATCCAACAAAATGCGGACAACGGTAGTCTTTAATAGGGGCGACGGGAAGATAGGTGTCTCCAAGGGCCCCAAGTTTTGGACCCCAACCCCTTTGTAAACCTACTGCCTAAAGCTCACCGTGGTGGAATAGGAAGAGGTTATTCCCGAGCCCCCTTTACTGAGTAGGTCAATAGTTCCCCAACTGACTCAGTTTGCAAATATTGGCACATTTTGAACTTCCCACAGCCGTTATAGAAGTATAAATGTAGTTTGCAGTTTATGTTTAGAACAACTTCGTTATTACTACAAGCAGGTGTATCTTAAAGTGGACCCTTTTCAGGTATAAACACCCGCTGCAGATGCTGTGAACACTGACTCATAAGTAAAGATTCGGGTCGCCTTTTATTCCCTGGAAAGAGAACTTTAAAGGGATGTAATGATTAGTGTGGATTTCACGGGAGACAAGACAAAAACAAACCAAACAAAATGGATATCCCGGTATTAAAAACAATGTATAGTTCTCCGGCCAGGGGTTCTGCTCAGGGCGTTCAGTCTGTTCTCACGCTTTCCATTGATGGTTGTGACAGACGCCTAACCCAACGTCGTTAAAGGTATCGTACACGTTTGGTAATTACTCAAAATATTAGCATAAAAACTGACCTGGTAACGAGCAACAGAGAGCTGTTGATAGTATAAAACATTGTGAGAAACGACTCCCTCTGAGAAAGAGGTAATTTTTCACTAAAATAATAACAACTTCTTGCAAGAAGTTTTTATTCCTATCTGAAAGCACACAAATTTGTACAACAAGGGTGTTTTTTCTTTCATCATTTTCTTGCAACTTCGATGACCAATTGAGCCCAAATTTTCACAGGCTTGTTATTTTATGCATATGTTGGGATACACCAAATGAGAACACTGGTCTTTGACAATTTCCAAACGTGTACGATGCCTTTAACGAAGGGATACACCAAGATGAGTTAGATGTGACCTAAGTGTTACCTTATCTGTAGCCAGGGTAGTGGAGTGGCAATACTTTAAAGCCAAATACTTACATGTCAAACACCCTCAAGCCCAAAGGGTGTTCGTAACACTGGTAAGAGTAAACATATAAATGTTCACAGATTTGCACACAACGTACATGGTACAAGTTGGTCATGACTACTTCGCAAATACCCCGTGCGCATGCGTTAGCCGTGGAATGAGGTGCATGCTGGTCTAGTTGGCGATCAAATGTGTCGCTAACTAGACCAGAATGCACCTCATTCCAAGGCAAATGAGCGCGTACTGAGTATTTGCGAAAAAGTCTATGGTGGGAAACTCCCTTTGAAATACGTTTGCTTGAAATGCAATAGGTTGTGATCTTGCAAGTCCAAAACTCAATGTTTGAAAACGGTGACATCATTTTTGTGTTTTCCCCCACTATTTTATCGTGACTCCAATGACCGATTGAGCTTAAATTTTCACAGGCTTGTTATTTCATGTGTATGCTGATGGGTCACATCAAGTGTGGATACTGGTCTTTGACAATTACCAAGAATGTGACACATGTGCTTTAAGAATCATTATTTCAAAGATAGTTTTGCCCCTCTTCATAAGATTGTATTGTCATTTTGTTTTGGCAATTACGACTATTCCCCTTTATTTTGTCACAGCAGGTCAATAATGTTGAATTTGTGCAGACTTTTACTAAGTCGTGACTAATCCCAGTTTTATCTACTTAAACACAAAGCCATCTATTAATCTAATAATGAGCTTTGCTCTGTCTCCAGAATGTTGCGATTTTTTAAACCACAACTGTGAATGATCAAAGAAGACCCCATCGAACAGCAGGTGGTCCATCAATGCACCTGGCAATTGGACCAAAAATACGTTCCAGAACTGACGTAAGATTAAAATGTGACACCATGCAAATAGGAAGCACGTAATTGTGAGGAAAAGAACCAAACAGAAACCACACAATTAAGTAGTTCGCTGTGATTGGTTTGGGGAGCAGATCAGGCTCATTGTTTTTGTCTGTGGTGAACACAAAAACCTCCTTATCAAGATGTAAGTCTCGCGTGACTGACGCCGAGTCTATTTGGTTTTGGCGGGAAGCTGAATCTCTGTCTCCCACGTTTGATTTTAACGGGAAGTCTTCAACATAGCGTAATCATGTTCAATATTCAAAAAGCTTGAAGGGTTGACAGATTTACTTGATGACAGGAGCAGGGACCTGGAACTGACTCAATGGCAAGATAAACTTCACCTAGCCTAATAAATATACACGGTGCTTTTCATTTGGTGCTAAGCAATTCTCTGTGCTAATTAATAGAGTTAATTACGCCATGACGTAATTGATGTCTGTTCATTACGCACTGACGTAATTGATGTCTGTTCATTACGCCTTGACGTAATTGATGTCTGTTAATTACGCCTTGACGTAATTTATGTCTGTTAATTACGCCTTGACGTAATTTATGTCTGTTAAATACGCACTGACGTAATTGATGTTTGATTTAACATATACCAATTATTTGTATATGTTAAATACGCCCTCACGTAATTGATGTTAATTAAATACACCCTGACGTAATTTATGTATGTTACGCCTTGACGTAATTGATGTATGTTAATTACGCCTTGACGTAATTGATTTAATTACGCCCTTTCGTAACTAGTGTATTTTAATTAGCCTATGCACTGATGAAATTGTTGTTTGTTAACTGCGAACCAATCTGAGTCCGCATATATTTACATGATTATATTAGTTTTATGTTGTTGTTTGTATATAGTTGACAACTGACAACAATTTTAGGTTTGTATTGTATGACACAAAGGGAAACCTCACACACAGGAACAAAATATGTATTTTTTCATATAAATATTTTAGGCAAAAGAGTGGAGCCAGTTGGATTGTACAATTTTGACTCATTATAGTCCAAGCAAGATCTGATATTCCGCGTGTTGTTGGTTCACATGACGTATTTAGACACGTGACTCTCAAAAAAGGCACCACCATGGTACTCTCACTTGCACATTAGAAATGGTTGTCCCGGCTGTCATCAAGGGCTGTCCATGCAAAATACTTCCCGTGATTTCAGTGGTCAAAACAAGAGGGAAGTCGCCAATAAGTAACGGTCACAGAGGTCTAATGCAATAACAAGTTGATCAACAGTATTTAACAATCAACGTACAACCTTAAGTATTAGGAAGTTATTAATTGCCCCTCGCGAAAGATATCAAAGTTCTGCAGATCGTCTACCTCTGCGCTCAGTTTCATAATGCTGTTAACTTGTCAAGCAGAATTCTTAGTGAATTTCATTTCCTCAGTGAATAAATCAAGTAGCATTGTTTTTCAGGCTTAGTATATAGCTTTAAGAGTTTTCAGCTTTGTGGTATAACGGTTGGCCCCATTGGGTTGGGAGGCTCGGTATGGTGACGGGGGATGTTGGATCACAAATGAAATCAAGTATTCGACGTCAATGTAAAACAGCAAAGCATGCTTTCACTAATCAGGGTTTGAAAACATCCTATACATTTTATGGTTACAAGGACTGTTAATTATTCAACGATCTAACTCAAAAGTGTCACACCCAAATCAATCAAACTGAAAATAAGCCATTTAGAGCAAACCGCATCCCCCTATAGTCAAGTTTTAAAAGGGACATATTGCTATCGGATTGGGCGCTTTTGTGCTAATGTAATAACAAGCGATTGTTATTAAATTGATATGGTGTATAGAAAGCTGGTCTTAAAGCAGAATATAATGTTTCACACAAAATGTCCCTCGAAATTGTGTGGTTTTCCGTTTACTTCGTGAACTAACACGGTCCGTAATTTGTTTGGAGTCAAAAATCTGCTTCTACAAAATGGCGGACCGTGTTAGTTCCCGAAGTAAAAGGAAAACCAAACAATTTCGAGGGATATTTGTGAGAATCTTTATTATTCTACTTTTAAAACATCTTTCCTACCATATTTATTTCATGACAAACACTTCTACAGCCCAAAGTGCCAAATCAGAAGACAACGTGTCCCTTTAAAAGCCAGTTCATTCAAGTCTCAGATGGCAAGTTCTGAGTCCGGAATGGCGATTTGGTTGCTGACTCAGGAGGAACAAATTAAAGTATATGTGTTATGATAAGAGTGAGGACTGGATCCCAATGAGAATGCTTTTATTTAATACGCCTGTTTTCGTGAAAGTATTCGAATGAACTTATAAATCTAGCCCTGCTGGAAAGTCATTCGGCCTTGCACGTTACCATGAGGATGACCAAGTTATGTCAGATAATAGCGAGCTGCAGTCTACCCTTCCGCCGGGACCTCATGGCGTGCTTGCCCCGCGGCTGTTTGACAAGGGGTAACGATACTCTGCCGGTGATGACTGGGCGTACCGTTGGGACCCCCCGGGTAGGGCTGAGCCGAGTCTGCTTCTTATCGGTGGGGGGTATGGGAAGCTCTTTGGCAATTCGGAGCCCCTCTCCCATCAGTCAGCAGGCAATTGGGACTGAGTTTAAAGGAGAGGTACTCGCTACATTGTTTTAAGAACACTCCGAGGAAAACATGTTACTACAACGAATACAAAAGTAATGCAAGTAAACGATTGGGCTAACCGTACATAGGAAATATCTGACTTTACACACTTCCTGTAATGTGTTAATGATGTAAGTGTACACTCTACAGGACGTAGGGTCTGCCTCCAGTGTATATTCACATGTAACATTTCCTTACAAAAATAGTGTCTTCGAGATGTTTTAAATTGTGCAATAACTTAACAACCTATAGATGTTAAATTTGCATCATTGATAAAGACTATTTGTTTTTTACCTGTACACGTACATGTATGTGTGCTAAGTACTGTATACTCGGTACTTCCCCGAGTTCATCCGGTGCATGGGTAAAACACAACTAATATTCGTAATCCCTGATGCAAATTTAGCCTATTGTTGCACCCTCTACTACAATGAAGGATTCGAACTGCCTCTGCTACCGGTCAATCTCGGTGTTCCAGTAGTGGTAAGACATCTGTTCTGGAATTGGCAAAGGTCATGGGTTCGAATTATATCCGAGTATTGAATATGCCTTTCGATTTGTATATATATTTGTGTACATGACTCGGGAAAGTACTGGATCATAATATTGCAAAAACGACTGCTGTAACATCCCTTTAAAGGTGAAGTGCCAAAGAAAGGATATTGCACACGTTTTGGCCAATGGGTATTTTTTTTTCCCAGCGTTAAGTGTGAAACGGCCAGAGGGAATCATTTTGTCCATGATTGTATTACTGACCGCCTCGCTGTGATTTCTAATTAATAAGCTGATAGTTTAGTTGTCAGTAAATTGAATTAAAATGTACCGTCCTGAAGCGTCCTTGATGATAGATTCTTTACTCGTTGACCTTAATCTTGAACACCGAGGCCAACACTCCGCCATGTTGCCACTCGAATAAGCCACATGTTCGTTCAGTTTGAACTCAGCTCTAAAGGTGGGTTTAAAACATGCACCAACTTTACGGACTATACCGTACTGCACAATGTCATGCTCTGGTAGAGTTTTAATTTCGTTAGTTCCATCTGCAGAAAAGGTAACTCAGATTACACAATAGTGAAGCCAATGTTCAGCCATGTTGCAACCCTAAATCATAGCATACCATGCTAGCACAGACAGTTTACATTATATTATACCAAGAAATTAAAATTAAATTGTAGGTTCGAAAACCACTTGTACACCACGATCAATCTCCTATTCATACAGAAGAATAATTTAGATAGGTGCTAGATACTGCAAATGCAAATACTTAAAATTAATACAAACGGACCACAACTAATTTGATTATTGTTCCCTCTACCCTTCCCCGAATAATTAGTTACTTCAGCTTTTCTTAACTGCTTGATTACTTCCGCTGAGGTCAATGACCTTTTCCGGTACAAAGGTCAAATGCAAGGTGTATTGAAATGAAACATCTGGTGGCCGGAGTCTGGTTGAACGCAGGAAGGAATCTTATAAATCTTAAGGGTTCCGGGTTTTCAGGTGTACGAGGTTTTTGACCCATGCCTTCTGACCTATAAAAAGGTCTGATGAGTCGGTTGGTGCATGATGCTTGACAGGTGGCCGTCCTTACACTTGGGGGAGAATAATTCAGCTGATTTCGGCTGCTGTCGATGTTGAGCAACACCGATAGTATGTGAGAACTGTGGCATATGTTTGACTCTCTTTGAATCAAGATAAAGTACGACAGTTTGTATTGGTGACAAAACAGTGCGTCTGTCAGCTTTACTCTTATTGAATCGTAATAAGGTTTTATCAATAGCAACAAGCCACTGACATTTACTGGTGACGTGCTCCATACTCTATGTGAATCAATATAATGTGCAATTGCTGACGCAATCGAATGGAGTTGTGTTTTCGAGGACAAGAAAGTGGAGAAAAATGTGCGTTTTCGTCTTTCCCTCTGTTTTCCCCGTAGCATTGGCCATGGTACATCTGCAATCTGCATAGAGCATGACTAATTAAAAGAAATGTATATTGCCCCTTCTGAGCCACCGTACATTATTGGAGAAAGCATTGGAAAAGGGCTTCGCGATTCGATCAAGTTTACTGTTTCCTGATAAGTTGTTGTAATGTTTCGTATTGGATGTAATTTATTTGTTCCTCACAGATTCAAGATCCTGGTTGGATCAAGCCTGTACTTGTATCAATTTTAAGATAAGTGTCTTGACACAAACTGGTTTGCCCCTTAAAATCTGTGTATTTTGTCCCTCCTCTTGTTAGCAGTTTAGGCTAACATAATTTAGTAACTCGTTCAACGTTTGAAGTTAAGGACCCACCAATAACACTCAACGCCTTTTCTCTAAACACCAGTCAGGAATTAAGAACAAACAAACAATACAGAAGCCGGTCATAGCTAGTATTGCATGTTGTCAAGTGTCAACAAGTCAATAGTTATAATTGATAAAGAGTCTTCTGGGAAGGGGCGTCGTCATGTGACCGTACAATGACCGGGGTGAGCGAATTAGGTTAAGGGAAAGGAATAGTTGTTTCACTGCTAGGAACAGACAGACAGAGGAGGGGGTGGCGGGGGCAATGGCCATAGAGTAAAATGAAGGGTCAAATAGTAGTTTTTTTTCTTCTAATCTAGGTCACCCTTTTAAGACAAACCATTTTGTATGAAAGAATGGGAAACGTGTCCACACTGTTTTCACTTGATCTCAAGCATGAACATGCTTCAAAAACTGCCATGAGGTTCACAAAAGACGTGGCATCATTTCTTTTCACATTATTTTATTCACTCTTAGGGCCTAGACCTCGGTTCAAATCCCAACTTGGAGTAGAGCCTTTTTAGTGACCTATAGATTCTTAAATTGATACCAGTTTTAAAAGTTGGTTTTGTATCTCATTGTCAATAGCTGCGATCTTGTCTTCACCTTTAGAAGTATTTACAGTTCTTGAAGACTTCTTTAGGCCGTGGTCGAATGGGTGGCTACAGCTACGGCTGGGGCCGCGTAATCATGCGTTGAAGTATAGGACGTCCTTAGCAACACTCTTAACAACAGTCGTAGCCGGAGTCGCCAGTTCGGATACGGCCTTAGTCAAAGTATCAAAATGAGGTATTAACTGATTTTTTTTTATTTCAAGACATTTATTTCCCCCTCCAACAGAGAATCATCATAACAATAACAAAGAACAGTATAGAGGATAATTGAAAATAGGGGCATAGCCAGGAAAGCCAAAGCTTGTGATAGGTATGCCCGGACAAACAAAAACACAAATGGACTAACATTAATAACAAGTACAGTGCGAGTAGGTTCGATATTTAACTAAGACAGAAAAGACTCTTTGTGAACTAAATTAGCTACAGAGGGATGCAACTTGTAACAACATATGACAAGGCATGAGGGTTCCGTTAACAATAACACAGCGTATACAGGTGAACAGAGTGTGTGACGTAGAACGGAGACCTGCCACGAACGCTGTTCAATAGAAGGCGATGATTTGGGTGGAAATCACGCGTCCATGTAGGAATAGACTTTCCTAATGCTATTAAAGTGCTTAATTCTCAGTTGGGACATAAATAAAAAATGGTCACACCTATAGTGCCTATTAAAGACAACACAGGTGTGTCTTGAGTGCCCGTAGGCTAAGGCGAAGGGTGGCTCTGAAACTGCCAATGACTTCCCCTGATGTAGAGCAGATAAATTATTCCCGATTGCCCGTGACAATTAGATCAGGTATGGCATTGACCATGACGGGTAAGTTACCAGGACTATTTTTTTTTTTTTTATTTAATTCTCATCTCAGTTTTAAAGAGAAAATAGCAATCATTATTGTGAAGTACGGCAAATCAACTTTGTTGTATTGTTGTTGACAGAATGTAACACCGAATCCCTGCAAACTGATCAGTTAAATTGTTTACGTCCAGAAGACAGACAATGAACCACAATGTGCTTTGAGATTTAAAAAATAACTTTCAGAAGTGATATTTTGGTTTCCCCTATGTTTCTGATTCAGCAGCCTGATGCATCTTAACGCACCAGGCTCCTCAATCGTCCCCGCTAAACCGAGGCATCATTGGTTAAGTTTCAAGAAAAATAACACAGAAAAGAGGGGGGGGGGTGGGGTATCCCACCAGATTTGTGTGTCAATGAATGTACATTTAAAATCAAAACCCCTAATTGTAGACTCATGAGGACTCATTCTTCAATTTGTTCTTCAAGTCTGTGATTAGTTTGTGAACTGTAGCATTGCTTCAGGGTGTCTGTTTAAATTTCAGTATACAATTTGACCGCATGCATTAGCTTCTTGAGACTTGGTAAAACACAACACCCATCGAAAACCCTTCGGCAACCCTTCGGCAACCCTTCTGCAACCCTTCTACCACCCTTCTACCACCCTTCTTCAATTCCTCTAACACACTTCTGCAACCCTTCTACCATCTTCTGCAACCCTTCTGCAACCATTCTACCACCCTTCTGCAACCCTTCCACAACCCTTCTGCAACCCTTACCACTATTCGTCAACCCCTCTAACACACTTCTGCAACCCTTCTACCATCTTCTGCAACCCTTCTGCAACCCTTCTGCAACCCTTCTGCAACCCTTCTATCACCCCTCTACCACCCTTCTGCAACCCTTCTGCAACCCTTCTACAACCCTTCTGCAACCCTTCTACAACCCTTCTTCAACCCCTCTACCACCATTCTACAGGCATTTTCTGCCCTCAATCCATCTACCCAGGAGCTGTCCAAAATTGCATCGTAATACCCATAGGAAGTCATTGTTTTCACTCCCTTCGAAAATATATTTCTAACCAACTTTCCCCCCCGAAGGGAAGGATTTAAAGAGTAAACTCTCCTCTCGTAGCAGGAAATTCTCAGACAATACGGCGATGAGTCGTGTCTCCTCCCGTCCGTCAACATGTCGCAAATCTTCATCACGCTCCTCAAACTTGTTTATAAATAGAATGGGAAAAGAATTCTGTCTTCGGTTGGATTATTTCAAGACCGTGATTTGACCACGGTATTGTGAGAATGTAGCCATTGCATTTGTGCCATGTAAACGAATGGTATACATACATGTACATAAACAATTGTTACACTGCACTACTGGCTCCAAAATTGGTGGGAAAACCACGCACACCCTAACTAAGTAAAGAATAACCCTTTTTCCTGAAGACGATCAAAGTATATCGATTGAAACGTCGAGGCGTCACGTGGTGGTTCTGTTCAGAGGCAGAACATTTCGTAAAAGACCAATTCATAATGTCACCGCAAGCTTTTCAATAAATTTTTCACACAATGCGAAATTCCAAATCATACGAAGATAAATTAACACATATTGTATTTCATCAATACGGGGCACACAGTGTTTGCATTCTTATTGGTCAGAAACATGTCACGTGGGATACGCTGGTGATCTTCATTTATCCCACTGGGACCGGTGAATGTACTTTGAGGTCGCACGATGCTAGTAGCGCTGCTTTAATTCTCACAACTTGGACGACCAAAGAGTATAAATCTCGCCTATGGGACGAATGCAGCTGCTGTGCTGCCCCACCCAGCCCCCCTTGCCCCCTCCCCCAAGTGCACTATGGACAAGCTGAATTACAAAAATACATGTTTATCACTACTTGTTCCCCAAATTGTCATTACAACCAATCTTGGACGAGAAGTTTTCGGTTGAAAGATAACCAGTATTCACTATTCGATTTTGCATATTACAGGAACAAGGCCAAAGTTGTAGCAGCACGGCAAAAACGTTTAGTTATATAGCACAAGAATAATTAGGCTAAGTCAGAATTGTTATTAACTGTTTCTGCAGCGTCAAAAATACTGACTACGGATTGCTGGAAAGCGTTAATTCAACGTTGCCGCTGCAGCCGACTGCCGAAGCCATAGCCGAAGTCGCTTATAACTCGGACATGACCTTACAGCTAATAGCTCTAAAAACTTGTCTTGTATATTATATCTGTCCCAATTATAGGCTAATTATGTAGGAAATGATTCAGATTTATTACATATTGCATCCTTCATTTTGCTAAACGATCAACGGCATCCGGTGGGGGCTATGCGGCGTCAGTTCAGCGGTTGAGAACCCCCCTGCTCGGATCGCTTCTATGAATCCAAGTCTATTACTCGGAGGTTCTTGAAAATTGAAATCAATTAATTAAATTATTTGGGAGTGGTAGGGTGGTTAGTCACTCGCCGTCTTGTAAACACACACTCTGTGTGCGAGGGGAGGTCACTTAATGAACGGATATCCTTATAATTAGCCATTAGATCCGAATACATTTCACTCAATTTGCTGATGTCTTGGACCGTTATGTTGTGACCTTAGATTTCACAAAGACAGATTGGACCCATCTTAACAACAACACTTTATAGACAATGTGACAAATTTGCAATTAGCAAAAGTATTCGTATATACCATGCAACCTGTTACATCACAAACCGCAGAGCCTGGACTTCCTGCAGGCACGATTTGTACACAGCCCAATGTAAGAATGTATTGTCTTGTTTATTTATTTATTATTTTTGGTGTGAAAGAAAGGGGCACATCTCATAACTTGTACAGCTGATATTTATATTTGAATTATCTTGAATTATCCTGAATTTCAATTATCTTGAATTTATGTGGAAATTTTGACAGACAAAAACTGTAAAATGTCCCATATGACCAGTGCATTATCTCACCTGCCAGAAAGGCCCTGGAATACACAATGTCACTCTTTTTGTAAACATACTTTATGTTGGTCTATAGACGATGTGAACTCTATTTACATTCAAACCGCCCTCTGTTGACAAAACACTGTTCAAGTCATGTTCCGACGCGGAAGAAGACGCATGCTCATTGTAAGAATGCGTGTACTTTTTAGCTGGCTGTCAAGTACACAAAGGTTTTGCCCGGCGACATGCGCGCGCATCATGTTATGGCTTTCGAGTGACGTCAGAGGTCACATCGTCTATAGGGACATAGTAAAGAAAAACCAGTTTTAAACTTCGATATTTAATTTCAAGAAGGATAAATTAATGTTTCATCATCACTAGTGACTCATTTGTCAATGTGGGAAGCTCTGGGAAAAAAAATGCAAATGTTTTTCTGATTACCAATTGGTCGAGAAATATTTCCGCCTTTACACCACTTCTGATATCCTCAAGGAAATGTTGAGTTACTACGGATTACCTAATATAATTAAACGAGCAAGGCAACTTGTGTGTTGAACGCACTAACATCTGAGCATTCAAAAGGTCATCTTAAAACGATGCTTTCTCTGGGGGGGGGGGGAACAAAATACGAAACGAAAAGTGGGAACTGTGTCCGTTATTTTGTGTCAAGATTCACAAACTGTTTCGTTGGAAATCTTTGCTTCGCCCATGTTTTACCTTAAGCATTTTCACAGTTAGTTATTTCCCAGTTTCACATTGATTCGCCCTTTATTCAGACTTTGTGAACGTTGTGATTGACAAGGGCACTTGAATGTACTTATTTATGGATTTTGCAAGGTTCTGTTTGCTTTCAACAAGCTCAAGAAGTGGATCACTCAACACATTTCCTGCATTTTTCAGTGTTTGTATGCGTCAAGGTGATTTCGTTCTGCAACTACCGCTATATCTTTACCTTTTTTTCAGCGTGTACCACGTGCTCATATCAGTGCGTTTAAATGTTTTGCCGTTACAACCAACTGTACGTTACGAATTACTCTGTGTTTGTGAGTTCCCCATTGGTGGAGTACAATCCAATTGCTTTTATTTAGGCATTTTGTGTCGGTTTAGGCGCCAGGTCAAGTTCGCTCTCTGTATGACCTTTTCGTTTTCAACGTATATATTTCGCCGTGATTATTGCAATGTTAATGATGCCGTTAAAACAAAATCTACGTTACAAATTACTCTGAGTTTGTCAGTTTCCGCTGGTGATCAGATTCTTTCGCGAAAACCCATAGCATTGTGTGCAGGTTCCGGTACCATGGCGCTTCTTAGATTGAACAGCTCATCTCCGACTGGGCTTTCATCACCAGCCGAACCGAGAAGCTTGCTATCACTGTTGGCTTACCGGTTCATCAATGAGTGACATTAAATGCCAATTGCGAACAGACGGAGGAGGAAGTCTTTTTCTAGAAAGGTCAACAGTGTATAGACCCAGATCTTCCATTACATCCGCTGGGAATACCCCTCATTTTGACGTCTCCAATGTTGAAACTGACTTCAAGAGTAATTTTTGACTGGCCACTTTAAAGGTAGGGTCATAGATTGGCAAATACCCCAGAAATTAATAACCATAAATACTTATTTGGCGAGAAGCACCGCAGCTGTTGAGAGAATACACTATTTTGAGAAATGGTTCTCTTCGAAGATGGTTTGAATAATTGTTTTCACCCAACAACATTTGACTCTGAGACGTGATTCATGCATGAATCGTTTCTCAGATTTGTGAGGTTTGGTGTCCGTTTGCGAATGATGCGGCCATAAATGCGGTTGGTACCCGCTGTCACCTCGCTAAACGTGGACGGTGTTCGACGTTCTTGTGAAAATACAAGTTTTGGCTATTTTCTCAACAAGTATAGACACTGTATTCAGCTGCAATTTTTGCACATGTGACTTTTATTGTATCGTTCTTTTTAATTATCGTTGCCTATAAATCAGCATTACGTTGGCAAAACACATTATTATGACCCTCAGTATGAGCAAGGAACATTTCGGGAGCACTAGAAACATTCTCCTGCCAGTGTCTTACCATCGCTACAGAATAATTATGTTGAATTGAAATGTGTACAGTTGTTGATGTTGTTGTTTTCTTTTGTTTGAAATTATCTGAAACAGGTTGCATGTAAAATGTCTCATTATGGCATCCCTTATACAGAGGTGAAGCCAGTCCACCTGGATTTAAAAATGTATTGTTAGATATAGCTGGAAAAAATTACAACCAATCAAATCAATCATAACGACTTTATAAAGCGCCTAAATCAAAGGTTTGCTCGAAGGTGCTGAGGCACAGAAGAAATAATTAAGTCATTGATGGTAAGCCTCCTGAAACAAGAGGGCTTTCAGAAGTGTTTTAAATGTGTCGAAGGATGTTGTGTCCCTGATGTAATTTGGACGTTTATTCCAGAGTTTGGGTCCATAGACTGAGAAGGCTCTATCAGCAAAAGTGATGTGACTTGCTCTTGGCACAACGGGAGCTATTTATATCAAAGTTGTCTCCGTCCAGCTTGGGCGGTAGGGTTGGGGAAGTGGTATCTTTCCCCGCCGACCCCGGTTCGAATCCTATCGGGGGCACTATGTGGATTGGGTTTTCAGTCCCTACCTGACTGCGTGGGTTTTCCCTGGAGTATTTCTCTGGGGTTTTCCTCCCACATCTAAACAAAATGAAGTTCCCCTTCTTTGTCTTCTCTCAATTGGGTTCTTGGCTATTAGTGATTACGTTTGCTTTTCTGAGATTCCTTGGCTTCACAACCAGAATTAATAAATAAAACACAGAAAAATTAATAGAAAATTACAGGGTTGGTTTAAACGGCAAATGAGTTATAATAATCATTTACCGAAACGATCGACAGATGACTTCAAGTCCTCTTCTGATCTGGGCATCACATCACTGGTCAGAGCAGGACATCTAGCGAACGACAGAAAAGCATGGCGACTGATAGTGGATAGGCAGCTATCTCCAAGGCCCCCCTTGGGAGGAAAGCTTTAAGTCAAGTAAGTCAATCATTTGCCAGTCGGTGGGCAATCGTCAGCGATAGACAAGTGGCTAGTCATAAGAGTGTTGGGTACTAAGTTTCAGTGATGTCCACCGGGACACACAATGCAAGGGCGGTATCCTCTGAATCATATCATAAGTGTTGGCACGCTATTTATCCACCAATTAATCGCCTAATTCATTCCGACTACTGACACGATCGTTGCCTCGAAAAAATGTATATATCTAGCAGAGTATCTTAACATATTTTCAACCAACAATTATTCCACTAATTAATGTTGACTTCTTGATTACCTCAAAAACTGTATGTGTCAAGAAGGGTATCTTTCACACACTGTGTATCCACCAATTAGTCCACTAATTAATACTGACTACTTGATTCCGGGTCAAACTGACCCAGAAATGGGTCAGGTCCAACGGGACCCAGATCTGGGTCAATTCTGACCCGGGAGTTTTAAAAGTGTGCATAGGGCCTACACTGTTTATCCACTAACTGATCGACAAATTAATTTATACTGCTTGACATCGTCTCAGAAGCTGTCAGGGTGTCTCCACACTTTATGTTTATCAACCAAGTAATCCACTATTTATCCACCAATTCATCC
Organism: Plazaster borealis; assembly: GCA_021014325.1. Taxonomy (NCBI): domain Eukaryota; kingdom Metazoa; phylum Echinodermata; class Asteroidea; order Forcipulatida; family Labidiasteridae; genus Plazaster; species Plazaster borealis. The sequence goes on along the minus strand of CM037469.1, from coordinate 2,117,604 downwards.
ACTAATACAACTCGACTATTTAGCATTAGTACACTCCTTATCCACCAATTATCCACTAATTCAATTGTCTCCTTGGCATCATTACACTATTTATCCACTAATTTAACTCGACTCTTTGGCATGAGTACACTATTTATCCACCAATTAAAGGCAGGGTATACCTTTGGTAATTGTCAAAGACCAGTATCCTAACTTGGTGTATCCCAACATGCATAAAATAACAAACCTGGGAAATTGAGATCTCAATTTGGTTATCGAAGTTACAAGAAATAATGAACGAAAAAACACCCTTGTTGCATAGAATTGTGCTCTTTCACATGCCTAAGAAAGGCTCTATTGCCTGAGGCCTTTCTCGGATTCAAATCTTTGGGTGAAAAATGTCCTCTTTCTCTAAAACTACATTACTTCAAAGGGGGTCGTTTCTAACAATGTTTGATAATTTCAACAGCTATCCAGTGCTCTTTACCGAGTAAGTTTGTATGGTCATTAACTTGTGAAGTAATTCACGAAAGTACACCCTGCCTTCCATCTATTCACCCGACTCCTTGGAATTATTACACTAGTTATCTACCAATTACATTATTTATCCACCAATAAATCTACTAATTCAATTGATTCCTTGGCATTATTAAACTGTGTATCCACCAATAGATACACTAATTCTCTTAGACTCCTTGGCTTCTTTACACTATTTATCCACCAATTAATCGACTACAAGTAGTTCACCTTGACTTACATATACATTACTGCCTTGAAAATGTTGTGTATCTAACTGAGTATCGTATACTTCTCCACAAATTTCTCGACTAATTTTCTTCGTCTTTTGACATCACTGCCTCTAAAATTGTAAGGATCTTGTTGAATATTGTTTTACACTTCATCTATCCACTGGTATTTCGAAAAATTAAAGCCCATGCTTTGAGAGTCAGATTTAAAGGTATTGTACACTTTTGGTAACAGCTCAAAATCAGTGTCCACATTTTGTGTGATTCAATATATGCATGAACAAACAAACCTGTGAAAGTTTGAGCTCAATTGGTCATCGAGATCACGAGAAAATAGTGAAAAGAGACCTTATGTGTTTTCTGTTTTTTTCAAAATATCGCGCGTGATAAAAACTATTGTTTTACTCATTTCTCAGAAACGATAGCATTTTAGGCAGAAATATTTTAAGGAACCCTTTCTACCATTACTTACTTTAAATCATGTAAGTTGTGTGTGAATCTGTGAACATTGTTTTTCGATCTTACCAATATAGTGTACAGGGCCTTTAATTCAAATGTTACGTGTGTGTGTATATATATAGCATTTATCTTCCATAAATCACATTCATCAAAACTGGTTTGTTTTCGCTGTGAAGGAACTGCAACAGCTTGATAATCTAATTACATGTTTTACTTAATCAGTGTTTCCAAAACAATTTTCGAAAAAACCCTTTAACAAACAGAAGCGAGACCCATCTTCAACAAGTGACTTCTTTCCTTACTAATTACCACCATCTTAAGAAACTTCCGCTGTTTAATTATCGCAATAAGCCGGGTTGAAAAGGGGGGAAAAATGACCAAGGCCGCGTCGAACTCATACGGCTCCAGGAGTGACTACTCTAGTCAGCAGCTGCCTGCCCCACCGATAAGGTTATGCGTTTCTGGGTTAACAAAACTGTTGCAACTGGAAAGCTGCTCATACTCTCCAAGAATCAAGATAAGGCACGGCATGTTTATTGTAAGCAACTGCTTCGTTTTGATAGGAGAACTTCTGTGATTCAAGATAATGGTGTAGTGCTGACAATGTTGCTGAATCGACTCCAACTGGGCAATCAACTGAACTCCGTTTGTAATGAATCAAGATAAGGTAGGCCTACATATGGCATTTGTAATGTAGGCGAGACTGTTTACTGGACGTTATTAATGCACTGCTTTACGAGTCAAGATGATAATGTGTAACGTTGGTATTGTTGCTTGAAGTTCTGGTATTTGATATTTTCAAAAGAAAGGTACCTTGTTGATAAGTGACGGTCATAATGATTTTCTCGGTCTGCTCACTTTCTTCAAAAAGTGAGGGGAAACATGTTTGCTTGTTGGTGTAAACTGCTACTAGACTTTTACTCTCTTTGAATCAAGATAAGGTACGTTATTGACAAGTAACGGTCATGATGCTGTTTTAAGTTTACTCACTGTCATCAACATACTAAAGGTGCAACGCTGCTTGGTAGTGAAACTGCTACCAGCCTTTTACTCTCTTTGAATGAAGATAAGGTTCGTTATTGACAAGTAACGGTCATGATGCTGTTTTAAGTTTACTGACTGTCATCAACATAATAAAGGTGCAACGCTGCTTGGTAGTGAAACTGCTACCAGCCTTTTACTCTCTTTGAATGAAGATAAGGTACGTTATTGATAAGTAACGGTCATGATGCTGCTTTAAGTCTGCTCACTGTCATCAACATAATAAAGGTGCAACGCTGCTTGGTAGTGAAACTGCTACCAGCCTTTTACCCTTTTTGAATCAAGATAAGGTACGTTATTGACAAGTAACGGTCATGATGCTGTTTTAAGTCTGCTCACTGTCATCAACATAATAAAGGTGCAACGCTGCTTGGTAGTGAAACTGCTACCAGCCTTTTACTCTCTTTGAATCAAGATAAGGTATAAAGTTGGTGATGCTTTATTCCAATGAAATGATAATAAGCTGCAGGATGGTTATCTTGAAACGGCCACCTACGCCGCTGAGATATAATAGACCTAACCGGATTAAATCTTACAAATACTACCGTACTACTACTACTAATAATAATTACAACATTTAGAGAGCGCTTAATACAAATACTGAACAGGTAGTTTTTCATTGTTGTTGTATTTAATGTGTGCACAGACAGTTCAAGACTTCTGTCAGTTCTTGTAAATATCCGTAAGGGCTAATCAGATCCGGTTTCCACGGTAAACTTAATCCAACCCCCCCCCAAAAAAAAAAAAAAAAAAAAAAAAAAAAAAAAACCACATCAACAACAACAACAACAACATCAACGAAAAATTAGGCTTAAAAAACACCTACATAAATAATAAACACATATAGATCAGAGTAATAATTTCGTTGATTGGATTTCACATTGCAGTTTTGGACAAGCCGAGTTACAATGAGTAACCATTGCAGCTATACAAACTGGCATTTTAAGCTTATTTTAACTAAAGCTTCCGTGAACCGTTGGAAACCGTCTCCCTTTTCCCTAGTTTCTTTACCTTGTCACTTCTTTACCTCTTCCCCCTTCTTTTCTGCTGCAGGAAGTTCACTGAATTTGACTGGGATTTGCCCCTAGGCCAGTTTAGTCGTTTGGATTACAAAGACCACTTCACACACACGGAACAACATGGCTGTATTCTGCGGGTGCTGCACGTCTCTAGTGACGGGGTGTTACGGGTGCCACGGACGGGACCAGTCCGAGAAGAAAGAACCAACAAAACTAGTAAGTTCAGGACATTTTTTGATTTCATTAAAATTTGAAACAATCGCGTGGAATTTGTATTATGCAGGCGTAGCTCTGAAGAGTTTTGTTAAACTCTGGTTTGAAAACGACCTGCCCAATGATTGAAAAAAAAAATCAAACTGAGCTTTGTACGTCAAACAGTGGGGGAAACCTCAAAGGCAGACTGTAAAGCCGGCCTCAGGTCGACCTTGCGTCAACAAAAAACAGTCGGCGACTGACTTCCAGGATCACACTGCGCCTGAGCTAAGACCATCGGGAACTTTTCAGTCGGCGATTATTTACGACCTGAGCGTAACTGCGGTGATTTTAAGACAATCGGAAACAGTCGCCGCTCGAAAAAATTAACAGTCGCAAGAGTAGAACAATTTCAACTTGTACGACGTGATCCCGACGGTCGGGAACCAATCGCAGTCGACCTGCGAGTATTTGGGACATCGTGCGTGCGCAAGAAAATCGTAGGTCGACCTGAGGCCGGCTTAAGATCTCTGGCTGTCGAAGCTGATGCTACCAGATTATCACAAGTAAGGAGGGCATGGCAAGAAGCCATTGAACAGAAACCATTACACATCTCCTGATGGTGTGGAAGGCTTAGGTCAAGGTGCCGTAGGTCAACAATCCTTAAAAACCTTAAACCAATTTTAAGCCAAGTGTACAGTGATTCAAACTAATGGACCTAATTGTTGTAAACTGCTGCTTCCGGACCCAAATGGCCTGTGGTATAAATGCAGGCGTTGTTAATGGCCAGGACCCGATTGCATAAAGCATGTAAGCACACAAACTTGCTAAGCACAGGAAACTCTTGCTTAGGATAAATAGGTTACCAGCCAAAATACCATTGCTGTTACTGGTAACCCACTTATTTCTTGCTTTAGCAAGAAATTTGCTGAGCAAAATTTTCTGCTGAACAGCTTTATGGAATAGGGCCCTGATGTATCGACCCAAGCAGAGTCTTCCTCATTTAGCTAAAAGGCGAAACAATAATCCGAGGAGAGACAGGGGAGATAGGGAGGGGTCGATTTCACAAAACTCTTCCTAACTTAGGACTAGTCCTAGGCAATGCTAAGAGATATGACTATAGTCTTAAGTTAAGACCAGTTACTGGTCCTAACTTCAGATAAGACTATAGTCTTATCTCTTTGTGAAATCGGCCCCACTGGTATGGCAAAACTCAACCTCGTCCGCATGGTTTACTTTATTTCCAACCAGGTTTACAATAGTAAACCCTGGGAGGGAAACTCCTTACTTGGACCCTGATTGGACAACGACCGGTGTACACAATTCTAACGTAAACATGTTAAGTTGTACTCATTCAGTATTCACCATGTTCACAGCCAGACTATTCTCATTTGCATACGTATCCAAAAAAATTGGATATACAATTGATCGAATACCAGGGTGAGAGAGCGGTCAACCTCGTACTTCTCGACACACCTTGGGGACGAGGTTGGACAAAACTGTATTACCCGCTCAGAGACATCAGCTCTGTAAACTCTGGGTACCGTTTTCAAAAAGTGACAGGACTTCGGTCGGAAACGTTTGTCAAGATGATTGGCACTTCCCTTTTCAAAGTTACACCAATTTGAGCTTTCGAATACCTATCTGTTCAAGTTTTGTAGCCAGAGGTTTAAAACATTCCTGAGAAGGAAACATGACTGCAAGTACAGGAGGAAGGAGGCTTGTTAGTGATGCCTCAATTGGTCATTCGTGAACTTTACATCGTTTTACTTTTGACCTGGCCCCTTTTTGCTTAAAGGCACTGTACACGTTTGGCAATTACTCAATATATATATTAGCATAAAAACTGACTTGATAACGAGCAACAGAGAGCTGTTGATAGTATAAAACTAACCTGTGAGAATTTCATTTCAAAAGGTGATAGCATTTTTTGAGATTTTGCCGAAAATTTTGAGCGGTTATGTCCACGCAGGAAGAATAATCTGCAATTGGAATACACAATCTGATAAACGTTACTGCAGAAACGCTTCTTAGATTCAAATTTTTGTGGATACAAAGTGGTACCTTTTCCCATAAAATGAGTACTTCGAAGTGAAAAGTTTCTCAAAATGCATTATACTATCCAAAGCTGCAGTACTTCCTACCAAGTAAGTTTTTATTGCCATTAATTTTCAGAGTCATTACCAAACGTACACAGCATCAGCTATTCAGCGTAAAATGCCGTTTAGCAAAGCTGTTGACAACCAATGCACAACACATAGTGGTAATAATTTGTTTTAACTGTTTTAACTTTTGGGAAAAGCAAGATTTGTTATAAATTCCAAAGGCTTTGCTTGACTTTACATTTACTGAAATCGGGCCCAATGAATAATTCACTTGACGTCATTGCCCTGATAAAATTTGGATGTGTCATTCTTGGAGTAAGATTCCCAAATGTGTTTCTTTGAAGCGCTGACGCGCATGCGGTTAGACACCCGCCATCGTAGACTCCCAAAATGGCATTCCCTCGACAGACAGAAAAACCGCTTGTGACGTCAGTGCAAACCGGAAAAAAAGAAAAACAAAAAAAGTGCCTTTGAAATTGCTGTTCATGTCGCCGATTCAATACCCCAAATGGTGTTTTTGTTCACTTCCTTTTGATGTGTTTGTTATATGCTTGGTAATTATTGGATATAGACAATGGAGTACGTGTATTAAAATTGAAGTATCGTTAACGCCATCTTGTAACCCAAGTTGCTCATTAGAAATTGGGGCTTGATACAAATAGAGACTTGCAATGAAGCATAGCGCACTATTACATTGTACAATACTGGCTAGAGAATACTGGCCATACAACAAATATTTACTTATTTAATAATTGAAGCACTTCAAGTCATTTTGCAACTCACGTATTGGTCTTTATATTATACATTGGGAATCTTTACGACTCCGGTGACTTTCAATGAAGCCAGTTTAATGCCACGTCTTATAATAATGCCGGCTATGCTATAGACAAATGGGTATTTCAATAATTGAAGAAGTCACTTTACGCCATCTTGCTACTCCCTTTTACTTTTACAAAGGCATGTTATACTCACAGGTGCCTATTGCAATTCGGGGATCCATATACAAATCCAGAAGCCTGCAATGAACCTATAATACCACGCTGGAACCACTTCGCGATCCTTTGATACCACTGGAAAACAATTGGCTAATGCAGCAAGTTTTCTAATAGTATAGTGAAATTACTGCTATCTTGTTTTGGGTTCTAAAGTCATCCTGCCTAGTTTGCGGTTCACAAGGAACTAATCACGAAAGCAGGAAATTGGCTCAAGCCAGGAAGATCAGACACATAATGCACAAAGTTGCATGGTTAACGTTAAAGTCTAGAGTTTCAACGTCACGCCAGTGTTAACCCTATACGTAATTGCTCTTAAGCTTCTGAAACTCCTACCCAAAATGGTTCAAGAAGCACAAAGAGATCGATTGGACTCATTACTGTCACAAGAGGGCGTTATACTTTTGACCTCCATATGGAGAGTGATTCATTGGAATTGGGGCGTTACCTTTAAAGGGAGTGTACAGACTATACTCTTTTTAAGAATGCATCCATTTAAATCACGTCCAAGAAGCATGACCATCAATTTTAACCGAAACTCCCATTTATTATGGCAATGGGTGTTTACTGTTTACAGGTTATGTCTCTACCCTACTCTCATTTGCCAGAGTGAACTCTATTTTCTCAAAGATGACAGTCGAAGAAGAAAACAGTATTACCAGGGTGGCAGTACTTTTTACCTGCCGAGAAGTTTGATCTCTGTAAACTTGTGCAAACCATTAAAAAACCCAACTTCACAGCTTGGTCTGAAAACCAGTGCACCATTTGAACGCCAAGTGCCTCCTCCTGACCTCTCCTGTACCGGGTTCCCGATTCAGAAACATCCAGGGACGTCGTCTAGGGGCTCATTTGAACTTCAAGGCTCCATCGAAACGGTATCTTTTTAACGCCAAATGTTAACATTGATCTCTGAACTGAGATATCCCTTAAAACCACCGGCTTGACCCACTTGGCACGCCCTCTAGACCCCACATGACTCAAGAAACCCCGGCGTTTTACTGCCCCCTCCCCCCCCCCCACAAAAAACAAAACAAAAAACACTTCAACCTCTAGCTTCAACCCGGGCCTCTCATCTGAGGTAGGCATATGCCTTCACCCCCAAAGCCAACCCTTGCCTCTTCCAAAATGTACCTCTGAAACCCACTTGGATCTCCAATTCCAACTCAACCGTCCCACCTATAACCCTCAACTTAGACACCTACAAAGAACCTCCCAAGTGGACCACGAACCCCCCCCCCAATCAGATGTTAAGGCGCCCCTTACAACCTCAAATGAACCCAGTCCAGGTTGATGTACCTCGACCCCCTAGTCATCCTTGTAACATGATCCCTTGTATAACTTAGGATTTCCCTCGCCCCAGGCCTGGAGCATTAACTCTAATAAACACCTAAGCAAATTTCCTTTATATGTTTGCGTTTTTAATGACCTCTGTCAACATGAGAACGAACCGTGACGTTGAGCATTTATTTTTCGTTTCCCTCATTTACTGCCAAATCGAGGAGCTGAAATAAACTTCATGTTTATAGGTAATAAACGGCCAAGATAACTATTTATCTTGAAGGGTTCGTTCGAAACACTCCAGAATCAGTTTTAGAAAAAAAGATTTTTGAGAGAGAGAGGACAAAACCTAGATGTATCCTTGGACATGTTGTTTTGCCGCGTAGCCCTCACTCTCAATTTGCATTCGTTTTTGGTTACAACATTATGTTTCCCCGTAACTGTGTTTTTGTTAGAACGTTCCCAACCGATAATTTTTTCAGTGGAGATGTAAAAATAAGACAATGGAAACACCCGAACAAACGGTCACATACGGTTGATTTGTAAAGACCATGTTAAACCTTTGTTTACAAAAAGAGTGGCCTTGTACATTCCAGGGCCTTTCTGGCAGGCGATATACTACACTGAACATAATGGGAAAGTGTACATTTGTGCCGTAATTTCCACACATATTCAGGAGATATAAAAGTTACAGATGGACAAGTTTTGAGATGTGCCTCATTTCTTCATATCAAAAGTTGATAACAATCAGACAGTTAAATCTCCATAAAAAAATCAAATGTAAAGCTTTCTTCCATTGGGCTGTGTACAAACCGTGCCTGCAGAAAGTCCAGGCTCTTTGGCTCTTTTGTAAATATGTGATGTCACAGGTCACATGATCTATATTCAGAGAGCTGTGAGGGTGATTCCCCTATCCCAACCAAATACTTAAAACAAAAGGTACATGACGTACTAGTTTGATATCTTCCTTGAGAACAATACGCAATCGCTTGATATTTTATAAAGGAAACTAATTGAATTCCTCAACTGAAAGTATTTGTGTAGCTGTTTTTTGTTTCACATACAAAAGTGCAACACAATTTACGCAATCAGGAATAATACATAATCATTATAAAAAAGGGTCATTACATTTGATAATAATTGGGATCACCAACACTGTTTTAACATTTGCAACCTTACGGAGACTGAGGACAAAACAAAAAAGGTAAAAGAAAAGGTATCCATTTGAATTCTAAAGACTGTTTGCTCCAAAAGGTTTTTGTGTGAAGGGACAAAGGGAAGAACAAAATATGTCTCCACAGGGATGTAAACAATATAATGTTTGTGTGGACGTGTTCAAGTCCACATAGTGTTCCAAGTCCACATAGTGTTTCAAATCCACAGTGTTTTAAGTCTCTACATTATGTTTATCTCCTTTTTTCCCAGATCCACACTTCGCATGTAATGATTGCCCCAAAACGAGTCAAGTCTGTGCTATATCATACTTCAAACACTGTCGATAAATCCTGCACATGACAAATTTTAAAGGAAACAAGCCAATGCCAATTTCATGAAACTCTCATTAGTGATTTATATCATGGCATTCGAGATACAATGGGATAGAACCCTGGAGGAAAGTGGATTAATCTTCGTTTAATCTCCCCGTCCCCATGGCTGCATTCATTACGTACATGCGTCACTCCCTTTTTCTGATAATTAGCAAAGTGACGGAAGTTCATTAAAAGATGTTTTATTTTGGATTTACAGTTTAAACAAAGTTTGAGGGTGTGTGTACAGCAGACATTTCCCGCAAACATTTTTGGACAAATTGCTGTTCTGAATCTTAATTAGGAGCAAAGCTGGGGATGGCACTAGACTTCCCGTGAAACAATTAAGGCCCTGTGCCCAATTTCATAGCGCTGCTTAACGGTAAGCAAATTTTCGTGCTTACTGTAGCAGAACAAAATTGCTTAAAGGTATTGTACACTCTTGGTAACAGCTCAAAATCAGTGTCCACATTTTATGTGAGTCAACATATGCATGAACAAACAAACCTGTGAAAGTTTGAGCTCAATTGGCCATCGAGGTCACGAGAAACTAGTGAAAAGAGACCTTATGTGTTTTCTTTTCTTTTCAAACATCGAGTTTTTATCGCGCGTGATGAAAACTATTATTTTACTCATTTCTCAGAAACAATAACATTTTAGGCAGAAATATTTTAAGGAACCCTTTCAACCATTACTTACTTTAAATCATGTAAGTTAGGTGTGAATCTGTGAACATTTGTGTTTTTCAATCTTACCAATAGTGTACAGGCCTTTAAGCCTCAGCGTATTTCACAGGTTAGCAAGAAAATACGGCAGCCATCTTGCACGTTCACAATGGTTTTGCATTGTTACGACATTCGTGTTCGTGTAGTAAGCACCGGAAGGTTAGCTTGCCTTTTCGTGTGCTTACGGTTAGCAGCGTTATGAAATAGAAACTCGTATACGTAAGCACAGAATCGACTGTTAAAGGTATCGTACACGTTTGGTAATGACTCAAAACAAATATTAACATAACAACTTACTTGGTAACAAGCAACGGAGAGCTGTTGATAGTATAAAACATTGTAGGAAACGACTCCTTTTGAAGTAACGTAGTTTTTGATAAAGAGGTAATTTCTCACTAAAATATTAAAAACTTCTTGCAAGAAGTTTTTATTCCTATCTGAAAGCACACAAATGTACAACAAGGGTGTTTTTTCTTTCATCATTTTTTTGCAACTTCGATGACCAATTGAGCCCAAATTTTCACAGGCTTTTTATTTAATGCATATGTTGGGATACACCAAGTGAGAACACTGGTCTTTGACAATTTCCAAACGTGTTCAGTGCCTTTAAGCAGCTCTATGAAATTGGGCCTGATTGTCACTTGTTCTTGTTTGCTTTTATATTATACGGCCATATTGTTTCCCTGTTTACACCATTTCGATCAAGTCATTTTATTAGACACTTATGAAATATATATTATACTTCGTAATAACTACAAGTAACAATGGTCATTGGCACATTATTTATTATTATAGATAATTACTTTGACAGATAAAGCAAGACAGTAACATATGGTGTGATGATTGACTGATTCGAGTGCTCTGGTTAAAACTACGACTCCCGAGGTGATCCGAGGCAAGTTCTATTTCCCCGAGGCGAAGCCGAGGATCAGCGAGGGAGTTTTAACCATTAGCACGAATCAACGTTTATTGTATATAACACCCCACGAGATACACTAGCATAGACGTCTAGGAACCAATATAACTGCCGTTGCTATGGGTGTAGTACACTGGTTGCTATGGGTATAGTATATTGGTTGCAAAGGCAGTCGAATTAAGCAATGGTGATTCGTTGTATCTACGCATTACCTCGACTTTCACACGGAAATTAATTTCCGTAACATCGGCACTGACATGAGCTATATAGAGAAATTATATTTTCAAACTAAAACCAAATACCTCCCTTCCCAACGATAGTACACAAATCCCGTGTATTCTGTCTGCAAAATCCGCTCACCAGTGCACTAAATTGATGATTTCTTCGCAGCGTGAACAAAGTAACAGAGTCTTCCTGCAACTCGGCCTTTATAGATTTTTGTTTTTTTCAGGGAATAATTGAAAACATTCACAGTAAGTTTTCACGACTTATGACGCCACTGAGTCACTGACTCATGTTTGTTATCTGTTCCTTTATCGTTCAAGAAATCTCTTTATTTAAAACGGAGTGATGACAGCGCTGCTTCGCTATGCAGGTTCATCATTTACCGAAATTGGAAAAATGTGAAGTTTTTTTTGTCCATACCTACGTTCTTGATGCAGGTGCGTATTTGCAATTTGTTTGCAGAAAAACAAGTGCACTCTGAAGGGTCTGTGTGGTCTGTTTTTAAAATGGATCTACGGACAGATAGTAATTTTAGCTCACCTGATATTCATTATATTGTTTAGGTGCTCGGCTTCAGAGTCGAACAACTTTTGATGTCATGTTTTGTTCACCACCTTCGTCTTCTTATCCAACTGCTTCTCCCCGCAACCTTCTCGGCAAAGTTCCCTTACAACCAAATCCTGGACAGACTTGAAACGTTGCATATTATACCTAGACCTTAGTTTGTAGATTAATCGTAGGCCTATTTTGTCGAACAAGGTGTGTGTCCCCCAGTTTTAATTTATTTGTCACCTAATGTGTTTTGCTCTTCAGTGAAGTTATATGCATATGACTCAAGTGAAGTTATAACAACATTTTCAACAGTAATCAACATCTCCTAACTCTAAACTTGTTAGAGTTCACAGATACGAAAAAAATAACAATAATACAAATAAATGATTAATTAATTAATTAAATAAGTGAATACATATATATGTATAAACATATACATGCACTTCTCGTAAATGAATAACTTTGCCATTAAAAAAAGATGGTGCACTTGGGTTCCCAACATCATTGCTCTGTAATGAGAGAGTTGAGACATAGAGGAACCCGTTTTATCTGGTCATGTGGTTGTTGGACGCCATTATCGGTCCAAATGCAGCACAACCCAATGCGCAGTCTAGTCTGGCCTACTGTGTGCGCACATGCGTTTTTTTTTTTTGTTTTTTTTTTGGGGGGGGACACCGAAAATGGCTTCTAATCACAAGTTGTCGCAACTCTCTCTCAATTTACGGTTCTTCCATACATTATAGGGTCAGGAAAAACAACATTCAGAGAATCAGCAATTCATGTGTCGAACCTTGGCCTATCAATACCAGTCTCAATATGTTGACAAAGTCTGTTTGGTGCTAAACCGTAAACACGTTTATACAAACTACACGCCAAATCAAATAACATTGTTATATTGCCATATCAGGGTGGAGCTCATAGGTCATAGGTGTGGAATCTTTTATATACGTTGAAATTAATGTGTTTTTAGCTTCACAATCATAACATTACGCTCGATAGTGGCAGAACAGGTATATAGCTGAACAAGTTGAAAGTAAATCTGCGCTTTAAATTGGTCATGAAGGTAACTCGGTTGACCTGCAGATGTTCAGAATTATGAGCAAACTTCTCTTTGAGATGTACGGTCGTTTCCTCAATTTCCCCTCCGGATCTGAATCTCAGAGGTTGCCAATCCTCGCGAGATTTGAACCCTCCCCACGTGCGTGTGTCAGACAGATAAGGAGTCTAATAAATCCGGCCCATAGAGAGAGATGAACCTTCAGATGGTTTGAATGCGACTGACAATCGTAGAATTGCAATCTCCATGGGGTGTTGTAATTCAGTATGACTGAGTCTAGGCCTCAAGACGTTCTCGTTAATGCTTTGCGGCACCTGTTAGCTGCACTTGAGTGTAACAATCTACCAACTGAGGGCGCTATGTATTTTGGAAACAGTTGCTTTATTTTGTCGACGTGTATTTTCCCACCGGTGGTTTGCAATCTATGGACAGCAATAAATCTTAGAGGCTTTTGCATTAGACGCTTTACAAATGTCTTTATTATTATTATTATTATTATTATTATTATTATTATTATTATTATAAAGTGCGAGCTAGGAATGAATGCAATTATATTGAATGGTTTTTAAAAGCGAGCTGTGTACGGTTGGTTGAATATGCTGCAAGGTCAGGAATAATTAGTCAGGAATAATTATCCCCAGTCTGTAGCCAATGTCAGTTATACTGTCATAAGTGCATTGGCCCCAATTTCGTTAAGTTGGTACCGTAGAAAATATTGATTTGAACCAATCACATAAAGGTGATTCCCAGGGGGTCGCTGAGGGAAAATAAAAAGCTCCGGAGATCCCCGAGTGATCGGTCATTTTATCATATTTTTAACCGCAGCACAAGTAAAACAAGTCATTTTGTTGTAAGACCCCATTACGATAGTCTAAAATAAACGTCTATAAGGTACCAATAAGCTGCCGTTGCTATGGGTATAGTGCAATGGTTGCTAAGGGTACATATTGGTTGCTTACGTGTATAGTTCATCGTGTTCGCTCGGCTTTCTAGTAAAAAATAGACACATCATGTGACGCACTCTAAACCTATCACAAGACAAAATATATATAGGTGGTGTTATTATAGATTTTGACATGGTATTTTGGCTGATACTTATCTGGGAAGCACAATTGTTTGTACTTTGTTCATGTGTGTGCTTAAACAGCTCTATTAATCTTTGCCCCCCCCCCCATCCCCCCAGCAATGTTTACCAACGTAAAAAACATAAATAACGCATATTATATATATATATATATATATATAAATAAACGGGCGTGGGGGGGGGGTGCATCTAAAAGTTGAATTGGACCACGAACCAACCTGCTAGTCTACTTGCTGGAACAGCTTTCAACCAACCTTCCGTTATTCAATACGTTCTCACTCATGTTTATAATCAACTTGATTCAATGATACTTAAACCGCGTCCGCTTTACATAGTCTCCAAGGGTGTGTTACCAATCACACCGGACAAGTCTTTCCTCCGGATACGACAAAAGTTTCGAAGCCGAATGTGAAATATGATTGTTTGATATAAACTTGAAATGTTGTCTCGGTAATTCGTGTTGATGGGGAGAAGTTTGACGTTAACTGTAAAATGTCAAAAAATAGGCTTCTGATTTCTCGTCTTGTACCGATAAATCAAGACTGATTCTGAGAGGAAATGAATTGATTAGTGAATTTAAAGGTGAAGGGAAGACCAGATGTTTCTTAGGTTTGTCGACTTATTAATATCAATAATAATATACACAATGTTAAAGGTATCGTACACGTTTGGTAGTGACTCAAAACAAATATTAGCATAAAAACTTACTTGGTAACAGGCAACGGAGAGCTGTTGATAGTATAAAACATTGTAGGAAACGACTCCCTCTGAAGTAACGTAGTTTTTGAGAAAGAGGTAATTTCTCACTAAAATAATAAAAGACTTCTTGCAAGAAGCCTTTTATTCCTATCTTTCATCATTTTCTTGCAACTTCGATGACCAATTGAGCCCAAATGTTCACAGGCTTGTTATTAATGCATATTTTGGGATACACCAAGTGAGAACACTGGTCTTTGACAATTTCCAAACGTGTTCAGTGCCTTTAAAGATGTATGACCGGATTTTTTCGAAAGAGTGTATTTTTGTTTATATCCTTGAACGAATTTTGACAGATGATGCTGTTTTAAAACGGGAAAAAATATACACGGTCAATTCACACAATACATGTAACATGCAAAACTGTTTCTACATGGCTGATAAACGTAATTTAATATCGCCACCCCGACAATAATTTTGTTTTTGTTTTTAAGCAACTACCACTTATCAATGGTGGATTATGCAATACCTCACATTAAAGCTTACAACTTTCTCAAATTAATAAAAAATAGCCATTTCAAATTGGGTCAAATCGTTCAAAAATTGGATCTAGCTTCGTCAAAATTTCGGTTGTATTTCTCGATGAAATTATATTTATTTTGTTACTCTCGTATTGAAAATAATGTTTGTGATTCTTATTTTGCTACTAGACGGAGAGATTGTGGTTTATCTTCGTCCTCCTCGTGTGCTTTACATCTCTGATCAACATGTTCTTCTGGCTTTCGGCTGCAAACGACTCTGCATACTTCAACAGGTATAATCCAGTATTACATTGAACCACAATAGAACCAGAAAACGGGGGAAGGAAACAAAAAACGCACAATGGATCTTGTCAACTTTCTCGGGCTCTCTAACACTCTGGGCACAAACAGAATTAGGCTACCAGCCAAACTACTATGTCACGTGTACACTTTGCGACTGGTACCCCGGTCATTTCTGCTTAGCAGAAAGTTGTTAAGCAATATTTTCTGCCTAAGCAACTCTATGAAATTGGGCCCTGGTTAAAGGGGCACTGTCGTCGTGATCACAGCGAGTCTGTGGCCAGACATTAAACTCTGAACTCTCACACAGTTACAAAGATAATACATACACACAAATAAAGAAGACGACGAAGAAGAAAACAAGGGTTGTAGTTTCTGATGAGGTATGTATTTCCATAAAAACACAATTTGAAATAATAATATTGATGAACGGTATGTTTTTGTTTTTGTGTCATGACAGAGATCTTGCCGAGATGACCGGCATGTGGTGGCGCTATTACATATTCTTCATGGCGTTGTCATGCGCACTGTGCTGTTATGCTGTTTTGCTTTTGGTAAGAGATTCGTCAGCACTCTCGTAATCATCATCCCAACCTCGCTCCTAGGCTGTGGTCATCCCATCAGAACCAATGAGACAGTATTAACAACACATATACGAACTTTACACTCACATTTTATTAAATCAACGCACGGACTAAAGGCACCCAAACAGTTGCTCTGTGTATTTTCACACGAGCGTCGAACCCAATCTGCGGCCAGAGATGCGGTTGATATGAAGTTCGTGTGAAAATACACGGTGCATTTTTTTCCAGGCAACGTGGAGGCAACCAACTGCACTACATGAAAACAGAAAAACTAATGTTGTGCAGAAAACCTTTGTTTTTCTAACACTCTCAAGATAAATATGTAGACATTAAATTGTTTAATGTGAATGTCCTTTTCTTCTTGAAGATTGCCTGGAACTGGTTGCCAGTAACAAAACTACTGTACTTAAAATACGAAATACAGAATTGGTTTAGAACAATAATAATCAAAATTTGATTTGAAATATCAATCACGTTAATTATTATTTAAGTTTTTACCAGTACTAATTACCCGTCTGGAATATTACTGTCATCGACGACCACAAAGTAGCAATTGAGGACCCGTAAAATTACAATTCCTTATTCCGATTGTGGCTATCGAAATAAGCCATCTATGGGCGTCCTCAATATCACTGACAAACATAAACCGTTGTACTATTTTGACTAATAATGGGTCACCAATTTTGAAGAAAAATAAGAACAAAAAACCTGTGTAAAACTATGTATTTTACTGCAAACAACTATTGAAAATTGAGACTTACAAAAAGTACAAGGTTTAATTTTGAAGTTTAAATATTTTAAGCATGCGATCTGGAAGCTAGCAGCCACTCATGAAACCTGAAGTGAGACTGGGGCTAGACCAATTCGAACAACTTGCACCGGTAAACAAGAAACATGAAGGTTGCTGTTTGAGAGGAAGACTACGCGTCCTCCAATTACCACAGCCGGTATTGAGCTCATGGTGAAAAGTTAACCTTGATTCGAGTTTGCTCTAACTTCCTGTGTTAATTTCTTCATCTTACAGTTCTTCGCGTTTCTACACATTGCATGCAGACAGCCGTTAAATCTCCACGGAGTACATAAGGTATGCGGTTGTTTTCTTGATTCAGTTACCATTGAGGTCTTGTTCCCACAATAAAACCAAATGACTAACGATCAATGTAGAAAGGTAACCTGCCCATTTTACATCAGCCTGTGGTTGCTTGCAAAATATCTGTCAATGAGGCTCAAACTTTACTATTATTTCTTTAGAACATATTGACTATCAATCTATAACAACTCCTATAGCTCCCGGTTCTATCTCCCAGGGGGCCAGACCCAATTCTGGGTCAATGTGACCCGGAATCTGTGTCAAAGAATGACCCAGGAATGGGTCAAACTGACGCAGAATCAGCCTGACATAGAAATGGGCCAGATACCCCTTGGACCGACGATCTGGATCGATTCTGACCAGGGAGCTTTTACAGTGTCGTGACAGCTTTTTCTACAACAAGTAAAAATGTGAGCTACTCACCAGCATACTTTCATAAAAATAAAAAAATTAAATTTAAAAGGGAGGGTATACCTTTGGTAGTTACTCCACAAGTTAATGACCACAAAACTTACTTGGTTAAGAGCACTGGGGAGCTGTTGATATTATAAAACCAAGTAAGAAACGACACCCTTTGAAGTAATGTCGTTTTCGAGAAAGAGGTAATTTTTCACCCCAAAATTTTAATCAGAGAAAGGCTTCAGTCATGAAGCTTTTCTCAACCATCTGAAAGCACACAATTCTATGTAATTAAACAGGGGTGTTTTTTCTGTTATTATTTTCTTACAACGTCGATGACCACATTGAGCCCAAATTTCCCCAGGTTTGTTATTGTATGTATATGTTGGGATACACCAAGTGAGAACACTGGTATTTGACAATTACCAAAAGTACCGTTTGCCTTAAACAAATTGGTTGAACAAACTCAAAATACCATGCGGCTGAACTACGTCCCCCGAGCCCCGTCAAACATGAATGTTGGGCCGAATCCGAATTGGCGGCTAAAGCTACGGCTACGTCTGTTGCTAAGGGTGTTGCGAAGGTTGCCCTATACTTCAACGCAGCGATAAAGCTGTAGACGTAGCCGCCAATTCGGACACGGCCCTATCCTCCCCAAAAATGTTCTAAAAGCCCCCTCCCCAATTTCGTCTACAGAGGGCGTAGTCTGATTTCATAAGCGTGCCACAAATGGTCTTCGGGGTAAATGAACTTCCGATTGTGTTGATTTCATAACGATCCACATCGCAGTAATTATATTAATATCAAGCTTTAAATAAATTTAGCAATTAAGCATTGCAGAGACGTATTGTCAACCCTTGAATGCCGTCGCTTGTCGTCATTGATTAAGTTTGTTATAGATTTGACGTGGCAGCAATTATCCTCAAGAAAATTGTTGGTTCCAGAACGACAAGTTGACACTCGTTATAAAGCTTAAATCAATTTCGCAATTAACCTTTGAAGACGTTTTGAGAACCTTTCAATGCTGTCTTTGTTGATTTCGTTTGTCATTAATTTTACGCCACAGCAATCCTCACGAAAAATATGAATATTATTTTTGATTCTGAAACAACAAGTTAACAATGCCCCTGCATATAAATTGATGATCTTCTAAACCATACGATCCTCTTCGCAAACTCCGGTCTTACAATTCTAGCCTCCTTATTGAACACATATCCAATCATTCATGGGGAGACCGATCTTTCTCACGTGCTGCACTACGCCTATGGAACAAATTGCCAGCACAAGTAAAATAATCTGTTTCTTAAACCAATTAAAAAAAAACTAAAGACTCATCTTTTCAATTAAGTATTTTGAGTAAATGGTTTGTTTTTACCTGTGTTTTTAATTTACATTAATTTGTACTTTACCACATGTATTGTAATCTGGACTTCTTCTTAAAGGCACTGTACACGTTTGGTAAATACTCAAAATGTATATTAGCATAAAACTTACTTGGTAACGAGCAACGGGGAGCTGTTGATAGTATAAAACATTGTAGGAAACGACTCCCTCTGAAGTAAACGTAGTTTTTTGAGAAAGAGGTAATTTCTCACTAAAATAATAAAAGACTTCTTGCAAGAAGCCTTTTATTCCTATCTGAAAGCACACAAATTTGTACAACAAGGGTGTTTTTCTTTCATCATTTTCTTGCAACTTCAATGACCAATTGAGCCCAAATTTTCACAGGCTTGTTATTTTATGCATATGTTGGGATACACCAAGTGAGAATACTGGTCTTTGACAATTACCAAACGTGTTCACTGTCCAGTGCCTTTAAGCTTATGTCTCACGTTTCCTTTTTGATTGTTGTACATTGTATGTTATTGTTTGTATTACCGCCATGAGTACCTTTGTGGATTTGTGCGCGTTATAAGTTTTCATTATTAGTGTTAGTATTTTTATTATTAATTCTTCGGAAACAGTTTTGATACATCAGTACCCCCTGGGCACGACTGTACTGTGGAAGAACCTCCACACAAACATGAATATTCATGATGTGTTTGCCTTCCATATGGTCCCACGTCACCTCCAGCTAGATAGGCCTTCATTGCCATTGGTTGAATAAGGTTTGCAGTTTTTGCACCAGGTTCGGAAAGGTTGTACACCCTTTATTTCACCATGGAAAGGTTTGCTATGCGCTATTACCACATGCATGGGGTTTATACTGTGCCTTTGTTGATGTGATGGGCGTCATGGCGAAAATGACTATCATGTGATCTTAAAGGGTGTGTACAACATTGGTAAGAATGAAAATATAAATGCTCACAGATTTGCACATAACTCACATGGTATAAAGATGGTCATGGTAGAAAACTTCTCTTGAAATAGTTTTGCTTGAAATGCCATAGTTTTTACGAAATGAGTAAAATAATAGTATTTATCCTGCAGGATAAATTCCGATGTTTGAAAAAAAGTTAAAACACATAAGGTTTTTTTTCCACTGTTTTCTCATGACTCCGAAGACCGATTTAGCTTAAACTTTCACAGGTTTGTTATTTCATGTATATGTTGGGTCACATCGAGTTTGGATACAGGTCTTTGGCAATTACCAATGTTGTACACACCCTTTAATCATGTATATGTTCAACCTTTGATTTCCTCAGGCCTTGGTATATCAATATGGGGAACAATTATGGAGCATAATTTGGGGCTAATTACCCCAAAACACAGTGTTTTGAAAAAGTGTGCCCCGCAGGGTTGTAAGCGTTACTGCTTGGTAATATTGTCGATGCAGAAAACTGCATTTACTATTATTTTGTACAACACTTTCTTGTTTTGCGATTTAATTATAACACATGTTTTTTGTATGATTATTGCACACAGGTCGGGATAGTTCTGGATCTCTCCTTGTCAGTTGCAATGCTGGTTTTTCCCTGCACTGTTTTGAACTTCAGTTCACTGTGGCATTACGTCCCACAAGCTCTGAAGGTAAAAGCATTTGATTTAGTTTTTTTGGTTAATTTAAAGATATTGTTGAGGTCTTCAATGACTTTACGTATACACAACTTTTCGAAACCCAATAACTTGCTTGTGCCGTTATTTCATTTTTGTAATAAATGTTTCTTCCATTTTCAATCTTTGCTTTATAATGAAAACCGGTAATCTAAACTGCTCACAAAAAGTTAGGAAACTTTTTTTAATCATGTATATTTTTTATTATTTATTACCCTCTTGTATTATGTTGCATATCATAGAAAGCTGAAGTGTTCTTCTTTAAAATGATACCAAATGTGCAATGATGACATGTTGCTGGACTTGGCCACATTAATGAGAATGAGACAAAGTCACAAATCAAATGTGCCAAAATTAGCAATTTCGTGTTACTGTGTGAACAAACAAATTGACACTGTAATTCAAACAAGCGGTAATTTTGGCACATTTGATTTGTGACTTTGCCTCATTGTCATTCATGTAGCCAAATTCAGCAACATGTAATCATTGCAAATGTGGTATCATTTTAAAGAGGAACACTTCAGCTTTGCATTGATATATAACATGTACAAAGAGAGTAATAAATAATACAAATATACTGGATTAAAAAAAGTTTCCTAACTTTTTGTGAGCAGTTTATAAGCGTCTTTCCTTAGTTGTTGGTATTAGTTTGGGTTTATTCACATTCTACGCGTGGCCCACAGGCCAAACTACTAGAATGTTTAAAAAAAAATAATAAAAAAATGATAATAATATTTGAAGATATATTATTTAAAACACTAAATGGTACCAATTAGCTCAACTTCTTCCCAAGGTGTGTCGAGCAATACGAGGTTGACCGCTCTTGCACCATGATATTTGCAGATCCAAAATTTGTGAATACGTATGCAAATTAGAACAGTCTGGCTGTGAACATGGTGAATACTGAATGAGTACAACTTAACATGTTTACGTTAGACTGTTGTACACCAGTCGTTGTCCAATCAAGGTCCAAGTAAGGAGTTTCCCTCCCAGGGTTTACTATTGTAAACATGGTTGGAAATAAAGTAAACCATGGGGACGAGGGTGCAATTAGCTATACTGTGTGTTTTTCCTTTTAGGTGTGGCGGGGGGTGCGGGTCTTTTGTTTACCCGGTTTTCATTTGATACAATCTTAACAATAATACCAATTACAAATTATATTTTGTTTACTCTTTTCGTACATGCAGTTCGTCGGTCCATTTGCTCACCTTATCGGGGTGATAATAATGACAAGTTTGAGCTGGTTTGTGGCGGGTGGTGTGAGCACTCTACAAAGACGAGGTAAAACAACCTCCTTCCCTCTACCCCGGTGTTTCTTGCTATTAGTCATTACTCGATTCCGATGATTCACAATAATAATAACGTCTCGTATTTTAGGCACACTTCCAAAGAAATTATCGTTGCGCTTTCACGAACACATTATTACCCCTGGTCGCCGAGCCATTTATTTAATTCCTTAAACCAATTTAGCTCCCTTGGAAGTATACAGCATGTGCTGCCAAGTATGTAGCGCACTAAAGCTAAATCAACCATCTCTGTCTTCACAGGTACCCATTTACCCCTGGTGAAAAGAAGCAATTATTGTTAGGTATCTTGCTAAAGGACACAAGTGTCATGACCGGGATTCGACCCCTCACACCATGGTGACTCGGTCATCAGGGCCCAATTTCAAAGAGCTGCTAAGCACAACAATATGCTCAGCATGAAATTTATTCCTTGATTAAAAAACAGGATTACCAACCAAATTTCCATGTGTTGCATATTGCTTGTTACTGGTATTCAGCTGTTGTTTGCTTATCCTGAAAATCACGTTGAAATTTGGTTGGTAATCCTGTTTTTTATCAAGGAAGAAATGTCATGCTAAGCAAATTGTTGTGCTTAGCAGCTCTATGAAATTGGGCCCATTACTTTAGTCAGATGCACAACAAACAACTCGGCCACGTCACACCACAATACATCGCAGCACCAAGACTGAAAATAAAAAGCCCCCTTTTTCCACAGTGTATGATGGAGAAGGTTAGCTTCAAAGATAATTAAGATAACTACATTGCCAATGTTGTCCGATGTAAACAACGATTGTTTATTAAACATTATTAGCAAGACGGAGTTCACCTTAAAAAAACAACGGGGGGGAAACAAATCGTTACGGCGTGCGTTCATCTGGATAAGTGAGAAAATATTATGCTAATAAAAGTTGAACCCAGTAAGTTTTGCACAGCCGTAAGCAAACTTTAAAATGCATGCGTGACGGAAGTGTTACCCAATTTCACATTATCTCTACACTGCGAAATATGGGGTGTTAAAATTTACACCATGGGTGTTATCATATAATAGATACTGAAGAGAGAATCACAATTAACATAATTATTAGGATGTTAAAATGACACGAAATGCAGAATTTAGTGTTACTTTAACATCCTATGTTGTCAATTGTGACTCTTTTTGGGGGGTATCTATATGTGACAACACCCGTGGTGTCAATTTGAACACAGGTGTTTTTGCAGCGTAGAAATGTCTGTAATTGAAGAGTATTAAGGTTACATACACCAATGAATACTTTTAGATTAAAATCAGCGTCTGTTTGCTGCAATCTCCGTTTCTGTATTTTGTACTATTTACCTCACCGAAACACGAGTATTTGAGTCCTTTTAAAGGCCCTGTACACTATTGGTAAGATCGAAAAACACAAATGTTCACAGATTCACACACAACTTACATGATTTAAAGTAAGTAATGGTTGAAAGGGTTCCTTAAAATATTTCTGCCTAAAATGCTATCGTTGCTGAGAAATGAGTAAAACAATAGTTTTTATCACGCGCGATATTTTGAAAAAACAGAAAACACATAAGGTCTCTTTTCACTATTTTCTCGTGATCTCGATGACCAATTGAGCTCAAACTTTCACAGGTTTGTTTGTTCATGCATATGTTGAATCACATACAATGTGGACACTGATTTTGAGATGTTACCAAAAGTGTACAATACCTTTAAACAGAGAGCATTTTTATTTTAATATATAAAATGTTCATAATTAAAAACCTCGGTAGCATGCACTTTAACAACATACGTAACGATGATGTATTGGATTCCCACAAATTTCTGAAATTTTACAGGAAATCAAGTAAGTGAATAGCAATTGTAATTGAAAGCCATAGGCCCCTATATATTTTTTGATGTGGAAAGACAAACGTGAATCCAAAAAAAAAGAAAAAAAAATCAATCAAAAGATCAAATTATTCTTCAATCAAACTATTTAAGGGAATTAAGGTTCATTTTCTTTGATTTGAAAATATATTTGTTAACTAACTGGTTGTGACATGAGGGAGGGGAAGGCAGTTTTTATCCCGGCGCACGTTCCAATTCGAGAAAACAAAATGTAAATAAAAGAATACAAGTACAGAAATAATTAAAAGGTATGAACAAGCAAAGACAAGTTAACGGTATTGTACACTTTTGGTAACAGCTCAAAATCAGTGTCCACATTTTGTGTGATTCAACGTATGCATGAACAAACAAACCTGTGAAAGTTTGAGCTCAATTGGTCATCGAGGTCACGAAAAAATAGTGAAAAGAGACCTTATGTGTTTTCTGTTTTTTTCAAACATCGAGTTTTTATCGCGCGTGATAACAACTATTGTTTTACTCATTTCTCAGAAACGATAGCATTTTAAGCAGAAATATTTTAAGGAACCCTTTCTACCATTACTTACTTTAAAGCATGTAAGTTATGTGTGAATCTGTGAACATTTTTTTTTATTTTTATCTTATACCAATAGTGTACAGGGCCTTTAAGTTACAACTATCAAACAATTTGCTTATCAGCAAATAGTACAGCAACCGTAGGGAACCAAATGGTCTTTTGTGACCGATCAGTTAAGTGCCTTGAACTCAAGCTCTGGTGTTTCTGACCAGCAGAGTGTGTGTTTGAGTCCTGGTCTTGACACTTGTGTCCTTAAGCAAGACACTTGGCCTCATCGCCATAGGTCCTGTGGTTTGTGTACTCCAACTGCATACGCACCAAGGAGTACTGAGCAAGTACTTAGCCGATGCAGATATGAATGTAAAAGTACAAGAGAAAAACCCATTTCTCGTTGTTTCAATTTCCGCCAAAATCTATGGGCAGAATTCCGCCTTGAAGGCAGGGTATACTTTTGGTCATTGTCTAAGACCAGTATCCTTTCTTGGTGTACCCCCAACATATGCATACATTACCACACCTGTGAACATTTGGGCTCAATTGGTCATCAAAGTTGCAAGAAAATAGTGAACGAAAAAACACCGTCGTTGCATAGAATTGTGTGCTTTCAGATGCCTAAAGGCTTCATGCCCGAAGCCTTTCTCAGATTGGAATTTGTTGGTGAAAAATTACCTCTTTCTCTAAAATTACAATACTTCAAAGGGTGCCGTTTCTAACAATGTTTTATAACAGCAGCAGCTCTCATTGCTCTGTACCAAATACGTTTGTATGGTCATACATTGTTGGAGTAATTACCAAAGTTGCACCCACCCTTTAAGCAGTGACCTATTGTTCCCTTTTGAAATTCGCAGGACTCTGTTTACACTGGTGCCATTTTCTTACTGTTGTATTTTGTCTGCAGGTGTACCAGTTCGTGACGTAGCACTATGGTATTTCATCGGCCTGGTAGGTCTCTACATTTCACCAGTGTTTATCCAATCGCCGTGCCTGTTGAAGTACGACCAGCTACCGGCCAAGCCGTTGCTTTATGCCCACCGTGGTGCCGAAGAGGTATACACCGTTATGATGAGCATGGAGTCATATTCCAGCGCTCTATATTTTACTAACAACTTAGATGTAGCCTGTACAAAATGCGCGCCAGACGTAATTTGCAAGCAAAGTGTGATGTCACGATACAAATTACTATGGCAAAATTGATAACACATCTTAAAGGCACTGAACACGTTTGGAAATTGTCAAAGACCAGTGTTCTCACTTGGTGTATCCCAACATATGCATAAAATAACAAGCCTGTGAAAATTTGGGCTCAATTGGTCATCGAAGTTGCAAGAAAATGATGAAAGAAAAATCACCCTTGTTGTACAAATTTGTGTGCTTTCAGATAGGAATAAAAAACTTCTTGAAAGAAGTTTTTATTATTTTAGTGAGAAATTACCTCTTTCTCAAAAACCACGTTACTTCAGAGGGAGTCGTTTCCTACAATGTTTTATACTATCAACAGCTCTCCGTTGCTTGTTACCAAGTAAGTTTTTATGCTAATATTTGCTTTGAGTAATTACCAAACGTGTACGATACCTTTAAGATGACTATAGTGCTTTGTGAAATCGAGCTCCGGTAAATTCCTAGGGCTATTTCTTTTGAAATATTTAAGGACACGTATACGCTCACATCTCCAAATGTCAGGAATAATATCAAAATGTAAACTTACAAATATATTTGACTTTCTCTGTTTAGCTTGCACCAGAAAATACTCCTATCGCGTTTGAGATCGCCCTGGATCTGTACGACGTACACGGTATAGACACAGACGTGCGGATTAGGTAAGCTCAACTTTCTATGAAATAACTACGACAGCAGCAGCAACACAACAACAACACCAACAACAACAACAACAACAACCATAAAACAGCAACAACAACAATGCATGCGCAAAATTTAAGTGGGCGTAAACATTTCGAAGAATCAATATGCGGGTAATTTTGTAATTTGTGCTGCTACCCGAGTCAATAAGTAACGGAGACATTGCACGTATCTCCACAATAACTCCTTGTCAAATCGTCCATAATGTTTTCTCTGAGACTGACATTTCGTTAGTGTAAATACAGTCTTTACGTACAAGTCGAATGAAATGCACGAAATGAATATCCCTTGTGGTTTAGTACCGTACTATTTGATAAATGATTATCCATCAGCAACACCACGTCTCGCCAACGCTTGTCCCACGGGCTTTAGTGACAAACAATGCATTCAACGATTGTGCCAAAAAGGTTCAATGAAGACTCTTGGCTTCGGGCGAGAAGTTGCGTAGCAAATTGGGTGGCCCCAGCCCCGTCCAGAACCCTTGCTCCCACCCTTTCCCCACAAACTCTTAGACTTTAATCCAGTCGTAGATGATCAAGCACTAGACACTTCAAAACTGCTATTATTGTTATTGTTTATTGTTTACAGTTACGATGGAGTGCCATACATAATGCATGACGCAACACTCGGCCGCACGACCAATGTGGCGGACGTGTTCCCTGACCGCTACAATGAGAATTCCGATAGCTTTACACTGGAAGAGTTGAAACAGCTGAACGCAGGGTCCTGGTTTGTCAAGGTTTGTAGATGAACCATTGCTATACATAAAATGAGCCACGTTAGTCACCTTCCTTTCCTGTGGTGTTTACTTACATATTACCCATTGTAAAAACAGCTGTTGAAAACATTTTTTTTTTTTTTTTTTTTAACATGGGCCGATTTGAAGAAGAGAGATATTATATGGCTTTTCCTGGACGTTTCATTTTGAATTTTTTTTTTCGTTACTTGTGAATATAATATTAATATGCATATATTTGTATTACAGGTTTTGTTTAGTTTAACTCCCCTTTGGTAAACTGATTTATCGTTTTAAATATTTTGTTGTTTTGGCTGTTTTGCCATTGTCTCGTGGTTTACACAAAACAAATAAAAATACGTAAAAAAATATACTATTTTATAATAATAATATAATGTTAATAAGAACATAAATAAATAGATAACGTTTTTGATTTGCGAAAACGATTGTTTTAATTTGAGAACCTGAAAGCTACTGACGTACGGGTGCTTTTGTATCTTTTAAGGGACAGTTAGTTAAACTTTGTTTTTCTCTAAATTAGTTCCGAAACCAAAACTTGTAACAACACTAATGAGCGAAAATCATGATTTGACCTTGTTTACGTTAAGCATCCCGGTTTTTCCCTTTTTATTTATACTTTATTGCTTCTGTTATAGTTACTATAATATGTATATACATTTATATATATTTATTGAAAATACCATTTAACGAAAACACAATGCATTATACATTTTATTCAGTGGTATAATGGTTGCTTTCAAGAAAACTGTTATGATAATTTGTTTTAATGTATTATTTACTTAATTGAAGTTCACTTTCATCATTGCTTAATAAATTAGTAATTAATCAAAATAAATAAACAACTAAGATAAGTGAATAAATAATTGACAAACTAACCAACTAACTAATAAGTAAACACATAAATAAAAACAATGCAAATAATTAGGAAAAATTAGAAACCATATTATTTGTTAGCTTCAGAAACCATACAATACAACGGTTATGCTGAGACCCTTCGTCTCACCATCCATTTGAACAAAATACGTCTATCAGTTTAAGTTTAATAATTTTCTGATGATGAAGATGCGCTGAGTAAACTGATCGAAACGTCAAGCCCACAACAGCTCCTTGCAGAGCCAGCACTCCTCCCAAAAGAAATGTATACATTGTTGTACCCGCAAGTTAACTATAGTTATAGATACTTCCTCTTCACACAAAGCTTTATATTTCACTTAATCATTCACATTCCTGTTGACTTGCTATTATTAGATAAATCCATATGGAACCACCGACCAGCTCACCGAAGATGAAATCATTCTATTCAGGAAACAAAAGATTCCAACGTTACAGGAAACGTTGACGCTCATACAAGACAGAAACAAGACTATGATATTCGATGTCTGGCCACCATCTGACACACACCCTTACTTCATGGAATGGTTGAATGTTACACTCGAGGCAATACTGGATACTGGGGTCGATCCGGATGATGTGGTAAGGCCAGTCGAAAAAAAAACATTGTTTGTTTTTGCTGACAGTGACCGAAACGCCGGAAACTCTATTTTGTATGAGTTGACACGATGGTCACCTACCCCCCACCCCGACCGATTTAAGGGGGAGGGGGATATATAATTAGCAGTCACAGTAAAACTCCCAGATTAAGTATAAGTCGAGCCGAGCTCTGAATTGATTGCAAACTTCCCTTCCCCTATGTTTAAATGAAAGTTGTAATTTATTTTGTATATGGTTTTTTTTTTTTTTTTTTTTCTTAGGACTATTGGAGCTCGAATAATGGCACGCACTACACATTTTCCATCAACACTTTTGACAAGCGTAGAGTCCTCACAACGTTCAACGACGTAGACTTCAGCCATATAAGGTAAATATTGGCCTGACTTTTTTATCCCGGGTAAAATTGAAGACGGACAGGAAGGTACAGCGACAGTAAATATGTCCCATAATTATGAACGTTGTAACAATGCTTGAAAAAACACAAACTTTTCGGTACAACGATGTATTATTGCAGGTTTGTTCGAAGAGTAACATTATAACAACTGCAAGGTTGTACAAGACGACGTTATGACCACGTTGGTTCGAGGTTACTTTGGTTTACTGGTTACCGGTTTGTGAGCTTAGCATTGACAAGTGCAACACTGTGCAACAACGTCGGCTAAAATTTGGAACGAATGTGCTCGTTCGTTGAGAAAGAAGCAACACTGTGTGTTAACAAGTGCAATACTGAAAATGCGACGTTCGAACAACGTTGCAACGAATAAACTTTCCGTTGTTTACAAGCGCTACGCTGTTACAACGTCGGAACAACGTTGAACGAAGTTGCTTCTTTCATTGTGAAAACAGATTTTCTAACAACTGACGGCTTAGTGGAGAGATAAATTAACAAAAGTTTGGTAATTTGATAATGTAGTTTTTGATTTTCTTTCTTTTGTGTAGAAACAATGCAACTCTGAATATCACAACGAACGTCTGGACAGTACAAGAAGAATGGATGTTGTCGCTCTTCTGGTGCGCTGGCACGACGTCTATTTCAACGTCATCATGTCAAAGGTTACAGCCTGTAAAAGCTCCGGCTTGGCAACTGGTAAATAATTGGAATGCTGTTTATTTTTGTAATGAAAGCATTGAATTGGAAAAAAGCGAAACCAGAACAAATTACCGACAATGATTTACAAATAAGAAGACACTACAAAAACAACACAAACAACAGTGAAAGCAACCAATGGCCAAACCATTAAAAACAACAATTACGGCAACGATTTACATAAACATGAAAAAGATCCGTCGAAAAAAGGGCTCTCCAACACTTGATCTCAACTCCGGTTCATCTTAGAACCAACTTTTCTTTCTCTGGGGCACCCAACATCAAACCCACTGAGCTCTTTATTTCCAAAAACTCACCATAACCACGTTATCACCTCCCGTTCCAAACATTGCAATTATACCTCACAGCCCCGATAATTATATGTGTTACCAAAGAAAACCACAACAACTCGGGACCATTGCTAAAAGCTGTCTTGTACATGCGTGATAATGGCATATGCTTCTCTAAAACAATAATGGGCACGGCGATTTCAGCTGCGTCCGCAAATAAAATTGAATTTAAAAGAAAACCGCAATAATACAGGACCAATAGCTGTCTTATACATGCGTAATAATGGCATATACTTCTCTGAAACAATTATGGGCACGGCGATTTCAGCTGCGTCCGCAAATTTAATTGAATTTAAAAGAAAACCACAACATTACAGGACCAATAGCTGTCTTATACATGCGTGTTAATGGCATATGCTTCTCTAAAACAATTATGGGGACGACGATTTCAGCTGCGTCCGCAAATTTAATTGTTTATCTGCATCTTGCTTAGGCGGAGCACAGCTTCTTTAGATTAATTAAATAAGCAATTTGTCCAAAGAGAGAGCGAGAGAGTGAAGCTGGAGCTTTAATAAAAAAAACCGAGAGAAACAGATATTGATGCGGAAAATAGTGTGTTATGTTCTCGTTGTTATAGTTCGAATGGAAATATGTTAAAGATGAAACAAATAAGTTAGTGGGCGTAAAAACAAAGAAGTTAGTAGGCGTGAAGTTTGAACGTTTCTTCGTTTCAAAGTAATATAAATAAAATATTAAAATATTACCCAGCTAACTCATTTATTGTTGTTGGTGTTGTTTCGGGCATCAACAAGGGCAAACAAGTTTTGTTGTTGTTGTTGTTGTTGCTGATGCTATTGTTGTTGTTGTTGTTGTGTTCCAAGCTTTTAATCATCTACCACTCATATATGACGTCACAAGCTCAAACAGTGCCCTCAAAAGGTCAAAGGGAAGACCGATCATTGGCTTAGAGTTGTGTGTGGCGCGCGCATGTACACCTGTGCACGTTTCCATTGTTTGACTGTATTCTTTTGAGAACGATGTTCAAATCTTGTCGGCATTGAATTAAAAGAATCTAGCCTATTTTTGTGCTCTAATTTGCATAGTGTGTGAAACGACCAAATTAGTAGTTGGTGCAAACCTTTGTCTTTGATTGGTTTTCTCCGGAGGGATCTGTGTCGGTTGCGAAACAGTCCTGTGGATTTTTTGAAGGACAAATGCGATCAATTTGCGATTAAATATCTCTGAGACGACGAGAGAAAAATGAGCCCACGTAATCATCAGCCCACACAATCATAACTGAACCTTTATACCTTCACTTCAACAGGTACCAGATTACAGTCAATTCAATATTTAAATTTGTTATTCCACCTGTGTTTTTCTCAGAGTCCGATTCACTATCTTGTAATGTGGATACTTTTCGATGTCGTCTCTTGCATCTGGGTTCTGATCATCTTTATAATCCAAATAAGGTGAGTTGTGTAATACTTCCTGCATCTTCTGCTTGCATCTTAATTTGCATCTTAAGAGATCACGTGACTGTTTTGTCTTCCCAGTCACGATCACGTCATCTGACACAACAATCTTAAGTAGGAAACAAACAGACTACACGCGTCATGTATCCCCAATCTAATTTCATTTATCCCCCCGGGGTCTCCATCCTATAATGAACTTTCGATTTGTGAACAACAGTTACGTAACAAGACTCCCGGAAAGAGAAAATGCATTTTGGACCGTAAGGACGCGAGTTTACAGGCTTTTTATGATTAATTATTATGAAAGCTTGTAAACTCGCGTCCTTAAAAAAGTACGAGTCGAGAGACTACAAAATAGACAACCACGTAACTGGAACCACGGTTCACCAACTCTCATCGGACTGCCCGCCCCCAAAAAAAAAAAAAAAAAAAAGAAAAAAAAATAAAAAAATAAAAAAATAAAAAATAAAACAAAACAAAAATAAAAAAAATAAAAAACAAAAAATGATATTAAATTTCACAGATAAAACAAATAAAAAGCGAAATGATACGAGACGTTGCACTATCTTGTTGTTAAATCGACGGCACTAAGTAGATTATACCTCAACAAATACCGAGTTTCCTGCTAAGTCAAAGAAAGCAACGAAATGCACGAGCAACAGCGAACACGCACCGTAGACATGCACTTTATAAATCATCGACCCTTGTATTTTAATATTATTATACGTAAATATATTTTCATTAATGGTTATTTGTTTAACTTTGCTGTCTTGTCTGTGACCATTTCGTTCTTCGGATGTTCGCGTACCCCGTTCTTTTTCGGTTTAGTTCGATCAACTTGTTGTCGAGGGACGATCAGTTTCAACAATTTACACGTTTTTCATTTTCAGAAGATTGTAGTTCTTGTTTGTTGCTTTGTTTGACGTTATTTCGTTTTTACCGGTTTATATTTGTTTCCCTTAGTCGTAAAAAGAGAAGGATCCAGCAACACGGAGAAGAGCCGCCAGAGAGATACAACTATCGGCACTTCATGGCACTAGAGGAACTCTCGAAGAACCAGAAGCCGGTGATCCTCTAGCGGACCAGTTGTGGTTTGGCCGGCGGGCCTCTTAAGGTCGTCCACCCGGGCTATTTCCGAAGCAGGACCTTATCCCTTTGCATTCAGAAAGAACATTCTCGATTCAGTTCAATTGGGGGTAAAATAACAATGAACTTTATGCATTTTAAAGTAGGACGACGCATTTGGTAACTGTCACAGCATTCGCACCTTTGTGACCCAACATAAAATACAACAAACAAACCTGCGAAAGGTTTTGCTCAACCCGTCTTCTGACGTTATCATTGATTTTCAAACATCAAGTTTCGGACTCGCGTGATCAAAACTTATTGTTCTACTAATATTCTCAAAAACTATAGCATTTCAGACAAATTATTTCAAGGGAAGTTTTCCACCATGACCATATTATGTTGTATACCGTGTAAAACTGTGGATATTTACATTACAGTCCTACCATTATTGTTCACACCGTTTAAGCTGTACAATTTCGCCAAAATGGGTAAGTGCTTCCGTTGGTATTGAACCGACTCTCTGAAACCACCTGACTTTTTTATTTCAATAAATATTTGTAATAAAAGGGGAGGGTGACTAATAATTGTAGAGACACAATTATTATACTACATCAAATAGTACATCGACCTTGCAGACAAGTATCACGCGGCAAGTATATTTCGTTGTTTTCTTTTTTCTTCGTGTGCAATTTAACAACTAAAAATACAGATTTTCACACTTAAAAAAATGTGAGGAGAAAAAGTTGACCCAAGCAATACAAGTCAACGGGGCGAAGAGAAAATTTATCCTAATGTTGATTTTGCGTTATCGTTTTGTTCATTATGACGACTGTGATATATTATTTATAGTGATGTGGCTGCTATATTTACGTACCTAAAAAGAGCGATGCAAACATTTATAGTGCCGTACAAACCGAGCTCGTACTTGCACTTAATGCCAATTAAAGGTACAGCAAAAATCAATCAATCAGCCATCTACAGATTGCTTATTAAATCTACACCAAGGACGTCACCGGTGAATTGGGCAGATCATTTTTTTTATTTCATCAATTTCAGGAATTACGGAGTGATAGAGACCGAATGTTGATGTTTGCTTAAAAGGTGCTGTGTAAATATTATGAATTAGGAAGTATTATCTGAGAGTGGAATAGTTGATAACTTGGAATTACACGACGTGTGATACCAAGATGTATGAACTACTCAAGTATCGCTTCGTGATATCCAGTTTATCATCCAGTTATCATGGTGTTTATCCCGGGAATCTTCTTCTTTTTTAAAGTGTACATGTTTATATAAACAAAGGGATAGCAATAATATATTTGAATCTGAAAGTTTATTTATACAAATCTTCTAGACAATTTTGTGTGCATGAAATACTGTCGGAAAAACTTTTCAACTTTTTTTTTTTAGATCACCAAATCACTGTCGTCCTTTTTTGTCTGAAATGAAAACACCGAATTTGAAGATTTTGTTTATATGCTTTGTTTTTTTAAAGCTGGGGCCGGAAGGATTTTGCTTATTTTCTTGAAGCTAATTATGACACGTTATTGGTTTCGTCTTTTGGTAAATAATTGTCCTGTTTGAAAACTTAATTTAAAGAAGAAACTATGTTGCGCCAATTTGTATGATTATTTATATTTATATTTATCTATTATTTTAGATAATTATTTTATCTATTATTTTAAATACAAAATGGGAAATATACCTGTTTGAATCAGATTGCTGAGAAATGTGTCGCCACAAATACACAGTTATTGCCGATTTACAAAAACCATAAACCATTATTTGATGGGGGGATGGTGTTCCCCGAAACAAAACTTTGCAACCTAATCTATAATTTGTTTTAGCAAACATGTGCCCTTTCAAAAAACAAATGTATTAGAGCTACACGGGAGTCGTGTGCATTGCGTTTCCTGTTTACAATATTTGGGTGAATCTTATTCCTACACGTTACCACTTATCTCAAAATATCAAAACTATTTAGGGGTGCATTTCTCAATAAAACTCTTTGGAGAACGAAACTTTTAACACATGTAAAAATTACAACAACTTTTTATCAAACACAGGTGTGCATTAAACAGTTAGTTTAAGAGAAACAAATGAATTGTACAATATTTTTTAAATGTTTGTAAATAGTAATTTCAAAGAAATCGAGGCTGTGACGTCAGTAACAATATAAGGACATTAAAAGTATCAACTGAAAACAAATGTTCAGAGTTCATCATTATATTTATTGTTTTATTGCTATTCTTGTTGAATTCATTTAAAGGCAGGGTATCATTTTGGTAATTTTCAAAGACAAGCATCCTCACGTATGCACACAAAAACAAACATGTGAAAACTAGGGTCAATTTGTCATCGAAGCAAGAAAATAGTGAAAGAACAAAACACCATTGTTACATAGCATTGTGTGCTTTGAGATGCCCGAAAATGATATTACACAACACGGGACCTACGCCTTTACGTCCCATCCGAAGGACGAAGCAATAATGGTTAAGTGTCTTCTGTTATAGGACACACAAGTGTCACGACCGGGACTCGAACCCACACTGATCAGAAACACCAGAGCTTGAGTCCGGTGCTCCTATCCTCTCGCCGCGGCCACATCTCGCTTTAAACCTGCATGCTCTAATTTTAATTTAAAGATGGGCTATAACGTCAAATTCAGTTTTGTGATACACTCATTTTCCAATAGACAGAGTCCTCAATTAAAGTCGGGAAAAATTACAAGTTTCTAACCTTATGTTAAAGTGGTGTTATTGCCATTCTATTCGATGCACTTCTAGGTGCAAAATTTGTCAACATTCTAAACATCCTATGACATCATTCAGGAGAAAAATGGGTCTGTAAATTTTTGTACGGGGATGTTTTGGTTTATTTCTGACTTTTGACGATATTCAATCAAAACAGCATTGAATTTGAACTCTGGACTGATGAACAAATTCTTCCTTGGAATGTAAAGACAGTTGTTGAAATCCAATAACGTCATGTTTCAAATTTTGCTCTGAAAAAAGTCACGAATGAACCAAAACATCCCCGTACAAAAATGTACAGACCAATTTTTCTCCTGAATGATGTCATATGATGTTTTGAATGTTGACAAGTTTTGCACTAGAAGTGCATCGAATAGAATGGCAATTACACCACTTTAACATAAGGTTAGAGACTTGTAATTTTTTCCCCACTTACATGAGGACTCTATCTATTGGAAAATGAGTAAATCACAAAACTGAATTTGACGTTATAGCCCATCTTTAAGTGGGAACAGTTCATACAAGCATTATTATAATGAAAATCACCGAAGCATGGCTGCGAGGCAACACATTTTACCCTTTTTGGAAAAGGCGAGCCATCATGTCGCTGTGATAATACAAAACGTCTGTCGTATTGAAGTACATTATTTATTATTCAACATGTCCAATTAATAAACAAAGAAAATGATGGTGGCATAATCTTTCAACATCAGCAAGTCCTTCAATATCCCGCTGGAAAAAAACGATACTCTAACAACTAATTCATGTAGAAATGTCAATCAAACAACACGCACTTATATTGTTAATGCCCATCCATAAAAATGCTTTCTGAGTTTCAGGGACACATGATTTAATTTCTGACAAAAATGCTCGGAGGACTTGTCTTGCCGTGTTTCCGTTCGAGTGTGTCGAATTAGAGTATGTCTGAATGACAGGAAGCGAGAACAGAGGACAAGGTATCGAGTTTGTTCGTTTTTTCGAAGTCGAGACTTGAAGTGGAATGAAAAAAAAACCAAGCAGCACAATTGAATTTGACCTTGAGCAAGAATGGGATTGAAATAATGCATCTATCAAACATCACTTTCAATCTATGTCAGGTCAGGCCATTACGAACACTTGAAATGGGGTCGCGATTTTGTATATATATTTATTTCCGAGCGAGGTTTGCGGTGACACCATGTGCATAAATAACGAGTAGTTGTGGTTCTGAGAAGAACCAGTGGTTTGACAACTTGACGTATCAGTACGCTCTGATTTTCTTCGATCAGAGACGATCAGAGCATACCAATCGAAACGTCGTCGAGTTGTCAAACCATAGGTTCTTCTCAGAACCACCACAGCTCGTATCTCCGCAAACTTCACTTGATTGTACTCCCACCATGCGAAGTTTCAAATCATATATACATGTATACATAATGTATTTATTAATTTTTTTCGAAACGAAAATCTCTCTTCAATGATGGCGCAAATTCACGCAAGTCCACGCCAGCGATCTCGGGACCCACTCTACTGATCTTGCTGCAGCTGCAAGTCCCTGGCCGGTCCACTACTTTTTGTGGTCTATCCGTGGTATTATTGGACGACATTTCCTTCTCTTTCAATCGACTGACCCCTGGATTATTTTTTTATCGAACTGTCTGCGGCGGAGGAACATTCACGTTTGACATAAAAACATATGGGTTAAGTTATTGTGCATCCAGCGTTTTTTAAATTTTGTTTAATGATTTTTTTAAAATGAGATATCGCCTAACATCACAAGGCCTGAAGGCCACTGCAAGGTGAGGGCTACACTTAACTGATTTGGGCTGTCGACCAAAATCAACTGCCACCAGGGGCACATTACCACCTGCTTATAGGGCTGAAACAGGGTTACCCCCTTCACAGTCCGTATGGATGTAGGCATGGGTATCATCCATTAGGAGCCTGGCTGGTAGAGCAGAATGCACTACCTTCCCAACTTTTTACGAAGCAATGGTTAAGTGCCTTGCTCAAGGGCACAAGTGTCATGACCAGGATTCGAACCCACACTCTGCTGCTGACAACGCCAGAACTTGGGCTCGGTGAACTAGACCGCTCGGCCACGACACCCTCCATTGAGTTATGTCGTGTTCGGTGTGATTTCAGGCCAACGTATCCCAGAGTTCCAGATAAACACGTCACTACCGGGGTCACGGTGTTATCCGGATGCTCTATAACCCGCTGACTGTGGCTTA
This sequence comes from Plazaster borealis, assembly GCA_021014325.1. Lineage (NCBI taxonomy): Eukaryota > Metazoa > Echinodermata > Asteroidea > Forcipulatida > Labidiasteridae > Plazaster > Plazaster borealis. The sequence continues at coordinate 2,080,436 of CM037469.1, read as the reverse complement.
GGCTTCGACTTATATAACCCCATAAAGCTATGTGTTTTTGAATGGCCTATGAGCGGCTGACACTGCCACAAGATGGTGTCAAAGCCATATTAACGGCCGTTTCGAAATATCCCCGTTTTCAATGATTATTTTGTGCCATTTGTCTTGGGTTACATATTATCGAGGCTGCTTGGGCTATTGTTAACATGGTCGAAAAAAATAGGCCAAGAGCATAAGCTATAAACCAGGAAACATCTTATAAAAAGCTGATTTTTTTTTCAAGAGAGGTCAAGGAATCAGGCCTAGAATTATACTAAAAGTCCATAAAAATCACTCTGGTGCTCTTTCCGAAATCCAAGATGGCGTCCAAAATGTCTGCTTTGGTATACGATTCGCCTGCATGCATGCTTCCACTAAAAATGGTAATGATTACCAATTGAGAACTGCAGGGCATGTACTATATAAGACAAGTTACAGCACCGATGAGGCTGGAAAACATTTCATTTGAACACAGACTGTCGAAAAAAACATTTTTCACCCGAAAATCACAACTAATTAAACCGGTTTTCGATGTTTTCACAGAAACTTGAACACCGAATTTGACAGGGTCGTTGTATGTGATGAAAGAATTGACGTAATTTCCGGAATAGGTATGTTTTCCCTTCCTTTAAAAATGAAGGGGAGGGGATGCAATCCCACCCATATTCTTATTAAACCAATTCGGTTCAACGCCAACAGTCATGTATTTACAAGTAGGAATATATCTAATAATAGGGTCCAATATTTCTCCTTTCTACTTGGGAAGCCCTGCGTGGCAAATTTCTGAATCGTGTTCCACACTCCCTAAAAATAGCACATACCCGGTCGAACTTGTTCTACTTCCGCTCCTAGGAAAACAACTGAGGAAGGCCAAAGCAGTGTATGCATGGTTCAATGAGACATGTTATTTACAATTGGACAGAGCAGAAGAATATAGAGGCTCGGCAATAGACTGTGCAAGTTTCGCGCATATTTACGTAAATGTTCACGTTTTTTGTCCCAATTCGCAAATATTCACGTAAATATTTGCGACTGGGGCACAAGTCATCAGTCGACTATAGAGGCTCGGCAAAAGACTGTGCAAGTTTTGCGCATATTTACGTAAATATTCACGTTTTTTGCCCTAATTCGCAAATATTCACGTAAATATTTGCGATTGGGGCACAAGATTGGGGTCAAGTCTTGTTCTCAGGTTTTCTTCGTTATTTTGTTGAATTGAATTTACTTTCATGTTGTTAATCACTTAGTAATACATTCCCAACAACATATAATGTTCATAGCCATAAACTACTGTAAACTAAAAATAATTGACAAAAAAACACTATTGGAACTAAATTGGTTTTATTGGAAGTTGTCTTTTGAACCTTTTTACCAGGAAAAAATGAACATGCAAAATGCAACATATTTTTTTATTCGTAAAAATGTATTTTTTGGTGGAAGTTCTAATCAGAAGAGAATTCTTTATAAATTTACGATTAAAACACACCTTTGTTACAAACATAGAAACAAACATTCATTTTTACGTTGAAACTTTCAAAAAAATGATACCTTTACTTCAAAATTTACAAAACAATACATTTTATTGAACAATTTAAAAAATAGTAGCATTACTGCTCTCGTTTAAAAATTTCATAAGTTTTCACTTAAAAAAGTACCGTTGTTCAGGATTGGCGTACCATGCCACACTGTATTTTTGCTTGTACCGTAGTCATACCCGTTCTGCTGTGTGGTACGCCAATTGGCGTACCCTACCCTACAGTATTCTTACAAAGTCGCTTGTAAATATCAAAACTAATCACTCCTGTATGGTACGCCAATTGGCGTACCCTACCCAAAAGTATTCTTACGAAGTCGCTTGTAAATATCAGAACTATTCACCGCTGTATGGTACGCCAATTGGCGTACCCTACCCAAAAGTATTCTTACGAAGTCGCTTGTAAATATCAGAACTATTCACCGCTGTATGGTACGCCAATTGGCGTACCCTACCCAAAAGTATTCTTACGAAGTCGCTGGCAAATATCAGAACTATTCACTGCTGTATGGTACGCCAATTGGCGTACCCTACCCAAACGTGTTCTTACGAAGTCGCTTGTAAATATCAGAACTATTCACCGCTGTATGGTACGCCAATTGGCGTACCCTACCCAAACGTATTCTTACGAAGTCGCTTGTAAATATCAGAACTATTCACTGCTGTATGGTACGCCAATTGGCGTACCCTACCCAAACGTGTTCTTACGAAGTCGCTTGTAAATATCAGAACTATTCACTGCTGTATGGTACGCCAATTGGCGTACCCTACCCAAACGTATTCTTACGAAGTCGCTTGTAAGTATCTAAACTATCCACTGCTGTATGGTACGCCAATTGGCGTACCCTACCCAAACGTATTCTTACGAAGTCGCTTGTAAGTATCTAAACTATCCACTGCTGTATGGTACGCCAATTGGCGTACCCTACCCAAACGTATTCTTACGAAGTCGCTGGCAAATATCAGAACTATTCACTGTTGTATGGTACGCCAATTGGCGTACCCTACCCAAACGTATTCTTACGAAGTCGCTTGTAAGTATCTAAACTATCCACTGCTGTATGGTACGCCAATTGGCGTACCCTACCCAAACGTATTCTTACGAAGTCGCTGGCAAATATCTCAACTATTCACTGTTGTATGGTACGCCAATACCCACAAATCGAAGTCGCTTGTAAATATCTTAACTATTTACTGCTGTATGGTACGCCAATTGGCGTTCCCTACCCAAAAGTATTCCAACGAAGTCGCTTGTAAATATCAGAACTATCCACTGCTGTATGGTACGCCAATTGGCGTACCCTACCCAAACGTATTATTACGAAGTCGCTGGCAAATATCTTAACTATTCACTGTTGTATGGTGCGCCAATTGGCGTACCATAGCCAAAAGTATTCTTACAAAGTCGCTTGTAAATATTTTAACTATTCACTACTGTATGGTACGGCAATTGGCTTACCCTACCCTACCCTACCCTACGAAGTTGCTTGTAATATTCACTGCTGTATGGTTCGCCAATTGGCGTAGGCCCTACCCTAAACCCGACAGTATTCTTACGAAGTCGCTTGTAAATATCATAACTATTTACTGATGAAGGGTACGCCTTTCCCTGTTCTATGATTTTTCGAAGTCACTTGTACTTGTGCATATCTTAACCATTCACTGCTGCATGGTAAGCCAGCGTACCCCTACTCTGTAAAATTCTTACGAAGTCATTGTACCAAACGTAAACAAAGGGTCTCTTTATGATTACTGCTGTGCGGTACGCCAATTGATAAAAACTTCATCATTCTACTTGGTATAGTGAATTGATTTGGGGTGGAACACTGACCAGAGCGGGATATGAACCAATGACATCTGGGTAATATGCTAGCGCTCTACCAACTGAGCTGTCTGGCCCCAAGTCGGCGGTTTCCTTATTTTTACAATATTCCTTGTGGTTTATTTTTTTGATATCTGATATAAAAAGTTGCATCCCCTTAATAAGGGCTGCCGCTTCCCAGTGTACCGTTAAATTGGGTGTGATCCCTGGCTGCATGGCAGTTGATGGTTGTGTTGCTTCTGACTTGCACCCCGAACAAAGATATTGACAAAATAGGATGACCGCCAACATTGGTCTAGACAGGTTATAGTTGGTAGAGCGCCGACATGTAAATCCAGAGAGGTCGTTAATTAGGTCACAATTCAGTAAATATTTATGTGTTCAACCCCAAATAATTTACAATTTACCCCGTCAGATTCCCTTGTGGTTTGAGTATATATTTGAGTATATATTATATAAAATCCCGCCCACGTAGAACTACACAATGGTCCCGGAAGTTCCAAATATATGCGCAAGACTATAGCACAGTCTATAGCATGTGGATAAGTCGGTTTGTAGGTTAACTTGTATCATACACACCATTCCATTTGATGTTCCTCACGGGGCATGGTGTAACCCCCCCCCCCCGACCCCCCCACCCAACCCCCTTATACCCCCTTGTGTCTTCACCCCCCCCCCCACCCAACCCCCTTATACCCCCCTTGTGTCTTCATTGTGTGCTTAGAATTTTAGAATGGGAACATGTGGGGGGGGGGGGGTACTCTCTGCCCCATGTCGGGCATGATAAAGCCACTACAAAGCCAATTCCCAGTAATCAAAACCCCGGGAAAGTCCCGGGTATTTTTAACACCATGTTCGTTTCACACCAGATACAATTGGTCCTGGGGAAAATGAATAAGTTGAACCAGAATTTAGTTTCCCAACATGAGGTTTATTTCCGTCTTCTTGTTAATAGTTCAGTTTATTTCAAAGTGAAACCTAACAGGTCATTGGTTATAGCGTTTTCGTGTGTTCGGTTGAGCCGCGGTGACGTGTAGCTGTTCCGACCAAACCATTGCCGAATTGTTGGCTCAGTTAGTTCTGGTTTTAAGATGACGGATTTCACAAACCAACTAAACAAATATTTACGGGATTCTTTTCAGAAAATGAAAAAAAAAGGAAAAAGAAAAACAAGCTTGAGGCATACCAATCTCATCACGATGATAAATTGCAAAGCATCATAAGAGCCTTCTATAGCGATGTACCAGGGTTGCTTAAAAATAATCTATAGCTTGTTATCATCCATGATTATCGTTTGGAGCGAACGAACGAACGAAACGAACAAATTATCGTCTTCTTTATTATTGTTGTTTGGGTCATCACTTCCCTTTCTTTCCTATTCAGAAAAGAAAAGAAATGTAAAAATAGAGTATGATTAAATACTCGGCAAGCACAATAGAACTGCTCTCTTCACTAGATGCTCTGTTATACATATTCGCTATTTTGTTTTCTTACCGTTAATAATTAAATTTGTACTCCTTTACACATGACTATGTTGATAACATGGAAATGTACTCGATGTTGAAATAAAGTGAATTATTATTTGAATCGACTATTCGTGCGGTTACCGAACAAACATTTTAATGTAGAATACAAAATGTAGACAGACAATGCTTTTACCGGATAGTCGCTCTGTCTTCATAATTTCTTTATAATTGAAAATTTGACATAGTTATCCCCAGATGAATTGGTCTGGGAATAAGTGCATTGACAAAGATCGTGTGATGCAATCCACTTGGCAATTGTCAACATCCGGGTTGCTGTGTGAAGATTTTTGTTCTGGCTTTTTTTTTATAATGTGACAGAACCTTCTGGTGCTTAACAATTGGCATGAATTGAACATTAGAGAAAAATTGATTATCTGTTTAGATAGTTGCTTCTTACAAGCTAGGACAGGTCAGCTGGTGTGAATGGCTAGCAATCCATGTTTACCCATTTGACAGCAGGTGCTGCATACTCCTAAGGAGTTGAGATGGTTTCAGAATATGGGGTAACAACAACGTAAGGCGCTTTGAGGGGACCGGTTAAGTTGACAAATGGCTACTATTTATATTATTTTTAAGATTTATGATTACAAATTAAAGACGTTTCACATTCATTCCAATGAAACTTCTACAAACATTTGTTTTTGCTTTTTAACAATATTTGACTAGACACAGGGTCAGGGGGACATCTTTTTAAAATCAGGCTCTGGGACCAAATTTCATAACATTCTTAAAGGCACTGTACACGTTTGGAAATTGTCAAAGACCAGTATTCTCATTTGGTGTATCCCAACATATGCATAAAATAACAAGCCTGTGAAAATTTGGGCTCAATTGGTCATCGAAGTTGCAAGAAAATGAAGAAAGAAAAACACCCTTGTTGTACAAATTTGTGTGCTTTCAGATAGGAATAAAAACTTCTTGCAAGAAGTCTTTTATTATTTTAGTGAGAAATTACCTCTTTCTCAAAAACTACGTTACTTCAGAGGGAGTCGTTTCTCACAATGTTTTATACTATCAACAGCTCTCCGTTGCTCGTTACCAAGTAAGTTGTTTTGCTAATATATATTTTGAGTAATTACCAAACGTGTAGAGTGCCTTTTAAGCTGATTAGTTTGTGATCGCACAGCTTCATAGAACGACATAGGTGATGGGATTGTGCCTTCGATGATACAAGCATGATGGAATTGTGTAAACAGTCAGAGTATGTCATGAGAAAGCTGTTGGGCTATAGGATCATTGCAGATTTGTCCTTAAAAAAAAACAAGCAACATAACAAGCAATGGCAGCCATTTTGAAAATGATGAAAATCGGTTGTTGTTCTAGTACCTATATAATTTGTTTATTAAATTCAAATCTGCGATGACACCTACAGCCAGATATCTTGATGATGGCATACTCAGACTGCGTGCCAAATTCCATGCTTGTGTCATCAAAGGCATAATTCCCCCAATTATTTCCCCCGTCCTTCCCATCACAATAATCATTTTTTGACGCTGACACATGCTGTCGAATAGTATTATCTCGACTTTTGATCAATATTCTCGATCCTGTTGTGTTCATTACATATTCATGCACCAGCCTAAAACAGCTTCTTAAAATGTGGTTTGAAAAACTGCCATAATTTTAATATTGTTTTACGGTCAATTGCTTTGGTGGTTTCTGTATACCATCGCATAGACATAATCAAATGACTATACGTAACAAGTATTTGTTAATTTATTTGTTGTACTTACAGTCAATATAATAACCATAAACACACACCGGGTAACTACTGGCTATGACACAGCCACACAATAAGGTTCATTAATATTATTATTATCATTTTTTTTTATTACTATAAATATTATTAGCTGATTTGAATTGAGTTGATATATATTTTTATTTGTGTAATATTACACAGTGTTCTTTATTGATTTTGTTATTACTGTTGTTTGTTTGTAAATGTCTTCATCTAATTTACCCTTTTAAAAATTCTTTCTTTCTTTCTTTCTTTATTTATGTATTTACTTATTATCATTATTATTATGATATATATGTATATATTTTTTTAATTGTATTATTATTATTTTATTGTTTACTTATTATTTCTTTCTCTCTTTCTTTATTTTTATTTGTATTTTTTTTATTTATTTATCTATTTATATACTTATTTTCTTGTTATTGTATTCCTTTATTTCTTTATTTGTATTACTATTATAGCAATCTGGGAGTGGACAGGTGTTGTGGGTAGGGATAATCTCTTGCTTACACCCTCCTCCCTTCCAATGGGCCCAATGACTAAGTCTACACAATTTTATCAACGACACTACATCATAAACTCGTTGACGCTGGGTAGTTCTCAACAAAGGAATCGCCATGCGTTTGGACAATTGCATGTACAAACTCGGACCGTGTAACAAACATCGGTTATAAATAAAATACCACATAGTGAAATACTACAGTGTTTTGTTGATTGCATTCTCAAAAAAACGAAGAAAAAAACATGTATTTCCATTTCAATTGTTAATTTTGGTTGTGAAGAAAACGATTCACAGAAAGCGAACTTAATCATTTTCCCAGCCAAGAACCCCCATGGAGAGAAGACAAAGAAGGAAGTTCCAGTTTTAGATGTGGGAGAACAACTCCAGAGATTTATTCCAGGGGAAAACCCATGCAGTCAGGTATGGACTTAAAACCCAATCACTTAGTGCCCCAAGTGGGATTTATAGTCAATTAACTGGATGGGAATGAATAAGTCTTGAATACGGGTGGGGGGGGGGGCGGTGTATTATGCCTTTTAAAAATGCAACGGATGAAAACACCCATCTGGTGTATTTTGCACTTTGATTCACCTTGATATGATAAGTGCATGTTTTTCAAATCTAATCATTTGAAACGAAAACGCTCAAGGTTTTCCTTTTCGCGCCATGTTTTTTTGTCTCAACATTTTGAACGCATGAGACCCGTGGGCCCATGGAAAACACTTAACGTGTTAGCACACGCTTCCATGCGTTCTCCATAGTTCAAGAGAGTTTGATTTGCACTTTCTCAATTTTGTTTTTGTTTATCAAAGTGTGTAACTGTTGTCCAGGTATTGCAAGGGATTTCAGCTTATTTGTTATATAAAATAATAAAGTTATAGTTATATAGTTATTTGGTTACATCAATACATTGACAATATTTACATGATGCCGTGGTTGTATGATTCTAGAAGAGTTTTTTCTCCTGCCCCTCCTTACCAAATCACTGACCCCTGTTGATTAACACCCCTTTAGGATGAGTGGCGTGGTCCAGCTTAGGATATCATGACATTTGGGTTGACTGGTGCGTATGATGTTGTTAAGACAATGACAATTATAAAATAGTAAAATATGTAAGCAAGTGCTGGTGTTTCTCGTCTGTGGGTTTTAAACAACAACCTTTACCGAGAAAAGTAAAAAAATAAAATAAAATAAGTATAGTTAGGGTTTTTTATGGGGTTTTTTGAGTGCATAATCGCGAATCGTTAAACATCACCCTTTGACGTGTTTCCAATCATCCTAACAGTCATATATTATGTTTATTAATTAAACTGATCCAATCTGATCTAATCAAATCTTATCAAATCGAAACTTATAATGTTCAATTCACGATCTAGTACGGCACGAAGTGCAGTATGCCAAAAGCTAATTTCCATTTGCCATGTCGTGCAGATATTGAGCATACAGCTAAATGCACTAAGATTTCCAAGCAACCTTGTAATAAACATCTATGGGAGTCTACATGAAGTCATATCTTAGAAGCAACCAGTCAAGCCAGTAAAACTAGTAGGAATGAACTTCAATATAAATCTAATCGGATATAATCTTATCAATCCAATAAAATCTTATCAAATCAAAACTTAAATGTTAAATCGCGATCAACCAGAAGGAATGAACTTTAATATAAATATAATCAATCCAATCAAATCTTTTCAAATGAAACTTAAATGTTAACGCGCGATTTATTTGACTGATATATGGCACAAAGTGCAGTATGTTCAAAGCTAAACATATAGTAAGACTGTAAATAAAAAGAGACGCTTCAATGTTGGAAATAATAATGTCAAGACATGAAATTACGTGAATGTGCAGTAACATCAAAGAAACTCATTTTCATTATGCCATGCGGTGCAGATATTGTGCATACAGGAATGTTTGTGCAGCTGCACGTGGCAGATTTTCTTTTTACATTGTTCAATTTCCACTGGCGTGCTTACGGCATCTTAAAGGCACTGAACACGTTTGGTAATTGTCAAAGACCAGTGTTCTCACTTGGTGTATCCCAACATATGTATAAAATAACAAGTCTGTGAAAATTTGGGCTCAATTGGTCATCGAAGTTGCAAGAAAATGATGAAAGAAAAAACACCCTTGTTGTACAAGAAGTTGTTTATTATTTTAGTGAGAAATTACCTCTTTCTAAAAAACTACGTTACTTCAGAGGGAGTCGTTTCCTACAATGTGTTATACTATCAACAGCTCTCCGTTGCATGTTAACAAGTAAGTTTTTATGCTAATATTTGTTTTGAGTCATTACCAAACGTGTACGATACTTTTAAAGAACACCCTTGTTGTACAAATTTGTGTGCTTTCAAATAGGAATAAAAGGCTTCAGGCCTGAAGTCTTTTATGATTTCACAGAGAAATTACTTCTTTTTCAAAAACTACGTTACTTCAGAGGGAGTCGTTTCTCACAAAGACTTAAACTATCAACAGCTCTCCATTGCTCGCGACCAAGTAAGTTTTTAATGCTAATATATATTTTGAGTAATTACCAAACATGTCCAGTGCCTTTAAAGTGGTAACGTAACGTCTGTGCCGAGCCAATATGGCTCATCATCAGGCCGGTGTTTATATCCGGTTTCCATGACATAACACGACTGGGAATATTTATATTCCCACTGGACAGGATACCAGTCCAATGCAGGTTACTCACCCAGCTCTCACCGGTAACCATATGGACTCCTGGGTGGAGGGAAGCAGTTATGATAAAGTGCCCTGCTTCAATGACACAAGTGTCGCGACCGACCAGGCCAGGATTCGAACCAAATGTAAATAATTTACGGAACTTGAGTCAGCTGCTCTAGACCACTCGACCACGGCACCCAGAAGTATTATGCAAGTCCGGAGAAGGGACTGTGATGGTTTAGGGTGTGTGTGTGTGGGGGGGGGACCCCACCCAAAACAACAACAACAACAACAACAACAACGACAACAACAACAAAAACAACAACAACAACAACAACAACAACATCAACAACAATGATATTAATACTACTATTATAAATAAGAATGTTACGATGCGAAAATCTCAAAATTATCCGTGAATGTAGCCGGGATTTTTCTCAGATGCAACACAGTAATCAAAAACTAGATCACACTGATATAAAGAACAAAGAAACAATTAAAGTGGTTTAATAATGAAAATATCAACCACTTCAAAATGTCAATATGGTTCAACAAGCGTCCGATGATAAGGTTCAAGTGTATAGTTAATCAAAATAAATATCGTATACGATACAATTAAGAAAATATGGGCAAGGACTTGGGTAGGCTCTGCAGTGAAGAACGACTCGAGGGATGGTGAAGATTATCCTATGGCGGTGTAAGAGCCGACACGCCGACCGAATTCCCGAAATTTGGCTGTGGAGTCCGTAACCCAATTTCATTGAGCTGCTTAAACGGCCGATGTTGTGCTTACTGTGTGGTTTTAATTTTGTATAACTGGTCCCTGGTCAGTGCCACACGGAAATGAATATGCACCATTGGTACTCTTCCCCTGATCAAATCTGACCAGAGAAGTTTTGAAGAAATGTTGTTCTCTATCCATGGTTTGGATTTTAAAAAATAGCTTTATTGATAGACTGCTTGACATGTCACATTGTTACAAGAGAGCCAGACTAACGGGGCTACACGCAGGCACAAAGTGTACACAACTTTAACGGAAGAATGCATAAAATCTCACAAATGCAGATTGACCCTTGTGTCATCTACCACTTTGTTCATGGCGCACCTGTTAATCACATCCATGATTTAATTAGCGTTTCTACAAGACGGCTTCGATCTACAAATACCAATTTCCTGAACATCCTTCATACTTAACAAAGTGGCACTGCATGTCGTCACGATCATAGTCTGTTTGTGGCTGGACATTGGAACATGAACTTTCACCCAGTTACTATACACGCGCGCGCGTTGACCGTCACATCACAAACAAAAGCTTCAAAGGGCGCCGTCATTATTATAGCGCGCGCGTGTGCAGTAATTGGGTGAGAGTTCAGAATTTGACGTCTGGCCACAGACTCGCTGTGATCACGACGACAGTGCCCCTTTAACACATTTCGGGAGTCTGTTCCTTTTCACACGCCGGAACATCCCCTTACAAGCGGACACTCTACCCAGCTTCACAACGATCTTGACAACTTACTTGTTTAGGTCTAGGCTGTTTAGGTGACACCAATATAAGAGTGTTTGCTCTCTCTTTCTTTCCCTTTTTTGTATAATTTTGAACTTTCAATAGATAAATATAAATGTATATTTTTAATCGTCAGGAGTGTCATTTTGTTGACAGACATGGCTCACTGTATAGTTGTAATAATATTTGTACTGTTTATTAGTTTTAGTTTTTACATCAAACAAGAAGCACAACTCACCAATTTTTTCAGGTGTTACTTGAATTTACAAATCCAGAAATTGTGTGTTCCTGTGCATATTCTACTATACGTTAAACTTCCCCTATCAAAAAAGGGGTTTTACTTAAAGGTATCGTACACGTTTGGTAATGACTCAAAACAAATATTAGCGTAAAAACTTACTTGGTAACAAATAGCACACAAATTTGTACAACAAGGGTGTTTTTTCTTTCATCATTTTCTTGCAACTTCGATGACCAATTGAGCCCAAATTTTCACAGGCTTGTTATTTTATGCATATGTTGGGATACACCAAGTGAGAATACTGGTCTTTGTCAATTTCCAAACGTGTTTAGTGCCTTTAAAGGTAACATGGGAGTCAATTATGTCGATGAATATTATGAGCTCATTGCAGACACAATGTTTTGGTGACAGTTTCTTTCCTAACGTCTGCACAGAGAATCGTTTAATTAATTGACCCAGGTCTTTTGTTTAGCTAGTCCAAGACTGTTCCATTGTTGCTGCGTTCATTCTGTGTCGAATCGGCAACTGCGTTTCTTCTTGTACAGCGAGCTAGAAGCTTCAGCCCGGCCTGAAATTGTTTGTGCATCAAGGCATACACGAATGGGTTTGAGCACGAGTTCAAGAAGGCAGCAATCACCGTGAAGAGGTACCATGGCCCGTCGAAATCCAACGTGCCGCCGAGGTTGAACTGGAGAAAGGTGAACTGGTTAGGTGTCCAGCAGAGGACGTACACTATGAACACTGTGAAGAGGGTGATTGTTACGTTGCGACGCCGAGCTTGCGGTGCTTTGGACGGGCCACGACTTGGCGCCGCTTCGCTGTTCTGCTGCCTGTGGGATACCGTTAATGCTCGCTCCTTCTTTTGAAGGGTCCGGACGATGGTCGTGTAGGCGTAGGACATGATGATGCATGGCATGAAGTATTCCCAGATGAAGAGGATAATCCCAGCTGCAGTGCCGGCCGACGAGGACCACGACGACTGGGTGGCACAGTGCCCGTTGGATACAGTATATGTGAATATGGGGAAAATGTACTGCATGATCGGGGCGACTAACCATACCAGGAGAACGCTGATCTTGGTGTTACGTCGGGTGAAATGTTTCCCGTATTGCAACGGGTGGACTACTGCAACGTACCTTTCAATCGACATCAGGGTGAGGTTGTGGGCCGAGACGGCGAAGCAGGAGAACAGGAAGAATCGAGACCACCAGAAGCGGCAGAGGAACTCCCCAAAGCCTCCATCAATTGATATCCTTGCTTTATACACCCTTGTGGTACCGAATGCTATCAGGAGAAAAGACGTGGCGAGATCGGCAAACGCTTGGTTGAGAATGTATAAGTTAACTTGACTCCTCCGTTGTTTTAACAGTCCGAAGATCACACACACAAGAGTGTTGCCAATCAAACCCAGAATACCAATTGCCCAGTAGATGACCACACTCGCCAACTCGCTCCCGGACAGATCCGCTGACACTCCGTCAGGAGCAGCGGCCGTTGTCCGGTTGAGATACCCCAGTGAAGTCGTCAGAACTACGGCGGTTATCTCCTCCTCCAACTCGGTAGGAGATTCGCTCATCCCATCAAAAATCATCGACTTGTTTTCCATGATTTTTTTGTATTTGCCTTTGTGAACCAAAATGCCAACGCGGCTGTATAACGTAAATCACACAACTACAGCATTTAAAAGATTGTTTCTCAAGTTGACAATTACTCCCGTGAAGGAACCGTGAGTAAAGAGCGGTTATTTATAGTGAACGGCGCAATCGGTCGGTTCGTGAACGTGGGCGGGGTTACCCGGTGACGTCACAGTGTATTTTATGAATACTGCATGTTGTGAAATAACCTCGAATGAGTGTAAGTTTAGTTTGATTGCGCGGATAATGTTGCGGCGATCGAGAGGTTACACAAAGGAATTGAAAGACAATTTTAAAAATAGGTTATTGTGGTCTCTTCTGTGTCCGTCAAATTTAAATCCAGTCCTTTTGTCAGCGTCGAGTTATTATTATTTTTTTTTTATCAGTGCTTCAAGCAAAACAATCTTCTTTAAAATTGGTTTGAAGTTGGCCACTGCTGATTATGTATGAACAATTTTTACTTTGTAGGCTTCTAAAACGTAGCACAAGTAAACTAACTAGATTGTTTGGTTTGGTTTGGTGTTTGTTTGTTTGTTTGTTGGGGTGTTTTTGTGTGTGTGTGATCTGTTATTTTTTAAAGTTTTTAGTTTGTTCTTTTGTTTGGTTTTAGCACAACTGTTTATCATGCTTATTTGTATTTATTTGTTGATAACTCATGTTTGAATATTTTACTTGGGAAATGACTCTTGTAAAACTGAACATGATCTTTGCAATCATTTGTGTTTAACCCAATGAGCTTCTGGGACTAGCTTCGCATTTGCCATCCGTGCAAACAAACAACATTCAAACGAAATGAACAACATTTCCACAATACTGTAGGAGCAGAGTGGGATTATTTCAAATGCCTTATACACTACAAAAACCGGGGTGTTAAAATTGACACCATGGGTGTTGTCACATTATAGACACCGAAGAGAGAATCAAAATTAACATCTTAGGCCGTTAAAATAGCACCAATGTATTGGTTTTTCTTCAGAAATTAGTGTTATTTTAACACCTTATTTATATGTGACAACACCCATGGTGTCAATTCAACACCCCGGTGTTTGCAGTTTAAGACGAAACGAATTGCCAATGACTTTATTTTATATGTCTTGCCTATACGAACATTAGTGCCAAAGGATATCTGCCAATCAATTCCTGCTATTTTTGCTCATGTAATACTATTCTGTTGACATGATCAATCATGTTGCTTCACATTTCAATCAACTATTAAACGGTGCCATGTATTTAACCGTATGTACTCCTGCAGTTCACACTCTAAATACTTCCGGGTCAGAAAAAGGTCAGCCTGGCCCAGAAATGGGTCAGGCCCCTTGGACCCGAACTCTGGTTCAATTTTCACCCGGTATTTTTATAGTGCAGACTAGCGCGATTTTTGTTGTTCTTCCAAAACGGGACTTTGTGGGGCTATGTTTAATGCTCCACAGTATGCTGATAAGAGAGCAAAACGGTTCTAAATTGCGCCCTCTGTTGTTGTATGAGACATTTAAATGCGGCTAGATAAGTTGGGATTCCGCCTTTTGTTATTCACCAGGAGCGTCTTGGTATAGACCCATTGCATGTGACGTCAAAAGCCTAAACAGCGCCCTCACTGAGATCAAAGGAAGACCCACCATTGGCTGAAACTTGTACGCGGCGCGTCCACGCGTACACGTTTCCATTGGTTGACCTCAACGATGGCGGCCAATTCAAGGGGTCTAAGTATTTTGAGAGCATGGTCAGAGGGTCGGAAAGTGCTGGCCGTAACAACTCTACACCCCACTCCATCCGCCTGCAGTAAACCTATTTCTGGAAACATTCTATTCGTGCAATTCTCGGAACTTTAAACATAGTTTAGCAAAAAGTGTTATGCATCTGATGTTCTCATGAAGTCAGTAGTAATTTTTTGATAATATTTAACTCAATGGTAATAATAATGACGTCTTCTATAGTGCCGGTATCCACAAAAGTGTTCATGGTCGCTTGCTCCATGGTGCAAAATCAAGAAGAAGAAGAAGAAGAAGAAGAAGAAGAAGAAGAAGAAGAAGAAGAAGAAGAAGAAGGAGAAGAAAAATACAAAAAATAATAATAAAACAAATCAAATGTCGGCATCACTTAGAAAAATGGACAAAGCAGACTTTCAATAACTAGGCAACAGTATACCCGTATTTTTTTGTTTTTCTTTCATCGGGCATCACTTTATATTTGATTCCCGGTGATGAGCTTTCTATATATTCTTTTGAGGACCCTGTCTGCCGTTCAATGACCGAGTTGGCCTATACGTACAAGCTCAACCCAGAGGCAAAGACAAAGAAACCACTTAACTCTCAGTTAATCCTCGAACACTGTTTAGAGAAATTTCACAATGAGGCATCGAATTGCTGTTTATAGAAGCGGTTTTTTATCCCGCGCGGGAATCATACTTGGGACTCCATTAACACACCGCTAAGTAGTATTTGGAATGCCATTATACAGTCATTAAAGATGGCATAGCCGTAAGTTTACAAATTATCTTGTACGGGAGACCAGAATGAAAAGGGGGTACACAGTAAAAGGAGAAATAGAAGAGGAAGACGAGGAATAAGAAAAATATGTTTTGACTCTTCAATGGAATTTTTATTTCAAAACAAAATATAAAGTCACTTATTTTACATAGTTATAACAGTGAAGAGAAAGATAAGTAAGTAGAGACCGATAAACTTGGAGAACAAAAGGGTTGCTTTGGTTTGGGCGATTTGGGCGTTCGTTATGAAATATGATAGGAAATATGTTTTATTAGTAAAGTATAATGATTCACACAGTGCCTCGAAATTGTGTGGTTTTCCTTTTACTTCGTAAACTAACACGGTCCGCCAATTTGTAGAACCAATTGACTCTACAAAATGGCGGACCGTGTTAGTTCACATAGTAAAAGGAAAACCACACAATTTTGAGGAAGGTTTGTATGGATCATTATATTCTACTTTTAAAACATCTTTCCAACCATAATTTCATAACAAACGCTTGCAAACACTTTATATAGCCCAAAGCGCCCAATCCAAGGCAATGTGTCCCTTTTTTAAGATATTAAGACGTTACAGGGTAAACAAAATTAGTGGTAGAGGAAAGTGACGAAGAAGCATGACACTGTGGTAGGAACATAATACTCAGCAGGAACACTGCCGCAGAGTGCAAGACTCTCCCGACCGGCACTAAATCTAATCAGAAGGAGGTATAAAGGTGAAACAAAATGCATACAAATAAAAGGAAAGGTAGATTTACATAAAATAACATACACAGATCAAAAAGAGAATCATGAAGTGAATTGGAAATACTTCGTACGAGGAAACTTAATCAACCATTGAGAAACCCAGCCAGATTATCGCAAAGGTTAATGTAGTTATAGTTATGAGGATGGTGTGTTGCAGGAGACCGCGCCAAATGATGTATGGATCAGTGAAGGATGGAGCCAGTAATAACGTGTTTAAAGCTAATGGTGATGACGTTGGACAAGCGAACTGCCCCTATGCAGCGACCTCTAGCGAGAGTCCAGTAGAGGTCGAAGTTGAATTGGAGATCGGGAAAGTTGCGATGAAGGTGAGTGATGGAGCAGTTTGAGACTGGGCTGTATGGCAGGGCAGAGGATAAATAGATGATGGTGAAGAAGAAGAAGAAGAAGAAGAAGAAGAAGAAGAAAAAGGAAAGGGGTTGGAAAGGCAGAATGGGTGGTTTGGAATGACGCAAATATATAATGTACATTATAGTTTCGTCATCATACAATACTGCCCTCTCCAATCCATTTAATAATGACACACAATTCTGGGTACTGTGCAGTAAATGACTACTAATGTTAAAATGTTTCGCTAATAGCGTGGATTATTTTTTAGTCAGAAGTGACTGTGAATTTATTGCAAACACGATGTTAATTAAAACCATAAACATAGATTATTGTCAATTGATTGGTGGAATACGCGTCACGTGTCATACATTATTTTGCCATGTAATTACTGCCTCGACGCTCCATAGTTTCATGTTGGGGTGCAATATAATTAATATTGGGTGCTTACAGCGTCGTTCCCAAAACAATCATTCCTCGCCCATCTGTCCAAACGAGGCAAGGTCAAGTCACAGTGACAATGCACTCATTATGTATCCAACATTTGTCTCATTTATACAGACAGTGGTCTTAAAGGCACTGAACACGTTTGGAAATTGTCAAAGACCAGTGTTCTCACTTGGTGTATCCCAACATATGCATAAAATAACAAGCCTGTGAAAATTTGGGCTCAATTGGTCATCGAAGTTGCAAACAAATGATGAAAGAAAAAACACCCTTGTTGTACAAGAAGTTGTTTATTATTTTAGTGAGAAATTACCTCTTTCTCAAAAACTACGTTACTTCAGAGGGAGTCGTTTCCTACAATGTTTTATACTATCAACAGCTCTCCGTTGCATGTTAACAAGTAAGTGTTTATGCTAATATTTGTTTTGAGTCATTACCAAACGTGTACGATACTTTTAAAGAAATGCTTAGAAAACTTACCATTAACCCGCACAAAGCTCCCATCATAACACATTACTCAATTATTATACACACTCAGTTTATTGTAGAAATATTCAAGAAGATTGTATTCATATGTTTACGTTTTCCTCTTAAAAATTTGGCGTAGCTCGGATCTTTACACTGCTTGGGTACCATAGGAAGTATCCGAAAAGGGCTCTATAGGATTTCCGAGCTTCCGGTGAGATGTCAAAGGTGAACCTTTGCATCATGGCCGTGAAGAAGAGAAACAATTCGTATCTGGCCAGGCCCTCGCCAATACACATCCGGGAACCTGTAAACGAAAAAAACATTTAAATTTCAATACTTATAAAATAATTATAACTGGGTGACAATAGTAAGAAAATAAGACCCCAATGTCTAATGTAACTTTTTTCTTTTTTTTTCTTTTTTTTTTTCGAAACAAAATCTTTTATTTCATCGAAAATTATTGTCTGCGTATTTTTTTATTTATATGTTGCTTTTCTTCTTCTTCGCACTTTTAAAAATTATGAAGAAGAAGAAAAACAATTTGTTGGTGTGCTGGGTGTCTTGGGACAAATGACGACAACGTGACCATAATCATTTAGGTTTACCATTTGATCTGCTCAGCCCTTGGTATATTGGATAAGGGGGACCAATGAAGGAACATCATTTGTTGGCTAATTACCCTAATGTGTGGATGTTCTTCCACACACGATATGTCTTTTAATTTAAGTCTTACTTAGCAAATTATAATTGGTTATAAATAAGCTTAGATGACAATTAATGAAATCGACATCAAGTGAAGTTTGAATTTTCCTTACCGGCACTGAAGGGCAGGAACGTATTTGGTAAGACGACAGTTTGGCCGTCTTCGGAGAGAAACCTCTCCGGATTGAACTCTTCCGGGTTGACAAACGTCTTAGGGTCTCTGTTCTGTGCAAAGATGAGGGAGACGAGATCTGCCCCCGCTGGGATGTTGTATCCACCCAACTCGAAGGGTGCCGTAGCCCGATGGGGGAGGCTCAGTGGAACCGGGTGGCTGACTCGGAGGACCTCGTTGATGACGGCGTAGGTGTACGGCAGGACATCTCGGTCCGTCATGCGGGGTGTTCTGTTGTTACCGATTTTATCCCGTATCTCATCTTGAACCTGTGAAAAAGAATTGTTATTGATACAAATTGATTTAAAGGGAGGATATATCGTTTGGTAATTACTCCTAAAATTAATTACCATAAAACCAAAAGAACCACTGCAGCTGTTGATAACGTATACCATGTTGGGAAGCAATTCCCTTTATAGAGGAATGTTGTTTTAGGGAGAGGGATTCAAAAACAATTTATTCTCAGAAATGTTTATGAGATTGTGTGTTCCAATTACGGATTATTCTTCCTGTGTGGACATAACCGCTCCAGTTTTCAGCAATAGCTCAGTAAAACGCTAACACCTTTTGAAATGAAATTTTCACAGGTTAGTTTTTTAATAATAATCTACATTTATAATAGGACTAAAACAATCGAATGGTTAAAAAAAAGGTATACTTTGCCTTTCAACGAATTAAAGATAACGTTCGTACCTTTTTTTGCAAGTGAGGATCAAGTGCCATGTGCAGTATGGCAAACTGAAGAGTCGAAGCAGTCGTGTCCACGGAGGCACCAAACACGTCCATCATGGTCCGGTAAACGCGGTCTGCCCCGAACGAGAACGGGCAGTCGTCACCGGCTATCTCCCCGAGCAGTTTGTCCACGACGTCCCGAGGATGACCTGGATTGATGGTCTTGATGTGCGCCCGGAGGATGTCCACCATCATGCCCCGGTAGACCAGCACACCCTCCCGGAAGGATTTGAACTGCGGAGCGAGGAACAGGAGTGGGATGTCACGCGTCAGGCTGACGCCGCAGATGTGCGACGCGGCCCGCAGACCGGTGGTGAGTTTGGAAATCTCCGGTGAGTCGTAGCGAAACCGGGTGCCGAAGCAGAGGGAACAAATGACGTTAGCCACGGCCATCTGGATCAGGTCGTTGGGGTCAAAATTCTCCCCGTTCGTGCTTCCCAAGCCCCGGCAGAGATGCTGCGCCTCGTCCTGGATCAAGAGCTCCGAGCTTTTCTTGCCAAGGCCGAAGTCCCGAAGAGAACTCAGCAAGAAACGACGAAGCGGTTTGACGTCACTTCCGCTACAACTGACCAACGCACCTGCCAGGTAAAATACAAAATTATTCAGACTTTGCTGGAAGAAAATGAAGACAGAGATAAAAGCTAATCGAAGAGGTGTTTTGTTTGTTAACTTCAATATATTAAATTTAAACTTCAAGATGCCAGCTTACTACGGACAACGAACATTAAAATGACGAACACAAAAGTATATATATATTAATACAAATTGTGAAGTTTACTGAACCTCGTGAATAATTATTTCATTGGCTAACCAGTGTCTCCTTTTCGGGTTTCCTTTTTTTTCCCCCTTTTTCAACTTCTGTGAGATGGTCTACATGAATTATGCGAGGAGCACAATAAACATAATATGGACAAAAATAAACAAATCCCTGAACAAAATGAAAATGAAACGAGAATGATTAAAATGCGATGTGCTTACCGGATGTATCCATCCAATCTAGTGGGTAGTTTTCCCTCGCGCTGGTGGCGTTAGCCTTCTTCCCGAATGCCTCCTTGACGAGGTCCGCGTCGGCGATGACCACCGTCAGCCTTGGGCCGATCCTTAGGCTGAACACCTTCCCGTACTTCTTGCTCATCTCGTAGAGGGACCGGCCGGGGTTCACGCCCAGCCGGAATGTTGCCCCGATCACGGGCAGGCCCCAGGGTCCCGGTGGGAGGTTGTGGTGGGTCCGGCGACGTTCCATGCAGCTCTTCACGAGGAGTAGTACACTCAGGAACACCAAGGCAATCCGAACGGTCGGAATGAACGACATCATGTACAACAGGAACTGGAGTGCCATTTTTATTATGTGTTGTTCGCGAAACACAACCGGAATCAAATAACTTATGGAGATGATTGTTGTCAACCCTCCGTCTGCAGACACTCGAGATCAATCTGAGGGACATTTCGTTGCCACGAACATGAAATAAGTACTAAAAGTATCAAGCCTGGTACAACACGTTTTATAGGAAATGTAACTTAAGAAGTGTCTCAGTTTTACGTAGCGAGAGCTCCTGATTGGTTTGTTTTAGTGGGCGATACAACACTATTCAAATCACCAGCAGTTTCTATTGGCCACAGCTTTGACAGAACGTATGACGTAATAAGCCCAAGCGAAAACCACGCCCACGTCACAAGACTGGCTTCTGACTGATAGTCAAACTTCTTTGTAGATTTCTAATATCATAAACCTTTCACGCTGGTAAAAGTTGGGCTTCGCATTTTCCATGATTCCAGTGAGACGGCAAATGCATCAAACCAACGATTGTAATTAGCAAACCACGGTACTATCATTTTGAAGAATTAACGAAATTCTAGTTAAATCTGTAGGAATTGTGATAATTTTGTTTACCCTATAACTACCCAACACCCAGCGGTAAACGACAACAAAAATAACGCAGGTACGGCAGTTTTGAAATTTTTTAATCGAAATGAAGAGGGGGAAAAAAACGAAAAAAACAAGAGATTTTAGTCATTACTGTTATTATGATTGCAGACAGAAATCGACCATAGAAAAAGCAACTATATTGCAAGGATCATAACTGAATGAACTAAACTACAATAAAATCACTTAAACGAATAATTGAATGAATACCCACCCATCTTTAGTCCCTAGCCTTGCAAATACAGAAAAGCATTTCGTCATCGAAATTACAAAAGTTCGTATGAATTTCAAATGAACTTTAAAAGTTCGCTGACCCACTCACTTTTGATTGATAACCACGCGCAAACTGTAGACAATACTTAAAGTGAAAATTCGATTTTCAAACGAAGTAGCTCTACATTACACACACAGGTTATTGACACATCCGCTTTTCAAAATTATTCCTGACAAAAGAGTGTGTTCTATACGAACACATTATTACAACATTGCCAATGGTCAAGAAGAGACACATATTCATAAAGAAGCCTTCAAGTCAAAACAAAATTGGGTATTTAAGATTGTCGAATTATCTTACCAAATTAATAATATTTAATAATAATTTATAGTAATTAATAATAATTTGTTTATTTATTTATTTGCTTGTTTGCTTATGTATTTGTGTCTTTATTTTATATTGTTATTATTTAACGGCATTTCCTTGGATGCTTGTGAGCGTGTGGGTCTTTAAGAGCAGAAAAACTTACTATTTTGTTGTTGTCGAAAGTGCCAATGCAATTTTAATCTTTTTATATAATTAATTGTATTTATACTAACAGTGTGATGACCCGGTCTTCACTCGTGGTAATGACCGGGTTGGTGGCTGGCCGCTGTTAATGGAACGAGCCGAAGGCGAGGTCCATTAACACGCAGGTCATTACCATTCAGTGAATATCGGGCAAAAAAAGGTAAAAATCTACAAAATTTGTGATTTCTCTTTCGCTGTTCTTTTTAGAAATGTTCTATTCTCATGTTCAAGGGCCATTCCTTTTGGCTGTTCAACTTGGGTGTGGTAAACTCTCAAAATGTTTATCGATATATTGTTATTCTTGATTTTGCACTTTGTAATATTTCGTTTATTAACCTGTATTTCC
Source organism: Plazaster borealis (assembly GCA_021014325.1). Lineage (NCBI taxonomy): Eukaryota > Metazoa > Echinodermata > Asteroidea > Forcipulatida > Labidiasteridae > Plazaster > Plazaster borealis. The sequence continues at coordinate 2,058,095 of CM037469.1, read as the reverse complement.
TGTTAGTTGTTTAGGATTTGAAACTTTGCATGGTGGAGGTATAACTAAGAGAGGTTTGCGGTAACACCACGTGAACACTACTCAAAATAGATATTCACATGGTGTTACCGCAAACCTGTCTTCTCCGCGGCAGTGTAGTTATTAACAAGAAGTCCCCCCCCCCCCGATCCACATAGCGAAAGTAGTAGTCCCGCCCGATTTCCTACCTCCCGCCCAGGTAGTAGTTAATAAGCAGGACAGTTCGTTTCAGAACTGAGAAGTCTCCCGAGTTCCGAATATTCTAGTCTGCGGCAGTAGAATAAAAAGCAAGACAAGTTCTCTAAGAACAAAATCTACCTAACAAGTAGATATACACATGGTGTTACCGCAAACCAAATAATTTATTTAAGTAGTTATTTATTTCATATTTAATGTACTTTGCTTATTGTTTTTGTTTTAAATTGTTATGGGCCCGAATTAAAACCAATCTAAACCGATTTGGCTAACCCTGGGTAAATTCAGGAAACAAAATACAAAAATAGAAAGATAAAGTAAGAACAAAGATAGAAAATACAAAAAAAATTGTAATATCGTATTACCAAGAAAAATACTGTACTGCAGAAAGGGGGGGATATACTGTTAGTTTGTTCACCCCAAGAAACGTTAACTATTACGTTGATTCGTTGTCGCCCCTCATTACAGTCACCGAACGTGACACAACAATGAACACTTAGAGATAAATAAAGTTTGTTGACATCACTTTGTATACTCTAAACAAACAGTAAATTATGTACGACATTGACAATATCAAGGGCAAAAATCATAAAAACAGAGGGGAAGATTAGTTTGTTCCCTTTGGTCGAATTGTTTCTCCTTTTGCTTGTCCGTGTATCTCACTGATTAACCCATCCTCGCTCAAAAGTTCAGATCGATGAAAATGTTTTAACAATTTTCAAAAACAGAACATTGAGAGTGGAATTAAGGGCAGTTTTCCCAAAATGCTGTACCCTATATTGATTCAAAGAGAGTAATTATACCAATTAGCAGTTTTGTCATACCATTGTACATTGGCTACCATTCACGCACATCCATTAGCCATTCATACCATTACACTGCGCTTGCGCACGATGAACACACTCAACACGTATAACTTACGTCAGTTTTTAAAGTGTTATTCGGAAACTACTAAGGTCATACCGTTTTGTGCATATGCAACGGAGAAATTTCCACCTCACTGTTTACGGAATAGTATATTCAAATTTTAGTACCACCAGTGCAAATCGTTAGGCGAACGAGTGGCACAAACAGTAATGACAGGATGGCCGACAAACCTTGATCTCAAGATAATGTCCATGAATAATTGACAGCACATGTAGTTTGAATTTGGGGTTCAAAAGATACCCAAGTTACATTCATATAAAATTATGTGTGATCTGTCTCTCTAGCAAAAAAAAAAAAAGATTTCTGAAATCAAAGCAGAAGAGGGCACCTTTGCATACTGTGCTTCCAAATGATAAATGGATAAATCGTCTCCTGATAAATCGTCTCCTGACGATGACTAGAGCAAGCTAGTCGAAACGTTGAGACCTATTTAGACTCACTCCGCGGCAGTGTAGTTATTAACGAGAAGTCCCCCGATCCACATAGCGAAAGTAGTAGCCCCGCCCGATGTCCTACCTCCCGCCCAGGTAGTAGTTAATAAGAAGGACAGTTCTTTTCAGAACTGAGAAGTCTCCCGAATTCCGAATATTCTACTCTGCGGCAGTAGAATAATAAGCTAGACAAGTTTTCATAGAACAAAAATTTACCTAGCAAGTAGATTTAAGGACTGAGAAGTCCCCCGAATTCCGAATATTCTACTATACGGCAGTAGAATAATAAGCAAGAAAAGTTCTCAAAGAACAAAATCTACCTAGCAAGTAAATATGCACATGGTGTCACCGCAAACGAAACATATATTGATACCTCACCATGCAATGCCTCAAATCCTATAATAACTCTAACATTCTCACTACCAAATAAAAAAAAATAATCAAATAATAAAACACGGTACATTTGAATGAACTTTAAAACCATACACATCCATCGAAATACGGTGTTATTTATTTGGGACAAGGCGCGGACATAAAGCTCCGTCGGATGACATAAAAATATTGAGTAACGTATTAAAGAGAGTTTATACTTTTGCTAATTAATGTCAAAGACCAGTATCCTCACTTGGTGTATCCCAACATATACATGAAACAACAAACCTGTGAAAGTTTAAGCTCAATCGGTCATTGCAATCACTAGAAAAAAAGGTGGGGAAAAACCTTAAGTGTTTTCACTGTTTTCAAACATCGAGTTTTTGACTCATGGGATAAAAAACTAATTGTTTTACTCATTTCTCTAAAACTATAGCATTTAAAGCAACAATATTTCAAAGGGAGTTTCCCATCATAACCATCTTTATACCATGTAAGTTATGTGTGAATCTGTGAACATTTATATTTTTACTCTCACCAATGTTACAAACACCCTTAATTAAGCCCACACTTTCAGCGCCCATTCAGATAAGGACGTGTTGGATTCCAATGTGTACATTTCGAGGATGTTCGAATTCCGGGTGAAGTCCTCGTTAGTACTCAACAAACACTTGTCTGATTGCACAGCGGGGGTACATATTAATGTAAACAGGTTGACAAACTTTTCTGTCTCGTTCGGATCGTTGCGTAACAAAACTGTTAAACTTCACCGATATAAGAACACAAAGTCCAGAGTGCAATACTGTCATAAAGATATTGTGGCAGATCATTTGGCAGATTTTCAACTTGAAAGTTTGCTGACCCCAAGCACCGAGCAAACACCTTTGGACCATCACCTGGCAGATCTTTAACAAAAAAATAAACAAATAGTAAGAATAATAGCAATCGTGTTTACATTAAACTGTTTTGTTTCGGATGTAGTTTGTGTTGTTGTTCTTCTTGTTTTTGCTTTTTTTCGTCCTCGTTGTTGTTTGTTGTTCTGTGTTGCATGTTGTTGTCCATGCTGCTGCCGCTACAGTTATTGTCGTTATTGTCGTTTTTATTTCAATATATATATTTGCTCATGTTATTGTTGTTAATTTTTGTCGTCGTCGTCGTTGTTCTTGTTATTTGTGTTTTGTACAGGTTGTCCTCGTTTCCCCCTCATTTTGCTGCTTCTACTGATGTTGCTGTTGTTTTTTAGTAGTAGTTATTGTTGTTGCTGTTGTCATCATCGTCGTCGTCGTCGTCGTCGTCGTCGTCTTGACGGTTGCTGATGTTGTTCTTGCTGGTTCTTGTTTGTACCTGTTGTACTAGTTGTTTTGTTCTCATTTTGCTGTCGATATGGTTGTGGTTGTCGTCGTCATTGTCGTTGTGGTTGTTCTTGTTATTGTTTTGTACCTGCTGAATTTAATGTTTTGTTCTCGTTTTGCTGCTGCTATTGTTGTTTCTGTTCTTGTTACTGTGATTTGTAACGGCTTTGCTTTCGCAGGCTCCGTTGAATGTCTGTAACATTGGAACCGGTGTACCCTTAATTGAATGTGTTAAATGCCGGTGTCCCAGGGAAATATGTGTGTGTGTCCCCCCCCCCCCGGAGATTATGTCCCCATACGGGAAATTAACATGGGCTGGGGGAGGATGATTCAAAAGAGGGCGCTATCAAAAGTAGTTTGTACATAGTTCGCCGTATGGGGGGACAGAATCTCCGGGGGGACAGAATCTCCTGCCACACCGGTTCCAGAGCTGTGTATTGAGAGAGTTGCGACATGGAGGGACCAGCTTTCTCCGGTCACGTGGTTGCTGGACGCCATTTTGTTCCCAAATGCAGCACAACCCAATGGGCAGACTAGTCTGGCACCCTGTATTCGCCAATGCATTTTTTGGAGACAAAATGGCTTCTAATCGCAAGTTGTCGCAACTCTCTCAATACACGGCTCTGACCGGTTCATAGTAATGGCGCCCTCTGTGGTCAATGTGTAAAGCCGTTGGGGTTGATGACAAGTTATATAGTCAAGGGGATATTATAGACGATGCGACCTCTGACGTCACTCGAAAACCATAACATGATGCGCGCGCATGTCGCCGGACAAAACATTTGTGTACTTGACAGCCAGCTAGAAAGTACACGCAATCTTACCGTGAGTACGCGTCTTCTTGCCCGGCGGAACATGACTTGGACAGTGTTTTGTCAACAGAGGGCGGTTTGACTGTAAACGGAGCAGAGCTGTGTATTGAGAGAGTTGCAACATGGAGGGACCAGCTTTCTCCGGTCACGTGGTTGCTGGACGCCATTTTGTTCCAAATGCAGCACAACCCAATGGGCAGACTAGTCTGGCACCTTGTATTCGCCAATGCATTTTTTGGAGACAAAACGGCTTCTAATCGCAAGTTGTCGCAACTCTCTCAATATACGGCTCTGAAACAGAGGTCACATCGTCTATAGCCTGATCATCTGACATTACGCTTCGAGGCTCGTGAATAACGCCAGATACCTGCCTTGAGCGCCTAGCAGGATCCTGCCAGATGTACCTGTGATCTCACATCAATTTCACGTGGAGATTCGCAGTCAACACGTAGGTCTAAATATATACATTATTGAATAAAACATCATGTACAACAATCATGCACACGCTGCATGCAGACGACCAAAAGTGCAAGCTGACAAACTGCATCACCTCGGACCAATCATAACAGAGATATGGAAAGCTAACGTCACTGCACGTTTATCCAATGAAATCATTGTATCCAATAAAACCATTGGGCCTGTAAACCAGTGCGTGTAGGGGACCAGTCTAAGGGGGATGCAGAACATGAGTTGCCATTGAGGGCAGTATATCACCATTCAAGTTCGAGTGACTTATTTGTACCTTTGATCTCACATCAATTTCACATGGAGATTCGCAGTCAATTTACACGTAGGCCTAAATGTATATTGAATAAAACATCATGTACAACAATTATTAATGCACACGCTGCATGCAGACGACCAAAAGTGCAAGCTGACAAACTACATCACCTGGGACCAATCATAACAGAGGTATGGAAAGCAAACGTCACTGTACGTTCATCCAATGAAATCATTGTATCCAACAAAACCATTGGGCCTGTAAACCAGTGCGTGTAGGGGACCAGTCTAAGGGGGATGCAGAACATGAGTTGCCACTGAGGGCAGTATATCATCATTAAGGTTCGAGTGACTTATTTGTCTTGGCTCGTCTGGACGTGTTATCCAACCGGTTCTTGCTAGTTTCCGCTCCAAAGAATTTATCTCCATTTCAAAGTACGATTTGAAGTTTTTCTATCAACACAAACTGAGAAATCTAGGTTGCGAAAGTTTAATGGACAGTGGACCCGACCTAAAACTCATCATGAAAACGTTATCGTTCCTAGATTCAGCATCGCCTGTCTTTCTTTGCATCCCTAAGGTTACCTTAAAACCCTCCGAGCATCCACGGGGAGCAGGCGGAAGGACCAGCTTCTTAATTTGTTTTAATAACTACAAAAATGTTTGGATCATTTCCGCTGATTTTTCTTTTTGAACTACCTATAGACACCCTATTTCATACACTGTAGTGATTTCTGGGTGAGTGAACTCAGAGGTTGACAACTAGTTTGGAAAGCTGGGTCCGATTATAATGTGCACAACAAAATCCTATTGCGTGCACAAAAACTTAATCCTTTCGAAATGTACTATTTTTTTTAGAATATTAGAAGTAAACCAATGTGTAAGTTTCCAGAATGCTTCAATCTTTAATGTGTGGGTCCAGTAACATCAGTTCATCTGTTCAAACCATTATAACAAGAATTGTGCCCCCCAGACACAGCTATTTACCCGTAATACAAACTGCCTCTCGTACACTCCCTATAGTGAACTAGCATGTAAATTTTTCCCCGTGGCTGCTCGGAGGGTCTTAATTAAAAGTAGCAGGCACAATTCTTGGGTAATTATTCATATCGTCGCGCAGACACTGAGCAAATCAAGACAGACGCAAAACTAAAAGAATGGACGTACCTTTATACCGCAAAATAATCTATATAATATTTGTGTTTTTTTTTTTTTTTTTTTTGCGTGGGATTTGCATCGTAGAGTTAAAATGTTTTTTTTTTAAGAATTAATCTGTAAGCCCATTGATGAGACAGTTTTGATCAGGACCAATCCTCAAGAGAAATATTTCCATCTGCAGTACTGTGTAAGTGAGTAGATTTACCGATCTCAAGATCAGTCGCTGTTTTCACTGAAATTTGGTTTCATTAGTGTTTATTGAAAACTGGAATATGTCCCATTAAAGCTCGAAATTGACATTTTACCAATACCTATGAAATCTGGCACACTGTCTCCAAACCATAAATATGTATTTAACCCGATGAATAAAATAAAAACCTTACATAAAAGGCGCTGACACGTTTGGTAGTTACTCAAAACATATATTAGCATAACAACTTACTTGGTAATGAGAATCTGAGAGTTATTGATAGTATACAACATTGTGAGAAACGACTTCCTTTGAAGTAACGTAGTTTATAAGAAAGAGGTAATTTCCCACTAAAATATTTGAATCTGAGAAAGACTTCAGGCCTGAAGCCTTTTTTCAGGCATCTGAAACACACAAATTTGTGCAACAAGGGTATTTTTTCTTTCATTATTTTTTGAGCCCAAATTTTCACAGGTTTGTTATTTGATGCATATGTTGGGATACACCAAGTGAGAACACTGGTCTTTGACAATTCCAAACGTTTCCAGTGCCTTCAATAAACACTTTGTTTGTAATTAATGAAAGGCATTAACTAAATAAATAACAAGTTGGTAACAACAAGAACAAAGTAACAACACCGTTCTTACCATAAAAAATAGGTAATTTTCTCAACTGTCATTGTTACCGGCTGAATCCTGTGTAAAAAATAGTTGCCGATCGCAAAGTACCCACCCCCCCCCCCCCAAGTTTGTTTTTCAATTCAAACATTGCATGGGTTTGCAGAGGTTATCTGTTCTAAAGTAATGTTAAGAACAAAAAAACAATCTATACATCATAATAAATATAATATGTGGGTTTATTTTCGCTTAAAGTTTGGACTGGTTCCGGGTTACTTGATGGTACAGTAGATAAGTGGCTGTACATTTGATGACACAAGCATTGAATTTGGCACACAGTCAAATCACGTCACGAAGGAGTTTTTTTAGCTATAGGGTCATCGTACGTTTTTTTGGAAACTATACACTGCATAAACTGGGGTGTTAAAATTAACACCACGGGTATTGTCACATATAGATACCGAAGAGGGAATCAAAATTAACGTCATATATGTTCTAAACATGACACCAATGTAATTGTTTTGGCAGAAATTAGTGTTATTTTAACACCCTATGGTGCAAATTTTGATACTGTTTTGGTATATGTATGTGACATCACCCATGGTGTCAATTTTAACACCCCAGGTTTGCAGTGCAGGTAGAGTAACAAGCAATGGCAGCCATTTTGAAACATTTTAAAGTTGCTTGTTTTTCTACCTTCATTATTTGTTGAAAATAACAAAATCTGCGATAGCCCTTTATAGCAAGACGTCTTTTTCGTTGTATCTTTAAATGAACAATTCCCTCAAATCATCCTCTAGATCTAACCCGCCATGAGTAAAACAAATATATATTTATAATTTCCGAAGTGTTTTGCTCTTGCGCGCGAACGTAATGAATATCCATAAGCTGACACTCCCCCAATCCACCCAGTTCATTTTGTAGTAAACATCATACGGTTTCGAACCTGACCTAGTTTAAGGAATGCAAACAGTGACTCATTGACAGAGTTTTGTTAAGTTGTCATTAGATGATTGTATCACCGAAAGACATTTCTTACGCTGTTGCAATATTTATTTTATTGTTGTATGACATAATTTTAAGCGTTAAAAATGCTGCTCTGAATGTCTTCAAAGAGTAGGCTGCCCTCAGTAGTTGATTCGTCTCAGATCTTGAGGGCAAATAAGTTGCTTGATTTTTAGCGCTGTATATTATTCACACAATAAAAGATCCGCCTAAAATGACAAGAACGCAACTTTAAAGCACAAAACATACTTGCCTATTTCGATTGCCTAAAGCATCGAACATGCACAGACTCTCTGACATAACATTTTCATTTTTTAATCAGTGACAACCACGTTGTTATGACATATTTTTGTTCACAGGTTGATTGACTGTAAAGTGTTTTTCCTGAGATCTGGAGGATGGGATCACCAACAGCAAGTTGGTTGAGAGACATTTACGAGGTTAGGGGCCATTGAGAATAGTCAATGTTTAAAAAAAAACGAAATTGTGGGTGGGTCAAAAGAAATAACTAAAAAAACGAAATTCAGTTTTTGTTTAAACAAAATACAAACATATTTAAAAAAGGAAAGAAGAAGAAAAAATACACAGCTGGCCAAGATCATCAATTTTATTCCTGATTTAACTACAAAGTTGTTTGTTCAAGCCAAGAAAAACCATTGAAAACTACTGATGTTTGGATACCTTTAATCTAAAATATCTGCTTCATTTGAGGCATAATTTGTTCTTCGGTGTATAAATTATAGTAAGGAAGCCATTCAATATTCGAAATTTGGGGTGGGTTGGTGGGTCAAAGCAATTTCGAAAAAAAATATAATTTGCTTAAAGACAGTGGACACTATTGGTAATTGTCAAAGACCAGTCTTCTCACTCGATGTATCTCAACATATGCATAAAACAACAAGCCTGTGAAAATTTGAGCTCAATTGGTCATCGAGGTTGCGAGATAACAATGAAAGAAAAAACATCCTTGTCACACGGAGTTCTGTGCTTTCAGATGCAAGTTGATTTCGAGACCTCATCTAATTTTGAGGTCTCGAAATTCGTGGAAAATTACTTCTTTCTCGAAAACTACTCCACTTCAGAGGGAGCCGTTTCTCACAATATACTATCAACCTCTCCCCAATACTTGTTACCAAGTTAGGTTTTATGCTAATAAATATTTTGAGTAATTACCAATAGTGTCCACTGCCTTTAACATTGACTTTTCTGAATGGCCCCCTTTTACCAACAAAATATCGACTGGCATCCAACACGTAAAGTGTACTTCCAATCACCTTTAGCATAGGGATTTTGCAAGAGCTTTCAATGGTTTGCAAGTGTGTTTAGTTACAGTTGTAACTATTATTATTATTATTTTTTATTTTTTCAAAAATATTTTTTTGACTTTGAATGAGTTGATTGAGCAAACGTTTACAGCAACGATGTACTTATTTTGTTTTTCCAAAAAGAATTTTTTGACTTTGAACGAGTCAACTGAAGGCAAGCATTGATAGCATTGATGTACTTATTTTGTTTTTCCAAAAAGAATTTGATGACTTTGAACGAGTTGCACGATCAAAATTGATAGTAGTAATGTACTTATTGTGATGCAAAGCAAACGGTAAACACTTATCTTAACAACACGTGGTCGAGTATTGCCCCCCTGCTTTCGGATTGATACCAATCAGTGGCAATCGGGGCTCGTTCGGATTCGTCAATTTCAAACTTTGACCTGAAAAAGTTGATGTTTCGTCTCATTATAATAATTCAACTTGCCAGCCGCGCTGCCGATTAAGACCGTCTTGATTCCTTCTCCCGGTTTACGAGACAAAATGGCGAATCCTCTTCTTGTGGCCGTATTTTCTTACTTGCCAGGCTTCCGGCTGATACTCGTCTTCGTAACTGTGCTTCTCGTAGTCAAGACCATTCTAGAGCAGAAGGCTTACAAAAACCTCCCGCCGGGACCCTGGGGGCTGCCCGTGTTCGGGGCAACATTCCGACTGGGCGTGAACCCCGGACGGTCCCTCTATGAGATGAGCAAGAGGTATGGTAAGATCTTCAGCATAAAGATCGGTCCGAGGTTGGTGATGGTCATCAACGACGCGGACCTCGTCAAAGAGGCATTCGGGAAGAAGGCTGAAGCCACCAGCGGCAGGGAAACATATCCCTTTAACTGGATGGACTCATCTGGTAACATATTCCTGTAAACTATTCATTTTAAGAACTGTGATCGCATTCGTGGATATAAGTTTTGCTGCAAATTGTTTATTAACGAAAGTGGTTTCATAATGTTTAATTTTACTAAAACGCAGTGTCATGGTTCGTCAATGAGGCAAAAAACGAGCTTTCACTGTCTCTTAATTTTGTTTATTTATTGTATTTATTTATTGTATTTATTTATTGTATTTATTTATTGTATTTATTTATTGTATTTATTTATTGTATTTGTTTATTTTAGTCACTTTCTATTTTACCCAACAGGGTCATTGATCAGTTGCAGCGGCAGTGACGTTAAACCACTTCGTCGCTTTATCCTCCGTTCTCTTAAGGACTTTGGCCTCGGCAAGAAGAGCTCAGAGCTCCTGATCATGGAAGAGGCGAGGCATCTCTGCCGGGGTTTAGCCCAGACGGACGGCAAGAGCTTCGACCCACGCGACCTGATCCAGATGGCCGTTGCCAACATCATCTGCACCCTGTGCTTCGGCCAAAGATTTGACTATGCTTCCCCAGAGTTAAATCAACTCATCACAAGTCTTCAAGGAGTATCCCATGTTTCGGGTTTCACCATCGCCAGAGACTTTCCTCTTCTCTTCCTGGCCCCCAAGTACAAAGCCTTCCGTGCAGGAGGCACCCTCTTACGTCAGATGATGGACGACATCATGGACCAGCACAGGCTGACCTTCGACCCACAAAGCCCCCGTGACGTCACTGACAAACTTTACCAGGAGACTTCGGCGGGCAAGGGCCAGTTTTCGTTCGGAGACGACAGGGTCTTCCGTACCATGATCGACCTGTTCGGGGCCGGCGCCGACACCACTTCGACCGTCCTGCAATTTGCCATTTGGCATATGGCACTCAATCCTAAGATGCAGGCAAAGGTATGTTTAAAATGTACTCTGATCTGCCTCCCTACCCCCGGAACCCCCAGTGCCCTCACTCTAACCATACCCCCCCCCCATTACTGTTCCCATATATGTTTTGTTGTCAAGTAGGCCCTACCATAATATGAACATCTGCGGGTTATTACTTGAATTTACAGGTGCTCGTCGAAATATTGACCAAAGTCGGCACAAAAACTCCACCCGAGATGGCCGATCGAGCCCGGCTCCCATACACCTACGCCACCATCAACGAAGTCCTGAGGGTAAACCACCCCGTACCCGTCAACCTCCTACACAGGGCAACCGAGGCCTTCGACCTGGCGGGCTACACCATTCCAAAGGACGCAGAGTTGATCACCCCGATGTGGTCGATGAACATGGACCCCAACGTCTGGAAGGACCCTGAGAAGTTTGACCCAGAACGGTTTCTAACTGCCGATGGGACAACCGTGACCTTTCCGGAAGGCTTTATCCCGTTCAGTTCAGGTAAACATAAACTTCTTTAAACATTCTGGGTTCAAACAAAAACAACTTTAAAGGACATGAAAACAAAATGATTGATTATATTAGTCTCAAGCAGATCGTTGGCGTACGATTCAAAATACTCCACTTTCTAAAATTTATTTGTATTCAGAGCCTTTACTAAAAAAAAGACTCGAGTTTGTTTGTATTTACTTTTTTTGCCCTTCATATTTTACAGGTTCCAGAATGTGCCTTGGCGAGAGCTTGGCACGCAATGAGTTGTTCCTCTTCTTCGCGACCATCATGCAGCGGTTCACCTTTCACCTTCCGCCGGATGCTGTGAGGTCACACTCGGGATATTTCGGATTTTACTTGTGGTTTCCGGATCACTTCAAAATCGAGGCCATGCCAAATTTTTGATTGACTTTTCTTCCACTGCGTAAAAATTGTATCTTAACATTAATGTTCGTCTCCCATCTCCATGATGGCGAAAGTCTAATTGGGATTTGAAATACCGCCCTCATGTGGCTCATAACCGGATGCAGTGATTAAAATCATTCGGGGACCTGTTATAAGAGGCGTTTTTACAAAAGTTACATCATTTGAACGTTAGCCCTAAGTTGTCCATGTGGATTAACGATTTCTTAACTCAGCGCCCACAAAGAGTAAGAGTAGCTTGTATGAACTCGGATATAACAACCCTTAGTACTGGAGTTCCCCCAGGGTTGTGTGTTATCGCCCCTCTTGTTCTCCTTATTTACAAGTGATTTTAAAACAAAGTGACTCATGCTTTTTAATCAAGTATGCTGATGATACAGTACTGACAGGTTTGATAACCGACAATGATGAATCGGAATATAGAAATAACATTAATCAATTTTCTAATTAGTGTGTCAAATATCATGTAATTCTCAATGTCCAAAAAACAAAAGAAATTGTTTTAAATTTTCAAAGAAACAAACAGATAAATTATGTGTCTGTGGAAAAAGGAAGCGAGTACAACTATCTTGGTACAGTAGTCGATAACCAGTTGAACTGGAATTTCAACACTACTAAGGTTTGTAAACAAAAACTAACCAGTGCTTACACTTCGTAAGAAAACTCAAATATTTTAATGTAAACACAAGAATCTTAACGCTGTTTTATCAGAGTACTATTCAATCATTATTAACTTTTTGTTCAATCACTTGGTTTAAATCCCTTACTGTAAAAGGCACTGAACATGTTTGGTAATTGTCAAAGACCAGTGTTCTCAAGTCCAAGCCTGTGAAAATTTGGGCTTAATTGGTCATCGAAGTTGCAAGAAAATGATGAAAGCAAAAACACCCTTGTTGTACAAATTTGTGTGCTTTCAGATAGGAATACAAGGCTTCTTGCAAGAAGTTTTTTTTATTTTAGTGAGAAATTACCTCTTTCTCAAAAACTACGTTACTTCAGAGGAAGTCGTTTCTCACAATGTTTTATAATATCAACAGCTCTCTGTTGCTCGTTACCAAGTCAGTTTTTATGCTAATATATATTTTGAGTAATTACCAAACGTGTACGGTACCGGCCTTTATAGACCGGAAGAAACTTCAACGTATTGTTAATTAAACACACCAGCAGAATCATAGGTGCAAACATGGAAAGCCTTCAGAAGCTGGTAGACATTAATAGCCTTATTAAAAATATCAATTGTATTATGTCTGACAACACACATCCTCTATCACCCATTGATTGTAACCAATAGATCAGGTGGGATTCGACAACTTGGCCTGAAAACAAACAGGTTTTCAACAATCCCTTCCTACCTAGTGCCATCTATAGTTTTAACAGTAGTTTTATCAGATAACTTTTTTAACCAAATTGACTCGTCCTGTTTTCATGACTCTCTCTTTTCATTGTAAATGTAATTTTCTATTTGTGTTGTACTTCTGTGTAGGTTTTATGTAAACATTAATGTATTCATGTGTTTTTCACATGATGAACAAATAAATTGAATTGAATAACCCATTAGGTATTTTCGTAGGTCAGTGGTTAATCGGTTTTCCAGCCCAATGTTTTCAAAGGAGATTTTATCAGTTTGTAAGCGTTGTGCACAGAACCGGAACAAGAGAGGTGGTTCTAAAATGACCCAAAGTGCAAAAGGTTAGTGGGGTTGGAGTGTGGTTTAGAGTGTGGTTGGGTGGGTTTTGATGGGGTGGGGTTTGTATGGTGGTGGGATTTTGATGGGGGTGGGGTTTGTATGGTGGTGGGATTTTGATGGGGTGGGGTTTGTATCGTAGTGGGGTTTTGATGAGGTGGGGTTTGTACGGTGGTGGGATTTTGATGGGGTGGGGTTTGTATGGTGGTGGGATTTTGATGAGGTGGGGTTTGTATGGTTGTGGGGTTTTGATGGGGTGGGGTTTGTATGGTGGTGGGATTTTGATGGGCTGGGGTTTGTATGGTGGTGGGGTTTTGATGGGGTGGGGTTTGTATGGTGGTGGGATTTTGATGGGGTCGGGTTTGTATGGTGGTGGGGTTTTGATGAGGTGGGGTTTGTATGGTGGTGGGATTTTGACGGGGTGGGGTTTGTATGGTGGTGGGGTTTTGATGAGGTGGGGTTTGTATGGTGGTGGGGTTTTGATGGGGTGGGGTTTGTATGGTGGTGGGGTTTTGATGGGCTGGGGTTTGTATGGTGGTGGGGTTTTGATGGGGTGGGGTTTGTATGGTGGTGGGATTTTGATGGGGTGGGGTTTGTATGGTGGTGGGGTTTTGATGAGGTGGGGTTTGTATGGTGGTGGGATTTTGACGGGGTGGGGTTTGTATGGTGGTGGGGTTTTGATGAGGTGGGGTTTGTATGGAGTTGGGGTAATGAAGTGGTGGGGTTTGTATGGTGGTGGGGTTTTGATGGGCTGGGGTTTGTATGGTGGTGGGATTTTGATGGGGTGGGGTTTATATGGTGGTGGGGTTTTGATGGGGTGGGGTTTGTATGGTGGTGGGGTTTTGATGAGGTGGGGTTTGTATGGTGGTGGGGTTTTGATGGGGTGGGGTTTGTATGGTGGTGGGGTTTTGATGGGATAGGGTTTGTATGGTGGTGGGGTTTTGATGGGGTGGGGTTTGTATAGTGGTAGGGTTTTGATGAGGTGGGGTTTGTATGGTGGTGGGATTTTGATAGGTTGGGGTTTGTATGGTGGTGGGGTTTTGATGGGGTGGGGTTTGTATGGTGGTGGGGTTTGATGATGTGGGGTTTGTATGGTGGTGGGATTTTGATGGGGTGGGGTTTGTATGGTGGTGGGATTTTGATGAGGTGCGGTTTGTGTGGTGGTGGGGTTTGATGGGGGTGGGGTTTGTATGGTGGTGGGGTTTTGATGGGCTGGGGTTTGCATGGTGGTGGGGTTTTGATGGGGTGGGGTTTGTATGGTGGTGGGGTTTGATGAGGTGGGGTTTGTATGGTGGTGGGATTTTGATGGGGTGGGGTTTGTATGGTGGTGGGATTTTGATGAGGTGGGGTTTGTGTGGTGGTGGGGTTTGATGGGGTGGGGTTTGTATGGTGGTGGGGTTTTGATGGGCTGGGGTTTGTATGGTGGTGGGGTTTTGATGGGGTGGGGTTTGTATGGTGGTGGGATTTTGATGGGGTGGGGTTTGTATGGTGGTGGGGTTTTGATGAGGTGGGGTTTGTATGGTGGTGGGATTTTGACGGGGTGGGGTTTGTATGGTGGTGGGGTTTTGATGAGGTGGGGTTTGTATGGTGGTGGGGTTTTGATGGGGTGGGGTTTGTATGGTGGTGGGGTTTTGATGGGCTGGGGTTTGTATGGTGGTGGGATTTTGATGGGGTGGGGTTTATATGGTGGTGGGGTTTTAATGGGGTGGGGTTTGTATGGTGGTGGGGTTTTGATGAGGTGGGGTTTGTATGGTGGTGGGGTTTTGATGGGGTGGGGTTTGTATGGTGGTGGGGTTTTGATGAGGTGGGGTTTGTATGGTGGTGGGATTTTGATGGGTTGGGGTTTGTATGGTGGTGGGGTTTTGATGGGGTGGGGTTTGTATGGTGGTGGGGTTTGATGAGGTGGGGTTTGTATGGTGGTGGGATTTTGATGGGGTGGGGTTTGTATGGTGGTGGGATTTTGATGAGGTGGGGTTTGTGTGGTGGTGGGGTTTGATGGGGTGGGGTTTGTATGGTGGTGGGGTTTTGATGGGCTGGGGTTTGTATGGTGGTGGGGTTTTGATGGGGTGGGGTTTGTATGGTGGTGGGGTTTGATGAGGTGGGGTTTGTATGTTGGTGGGATTTTGATGGGGTGGGGTTTGTATGGTGGTGGGATTTTGATGAGGTGGGGTTTGTGTGGTGGTGGGGTTTGATGGGGTGGGGTTTGTATGGTGGTGGGGTTTTGATGGGCTGGGGTTTGTATGGTGGTGGGGTTTTGATGGGGTGGGGTTTGTATGGTGGTGGGATTTTGATGGGGTGGGGTTTGTATGGTGGTGGGGTTTTGATGAGGTGGGGTTTGTATGGTGGTGGGATTTTGACGGGGTGGGGTTTGTATGGTGGTGGGGTTTTGATGAGGTGGGGTTTGTATGGTGGTGGGGTTTTGATGGGGTGGGGTTTGTATGGTGGTGGGGTTTTGATGGGCTGGGGTTTGTATGGTGGTGGGATTTTGATGGGGTGGGGTTTATATGGTGGTGGGGTTTTAATGGGGTGGGGTTTGTATGGTGGTGGGGTTTTGATGAGGTGGGGTTTGTATGGTGGTGGGGTTTTGATGGGGTGGGGTTTGTATGGTGGTGGGGTTTTGATGGGATAGGGTTTGTATGGTGGTGGGGTTTTGATGGGGTGGGGTTTGTATAGTGGTAGGGCTTTGATGAGGTGGGGTTTGTATGGTGGTGGGATTTTGATGGGTTGGGGTTTGTATGGTGGTGGGGTTTTGATGAGGTGGGGTTTGTATGGTGGTAGGGTTTTGATGGGGTGGGTTTTGACGGGGTGTGTTTTGGATGGGGTGGGGTTCGGATGGGGTGGGGTATGTATGGATAGGGATGGGGTTTGGATGGGATGAGGGTTTGGGTGAGGGTAGATTGGAGCACTTGTTTACTGAATATTGTTTTGAAAACTATTTTTGTATTTAGGGCTATGTATTTGATGGGTATATTAGCACTTTACACACGTTACTACTGTCTGAAACATATGGAAAATATTTGTAATTTAGGGGTCCCCGACTCCCTGGTGTTTTTTTTGGGGGGGGTTGGGTTTTTTCTTTTGAGGGGATGCTTATAAACACAATCCGGACAAGGATAATGATTAATGGACCAGTGAGGTTATAAAATAATGCTAACTTCTTGAATATTGTTTTTCCTTATTATAAAGCAATATTGTTTTTCACACAATAATTGTTATTGATGTAAAAAATAAGACACAAAGTAAGGTTTAGAGATCGTGAGATTTGTTTTTTTACTAGAAGTTGTCGCTGTTGCTTTTAATAAAAACATGCTACAAGATAAAAAATAATATCATATAAATAAAAGTGATAATAATAAAGATAAAACAATATACATTAATGGCAATTAGGTAAAATATCAATAATTTGGCCCTCTTTAAATCTGCTCTTTAGGACGGGGGGGGGGGCAGGAAGAAAACAACAAGGTTGTTATTATTAGTTGTTTACAAGTGTTTCGTAATGAATCAAATTATCAAAATTAATGTGCCTCCTTATTTTCATTTTGCCATCTTAGGTCTGCTGTCATAATATATTTCCTGTATCAATTCACAACTTGCCGAATTCCTTAATACAATCGTAAATCAAGGACGCTTCCCCGTAATTATCCGAAAAGACCAAATCTACGTTAAAATGCTCTTATTAGCTGCAAAAAGCTCCATAGTTTACACCCGTTTAACTCCTGCACCACCTGAAAATGCTGAGTTGGAAGTGTAACTTGCAAGACTCTATATATCAGAAGTAATTAACACGATCATTGTTTTAATGAACAATACTTTAGGTTTATGTTATGCGTACAATTTTGTACTTTTCGTTAATTGTATCATTAAAAAACAGCTTAGTTCATGTTCAGAAGTAATATCTAACGAGAGAAAAACAATTGCCTCCAATCAATTGTTACGTAAAGTATTTCCCATGTGGTTAACATTGACATGGAAGGAGTAAATTAATTGTTTTTAAGGCATTCAAGTTGCCAATCACAATGCCGTTAAAAACAGGACTCTAAAGTTGGCTTAACAGTTGTTAAGGGTATAACAGAAGAGAGATAACACATAAATAATAATAATCAATAAAATAGAAAGATGACAATTGATTTTGCGTTTGAATTTGGACAGTTTAAAGATGCAAGGGAGCAGAAAAAAGGGAATGGATTTCAATGAAAGAAACATCAACTTTCGGTTATACTTTTGGTTGGTGAGAGCTCTACTTTATCATCGTTACAAATGTAACGCTAACGAGTCAACTGTGAAAATACAAAAAACTTGTCCCGCAGAAAAAAAAATCTCACGATTACCATATTATTATAGAAAAATAGAATAATGCGCAAATTGTTTGACTATACACACGCTTATTAATATAATAATGCCATTTTTTTGCTTAAAAGGGAAGGGAAATGATGTACTCATTTTCCAATTGACATTTGTGAGTGGGGAAAAGTTACAAGTCTCTAACCTCACACTAAAACGGTGTAAATTGCTATTGCATTCGATACACTTCCAGTGCAAAATTTGTCAACAGCTGAAACATCCGATGACATCATTCTGGGAAAAATGGATCTCTACATTTTTGTACGTGGATGTTTTGTTTCATTCCCGACTTTCGATGGTATTCAATCAAAACTGCCTTGAATTTGACATTTCGCCTGGCGAAAAATTCCTCCTTGGAATGTAAAGACCAAACAGTTGTTAAAATCCAATGACGTCATGTTTCAAATTTCGCTCTGAAAAAGTCAGAATTTGACATTATTATTTGCTGAAGAATTCTTACTCAGTTAATCAGTAAACTAAGGCATTCTGCATAAGTATGTAGTAACAACATTAGCAACACTAGAACATTACTACCAGGAAAAGGAAGGGATGGGTTGTTCTATACCATCAATTTAACTCGAACCCTCATATTCCAACAGGCACGATGTAATTCTTAAACGGCCATAGTTTCGTCGATAGCATCAGTTTTACAATAAATAAATACAATTGCAAGTAGTCTATCTGAGTCAATTTGTTTTTGTAGATATCATTTACACAGCCCCATTACAAAATTAAAGTGAATGAAAAATACGATAAACCTATAACAAAGATCCAAGCGATGTAAAAGTAGTATACATGGTCTCAGCTTGTTCAAACTGTTTTTGTACTAAAAACCTTTTGTTTGTATTTATTTTATTTTATTAATTGTATTAATTATTTTGTTGTAAAGAAAACCTGTTTGTCCGGGACCAGCTTAAAGGGGGCCTTCGTGAATGTGTCACTAACGACAACAATATTTTATGAATAATTATATGTAAGTTGTCCATCAACTTGTCAATATATCATTCTTCAGTATAACATTACAATTGCGGTTTGTTGTTTATTACTGCTTTCGTCATAATAGCAGTTTCTTTCACTTTAGGCTTGCTAGACCAGACATGGTCCCTGTATTCACATTATACGAGTCACATCACTGACTATATAGGGGACCAGACTATTATTAACTTGCGTTTTGTTACAATGATAAATCGCGGATTGTGCTGCCATTATTTACTTAATACTTGGTTATTTATTGACTAAAGATTTCCCATTGGCATTGTAAAGGGCCTACAGAATAAAAACAAATACATGCTCAAATTGTCAGATGGCCAGGAGCTGATTTCATAGCGCTCATTCACGGTAAGCAATTTGTTATATGTAAGTTGTCCATCAACTTGTCAATATACCATTATTCAGTATAACATTACAATTGCGGTTTGTTGTATATTACTGCTTTCGTCATAATAGCAGTTTCTTTCATTTTAGGCTTGCTAGACCAGACATGGTCCCTGTATTCACATTATACGAGTCACATCACTGACAATAAAGGGGACCAGACTATATTAACTTGCGTTTGGTTACAATGATAAATCGCGGATTGTGCTGCCATTATTTACTTAATACTTGGTTATTTATTGACTAAAGATTTCCCATTGGCATTGTGTAGGGCCTACAGAATAAAAACAAATACGTGCTCAAATTGCCAAATGGCCAGGAGCTGATTTCATAGCGCTCATTCACGGTAAGCAAATTTTGATGCTAAAATTAGCAGAACAATTTGCTTAGGCGTAAGCGTATTTCACAGGATAGCAAGAAAAATTAGGTGGCCAGCTTGCGCGTTTACTAAGGATTTGCATTGTTACGTCATTCTTTTTCATACAGTAAACACCGGAAGGTAAGCATGCCTCTCGTATGATTACGGTTAGCAGCGCTATGAAATGGAAACTCGCGCAGCAGGCACAAAATCAGCCGTTAAGCAGCTCTATAAAATAGGGCCTGGGGTCCTTTATGTTACCGTTCTGGATCTCAACGCCAATTTCTTCCCAGATCAAGTTACGGCTGTTGAGTCAACTTGTTTGAACTGTGACGATATATGATCTCCCATATCAACTAGACACATTTGACTCCGTAAAGGCATCGTACACATATTGTCAAAGACCAGTGTCCTTACTTGGTGTATCCCAACATATGTATAAAATAACAAGCATGTGAAAATTTGGGCTGAATTGGTCATCGAAGTTGCAAGAAAATGATGAAAGAAAAAACACCCTTGTTGTACAAATTTGTTTGCTTTCAGTTAGGAATAAAAACTTCTTGCAAGAAGTTGTTATTATTTTAGTGAGAAATTACCCCGTTCTCAAAAACTACGTTACGTCAGAGGGAGTCGTTTCTCACAATGTTTTATACTATCAACAGCTCTCCGTTGCTCGTTACGCGGTAAGTTTTTATGATAATAGATATTTTGAGTCATTACAAAACGTGTACGATGCCTATCAAAAATCTTCACAAAAACCACCTTAAAACTCATCCTGTTGAATCTGCTTACTTTTAGAACATTGCTCTTATCATCTCCACATGGGATTATGTGAACTATTTTCTCTTAAATGTGTTTTCACTTTGCTAAGCGCCTTGCTGGAGCAGGCAACTAGAATGATGGCGCTCTACAAATGATTGATTGATTGACAGTCCATTTTAACAATACAGTTTAAAGGCTAAGATTGTATGCAGATAAATTCATGTGGCCCAGTCGTGGAGATGTCCAGTCCAGTTTACAGTTCACATTATTACAGCTTGCAGTGACTCCTCTTGCTCATCAGTGGACACCATTTTTGCCATTTGTCAGAGTGTCCGAGTTTTTCTTCACCGGTACAGGTGTGCCGAGCGGTGACCCCTGCAGTGTGCAATAAGGCGTGCCTTGAGGTGAAACCTGAAGCGTGCTTGGGGTCACGCTACTTCCCTGCTTATCAGAGCGTTTCAGTGCGAACATCTTCCCCAGTTTCTCCTTACGGATACTCCACTTACTGGTGGAGGAAGCCGGATCGCGGAGGAAATCATCATCATCGGACTCGCCCCCGCGTGCGATCCCCTTCCGCCGGCACTGCAGTATGAGCAAGACCCGGACTCTGAACTGCCGCAGCCGGAACGCGTATACGAACGGGTTGATGCAGCAATTGACGAACGCAAGGATGACTGTGAATAAATACCAGCCGCCGTTGAAGTCTAGAGGACCGCCGAGATTGAACTGGACAAACGTGGTCTGATTTGGGGTCCAGCAGATGACGTAGATGATGAACAGAATCAGTAGAATCATAGTGATCCCCTTGCGAGAGTTTTTTCTCGTCGGTTTAACGACCGACCCAAACCTTCCTTCGGGTTTAACCGTCACCGATTTCGATCGCTTCACTGCCTTTTCCTTCTCGCGTAGGGTCTTCACGATGAAAAGATAACAAATCCCCATGGTGCAGACCGGGGTAACCCACTGCCACAGAAACATGAGAACTCCAAATATGGCCTGGCCGTACGCATCCCACGATGGGACTGTTTTGCATGTGCCACTTGCCGCTGAGTAGGCCCAAAGCGGCTGCCCGTATTCCATGATGGGGCTGAAGAGCCAAATCGCGACCACGAAGATCTTGGTGTTGCGGCCCGTGAATCGCTTGGAGTAGGTGAGCGGATGAACTACGGCGACGTACCGCTCCAGCGAAATCAGCGTCAGGTTGAAGGTGGAGATGGCGAAGAAGTAGAAGAGAACGAATCGAGACCACCAGAATCGACACAGCCACTCCCCGGTGCTGCCACCAGTCGGCATCAAGTGTCGATACACACGAGTGATCGCAAACGATATCAAGAGGACGCTGGTAACCAGATCGGCCAGCGCCTGTGTGAATATAAGCAAACTGACCTGGTTCCGGTTCGATCGCAGTGACCAGAACACGATGCAGGCCAATAGGTTGCCGACGAGTCCACACAACCCGATGATGCAGTAGATGGCGACTCCGATTTTATCGCTCGGCTTCAACCCGAATATTTCCGGATAATCGGTTAGTTGAGATGCTAGAGTCGTGAAAAGCGTATCAGCCGTTGCGTTCTCCATCTTGAATCTCTCAGAAACCGAATGACTCAAAACTCAAAAAAGTTGTTCAATCTGTTGACAAACACAACGATAAACAAGAACATGACATCCTTAATTAACATGTTTAAAATTGTCTCCAAATGTATAATTTTGCCTTTTGTTATTCACACCTCTAGCGAGACCAAGTTCAGCTCAAACGAACCTCATTTTTAGCGTACACAGTTTGATCTGGAACACGATAAAACTGGTTACTCATTTGGCTGGCAATTCATTTGGGCAGCTGCAGATAAGTTGGCATTGGATATGTCCGTTTGACTGTCGTCGCAAAAAGGGAGATCTGAATCACGACCGATAATTGGAAACAAAGATATCCCATTGAAGTGTTATGCACAAAATAATGCTAGATGTATTCAAAGTCACAAATCCATTAAATTAAATGGGTTTGTTGCCCGATGCTTCGACCTAGTTTAGTAATGGATAGTGGTTTTTAGCTGTTCCGACTTACTGTCGGAACAGGTTTTGTTTTCGTCGAGATTTTTATTTGTTTTCATTATTAGCTGTTCCGACCTACAGTCGGAACAGGTTTTGTTTTCGTCGAGATTTTTATTATTAGCTGTTCCGACCTACAGTCGGAACAGGTTTTGTTTTCGTCGAGATTTTTATTGTTTTTATTAGCTGTTCCGACGTAGTAGTCGGAACAGCTATTGTTTTCGTCAAGATTTTTGTTTTGTTTTTATTATTATTAGCTGTTCCGACTTACTGTCGGAACAGGTTTTGTTTTCGTCGAGATTTTTATTAGCTGTTCCGACATTGTTTTCGTTGAGATTTTTATTATTTTTATTATTATTATTATTATTATTATTATTATTATTATTATTATTATTATTATTATTATTATTATTATTCTTTCTATCCTCCTATCCTTCTATCCCCATAGCATTTGTACACAATTAAGTTTAATTCCTAAACAAAACTTAGTGAATAAGAAAGACTTAAATATTATATCATAAGGAAGCTTATGTCATGAAGTTGTTGTAAAATCTAATCAGCTTAAATTAATTAATTGGTTTACTTAGTTATAATGACATGAATATTTAATTAGCCAATCTTATTACCACCATATCTCAAAAAATATACCCCCGATCGTCAAACTTTTTTTCAGTTTTAGACTTCTGGGATAATGGAGATGTGCTTGCCGGCCTAAAATGCAGAACGACGTCATCATGACGTCATTTATTGGGCGTTTTCACCCGTGTACAAACACATGAGGATTGTGAAAACAAATCCGACTTCTAGAAACATAATTTTTCAATTAAGCTCAAATTTAACGTCCTAGAGTACACAAATGTTTCTTAAAACAAGAAAGATTTTATTGAAGGTCAGTTTAAAAGCATCAAAACTTATTAAAACATAGTCATTCGAGAAAAAAAACAAATTATCAGGCAAATTTAACGACATGGGTACACTGCCTAGAATTTGATTTGTGGTTATATACGAAAAGTGTCAAATTGTAAATTTTTTAAACGATTGAGGGCGCTATACGAGTTTAACGGTGCAGTTTTTTGCTTTTTTCAACTCGCGATCAAGTCGGCAAGTCCTAAGCCCTTTATGACCCGTGTTGTTGCGTTTTTTGTAGAATTATACATAGAGTCATCATTCCTGTCGCCGACTGACACAAGTCTACTCCCAGGCTAGGAATCGAGAATAATCCTCGCTCTCAGCGCAGCGTCTTGTGACCGCTCAAATCAGATCGTTATTCGGGTTTCAGTGCAGCGTGGACGTGAAAAATAGACCGCCGTGTTCTGAGACGATGTGCCGGCGTGGTAGACTTGTCTGCGCTTGGGTCCCGTTCGCCGGAAAACGATGTTTTAGGTTTCTTATGCAAAGGCATTACTTCAGAAAACCGCCGTGTAGCAAAAAACTTACTGGTGGTTGCAATAAAGCAATAAAAGGAATTGATTGGGGAAAGGGCTAGGTGTAGAAAAGAGAAATTAGCTTTTCCATGGCTAAACGGTTAGTGCTGGATTTGGGGGTGTGAAGAGCAAAAATTACAATACACTTATCTCATATATGAATGTACTGTTTTAGCCAAAACAAGAATACCATTTCAGGGTAGAAAAATTGTTACATTTACGATTTTAATACAACAGCATTTAGCTTTACATGCATTTACAGTTATTTTTTAGTAAACCCGTAACCGTTTCTGAAACGGTCAGTTACATGTGTAAAGCCCAGTTCATACTTCCTGCGAATGCTAATGCGAAGTGAATATTGACGTCACAAATTCGCAACAAATAATTCGCAAGAGTTGAGCCAAGCTCAACTTTTGAGCTTATAGCTGTAAAACTTAAAGAATTTCGGCGGAAACTGACGAGAAAAATGTATAGGCCTACGTGCAACTCCAGCAGGAGAACAAATACACAGTGTCGTACATCAAATTGAAAACATCATGTTAACTACGCAGCTAAGGTCAGTTACGTTCACACGAGAAAAAAAACACTGCTAAAATTCCTTTATCTGCGGTAAAAGTATCAAGTTTCACTGCTAAGTCGTAAAACTGAAGTTAGCAGCGGAAATTTTCGCTGCTAACTTTTGGAGTTAGCAGCGAAGTTAGCAGCGAAGTTAGCAGCGAAGTTGACTATTTTTGCGTTCACACGGTCACAAATTTTTCGCTGTTAGCTAGCAGCGAAGTTAGCAGCGAAGTTAGCTACTCGTGTGAACGTACCCATAAATGTGGAGTGTTCCCCTTGCGCTGCCAGGCTGCTATCTGAAGTAAATAAATTACAGGGGTGACTAACCACTACAAGGATTAAGGATTAAGCAAGAGGGTTGTTTATAACAGAACATTCCTAGAAATTAACTTGTACAGGGTGCTAGAAGAGATTAAATTGGAAACATAAACAGTGGAAGGGTAACTGGTCTCCTACTGAACAAAGGTTTTCCTACACCTGTCACACTCGCCACTACTTAAACCCATTGTTGTCCTCAACAATGTTTAAAATACAAAAATGAAAACTACAATGAATTTACAGCAACAAACTTAACAAGAAATCAGGAGAAAGTAAACAAGTACAAAAATCATAAGGATTATCCAGCCATGTCACACTTTCACTAAGAGTTATTCCAGACCATTAAAACTAATCAAGGTACAATGTATTTCCAAGATAATTAACAAGTGACAAAGTGACAAATCGGACCCTATGGCTAGCTGGCAAATTGTGCCGTGATTGCGCAATCACGACTAGAGAGGATATACGTACGTTCTAATAGGGTTTTCGTTTAAAGGCATTGGATTGGGATAAGTTATATACCATCGTGTTCCTTATCAAATTTATTAGTATGAAAAACACATTTTGTTACGGTGATGTCATCAGGTGTCAACTTACGGTAATTCAAAGCTTTAATTAGTTAATCTTTGCAGCACCATATCTCAAGAAGTACACGACTGGTTTTCAGTTATGGATCCTTTGAGCATTTAAGATTGAACTTCGGTTACCGTCACCCCGGGTTGACCTTTACTTCCGGGTCAACCGGAAGTGGGACCATATTTCAAGAAGAACACAATGTTCATTTTCTTTTCAGTTATAGATCCTTTGAGCATTAAAAACTGAACTTCGGTTACCGTGACCCCTTGATGACCTTTACTTCTGGGTCAACCGGAAGTGGAACCATCTCCAAGAAGTACACACCCGATTTTCAGTTTATTTTCAGTTATAGACCCTTAGAACATTGAAGATTGAACTTGGGTTACCGTGACCCCATGTTGACCTTAACTTCCGGGTCAACCGGAAGTGGGACCATATCTCAAGAACTACACAACCGATGTTCAATTTCTTTTCAGTTATAGATCCTTTGTGCATTAAAGATTAAACTTCGGTTACCGTGACCCCAGAATGACCTTTACTTCCGGTTCAACCGGAAGTGGGACCATATTTCAAGAAGTACACACCCGGTTTTCAATTTATTTTCTGTTATAGATCCTTTGAGCATTAAACATTGAACTTCGGTTACCATGACCCCATGTTGACCTTTACTTCTGGGTCAACCGGAAGTGGGACCATATCTCAAGAAGTGCACACCCAATTTTCAATTTCTTTTCAGTTATAGACCCTTTGAGCATTGAAGATTGAACTTGGGTTACCGTGACCCAATGTTGACCTTTACTTCCGGGTCAACTAGAAGTTACACCATATCTCAAGAACTACACAGCCAATTTTCGAATTATTTTCAGTTTTAAACCTGTTGAGCTTTTTAAAAAAAAAAACGGAACAGCTTTGTGTTTGTTCACAGACACTTAAAGTCTAGTCTTTTTTTGATTTTCATATATAACAGGAAATCTTCTTCAAAACCATTGATCAGATAGTAATCTGACCTCAAACAGATACTCAATGGGGGAAACGAACAAAGAAGCAAACAAAACGCAATTTTTCATTTTTGGTTATTTTTTAAATTTACAGCTTAAAATTGTCAATATAGTCAACAAATTGCTATCGAAACGGGATTTTAAAGCAACAAATTTTACCGTTTATTCTTCCAAATTGTGAAAAAAACATGCTCCAGATTGTACGATTCGATATAATTTGTATAGGCTAACAATTACAAATTGATCAATTCCAGTCATTTGTTAGCAATATCGCACATTTTGTCATGTTTGAGGATAAACAAATCTATCCCGATAAAAACAAAATTCGGCTGCTGGCCGAACACCTATTAATAAAAATAAGATAAAATAAACTTACAAACAACATTTGTTGAAATAAAACGCAAAGAAACAAACGCATACATACATATTAATGTATTAACTATTGAAAACTACTGATTTCATCCGAACTACTCTGGCATTTTCATGTAATTGAGAAAACATCAAACGGATGCGAAACAAGTGAAAATTAACACGGCACAACACTGCACATAGTTCGACACCTCAAGCAGACAGTCATGTGTTCGTTGTCTATCCAAAAATTAATAAAGCAACTCTGTGATCAATAAAAACACAATAATCGAATCTTCATGTGAGCCTTGATTTTGCTTCTGAAAATCCAGCAGCGACTTACCAGTTCCCACTCTGCAAAACACCAGCACACACCCGAAAGAGTTTACAGAACGTATGTGTCTTTAAAACAATGGAATCGCACCCGTTATGTTTGGTATCTCCGCATACTCAGTTGTCAATAGTTGCATGAATGTGGTTTGAACGGGAAATATGACTCAAAATCAAGTCTTTATAATAACGATTCACCAGATAGCATTACATCCGTTTTCATTTGGCTATTGTAGCTAACAGGAACTTGGTTTAGACCCAAAAATAACAGATGAACGTTGACAAAGAAAGTACACGCCCAATGTGAAGGCTGGGTTTTGTGTACTGACTGTTTTGCCAAAATTTAATCACAAGAATTGTTTCATCTCATGGCATTGTATTTAAAAGCATATTTGGGGAAAACCACAAATTTATTAAAATGTTTATGTAGACATTCTGAGAGTAAACAAATGACACACAAATTACGTTCGCAAATATTTAATAAGCGAAGAGAAAGCTAATAAAAATAAACTAACTATTAACTAACTAATAACTAAATAACTAACTACGTAAACAACATCGGTATACAGATAGCAAACAATAGAATATTGTGGTAATGACAGTTATCTTGGTTTTTAGAAAAATTGTTTTCTCCACAAAAAAAATGGTTTCCAATTTATTTATTGATCTGTCTTATTCGGTGACCCAATCAGTTATTCCATTGTTCTCCCTGGAGCCTTTTGACATACACAAGTACAACATAAAACAACTTTTTGTCCTCTGGATCTAGCAGGTTGTTTTTAGGCATTTTTTTCCAGATCACAGGCCAGTCAAAATTGCTGGAGTAATGACAAACTTGTTGCCACACATTCTGAGTTCTAGGAGGAATGAAATATACTACATGTAAATCATTCTTGTGTACAAGTATATGTAGTTAGTTTGGTGGTAGTTTCCTTATTCTATGTTTGTTTATTTGTAGTTATTTGAGTTCATCACGGTTTATACTTCATGCATAATCGAAAGTGAAAGCGATTGAAGTTTGGCGTCACAAATTTGCAAACAACATTCTCCAAGATTGAACTCTGCTCAATTTTGTTTAGTGTTTTGTGTAAATTTCCAATTGATTCGTGTGAATTATGAACTGGACTTTATGTACACTTTTTATTTTTACCTATATCAGTGTTGATGCTACCAACTCATCAGGTTTGGGTCGCATGGTTAATGATGCCACATTGCCTGATGCAAACTCCAAGATCTTGATCTTTAATGGCTGTGCTAAAGGGCCAACACGACTATGCCTCTTTGCATTAAGGGACATTGAGGAGGGTTGTGAGTTGAGATACGATTATGGCGTGTCTGATCTACCCTGGCGGAAAAAGGTATGTTGGAAATTGGAATAGTGTAATTTGTTGGGGGTTTTTCTTCAAATTTTATGTAACAATTATTTGAAATTATTGATTTGGTCAACTAAGTATTCAAACATGTCAAATGCTTTTAATTCAGACAACCCATTTGTCACAATATTTTCTTTTTTATAATTATTCTTTTTACAGTTTCTTTGTTTTTACTTTGAAGGTCCATCTAATAAGAACAATAAAGGTCGAGATTGTTGACTTCAAAGTTCATATGTTTCTTTCATAATTAAAGCCAAAATCCACCCCCACCTGAACAACAATAGTTTGATTTACACTAAATTTTATAGTGTTTGACAGGGTGTAATTACTGACTCATTGTTTGAGTGATGGATGTTGCATGTTTCATCTGTGACTGTGAGTGACTATGGCATATCATGTATCTAGACCCTTTCCTTTAGTTTAGTACTTTTAGTGAGCCTCACTGACCCTTGTGGCACAGTCTTACACTAAGTTTTCACATGCAATAGTCTTTGACATAGAACGCCATGAAGACTATTCCGACAGGTCTCAGGGATGCCAGTTTTCTTACTAATGTAGGACTTCCGGCTCTTCAGATTTGTTTCAGAGAAATCTGGTACTTAATTTTTCATCCAGCTGAGAAAAAAGAAAATTGCCTCTACATATTGCACTTAGTTAGTATAAATTAGTGGAGTGCCTGCTGCACAGATAGATTGCAAGAGTAAGTGAGTTGATAATGAGCAAGGTCTTGAGTTGAGACAGCTGCTTGTTTGTGTTGTAATGACCGTATGAACATGTACAAAACAAGGAGTCTGTACCATGTACATTTTGTCACATGTTGTAAACATTCCTAATGTATTGAACATGCCAGTTAATACATCAACTTTGCAGTAACTCTTTTTTTAAATATTTTATTCTGAATAGAAAGTAAAACCATGCAAGACTATTAAGAGAGGTTCTCAAAGTGCCCTTGACAAGCTCACATTTTGTGGACTTAAAAAGGTAAGTTTGTTTAAGCTGGCATTTTTATGTTTTCATTGTTCTTGAGCTTGAATACCACATACTAAAAGCATAGTAGCATTTATATTAAGGTTAGAGCCTTCATCCACAAATTGTAAAATAAGCAAACTTGCATTGAGATTAATTTCAAGCATATCATTGACTAACTTCACAATCATATCAAAATGCATTAAACTTTATAACAACATTTTAAATTTTTGTCCCACAAGTTAAATATCTCTTTGAAGTAAAACTAATGGGAAAGGAAAAATGTTTCCTTCGTTTTGAGTTGTTTGCAATTCTATTCAACTGTCTGTATTTGTGATCAACAGATTGTTTTTGTAAATGTCTGATATAATTTTGCTACCTATATGTTGTAGCCTGAGTCAAGGTCACCACAAAGGGTATGTGCACAAAACTCAAAATGTTTTAACATGGTTAATTGAAACATTGGGCTTTGAAACATTTTTACTTTTGATTTGTTGCCCTGATTTTATATTTTCTGCGAGGGAAAATGTGGTCTTGTTTCTTGTTTCTTGTTTTCTTTTTTGAGTTCTTAAGTGAATAAAAGTTTGCTGCAGGGTCTTTACTGTAGCATTGAGACCTGAAGGATTGTGGCAACAGGCGTTGAAGGACTGAGACTTAAAGGTGGAATGTCTTATCGCCCATTGCCTCAACTCCAGAGGCCTTACTTATCTAATTTACAATATATATTTTACAAACAAAGTATTTTCTTCATACATGCTAAGGACAAACTGATACATTTGTGTTCCTGTTAACATGTGAAATCAGTGCATTATTTTTGCCATATATCTTAAGAACTCTCTTAAAAGGGAAGGTATACGTTTGGTAATCACTCTTAAAATTAATGGCAATAAAAACTTACTTGGTATGAAGTGGAGCAGCTTTCGATAGTATAAAGCATTTTTAAAATCAATTCACTTTGGAGTAATGTGGTTATGGAAAAAGATATCAGTTTTTGTCCCCAAAAATTTGAATTTTAGAAGCATTTCTGTAAGAAACGTTTCTCAGATTGTGCATTCCAATTGCAGACTATTCTTCCTGCGTGGACATAACTGTCCGGATTTTCGGCGATATCTCAAAAATGCTACCTTTTGAAATGAAATTTTCACACGTTAGTTTCATTGTATACATTTAAATAGGACTAAAACAATCAAACGGTTCAAAAAACCAAACAAATACTTTTCCTTTAACACTTTTTAAAATTGACCACCGTCTGTGTAGTTCCAGACAGCAATATTGAACTAATGAAATTCTGACTTCTTGCAATTGAAACTTACATAATATGGCACAAATAAGCTGGTTTCACATGTCACACAGACACTGGTGTCTGTGT
Source organism: Plazaster borealis (assembly GCA_021014325.1). Taxonomy (NCBI): domain Eukaryota; kingdom Metazoa; phylum Echinodermata; class Asteroidea; order Forcipulatida; family Labidiasteridae; genus Plazaster; species Plazaster borealis. Next base: position 2,027,493 of record CM037469.1, on the reverse strand, counting down.
TGCATGTAAAATCCACACACATTCATATTGTATGCTTCATACACACTGAAGAGGTCTGTTTTTTCATTAGAGATCGTTAATACTAGTTTATACAATGCAGGGCAATATTTCAAGGCAATATCAATGGAAATATGCCCCAAAATGTGAAACAAAAAAATGTGTTGCAGCTAAACATCCACCAGCTAGCTTTGTAAAAGTTTCATGCCCTATTGAAACCTACTTCAAGGTTTATGAAATTAGAGAGAATAATACATACACTCAAGTTACTTGTTTCACTTGAAACAGGACACAAAATTTTGACAATATATCTTCATTGAGTGTAAAACATGTGGAACTATTACATGTAAATTGTGCAAGTGTGCATGAACTGTATCCAGATCAGGTGAAACCGAGAAAGGTATAGGATTTTTTTTTAGGTTTCAAGTATTGTCCTTTTGGGGAAAATATCACACTTAATGTACCCAAATGTCACAGAAGGTGACTGCTCTATATTCCGACACCCCTATATTCCGACACCCCTATGTTCCGACAACCCCCTCATGATTTAGGTTAGGGTTAGGGTTAGGGTTAGGGTTAGGAATAGGAAAATACACCAGGGTTGTCGGAACATACATGTAGGGGTGTCGGAACATAGGGGTGTCGGAACATAGGGGTGTAACCTCACAGAATGACCCAAGTATTAGTGTTTGTTTTGCCAAAGCTACTGAGTATTTTAAAGTCGTTAATTGCAATTTCATATCCCCTGTATTGATCAAAAGGGCATTAAATAAAAAACACAATATTGTGAAAAACAATGATCAAAGTCAAAAATCTAAAATTTCTTGAAAAAGTGAATGTTTCTTTTTGCCAAACAAATTAATTTTGAGACCAGACTTGGTCAATAAACTACATTTACCGGGAGCTCGAAAATATGCATGTAACCATTTTTATGAAATCCATAAAAACTGCACCAACAACCTTATAGTCCTGAGCCCTCGATGTGTAGTATTGGCCAACTGTTGTTCTGAAGTTTGTTTTATGTTTTTATTTTTTAACTTGTTTTAGCAATTATAACAGGTTTTGTTTTCATTGGAGCTGTTGTTATTTGTTATTATTGCCACTATTATTCCTCATTATTTCCTTAAAGTTAACAAACAGCAGGATCACGTCTTACTGAGCTCAATTTCATATTAAAGTCTTATAACAAGACGAGCTGCAAAAAGGTTAAAAACTGCAGTTACTCTGCCAAAAATCAGTTCTATTAATTTTATATTAAGAAAACATTAGTATAATTTAAAATTTGCCAGAGTCACTTTGACATTATATTGCAGATGAATATTATAAAATAAGTTATAGAATTTAATAATTTCAGCTCCAGTCATAGTATGTGACAAAAAAACTGCCAAAGGTGAAACTTACAACAAGCCTGGATGCTTCTGAGCACTGTATTGTTGTTCTCAAGATGGTTATATTGTTTAAGACAATTGATATTCTACCCTTTGATTGTTACAGATGCACACCAAGCAAATAATGCAGTGAATGACAGTGACGCGAGTGATAATGAAGCGAGTGACAATGAAGCGAGTGACAATGAAGCGAGTGACAATGAAGCGAGTGACAATGAAGCGAGTGACAATGAAGCCAGTGGCAATGAAGCGGGTGACCAAGCTGAGAATTCTTCAGGTCGGTACTCGATGATAATCATATTAAATCAAGTTTGTATTTTTGAAACTAGATTCATTTTGGGGTTTTTGTGGTATCTTTTAACCCTTGACATTAAAATTCCAGTTTTGAAAATCAAAATTTGAAATATATTTTCTCATCAGCCATGCCTTGCCAAAATCCTGCCATTTTAGAAATACATGTATGAACAATTAAAATGTGTCATAGAAAACACGTGTATATGTAAGCTTTTATGTGTCCATTCAGTTGTGAACTATTCAGTTGTAAAAATATTATTTTTATCTAAAAGGTACAAGCATATTGGCTGGCCTAGTTGCTTCTGCTGTTGTTCGCAAGATGGTTATATTGTTTAAGACAATTGATGTTCTACCCTTTGATTGTAACAGATGCACACCAAGCAAATCATAAAGTGAATGACAATGAAGTCAGTGACCATGAAGCGAGTTACAATGAAGCGAGTGACGAAGCTGAGAATTCTTCAGGTGAGTACTCGGATGATAATCATATTACAAGTTTGCATTTCTGAAAATAGGGACATTAAGATTTATTTATTTATTTATTTAATTTGTTTTAAACTTGACCCTTAAAGTTATAGTTTCAGGTTTGAATTTTCAAAATTAAAAAAATCCCATTAAAGAAACATTTACAGCACAATATTTATGTAATTGTTATGTGTCCATGCAATTTGGATACTCTCAGCTTAAAGAAAAGCAGAATTAGTGTTCTTGTTCAAAAGGTACAAGTCTATCGCTCTATCGGAGACAGACATTTTTGTTTGTTTGGGGGGAGGGGTCCATTTAATACATCGAACCGTTCATTTGTGCATTCTTCCAATCTCATTTGGCAGGGTAAGTTGGGGGGGGGCAGGGGTTATGAGGTATGAGTAAGGGAACTACCCCTCTCCCTTCTGGTTATGCCACTGCTTCTGCTGTGTTGTTCTAAAGATGGTCGTATTGTTTGCAGGAATGTGATTCTCTGTTTTCTCCCAGAAATCCTTTTTTTCCCCAAAAATGCTCACCCCAAGAATCGTGTAAATCCAATAAAAAACTTGGGGGGGGGGGGTGTCGAATATAGAGCACAATAGATTTGGTGTGCGCAAAAATCTTTGATAATGGGTGGACTGATGACAAGTCTAATCAGTAGTGGATTCAAATACCTGATGGAAACCAATGTCGTGTGCACAGTTTAGCACTTGTGGTCCTGACTAAAAAAAAGTCAATTGGCTTCCAGAGAACCTCGTGTGAATATATCGCGTCTAGTGACGATCCGGTGGAATAGGTTTAAGAAAGTGTATGTGGCCTCAGTAGGCACGCTTGTTTTGCTGTACTTTGTTGTATGTGTGTGTAAGTTTCTTTTTTGCACTGTTTAAGTAAAGCTGTTGCAACCTTATGTGTCGGCAAAAAATTATCTTTGAATGTATATTTTTATGGATTAAAATCATTCAAATAAAGAATGTGCTTACTGCATGTACATGTAACTTCAGTTTATTTCTACAGTAGTTGTGCACTAGGCATTCATTTCATGCAGTCTGAAACATGTATGAAAACAAAGATAACTTTTGAAACATGTAGGAATTACAAATAAAAAAATGCTCAAGATGTACCCCAAGTAGCCCTAAAGTGCATCACAATTTATCCGGGGCCCATAAGTGGGCACCAGACCCCACACCATATAGGCTTTGCACTTAAAGCTCGCAGGCGTTGCGCTTTGCATTCGCAGTTCAGGTTTATTTTAAAACAGCCCATTACATTCCTGTCTGTTTAAGACAATTGATATTCTACCCTTTGATCTTTACAGATGTACACCAAGCAAATCATAAAGTTATAGACAATGAATCAAGTGATGATGAAGCGATTGATGATGAAGCACTTGACCAAGCTGAGAATTGCTCTGATGACGAGTACTCTGATGTTGATCATTTTTCAGACAGTGATTATATTCCTTGTTCAGATGGGGATGTTAGTGACAACTCTACAATGCTACCAGGTATATTTTTGTAATTAAAGGTTATGGAACCCTGGTGACCTTTCTATGTTGTGTGTGGCTATGTCATAATTGTTGACAGTATCTTCACAAATTTCTGGGAAGGCCATATTTTTGGGAAAAGTCAATTGCACTTGAAAACTTCCTAAAAAGAAATTTACCCAGATATGTTTTTCTGCCCACACATTTTTTACATTGTTATTTTTATTTTGTTTATCAGGCATGTGAGACCTCCGCGATTACGCAGAAATCTGCGTTTTTTATTTTCCCATTCCGCGTTTTTCTTGCGGGTTCAGCTTTTTTCCCGTCTCCGCCGTGAGTGGCCGGCCCGCTTTTTTAAATTTTTGTTTACCTCCAACTCGAGCAGCAAGTAATTTAACTGCACAACACTCACACAGAGAAGGGGAACCTGGCATCGGGAAGCACTTTACTTGCGATTTGATTTTGACAAGTGAGTCGGTGGCTAGACTCGGTAAAATGCTCCGCGCATGCTCCGCATTAGTCTTTGATTAAAGCCGTTGTTCATTTTTCGTTAAGCGCGATGTCCCATTATACTTACCCATTTCGTCGTCCCAGTCCACCAAGAGAGGGCGCATTACTAAAAAATGTATTAAAAAGCAAACACCTTGAGCCAAGACTAGGCGCACACGGTCTTTCACGTGTGTGTGGTAACCTCTCTCTCTTTAGTCCATTAGGGCGTCCGCCGTCCCGTGGTGGTCCGAGAAACAAGCTCCCTCCAAGCCTCCCTGTCGAGCGCGATCGTTGTTAGCTCATGCATGCTTTTGAGTGCACGAATGTTGTCAGTCCACCTAGCTTTCGGCCTTCCTCTGCCAGCGTGACCAACAACACGACCTTCCATACACTGCTTCTCAAAATTTCCCCTTCCTCTCCTTGCAGTATGGCCAAAATACTCAAGCTTCTTCTTAAGTATGATGTTAAATAAGCTTTTCGGGTTGTGAACTTTCTCCAACACACTGATGTTAGTTGTATGGTCTTGCCATTTGATGTTTAGCAATCGCCTCCAACACCAAAGTTCAAAACTTGTAATTTTGGTTTTTTCATTCAGCGTTAATGCCCACGTCTCTGACCCATACAATGCGATGCTGAAGACAAGTGCATTCATGAGTCGGATCTTAGTTCGTTTGGCTATGTCATGCGATTTCCAGATTTTTGACAGGTCTATGGCTGTTTGTCTTGCAATTGCCAATCTTCGTTTCACCTCCTTTGCACTACCCCCTTTGTTTGTGATATAGCTGCCCAAAAAGTTGAAGTCTTTTACAACATCAATCGATTGTCCTCCCACTGTTAACAGTACCGGCTCATCATCACTACTAACACAAGCCATGATACCGAATATTGTTCACCACTTGGCCACCAATCTTTACACCACCCTCATAACCGTCTAAGGCAATACGCATCAAGCATTCAGCGTAGATGTTAAACAGAAGCGGCGACGCAATGCAGCCTTGGCGAACTCCCTGCCCAGTATCAAACCAATCTGAATTACCATGTGGAGTCCGCACTGTCGATGACTGATTTTTATACAGCGATCTTAGTAGGTCGGTCATATGTGTCGGAAAACCCATCTCCTCCAATACCATCCACATTCGCTCATGCATCACAGTATCAAAGGCTTTCGCATAATCGATGAAGCACATGTAGAGTGGCTGTTTGTTTTCGCCACATTTTTCAATAATCCAGCGAATGTCTGCAATCAAATCACGGCATCCTCTCCCCTTTCTAAACCCGGCCTGGTTGTTTGGAATTTCTCTCTCGAAGTATTGGCTGAGTCTGTCCATTATGATGTGCAGTGGGACTTTTCTGGCGTGTGAGATAAGGGATATTGTTCTGTTATTTTCACATTCACGGGTGTCACCTTTCTTTGGTAGAATGATAAATACCGCTTTAGTCCAATCTTCTGGCCATTCTTTTGTAGACCATATTCGGTTGCACAGCTTATGTATCAATTTAATGCCCATTTCTCCAGTTTCTTTGATTAACTCTGCTGGTATGTCATCAAAACCAGGCGATTTCCCACACTTCATTTTGTTGATAGCTTTTTGTACTTCAGTAATCAAAATATTTGGTTCATTATCATAAGGGAGCTCTGTTTTGACATTTGCAGGCTCCTTTCGCTGATACAAAGACTCACAGTATTCACGCCATCGAGTTTTAATCTCTTCATCCTCTATCAATACAGAACCATCTGCTGCTTTGACGACATTCAGACGGTTTGTGGGTTTGTTGGTTAATTTCTTTACAACAGTGAAAACATCTTTCGCTCGGTTATGATGACTATACTTTTCGAGCTTCTCGCATTGATCATTGCAGAAAGTGATCTTATTTTGTCTCGGCTGCCTGTTGATTTCCTTTGTCAACGCTCTCATCTTTTTGTCGTTAACTGGATCTTTACCAAAGACTTCCAGTTCGCGACGCTTATCTACGAGTTCCAATGTTTGCGTTGACATCCATTGTGCTGATTTATTCCGTTTACTCTTCGATCTGAGCGCTGTCCCGGACAGGTATATGGTGGAGACATACAACAGATTTCAGGCATTAATTGATCAGGAAGAGGAGTCGTCAGCTGATAACTTCTGGAATGAGATGAAAACTGTTATTATAGAATCAGCGAAACTGTCAATACATCCGCTTTTTTTCATGGCCAGAGAAGTACACAACATAGCCATCACCAGTTGTAAAGTGACCTTTCCCCACAAAACGCATTTCCGAGATAACCGCGATCCCAATAGCCAATCGCTTTAACTCGCTTTTCTTGTGACATAGTTCGTACATTCCATGTTGCCAATCTTATACAGGTCTTATGCAGCCTGCGCTTGTCGACTTTCGTACTGCTGGTGTCAGCCGGCGAGCGTTCCGGAGACTTTAGCACACCAGCAACATTATCAGCAGTGCTACTCCCGACTACGTCCAGCTCTTCCCTAGTAGCATTTTGAACATTGTCAAGCCTAGCGGTCTCACTATCAGATGTTATAACAGGATAAATTTGGTTGTAAGTAATTTCTCGGATTTTCAAGGAGCAAAATACTGTGGTAGGGCTCCGTATCTTTCCACAGCGCAGTACCATCTTACTTGGCGATGTCCAACTAACGAGGACAGGTACCCCAGCCGTTGACCATGAGAGTTCATCCGCCTGCAGTGACCGACATCCGCACCTGCTGCCGTGCAGACCAACCGTAACCCTGGTACGGGAGGCCAGGGGGTTACTAGCACTTGCCCAAGGTGCTACCTATTGATCTCTATTATACCTGACTGTAGCGCTGGCTCAAAATTCGGACACGTACAAATAGCGCTGGCCCAAAATCCGGACACGTACAAATAGCACTGGCCCAAAATCCGGACACGTACAAATAGCGTTGGCCCAAAATCCGGACACTGAAAACAAAAAGTTTTCCTCTTTTTTTTTCCATGACCCGCTCACATGTAAGCTTGGGTGATATCGCTTTTTTTCATCCACGATGTATCGTCAAGAATATATCGCGATATTCGATAATATCGCGATTAATTTTTGATGACGTCAATCTTCTACGAATTTCACAGTGCAAGTTTTAGTTGTAAAAGCAGCCTTCTCATTTTTACTTTTCTCCAATGACCTATTCTTCGGGTTTTACTCTAAACCTATGGGGTGAAAACCTGGGCCTATTACTTGCACACATTTAATATGTCTACTGCACATGACAGACTGTTCTATATGTGTGCATAACTAATTAGATCACGCTACTCGCGTGTATGCAACACCAATCTCGTCCCCAAGGTGTGTCGAGCACGCTTCTTGATGTGATATTTGTTAAATTTGTAATTGTTCTTTTATTTTCGTTTTTATGTTAGTTTTCAAAATATAGTTAGTTTTTATTTTATTTAGGTTTTGGCCGCCCATATTTTTCCGCCAACACCCCATTGACTAGCACATGAAATTTCTGGTCAGCAAATATCGCATCTAGAAATATAAAACAGAAGAAAACTCTTGGCTTGCCTTATACTGTAGTTTTCATTTCTTTTTTATCTGCTGTTCCTGAAAATTCCACTTATTCAATAAATAAAAAGCAAAATCTACTATTGTGTCAAAGGTGGATAAAACAAATGCATCAAAGGATCATGAAAAGTGTTGGAGCACATGTACATAAGGCCTTGCAGTCTAGACACAAACATTTGTGTACACCATACCTTCTACATACATGTACATACCACTAATGCTTGCTTTGTCACACATTGGTCACAGACGTAGTTCCAACTCATGCCCTACTCATAACAGTTTGATCATTATCCTCAACAGGACTACACAGTCTACAAGGAAATATGCACGAAGAGGTGTTTCCAAGACCGGCTGATGATGCTTTGAAACGAGGCAAAGGTAGGTTTGTACCTCAACTCATTGGAATGGTGATTTAATTTACTACTGTGCAAATACACAGGCTGACCTATACGAGATTATACTAAACTGCTCACAAAAAGTTAGGAAACTTTTTTAATCAAGTATATTTTTATTATTTATTACTCTCTTTGTATATGTTATATATCAATGCAAAGCTGAAGTGTTCCTCTTTAAAATGATACCACATTTGCAACGACTACATGTTGCTGAATTTGGCTACATGAATAACAATGAGGCAAAGTCACAAATCAAATGTGCCAAAATTACCGCTTGTTTGAATTACAGTGTCAATTTGTTTGTTCACACAGTAACACAAAATTGCTAATTTTGGCACATTTGATTTGTGACTTGTCTCATTCTCAATAATGTGGCCAAGTCCAGCAACATGTCATCATTGCACATTTGGTATCATTTTAAAGAAGAACACTTCAGCTTTCTATTGATAAGCAACATAATACAAGAGGGTAATAAATGATAAAAATATACATGATTAAAAAAAGTTTCCTAACTTTATGTGAGCAGTTTAGAAACCAGATTGTTTTCATATGTTGCATTGTGAGAGTGTTCTTAACTGGTATATTTGTGATAGAATACTCAATCTTCTCAGTTCTATGAAGGACCATGTCTGCTCATTACATTAAGCATAAAACATTAGATTAATTTCCTTTTTGGCGAGCTGCGAAGCAGAGTGAGCCTATGTAATGATAATTTTCATCCGTCTGTCCATCTGTATGTACGAGCTACATTGAGGGGCTATTTGTAAGTAGGATCTGTACTTGTGGGCTTTCCTTACATTGTGGGGTGATGCCCACAATGTTTAAAACAGAAAAGATTAAAGAAAAGGGATCATAGTCTAGTCACAACCTGTGGAAACCCCACTATGTCGCTCTACTAAGCACGTCCGGCCGTCCGCATTCAGTGTGAAGAATGTTAAAGTTTTAGTATGAAGCTTCAACAAAAGTGTTGAGTTGTTTTATGGAATTTAAAATCCCAAGTGAGATCAGTATACAGTGACAGTCATGTTTTGTGGTTCTCAATCATGTTTTTAAGGAAATGTTAAAGTTTTTGGGAATAAAACAATGCTAGGCTAAACATTGCCCCCTGGATTTTAAAGAGCCAAAGTCAGAGTAAATGTTGAAGTTTTAAAACTGACTTCTAACTTTTACTTACAACCAGGCAACATCACAACAGACTTGCACATATTACACAGTCACACTAAGAATGAAACTCCTGATTGTTTCAATGGTTCCAGATGAGTGAGTTAAAACAATGAGATACCTTGAATGCCCAAAGCTCCTTAATGCAATGATGTATCGATTTGAAACTTATATCACATTTTGCCACTGACATGCAGATTTGTATGAAGAATAAAACTCATTAGTATGACACCCGTTCCAGTTGAACGAGCTAAAACAATGAAAACCTTGAGTGGCTCTAACTCCTTACTGCAATGATGTATCAACTTTAAACTTATATCAAATGTTGTCATTGACATGCAGATTCATATAAAAGAATAAAACTCGTAAGTATGACACCCGTTCCAGTTTATCGAGCTAAAACAATGAAAAGCTTGAGTGGACGTAACTTCTTCTTGCAATGAATTATCCACTTGAAACCTGGATCAAATATTGCCACCAACATGCTTATTCATGTCAAAGAATATAACTCTAATTATGACAATGTTTCCAGTTGAATGAGCTAAAACAACAATATAGAAAGGTTTTAGAATATGAACGGTTCCAAAAGTGCAAACCTTATAAGTTTGTAATTATCTTACCTTGTGTTTTTATTTTTGTAAAATATCAGGCAAATTACCCCTCTGCCCCCCTTAACCAACGAGTCCCGTGGACCCATGTGTATTTGTTTCTCTTCCCAGTCAACCCCCCCTCCCCCATCCTGATCCCCTGTCACTCCCATACCACACAAGTAGGCAGTGTTCAAGCGCATACAAGTTTGTTAATGTACCCACCCCTATAACATCATTTGATCAAATGATTGGTTTTTCTATTAGACATTGTTTTTCTATCGGGCGATCGGCAGCTCGCCATGGCAGCTTCGCTGTTCTAGTTTTTGTTTTACGTTGAAGTTGGATTTCCAGATTTGAATTTCTAAATTTGAAACAAATGTTCTCAGCAACCATGCCTTCCCGTCTAGAAATCCATACATATATAGTGTGCACGCAGTTGTATACTTTCAGGTAAAAACATTGTTTTAGTGTCTTGTTTAAAGTTACAAGTGGCTTTGATTTAAAGGCTGTTTGATAGCTTTGCTTCTTGCATGACTAGCCTGTCCCATTCCCACATTGAAACTGCATTGAAACTGACATTCAATTATTCAAAAGAATACCACTCATTGTCCACGCAGTCTACAAGAAAAAAATGTTTACAGTCACAGACCTACGACTGTGTGTGGTAGCTTTGCTTTATCCTTGATTCATTCTCCTGATTCCCACTGCAGTGAACCTGAACATTGAACCTGTCACTCAGTTCAAGTCCAAACTATATATGATGCACGGTCAGGGCCAAAGCCTTGATGATTTTGAATTCTTCTTAGCTTTGCATTTATGGTAATGAAAATGATATCATTACAATGGAACTATTACAGTTGGTCATTGCCTTTGAAACATGTCCATCACTTACTGAACCCCAAAATACATTATGCACTTTAGAGGAAAGCTTCAAATGCTGATCAAAAATCAATGATGCGTTGTATTTTGACAGTACAGTTTATAATGTAAATAATGCCCAGAAAAGACCCAAGATTGTACCTTTGCGTAAGTCAAACAGTGTACAAAATAATGTGAGAGACATGCCCAGTGCATTACCTGAATATGAAAAAGACTCTAAAAGCTAACCCTTTAATGGGCTTGGTTAGTAAGACAACCAACAGGCTTTGATTGGTCTGTGATAAGTATCAATTTTTCATACCAAAATACTTTGCATATCCACTAGCCGCTCCATTTTGGAAGTTAAAATATAAAACACATGTTATAAGCTTCAAGATTTACTCGTTTGCATAGGCTGTCAGCCTGAATCCCCAACTGGTGTGTGTAGAATCCCCCCCCTGTGTGTTTAAGACAATTGATGTTCTACCCTTTAATCGTTACAGATGTACACCAAGCAAATCATCAAGTCAGTGACAATGAAGCGAGTTGCAATGAAGCGAATGACCGAGCTGGGAATTCTCCTGGTGAGTACTACGATGTTAATCATTTTTTAGAAAAAGATTTCATTCCAAAGTTTGAATTTGCAAAAAACCCCAAAACAAGACAGCGCTCTCAGCAATGCCTAGTCTTTTTATTTGCCTTAGAAACAATTGGGGGAAAGGCTGCAGAGGCTGCTAAGTGTTGATTTTCAGATGAATCAAGTTGGAAGCTTGGTAGGCAACCCCCTTAACCTTTTCCAAATTATTTTGTCATCCCCGTCTATTTTTTCCGAACATGAATTTTACGTTTTAATGTGGCCTCTAATAGCTTATGTACGTCTAATTAGAATTTAAACATTGCTCATAATGTGCCCTGCATAAATTGAGAATGTCACATTCAACTCACTCTCCATAATTGATGTGCGAGATTATTTTAATTAAATTCCATAGTGAATGCATTATGAATTTTAAAGGATATTTCACAATCTTCATTTCTTTATTTTTATAGGTGACAAAGAAAATTTCAAGCAACAATCAATGGTAAGAATTTGTGTTAATCATGACATTCTTCCATGTTTGTACTTACTTGAAGGATAATTTCTAGATATGAAATGCAAATTGTTATTTATTGACTGAAGTAGAGAAAAGCACACTAAGTTTGCACTTTTGGTCCCTAACAAAATATTAACAAAGAAGGATCACTACACATCTGAATTTACCAACAAGCTGTGTTTTTGATTTACTGTAGGTCTTGTTCACTGCCAGAATAGAGGTAATCTTAAGGCAGCTGTATTTTTTAATTTTCAGTAGCTGGCGTAGTGCAAACAAGGCTTTTATGTGTAATTATAGTGTTTGTCTCTCTATTTGTTATTATATCCTTTTTTGTATTTGATTTATTTATATATAATGTTTATTTGCCTTTTTGATATCTAGATGGATAAACCACAGCAAAAACCAAAACGTCCGTGCTTGTACTGTGGGGAACCACAAGCACAACTAAAAAGACATCTCATCTCCTCCGTAAGCATAAAAAGGAGAAAGAAGTAAAATCTTTGTTAAACTTGCCAAGAGATGAAATGGACCAGGCTATAGCACAGATTAGAAAAGACGGTATATATGAGGAGAATATGAGGCGCGTCAACACCAATGGGGATCTAACAGTACTCCGTGAGAGAAGTCAAGGTTCATCCAATGTAGTCATGTGTGGGAATTGTAAAGGGTTTTATAGTTGCAGACGTATTTGGCGACATAAACAGATCTGTCATAGTGATGTAGTTTCTAAAGTTCTGTCGGTGCCGGTATCGTCATTTAGAAGGCATCCAGATGACAGTATTAACAAGAAATTTCAGTCAGATATTCTTGATAGGTTCAGGAACGACAGTGTTGGTGAGCTTTGTAGATCAGATTCTTTAATAAGAAATGTCGGCAAGAAATTGTGGTCCAAATCAATCACTGGAGAAAGATCAGTGATTATGAACAATATGCGGCGTCTTGGTCTTCTTACAATCAAACTACAGGAGGTATCCAACAACAAGTCACTTTGTGGAGAAGATTTGTTGAAGAGAGGGAATTTCAGCGAACTGTCATCTGCATTGGATCTTATGACAGAAAAGGAAGGCAATGATATCAAGTCTGGTTTAAGGTTGGGATTAGGCTACCTTCTGAAAAAAGCTTGCAAAGTGATGAAGGCTACATACATCATTGGGGGGAGGGAGCATGATGCAGATGAAATCGACAAATTCCTCTCCGTTCTAGATCTAGAGTGGGATTTCTTGTTTGGGAAAAGCCACTACCTTGTACATAACAAAAGGCAAACTACCCTGCGGAAACCACAAAGTATGCCTCTTGAGGAAGATATAAAGAGTCTGAAAGAATTTACTGTCAAGGCCATGGAAGAGATCGTAAATGACAAGTACACATTCTGGGAATCGCATCTGTTCCATAGGTTGAGGTCCCTGATTGTAAGCAGACTGACTTTATTTAATGCCAGACGTGGGGGCGAGCCAGCAAGATTAACACTACAGGAATGGTTTGATGCGGAGAGTGAATCATGGGTCGACCCACAACGCATTGAAACTATAGATGATCCTTTGGAGCTCGCTCTTCTCAGCTCATTTCGTCTTGCCTATCAGAGGGGAAAGGGTTCTCTCAAACTGGTACCAGTATTAATTCCAGCTGATACAGTTGAGGCCGTTAAGCTGCTTGTAAAGATGAGATCAGATTCAGGAGTGTCTGACAGCAATCCTTACCTTTTCCCAATGACCCAAAAATCTACTGGTCATGTCAATGGATGGCAAGCTAACAAAGAAGTGACCAATGCAATGGGAGGCCAGCTGCAGAATGCTTCACTAATAACAGCAACTAAATATCGCCACAGAGCATCAACAATATATGCACTGCAAGATGTTCCAGAGCAAGAACGCCAAGCTTTCTACTTGCATATGGGACACTCGGAGGACATCAATAAAAATGTGTATCAGTGTCCTTTGGCCATCCGAGAAATCACAACTGTTGGGAAGTACTTGGAAAAGATAGATGGAAAAGGTAACTACATGTATCTTGTTTGTATTTTACTTTAGTCTCTGACAACATTTATATGAGTCAAAATTAAAACTCTGTAAAAATGTCTTGATTGTACAGCTTGATTTTCATTAGCATCTTAGCAAAAATTTCGAATTTCATTAGGCACCTCAATTTAACAATGCTTTGGGCCATCAACATCACTAAGAACTGCATTTCAACAATAATATTGCTAATCTTGTATTGGCAATTGGCATCATGTTGGCTGTTTGCAAGTTATTATTGAAGGTATAATTGAACTATTGCCAATGTCACAAGTAACAAGGAGATCAAAACATAAGTCTCACTGCATTGTCTTACAAGTCCCTTCGATGTTGGTTTAGAATCATGAGAGTTATGTAAGTCTTCCTTTGCCTACACAATTTTTAGTGATTATTGAAACAAATCCAAAAAGAATTATTTGAAGAAAAACAAAAGTCTTAGTTAAATGTTCCAGTTCACAAAACACATTTGTTTGCTAAATGATTAGCATCAACATTTTTATCAGAAACTAAACTATGTGAACTTTACAACACATTTGATTGGTTGTTGGATTTGGGAGAATAGAATGTTAGTGGCCATTTACGTTGACAGTTAGTTGGTATTTATTTTCTTCATCTCAAATTGGCAATACTGTCGGACAGTGTAATTTCATGATTTTTTTTAGGAATTTAATTTTATATTTGTTTTTCTACCAACAATATCGTTTTAAAAGTATTAACATTTATTACATATAGTTCAGAATGTTTGAATCAAAAGATCTCCATGGGGAGGAATGTCAGTTCATCTTGTGGACATTGTAGTTGTGCATGCAATCTGGGTTTAGAAAAATGTAATTTTTACATGACCAACAGCATTTTTTCCCTGTATTTCAGAACCTCCAACAAAACAATCCAAAAGAGCGCAAATTCCTCCAAGGACAACATCATCAGCATCCCCAAGCTCTGTGAGATCTGGTGAGTTAATAAGACATTACCCCAATTCAGTGATGGCATTAACATTATTTTAGGCATAGATTCATGATTGGACCAATTGCTAATGCTTAGAATTTGTGATTTTGGAACCTGATGAATCTTTTAGCAATCCTCGTATTATAAATATAAGCATCATGGTCCATTAACAGCGGCTTGCCACCATCCAGTCAGTAACACGCAGTGAAGGCAGGCTCCTCACACTGTTCTTGCCGAAGTATCTAAATAACACAACAGCTGATTTCGTCTCTGATCCGTCTGGGGTGCCATGCCTGGATGGGAGCGATGAGTTCAGCAGCACCCCAGTCTACTTGGTGGTCGGTGATGTTGGAGTGCTTGACGATGGCTGACTTCTCATAATCTCCCCTCCTTCCGTGCGCTCGGTGTTCTTTGAGTCTAGTGGGAAGATTACGCCCGGTTTCCCCGACTTAAACCTTCCCACATTCGCATGGAATGCGGTAAACTCCTGCACGTGTGGAGGGATCTTGCTTGTCCTTATGAGATTGAAGAGAGCTTGAAGTTTCTTGGGGGCAGAGTGGTAGACCTTGATCCCTGCTTGTTGGAAGATATGCTGGAGATGGTGGGAAGGGGGACCTAGGTAGGGCAAACATACTGAGGGAGTGGGTGGTTGACTTTGGGTATAGACTGTGCAAGTCTCGTGCGTATTCAAACGTTGGGACCCGTTAAAGCGCGTGAGTTTGTTTCCTTCCTGCGTTAAAGCATCGTACGTGCGACCAAAGTGGTCCCAAAAATGTTCGAATACGCGCGAGACTTGCACGGTCTATAGGGGACCCTTCTGTCAGGATTGGGGACTGGCTTGCTGGTCTTGACTTGTCTTGAGTTGTACTCGTTGCACTTCAGTGTAGTCTTCATGTGCTGCAACTCTTGCTGAAGGCTGTCTGGATCACAGATGTTGTAGGCACGTTGAACCAGAGTGCGGTTGACAGAAGACTTGATTCTTGGGTGGTGGAAGGAACGCTGGTTGAGGTAGCGGTCGGTGTGGGTAGTTTTCCTGTAGATGCTGTGGTGGAGTTTGCCGTCTGGTTTCCTGGTGATGAGGACATCAAGGAAAGCGATCTTGCTT
The DNA here is from genome assembly GCA_021014325.1 of Plazaster borealis. NCBI lineage: Eukaryota > Metazoa > Echinodermata > Asteroidea > Forcipulatida > Labidiasteridae > Plazaster > Plazaster borealis. The sequence continues at coordinate 2,011,700 of CM037469.1, read as the reverse complement.
GACTGCTTTCGTTCCATGGTGATCAGAGAGGCCATCGAGATCTACAAGCACGACACGGTTCCTCAAGACATAGGCTTCCACGTCAGTGACATTTGGCTCCCACTCCTCCCGACTAGTGGATCCCCTATATCCAAGGTCAAATCCCCTACCCCTTAGACTTGGGTCATCTATACCCTCAGTCTCCTCTAGGTTCCCTCTCCTTCCCTGTGCTTGTCACCAACTGATTCAGTTCAGTGAGCACACACACTCCCTGCCAACTCCTGTGGGTTTCAGTTTAGGTTTAGTCCCACTCAAGCCTACACGAACTAAGCCCATCTTATCAAGTTCCCGCCTTCGCGCAACACCAATCTCTGAAGACGATCAGAGCATACTTATCGAAACGTTGAGTCGTTAACCACCGGTTCTTTTCAGAACCAACACAACTCAAAAGAGATATTCACATGGTGTTACCGCAAACCTCTCTTAGTTATACCTCCACCATGCAAAGTTTCAAATCCTACTTGTATATGCAATGTTGTATTGTTGGAGTCGAGTATGGTCATCTGTATAGCCTTTTTCTAATCTGAGACTTAAGTGGTGATTGTAATTTGGAAACAAATTTGAAAGTCTAACAAAATGATGAAATAGTTCGGATTTGTTTTATTTAGAAAAATTTGTTTCATTTTATTATTTTAAATTCAGCAAATTTGAAAAAATGTGACTGTTTTATTTTTTGTTTTTTCTCTGAAAGGATTAGGCCTATAGGTATTAATAAGACAAAATTATGAAACCACACCTTAAGCTTTTGTTGAAAATAAAATGAAACATGTTTATTGTTGTTACAAATGATGTTGTCAAAATTTGAGATTATTCAGATGTTACCCTTGTTTTGTTTAGTGTAATGAATGTTTAGGTTTCAATAACTGAATAGCTTGATCAAACAGATGTAACAAAACATCTTTAAAATCTTTTAGAAGTTACTGTTAAGCGAATGATCATTTACGATTCAAATCAAATAAAGATCACATTTGAACTAAGTGAAATTTAGCACAGGTTATTGTGGAAAATGGTATTACAAATTTGAACATAACAGTTGCAGTTCCAAAAATACAAATACTATCTATTTGCATATACTGAGATGAGAGCTTAGAGGCTATGTAAATAGTTAAAAAGTTAATGCTGAACAAAGTGAAATTGGAAAATTTAGACATGTAGGCAAACTTGGATTCAAAAATATAACTAAGGACAAAATAATACTAAACTAGAATGCATGTGTGCCTTAATCATGCAAAAATATGAATTTTTATCCAAAATTTAAACAACGTTGAAATTATTATAGTTTCTTGCCCTTGGCTTTAGGTAAATACAAATGTTTTCTTCTTATTTTTATTTATCGCAAACATTGTTTTTTTTATGATGTAAGGTATGGTCACCATATGGTTAGTATAACTTACAGTCACCCTATGGGTAATATACATGTTATCTACAGTCGCCCTATGGTTAATATAACATATGGTCATCCTATGGGTAATATAATACAGGGTCGCCGTAACGGTCTATAAACAGTATGTGATTCATTATGGCGACCACCCCAAAATGTATATTTTTTCCAAAGGTTTGTTGAGGATTAAAATCATAAGTATAATTAAGCTACCAATACTGATTGGTTTTTAAAACTTTAAATTAAAACAATCTATGTTGTGACAAATATACCCTGGTAACCCTATGGACCATATTTCATACGGTCGCCTTATTAGTGGGAAAACAGTTATATATATATATATATATATATATATATATATATATATATATATATATATATATATATATATATATTTAACCTTATGTTTAATGTCATGTATTTATTCATTATATTATACGTCAGGTAAAATAAAACAAAATAAAATGAAACAATAGTTATTTTGTCGCCGGTGCAACCGTTTCATATAGGCCTCTTACTCATTAAACTTTGTAGTTTGTTTCGTGTTCACACTCTGTATATAGCGTTAAAATTGGTGGGATATCGAACATAAACACTGACGTCAATATTCATGACAAAATTCAAGACTTGTGTCCTAATATAAGAAAAAAATCATGACTCCGGTGCCCCAAGTTGAGAATATTGACGCCAATATTTTATTGACGCCAATATTCGTGACAAAACACCTACGCCACCATCAACGAAGTCCTGAGGGTAAACCACCCCGTACCCGTCAACCTCCTACACAGGGCAACCGAGGCCTTCGACCTGGCGGGCTACACCATTCCAAAGGACGCGGAGTTGATCACCCCGATGTGGTCAATGAACATGGACCCCAACGTCTGGGAGGATCCTGAGAAGTTTGACCCGGAACAGTTTCTAACTGCCGATGGGACAACCGTGACCTTTCCGGAACGCTTTATCCCGTTCAGTTCAGGTAAACATAAACTTCTTTAAACATTCCGTGTTCAAACAAAAACAACTTCAAAGGACATGTAACAAGTTGATCGATTCCATTAGTCTCAAGCAGATCGTTGGTGTGCAATTCACATAACTCCATTTTCTATAAATGATTTGTAATCGCGCAGTATTTGACTGTACCGTCGTAAACAAATTGTGTTTAGTCATTAACAGTGCGGTCAAAAAATTTGAAATTTTTCATAATCCTCGACTCCCCCCCCCCCCCCATCTACAACACTGTAAAAGCCTGTTTAGCTTGGGGTGAGTCATCAACCTATACAGTCACCTTTAACTTCGAAGCCCCATAACATCCCATGGGAATTGTATACACATTGACGTACGATACACCCTACAAGGTCATTGATCTTGTGCCTCTACTATCAGGCAATCAATCATCCTGTCACTCTGGCTCTGTGGTTGGAGACCTCAGGCCTACACAAGAGGACCAGATGTTTAATATAAAATGGCCAGAGTTGGCCAAATAAATAAGATACCTTGTTTCTCAGTAGACTGGTAAGCAGTGCAAAAAAAACGAAAAAAAGTTGGATTTGGGTAACATTGTGGGTTTTTTTGGTTTTTCGACTGCAATCCACACATGGATTTTTTTTTGCCTTTTTTAAGGGGTTCTGGGGATTCAGTGAACCTTTCTGAGTCTATTGAAACCATTTTAGAAGCTTTTGTGAGGAGCTAAAAAAAAATATACACGAACGTCTAATGGTGCAGTCAGCGACTGCGCGTATTACCAAAAAGTTGGATTTGGGTAACATTGGTTTTTTGGGGATTTCAACTGCAATCCACACATGGAATTTTTTTTGCCTTTTTTGAGGGGTTCTGGGGATTCAGTGAACCTTTCTGAGTCTATTGAAACCATTTTAGAAGAGTTTGTGAGGAGCTAAAAAAAACTTACACGAATGCGTAACGGTGCAGTCAGCGACTGCACCATGAGGGGACCACGTTAGCATGACCTTGATACTGCAGCGCAGAGTTAAGAACCTATACTAAAAAAAAGACTCGAGTTTGTTTGTATTTACTTTTTTTCTTCTCCATATTTTACAGGTTCCAGAATGTGCCTTGGCGAGAGCTTGGCACGCAATGAGTTGTTCCTCTTCTTCGCGACCATCATGCAACGGTTCACCGTTCACCTTCCGCCGGATGCTGTGAGGTCACACTCGGGATATTTCGGATTTTACTTGTGGTTTCCGGATCACTTCAAAATCGAGGCCATGCCAAATTTTTGAATGACGCTTATTCCACTGCGTAAAAATTGTATCTTAACATTTGTCTCCCATCTTCATGATGGCGAAAAACTCATTGGGATTTGAAATACCGCCCTCATGTGGTTCGTAACTGGATGCAGTGATTAAAATCATTCGGGGACCTGTTATAAGAGGCGTTTTTACAAAAGTTACATCATTTGAACGTTGGCCCTAAGTTGACCCTATGGATTAACGATTTCCTAACTCAGCGCCCACAAAGAGTAAGAGTAGCTGGTAAGAACTCGGATATAACAACCCTTAGTACTGGAGTTCCCCCAGGGTTGTGTGTTATCGGCCCTTTTGTTCTCCGTGTTGTACTTTGGTGTAGGTTTTATGTAAAAATAATGTTTTGATGTTGTACAAATGGATAACAAATTTCATGTGTTTTTCACATTGAATAACCTAATAAGTATTTTCGTAGGTCAGTGGTTAATCGGTTTTCAAGCCCAATGTTTTCAAAGGAGATTTTATCAGTTTGTAAGCGTTGTGCACAGAACCGGAACAAGAGAGGTGGTTCTAAAATGACCCAAAGTGCAAGAGATAGGTGGGGTTGGAGTGTGGTTTAGAGTGTGGTTGGGTGGGTTTTGATGAGGTGGGGTTTGTATGGTGTTGGGGTTTTGATGGGGTGGGGTTTGTATGGTGGTGGGGTTTTGATGGGGGTGGGGTTTGTATGGTGGTGGGATTTTGATGGGGTTGGGTTTGTATGGTGGTGGGGTTTTGATGGGCTGGGGTTTGTATGGTGGTGGGGTTTAGATGAGGTGGGGTTTGTATGGTGGTGGGGTTTTGATGAGGTGGGGTTTGTATGAAGGTGGGGTTTTGATGGGGTGGGCTTTGTATGTTGGTGGGATTTTGATGGGGTGGGGTTTGTATGGTGGTGGGATTTTGATGGGGTGGGTCTGTATGGTGGTGGGATTTTGATGGGCTGGGGTTTGTATGGTGGTGGGGTTTTGATGAGGTGGGGTTTGTATGGTGGTGGGATTTTGATGGGGTGGGGTTTGTATGGTGGTGGGGTTTTGATGGGGTGGGGTTTGTATGGTGGTGGGATTTTGATGGGGTGGGGTTTGTATGGTGGTGGGGTTTGTATGGTGGTGGGATTTTGATGGGTTGCTTATAAACACAATCCAGATAAGGATTAATGGACCAGTAAGGTTATAAAATAATGCTAACTTCTTGAATATTGTTTTTCCTTATTATAAAGCAATATTGTTTTTCACACAATAATTGTTATTGATGTAAAAAATAAGACACAAAGTAAGGTTTAGAGATCCTGAGATTTGTTTTTTTACTAGAAGTTGTCGCTGTTGCTTTTAATAAAAACATGCTACAAGATAAAAAATAATATCATATAAATAATAGTGATAATAATAAAGATAAAACTTTTGGTTATACTTTCGGTTGGTGAGAGCTCTACTTTATCATCGTTATAAATATAGCCCTAACGAGTCAACTGTGAAAATACAAAAAACTCGTCCCGCAGAAAAAAAATCTCACGATTACCATATTATTATAGAAAAATAGAATAATGCGCAAATTGTTTGACTATACACACGCTTATTAATATAATAATGCAATTTGTTCTGCTTAAAAAGGAAGGGAAATGATGTACTCATTTTCCAATAGACATTTGTGAGTGGGGAAAAGTTACAAGTCTCTAACCTCACACTAAAACGGTGTAACTTGCTATTGCATTCGATACACTTCCAGTGCAAAATTTGTCAACATCTGAAACATCCGATGACATCATTCTGGGAAAACTGGATCTCTACATTTTTGTACGGGGATGTTTTGTTTAATTCCCGCATTTCGATGATATTCAAGTTTTGTTTCATTCCCGAATTTCGATGATATTCAATCAAAACTGCCTTGAATTTGACATTTCGTCTGCCGAAAAATTCCTCCTTGGAATGTAAAGACCAAACAATTGTTAAAATCCAATGACGTCATGTTTCAAATGTCGCTCTGAAAAAGTCAGAATTTGACACTATTATTTGCTGAAGAATTCTTACTCAGTTAATCAGTAAGCTAAGGCATTCTGCATAAGTATGTAGTAACAACATTAGCAACACTAGAACATTACTACCAGGAAAAGGAAGGGATGGGTTGTTCTATACCATCAATTTAACTCGAACCCTCATATTCCAACAGGCACGATGTAATTCTTAAACGGCCATAGTTTCGTCGATAGCATCAGTTTTACAATAAATAAATACAATTGCAAGTAGTCTATCTGAGTCAATTTGTTTTTGTAGATATCATTTACACAGCCCCATTACAAAATTAGAGTAAATGAAAAATACGATAAACCTATAACAAAGATCCAAGTGATGTAAAAGTATAAAAGAGAGCAACATTATACATGGTCTCAGCTTGTTCAAACTGTTTTTGTACTAAAAACCTTTTGTTTGTATTTATTTTATTTTATTAATTGTATTAATTATTTTTAGACATGGTCCCTGTATTCACATTATACGAGTCACATCACTGACTATAAAGGGGACCAGACTATTATTACTTTGCGTTTTGTTACAATGATAAATCGTGGATTGTGCTGCCATTATTTACTTAATACTTGGTTATTTATTGACTAAAGATTTCCCATTGGCATTGTATAGGGCCTACAGAATAAAAACAAACACAAGCTCAAATTGTCAAATGGCCAGGGGCTGATTTCATAGCGCTCATTCACGGTAAGCATTGATGCTAAAATTAGCAGAACAATTTGCTTAGGCGTAAGCGTATTTCACAGGATAGTAAGAAAAATTAGGTGGCCAGCTTGCGCGTTTACTAAGGATTTGCATTGTTACGTCATTCTTTTTCATACAGTAAACACCGGAAGGTAAGCGTGCCTCTCGTATTATTACGGTTAGCAGCGCTATGAAATGGAAACTCGCGCAGTAAGCACAAAATCAGCCGTTAAGCAGCTCTATAAAATAGGGCCTGGGATCCTTTATGTTACCGTTCTGGATCTCAACGCCAATTTCTTCCCAGATCAAGTTACGGCTGTTGAGTCAACATGTTTGAACTGTGACGATATGATCTCCCATATCGACTAGACACATTTGACTCCTTAAAGAACTTCAAAAGCCAGCTTAAATTCATCTCGTTGAATTTGCTTACTTAGACCATTGCTCTGTCTTCACTTTGCTAAGCGCCTTGGAACAGGCAACTAGAATGATGGCGCTCTACAAATTAATGATTGATTGATTGACAGTCCATTTTAACAATACAGTTTAAAGGCTAAGATTTTATGCAGATAAAATCATGTTTCCCAGTCGTGGACATGTCCAGTTTACAGTTCACATTATTCCACCTTGCAGTGGGACCAATTGATTCCTCTTGCTTATCAGTGGACGCCATTTGTCAGAGTGTCCGAGTTTTTCTTCACCGACACAGGTGTGCCGAGCGGTGACCCCTGTGGTGTGCAGTGAGGCGTGCCTTGAGGTGAAACCTGAGGCGTGCTTGGGGTCACGCTACTTCCCTGCTTATCAGAGCGTTTCAGTGCGAACATCTTCCCAAGTTTCTCCTTCCGGATAGTCCACTTACTGGTGGAGGAAGCCGGATCGCGGAGGAAATCCTCATCGGACTCGCCCCCGCGTGCGATCCCCTTCCGCCGGCACTGCAGTATGAGCAACACCCGGACTCGGAACTGCCGCAGCCGGAACGCGTATACGAACGGGTTGATGCAGCAATTGACGAACGCAAGGATGACTGTGAATAAATACCAGCCGCCGTTGAAGTCCAGAGGACCGCCGAGATTGAACTGGACAAACGTGGTCTGATTTGGGGTCCAGCAGATGACGTAGATGATGAACAGAATCAGTAGAGTCATAGTGATCCCCTTGCGAGAGTTTTGTCTCGTCGGTTTAACGACCGACCCAAACCTTCCTTCGGGTTTAACCGTCACCGATTTCGATCGCTTCACTGCCTTTTCCTTCTCGCGTAGGGTCTTCACGATGAAGAGATAACAAATCCCCATGGTGAAGATCGGGGTGACCAACTCCCACAGATATAGGAGTACTCCAAATATGGCCTGGCCGTACGCATCCCACGATGGGACTGTTTTGCATGTGCCACTTGCTGCAGAGTAGCCCCAAAGCGGCTGCCCGTATTGCATGATGGGACTGAAGAGCCAAATCACGACCACGAAGATCTTGGTGTTGCGGCCCGTGAATCGCTTGGAGTAGGTGAGCGGATGAACCACGGCGACGTATCGCTCAAGCGAAATCAGCGTCAGGTTGAAGGTGGAAATGGCGAAGAAGTAGAAGAGTACAAATCGAGACCACCAGAATCGACACAGCCACTCCCCGGTGCTGCCACCAGTCGGCATCAAGTGTCGATACACACGAGTGATCGCAAACGATATCAAGAGGACGCTGGTAACCAGATCGGCCAGCGCCTGTGTGAATATAAGCAGACTGACCTGGTTCCGGTTCGATCGCAATGACCAGAACACGATGCAGGCCAAGAGGTTGCCGACGAGTCCACACAACCCGATGATGCAGTAGATGGCGACTCCGATTTTATCGCTCGGCTTCAACCCGAATATTTCCGGATAATCGGTTTGCCGAGATGCTAGAGTCGTGAAAAGCGTATCAGCCGTTGCGTTGTCCATCGTGAATATCTCAGAAACCGAATGACTCAAAACTCCAAAAAGTTGTTCAATCTGTTGACAAACACAACGATAAACAAGAACATGACATCCTTAATTAGCATGTTCAGAATTGTCTGCAAATTTATAATGTTGCCTTTTGTTATTCACGCCTCTAGCGAGACCAAGTTCAGCTCAAACGAACCTCACTTTACGCGTACACAGTTTGATTTGGAACACGATACAACTGGTTGCTAATTTGGCTGGCAATTCATTTGGACAGCTGCAGATAAGTTGGCATCGGATATGTCTATTTGACTGTCGTCGAGAAAAAAAAGGAGATCTGAATCACGACCGATAATTGGAAACAAAGATTTCCCATTGAAGTGTTATGCACAAAATAATGCTATAGATGTATTCAAAGTCACGAGTCCATTAAATTAAATGGGTTTGTTACCCGATGGTTCGACCTAGTTCAGTAATGAATAGTGTGTTTTTTTTCTTTTTTTCACATAACAAAAAATCCTCTTCAAAACCATTGATCAGATAGTAATCTGACCTCAAACAGATTTTTCAAATTTACAGCTTAAAATTGTCAATATAGTCAACAAAATTGCTATCGAAATAGGATTTTAAAGCAACAAATTTTACCGTTCATTCTTCCAAATTGTGAAAAAAACATGCTCCAGTTTGTACGAATCAATCTAATTTTTATAGGCTAACAATTAAAAATTGATCAATTCCAGTCATTTGTTAGCAATATATCGCACATTTTGTCATGTTTGAGGATAACAAAATCTATCCCGATAAAAAGTTTTCGGTTGATGGTCGAACACCTAGCCTAATAATAAAAATAAAATAAAATAAAATGACTAACAACATTTGTTGAAAATAAAACGCAAATAAATAAACGCATACATACATATTAATGTATTAACTACTGAAACTATTGATTTCATCAGAACTACTCTGGCATTTTCATGTAACTGAGAAAACATCAAACGGATGCGAAACAAGTGAAAATTAACACGGCACAACACTGCACATAGTTCGACACCTCAAGCAGACAGTCATGTGTTCATTGTCTATCCAAAAATTAATAAAGCAACTCTGTGATCAATAAAAACACAATAATCGAATCTTCATGTGAGCCTTGTAAGTAAATTTGCTTCAACAAAATCCAACAGCGACTTACCAGTTCCCACTCTGCAAAACACCAGCACACACCCGAAAGAGTTTACAGAACGTATGTGTCTTTAAAACAATGGAATCGCACCCGTTATGTTTGGTATCTCCGCATACTCTATACCAGTTGTCAATACTGGCATGACTGTGGTTTGAACAGAAAATACCTTCAATATCAAGTCTTTATAATAACGATTCACCAGATAGCATTACATCCGTTTTCCTTTGGCTATTGGTGTGGCTAACAGGAAATTGGGCCTGCTCTGTTTGTTTAGATCCAAAAGTAAAAAGATGACCGTTGACAAAGGAAGTACACGCCAGATGTGAAGGCTGGGTTTTGTGTACTGATTGTTTTGCCAAAATTTAATCACATGAGTTGTTTCATTTCATAGCATTGTATTTAAAAGCATATTTGGGGAAAACGAAACATTTAATAAAACTACTTTGTAGACGTCCTGAGAGTAAACAAATGACACACAAATTACGTTCGCAAATATTTAATAAGCAAAAAGAAAGCTAATAAAAATAGCTAACTACGTAAACAACATCGGTATACAGATAGCAAACAATAGAATATTGTGGTAATGAAAGTTATCTTGGTTTAAGAAAAATTGTTTCCTCGAAGAAAAAAAAATTGTTTTCAATTTATTTAATGTTTTGTCTTAATCGGTGGCCCAATCAGTTATTCCATTGTTCTCCCTGGAGCTTTTTGACAAACACAAGTATATCATAAAACACAAACACTAATTAAAACAATTGTATAAATTGCACATTTTTTTAGTAAAACAAATAACAATAACAATTTGAAGATTTCACTTTAAGAAAGATTGCACTGAAAACGTAATTAGAGAAACTTCTATGAAATCTGCATTAAAATTGCTCCCTTTTTCTTGTTATATATGTATTTACTACTCTAACAATGCCGTTAATGGCGATTAGCGTTCTTGGACTTCCGGGTTTTTGCCAATAAAGAATGGTGTTAGAGGGTATTGCTCCAACAAACGATGACTTGATGGCAATTTAAAATGGTGTAATTTGGAGTTCTGAAATTTCCTCCTGGTACATTGAATTAAAGGGAAAATGATGTATGAACAATTATGTATGCGTATATATATATATATCTCCCCAATATACAAGTTTTATATATTTATATGTTTATATATTTAACCTTTTAATGTCGTGTATTTATTCATCATATTATACGTCAGGTAAAATAAAACAAAATACAAATGAAACAATAGTTGTTTGTCGCCAGTAGCAACCGTTTCATATACTACCCATGAAACTTTGTAGTTTGTTTCGTGTTCCCACTCTGAATACAGCGATAAAACACCCTGACGGGACACCCACCAAACCCAATCACAGGCCAGCCCATATTGTGCAACTTACATTCCTGCCCGCCCGCCCCAACCTCGTTCTCCCCACCTCGTCCCCTCCTTATCCCATCCGAGCTATTCTGGGTGATAAAAAATACATTCTTTAGTACTAATACCAAATGTAATGAAATAAAAACACAACCGGTGTGTGGCCCTGATGGGACATCGAACATAAAATAATACTGACGACGATATTCATGAAAAAATTCAAGACTTGTGTCCTAATATGGACGCCATTATTCGCGAAAAAATTCATGACTCAATGCCCCAAGTTGAGAATATTGACGCCAATATTTATTGACGCCAATATTCGTGACAAAATTAAATTCACACTTTGTGCCCCAGTCGTAAATATTCACGCCAGTATCCAAAATGACTTGTGTGGAGGATGCATGACCAAACGAGGCGTGTATTTGATTTGTTTCCAAGTAACCTAACCTAGATTATGCGAGCACTGACTAAAAATACGCGCGTAAATAAAAGTCATCCCCTCCCCCAATTAGCAGCAATTTGCATAATAAGCTGTTTTCCTCCTGTATAATACGAGTAACCCCCGAAAATCCTGCTATCTATATAGAGAAACTATAATGTCAACAAACTTATGTATTGCCACATAAGTTATCCCGCAATTTGACGACAGTCCACATTTGTAAGTCAAAAATAGACGGGACTGTCCCTAGAAACAACAACACGGGATAAAGCACGTGCCATGTTGTATACTGCTGAGTCGTCTGCAAAATCAGAATGCCAAACTTAAAAACCTTTGAAATGCTAACCTTTGTTATTACTTTTTGTTTTATAAGTGAAAGTATTATACAAGAATTATAATTACCCTGGCGATGTGTTAACTTTCGAGATTGGTGAACATCGGTTCCGGTTTAGTGCATGATGTAAGGTCCAATAGAGCGACTGCACTGCAAAAACTGGGGTGTTTATTTGACACCATGGGTGTTGTCACATATAGATACCAAAAAACAAGAATCAAATTTTACACCATAGTGTGTTAAAATAACACTTGTTTCTGCAATTGGTGTTATTTTAACACCCTGATGTCAATTCACCCTATGATGTTAATTTTGATTCTCTGTTTGGTTTGTATAATTAATTGACAACACCCATTGTGCCAATTTTAACACTCCAGATGTTGCAGTGTACACGATTATACGGTATAAGCATTACAAAAGTACCGCACGTAGACAATTTCCTATTATACGTCCTACACATCCTATTAATATTACGGGGCAAATGACCCTGGAATTTTAGGGTCAGTTGTGATTGTGAATCCGTGATTGTTGTGCCATGTATCCGTTGTGTCCGTTTCATGCCGCACGTATTACACTATTTAGCATGACATCGCTGAGGTCAAACGAGGTATATAATGATCATAAAGTGACTCTTTATAAAGTGCAATAAATGATTATCTCCTACCCATTGGTGAAGGATGACGGTTTCCTACATATACCTGTGTCATGTTGTTTCGGCTGACGAGCAAATCTCTTGTTAACAAAATACACAATGAAACTATGGAGAGGATCGGCCTCCACATTACGCTGCTACAATTGTCTAGTTCCCTAAACTCGTGAAGCCTTTTACAATGGCATTAAACAAAAAATAGTTGGAACCACACTATTTGTTTCTTCTTTCACCATTGAATGGTCTGTTATACGCTTGGTAATGACTCTAAAAATTATTATATTTTGGTTTCACCCGTACACCGATGTCTGTAAAGCATTGTATACTCAGTACTTTCCCGAGTCCTGTGAAAACAAAAATCACAGGCATATTACTCGGGTGGGATTTGCACGGGTAAAACCAAAATATAATATTCTTTATCCCCGATGCAAATTTAATATTAATTAAACTCTAAAAGTTTATGGCAATTAAAACTTACTTGGTATAATGTACAGCAGCTTTGGCTAGTATAATGCATTTTTAGAAACTTTTCACTTAGAAGTACTGCGGTTATGGAAAAAGATATCACTTGTTATCCCAAAGAATTTGTATCTGAGAAGCGGTACTGACAGCAACGTTTCTCAGATTGTGTATTCCAATTGCAGATTATTCTTCCTGCGTTGACATAACCGCTCCAGATTTTCGGCAATATCTCAACAAAAAAACGCTACCACCTTTTGAAATGCAATTTCCTCAGGTTAGTTGTATGGTATATATCTACAACTATATAGGATTGAAACAAACAATGTGTTCCAATTATCAAACGTATACAATCCCTTTATAAATGTCACAGTGTTTTCACAAAGTGAAACACACTGCAGTCATAATAGTAGGTCAGTAAACTCGTGAACTATGTGCATTATGGAGTCTGAGTATGATAGTTCATTAAACTCATGAACTACGGTATGTGTTCCTAGTGTGTTAATAAGGCGAATTTGAAACTAGACCATGGTGTCATTTTTCTTCAGTGTGTGTCCGCAGTCACGTGACATCTTCCTGACTGTGCGTCTGCGTGCAGTGGGTCAAGTCACAGTGTTCCACTCTCTAAAGCTATTCTACCCATACATGTATTGTATTGTTTTCAAAATTAAAATCTGCGATGGCCCTATTGCCAAATATGCTCTGACAGTGTTCCAAATTCCATGTTTGTATCATAAACGGTACAATTTCCTCAAAATATTGAACCCATCTGCCCCCCCCCCCCCCAAGTGGCTGGTCTACATGTCAATTATTACAATTGGAAAATATATCACACGCACTAATTGTCTTCAAAAGCACAACAATTCTGATCAGAATTTCAGCTAACTGACATGACACTTTTTTAATAATGTGACCCAAAAGCCAACCCTATTTACAAAAATAAAAAAAACAAGCAAAAACTCAAAAAAAGTCAAAACCAGACACGGAAACCGAAACCAAACTTTAGTTTGGAATAAAAATGTCGTTTCCTCATTTGTAAAGTGGCACGTGATGTGAGTGCGGCAACGAAAGACGTAAAACAGACGTTTAGAAATTGATTTAAATTTACAACCTCCCTTTTCCCTGATAGACCAGTTCACTACCTCGTACACTCTTAAAGTGCGAGATTTAAAACGTTAATCTATTATGGGATTTATAAAAAAATTAATCTAAACTATTAAAAATTAATCTTAAAAGATTTTAAAAAGCTAAAATTAACCATCAATTCGAAAACGAGTTTTAATCCCCCGACTGATTTAAAAAGGACGCTACAATTATCGACAAAGGACCAATCCGGTGATTGGCTTGCATCACGTGATGAGCATTTCGGGGAGCGGGATTTTCAACGACATCCGCCATCTTGTTTTACGAAGGGCGATCGTCCTTTTGTTCTAACGTTGCTTTAAGTTGCATATTATTTAAAGATGGAGGATCAATTGCTCCTGTTTTTAAACACAACGCTTGGTGACAGGACAGCCACCGTTCTTGAAATTTTTCAAGGTAAGTAAATCTAGTTTTTATGTAGAAAAACGGTATGTTTTAGGCCGTTAAAAAGTTTCTTGACTAGCGTCGTTAGGCCTCGACTACAGTACCGTGATAGTACACATAGTACATACACAGTCAGGCTGTTTAAAAAAAGGCGTGATTAAAAAATGTATTTGTTCTTTGCCCAGCTGCAAATCTGCAATATTACTGCACTGGCTTGCAGATTAAGACATCTAATACGATTCAGTGAATGTTTAACTTCTCCAATTACTTACTAATTTCTTATCACTTATTGGCGTATTGCCATAGTAATTAGTCAAAGATAGGCCTAGTGTCGTCGTAAAACAACAAAAGTGAGATGATAATCACCAGTTTAGTCACACACACTCTACGCCCGTGTGTTTTACGTATACGCGCATCGCTTGATCACGCACACACGGTATACACGTACTGATGACAGTGAGTGTACTACTGTAGTTATCGAAAAACAAGTTGACATGTACATTACACACATTTCTGGTTCTTCATTGAAAATGTAATACATTGTATCTTTAACTTACAAGATATACTTTAGACATAAATAACTCAACATCTAGCTGATGTGGCTACTGTATTAACTAGACGAGTACGTCCAACGCTAGCGCTATGCCTAACTTGCTTAACACGATAATTATAGGGGGTGGGGCTAGATTAAATACCTAATTTTCTAATTTCCACAAAAAGCAAGAACAGATACACAACATTATCATGTCAATTTTGTTTTCCTTCATTCATAACGAATGGTTTATTCCGTGCATCGCAGACGAAAGCTGAACTGAAAATGATTTGCAGAAACAATGATGTACAGTAAAAAAAAATAGACACAGAACTTGGTCGTTTACTTGGTCGTGAAACGACCGCTAGAGAACAAAACAATAACATGATTTCAGCAAGTTTGTAAACAGCAAGGTCCAATTTCATAAAGCTGTAAAGCAACAAAAATCTGTTTAGCAACAAAAATCTGCTTAGCAAAATATTGCAAGATGCAAAATTCATGCAAAATTCATCAAAACATTTCCTTACGACCAGAACAATACTTCCTCCCATTTAATAACAGCAACTTTCAAACCTTGTCAAAATAAATCTCTATATTTGAATTACATCTGTTTGTTTTCTTTAAAAAACAGGCGGGGACACATATCGAACATGCAGTTGACAGCATCAAAGCGAAAGGGATAAGGCAGCCAGTAATAATCTCCCTGGGGCCAGAAAAGAAGCCGAATCAGTTTTTCTTGTGCGTGGACTCTATTCCTATTAGTGGCGGTTCGACAGCGGTGGAAGCATTTGATAAGTTGTTCAAAACTTTCTATGTGTTCGGGTTGGACTACCCAAAAGTTTTGAACAGCTTTTTTGAATTCTTTGCCGCTTTCATCTATGGAGTGATGCCTCCCTCCAGGGTAAAGCCTCTGGTTCGATCTTTCGCAACCGCTGTTAAATCTGTTTAAAGGGAAAGTATACTTTTGGTTTTTGGAAGTGTTCCATTGTGTTAATCCTATATAAGTTATGAGGTAAAAATAAAAATTAAATGTGCACATTTCAGTTAAAAAAGGTGTTCTAGTTTTTAAAAAAATACCGCCAAAAATCTTTATTTATAGGTAAATCTCCTGGTCCATAATTGGGTGTTTATATTTTAATCCCAAGGAAAGTTTATAAATAAATCCAAACAGACTAGGTTTTAATTATCAAAGGGTAAAGGTTAAATCTGTGAAGTTTGAAACATTTTAATCCACTGGGATTAATTTAATTAATCCTCCAAAGACTAATTTTTAAAAATCTTTTGAAAGATTCATTTTAAATCCACGCAGATTGGTCCCTAACCACACTCCTTGAAAGATTTAAAATTTAATCCTGTGGATTTAAATTTAAATCCTTGTAATTTAGAGTGTATAACCGTGTTTAATTCTCGCAATGTTCCACGTAACCGCCGTTTACCTCTGTACGTGGATAATGAGGGAAACATAGCGTACACGTGACGTACACCTGTACCAAATCCATGCCCAATATCTAAACGGGTTAATTGCCTTTAAAGGCACCGAACACGTTTGGAAATTGTCAAAGACCAGTGTTCTAACTTGGTGTATCCCAACATATGCATACAATAACAAGCCTATGAAAATTTGGGCTCAATTGGTCATCGAAGTTGCAAGAAAATAATGAAAGGAAAAACACCCTTGTTGCACAAATTTGTGTGCTTTCAGATAGGAATAAAAACTTCTTGCAAGAAGTTTTTATTATTTTAGTGAGAAATTACCCCCTTCTCAAAAACTACGTTACTTCAGAGGGAGTCGTTTCCTACAATGTTTTATACCATCAAAAGCTCTCCGTTGCTTGTTACCAAGGAAGTTTTTATGCTAATATTTGTTTTTGAGTCATTACCAAACGTGTACGATACCTTTGAAACCACAAATTTTATGAAATTTTATTTTTATTGTTTGGAGATTTCCCCCTATACTCTGTAAGTTTCTACCTAAAAGTGAGTGTAGTTACGACATGCTATCATTTATAATTTGGGACTATGAATGTTAACTTGTATGGTGTTTTTGTATACATTTAATCATCAAGCCAATACTCAAATAAATTTGCACACAAATGATTGTTTTAACGAATTCCAGCTATGATGTTATATACAGAAAACCCCAAAACAGTCTTATCAATAATTACACGAAAACCTTGAATACGATTTGTCGTTATATTATTTAAACAGGCTTCTGTATTTAAAGTACACGTTTGGTAATGACTCAAAACAAATATTAGCATAAAAACTTACTTGGTAACAAGCAACGGAGAGCTGTTGATAGTATACAACATTGTAGGAAACGACTCCTTCTGAATATAACGTAGTTTTTGAGAAAGAGGTAATTTCTCATCAAAATAATAAAAAACTTCTTGCAAGAAGTTTTTATTCCTATCTGAAAGCACACACATTTGTGCAACAAGGGTGTTTTTTCTTTCATCATTTTCTTGCAACTCCGATGACCAATTGAGCGCAAATTTTCACAGGCTTGTTATTTTATGCATATGTTGGGATATACCAAGTGAGAACACTGGTCTTTGACAATTTCCAAACGTGTTCAGTGCCTTTAAGAGTGTACTTAATCTCTTCAATTTGAAATCTTGTTACTCGTTCTGTATTTTAATTGTAATACTTCTCTTGTATTTTTCTGTTAATGATATTAAAGTTATAACATGATGATGATGATGAAAGGTTTATGTATTACAAACTTAAAATGACATCACAATCAGCAGATTGAAATGCATGCGTGTAATTAAAAATGTAAAACAACAACAAATAAGAAACTTATTAATAGACAGGAAGTAGACCATGCAGAAACGGGATAAAACGGAAAAAAAGCAACAAAAAAAAAAAGCTTGAGGAACAATAAAACTCCATCATGTATAAATAAAAACCACTTGCACTAGAAGAAGATCCGGGCATTGGTTACATTATAAGCTAGGGGAAGGAACGGGCCATTTAGATGGAAGGAATTTTGTTTTTGTAATATTAATAAACTAAAGGAAAAACAACAACATTGGCAGTTAGTATCAAACACAAATCTGCCTTAAAACACTAACATGACAGTCATGTCAAGTATGTTATAGATTATACACGTAGTCACGAGTGCTGTTCTAAACCTGCATAGTACAGCTGAACTTATTTTATGTTCTATATGTACAACTAAAAGATAACGGAACATTTTGAAGTTGTTATCTCTCTCAAACCCACAGCTCAATACGACACGGTAATTGTCTCTCTAAACCACATGGGGAACATTATCGAGTTGGTTCCAAAGGGCATGATGTGATATTGTGTTAAATAGGAGTTTCTCGTCTTGCTCAGATGGAGAGAAAAAAAAAACCTCTATAATGTTATCAATGCCCTTTGTGTCCTGATGAAACCCAACTTGCCTGTGAGTTAAAATATTTGATCATTTGATATGTTGAAGATGTATTGGGTCACACTTCCTGACAGAATGGAAAAGTGCAGAAGAATGAGAACTTCCAGTTTCACAAACGTGCGAGCTGCTTGTCGTATCGGACAGTAACCCCTTCTCTCTGTTTATCATTGTTATTTTAGGAAAATAACATTTCTTTATTTTAGTAATTGAACTAAGGGGAACCGTTTCACGGACGCTTGGACAGATTGCAAGACAGTTACCCCTTTGTTGATGTTTATTAATGTTTTTAATAATGTTCGTATACATTTCTGGAAATGAAACCCAAAAGGCTGTTTCACAGACCCCGCCAACAGCTTGCTGGACAGTGCCACCGTTTTTAACCGGTAGGTCTGGAGATTTGTGAAGAATTAAGACTGAGGGTTGGAGAATTTTTTGTTTTAGTTCTAAGAGGGAATCCCCGTATAAGGGAAAACGCGGCAGTCGTAAAGTAGGGACTAAAAAACCCAAAACACCCCCCCCCCCAAAAACAAAACAAACAACAACAACAACAACAAACAAACAAACAACAACAACAACAACAACAATAACAACAACAACAACAACAACACAACAACCCAAAAACCACAACAACAACAGCAACAGCAGCAACAACAACACCAATGCAAGTGGGCCCCCCCTCCACCCCCAGTTACGCCCCTGCCTGTTTGGCTGTTATTATAACAGAGGGAAGAGCAATTACAAGATTCACACCTCATGCATTGAAAGTAATTTGTTCGATGTTTCTGTAATGACTGCAGAGTAAGATACAAACCGATCGCCTTGGACCGGCTCAGTTTCATCACGTGAACAATTGTTGATTTTTCTTTGTTTTTCATAAAAGTTGTTGTAAATTAAAGCATTCATTGTAACGGTTAATAATTTCGTGAGGCCATTATTCTGTGAAATGGCTTTTAAATTAGATCCAAAATCCATTACGTTTACGCATGAAACAACGAATAAAATAAAGGGATATTTTGTGTAGCCTACGTTGTTATGCTTGAATGGGAATCTGCAATATTCAAGTGGACAATTGATAGGTCATCAGCATTAATAGTGTTTTATGTGAGAAATCGATAAATATTTCATCCATTGCCCGGACCTCGTCCAAGAACACGGTCATTAGAATTGATAATTTAACTGGACATTTTGAACTAGAAAACAAATGACATTGTGGTTTGGAAAGTGCTATAAGAAATGTAAGGTAAACAAATTAAATGAGAATAAAAACAGAGAGAAACAAAATCACAATTTAGGAATTTATGTGTTGCGTATCAGAAGAGTGGCGCTATGAATACTGACTTATCAGAAAATAAGATAGCTACAAGAGCTTTTGTTTCGAATAAGACTTGCTTCAGATTTGGTTATTTGTTGGAAGAACTACCCAATTTTGTTTTAATTTAATTGAAATAGAGCATTTGCGAATGTTTTAAAAAGAAAACAAAACAATAAACAAGTAACTAAACAATGTAAAAACAAACATAAGCAGGTCCTAACATTCACGATTCTAAAGTCAGATTCACGAAAGAATCGGGAACTGTTTTTTGTGTGAATTTGGTTCATGTCTAAATGACTTAGATGCGTATAGAAAAATTGACGTCATAATTGCTGGAAATTAGTATCGCCTTTATATTACAGTCGCATTAATAACTAAATGCCTGACGAAACACATCAGTGATTTCAGAAAATCAGTTAATAAATAAATGAAATACCAATCATCGCCCGCAATAACTCTAATTTTCACACATCCCTCAAGCCAATACACAATTGATAAGAAGTAGTTAAAGGTATTATACAGGATTGGTAAGGATAACAAACTATCATTGTTAACTTTTATTCTGAAAGATTACGGATTAAGAAGTTCATACTTAAAAAAAAACAAAATTATGTGAAACATTTCCTTCTGAAATGAAGTCATATTCGAGAAAACTGTATCTGAAAACCTGACAAAAAACCACAACGGCTGATTACGGTTGTTAAAACCAAAATTAAGGACAATGTGTTTACATGATGTACATGCTTAAAACTGCGCATGTTTCCTCATTATTTACTCCTGACTCACACAACGGATTATAAGCCCAAATTATCACAGGTTTTTTTATATCATGTACACTGCAAAAACGGGGGTGTTAAAATTTACACCATGGGTTTTGTCACATATTATGTATACAGAAGAGAGAATCAAAATTAACATCTTAGGGTGTTAAATTACAGCAATATAATTGTTTGGCAGAAATTAGTGTTACTTTAACACCCTATGGTTTAAATGTTTTATGTGACAACACCCATGGTGTCAATTTTTAACACCCTATTTGTGCAGTGTATATGGTTGAACACACAAAACATGAACACTGTCTACGGCGACTGTTTTGGTCAGCTCTACCAATCCTGTGTAATACTTTTACGGTATTTAACCCAATACGAAGTCCAACATGCGTCGATTGCATCACTACCGGAACTACAGCGTAATAGGCCTCCCAGATAACAAACAAAGACACCATATTTCATGAACTTCGCAAGCGTTCCTTTTTTACAATAAACCTTGCCAACAATGTTGTACTTACCAAGCAATGGAGAGAGGTACCTTAGTCCGCTGCGACAGCTAATTTAAGATTCATTCGTGTGCTTTACGATCACAAGTTTACCTGATATTAGTGAAACTAAAAAAAATGACTTAGCGGCATAGTATTTAGGTCGAGTGTGGTTCCTGAAGCCGGTAATGACGGAAATCACATGCAAACAAAGACGCGTGTCCGGTCAGTTGCGTGCACAAACCAGGGGTGAGGCTATTTTCACACAGTTCTAGGCGGTCTTGTCACCTTTGTATCCGTAATGATGATATAATAACTGCTTGAAAATCACATCATGTTTTCAACATAAGACGTTTTGACTTACAGAGTGCATTTGTCTTGTTTTTTAGTACAGCTATGAACGAATTTTCAACGGGATTTTTTTCCACAAAAAACCACACAAACTGCCCAAGCTGTTATGCAAGACAGAACTTGATGGAGCTCGCAGTGTTGTCTAAGTTAGATATCGCATAACTCATATTTATGAACTGTCTGTTGAATTCCAAATGAGTTATTACGAATACATTTTTGTTTTGTAAAGAAACTCTGGGTTTTGCTTGACGAGGTGATGTTGTTAGGTAGCCTATTATTTAAAGGAACGTTACAGAACTGGTAATTAAAACTTTCTTTAAGATCACAGATTTACATCAAACTTACACGGTCTAATGATAGTAGAAAACATCCCTAGAAATATTTTTGTCTGAAATGCCATATTTGATGAGAAATAAATAAAACTAATTTCCGATTGGAGTTTATCGCTCATGAGCACATGCAAATGTGTAATCGGTTTTTCACTGTTTTCTCGTGACCCAGATGGCCGATCGATCTCAAACTTCTACAGGTTTGTCAGTGTATGTATATGGTGGATTATATAAAGTGCATACACTGTTTTGTGAGCAAAAACCAATTCTGTAATGTTCCATGAGCGAGTTAAACCATAACCGAGAAAAACAAACATGGTATGCCTGAGCATTTTACCTTGCAATAAAATTCGAATCGAAGTAACATTATCATAATTATAAAGCGATAAAGCAAGCGTCACCTTTTGTTAATGCGTTGCCATGGATACTGAGAAACCTTCCGGGGTTGCCATGGTGTTGTTTGTGTACAGCAATTATCAACACAATTTCTTCTCTTCACCCATGTGTATAATTAAGGATTTGTCAATTAGTTAGGGCTCGATTAAGTGGAACCGTTTATAGACAATTCTCACGCGTTTTCGATAATTGAGGACCGTTAAAATGCGTATGAGTTAGTTTCCTTCACGCGTTTAGTTAATGTACTTTGGACCCAAGTGGTCCAAAAAAGGTTCGAATACTAGCGAGACTTGCGCGGTCTGTCGAATAAGCAAGGCGATTCATAATGAGTTGGTGTACCCCTATAATTACTTGTGGTGTGGGGTGGGTGGAGGAGGGGGTTAGGGCAAGGGTCTTCAATACATTTTGCCTCAAAATGTGATTCTAGATGACTTAATCAATCCCGTATAACCATGTAGAACCCAATTTGAATATAATAGTACAATACAAATGGTGTGTTTATCATAATAAACACAATGTGTTTAGTTTTATAATGGTAGTTTCCTGCTAAACTCGCAGATACGTTTTCTATCAAAGGTGGATATGAGTGGATGTGTGTACCACGGCAAGAGTTGATGGATACGGGTTCTCATAATCATACATACAAGCCTTGTAATAACAAAATCTAACAATAATGAACTCAGGTTGCAAGCCTAATTGCTTTGAAAGTATTGGTATTCTGTTTGGCTGATGGTTTCTTTGTTACGTGGGCTGGATCAATCATCTGACCCACATTTTGATAATACAGCCTTTTGCGGCGCATATACACCTTTTTCATGAAAGTAATTCCACTTTCACTTTATATAGGTCGACTCGGCAGATTTTTGCATTTAGGGGAGCCTTCCGTCGAGGCCTTTATCGTGGCTTTAGACAAAGCTAAGGGGAGACAACATGACAACACGACGCCTTTTCCCATTTGATTTTAAGGCTTTTGTTGTTGTTGAAATAAAGAGCGCTTGACTTGCCGGTAAAGATGGCGTATATTGGGAACTTTCTATATACTTCATTAAACTACAAACTTCCTGACATTGATTCGAAAACTTGCATATTATTGTATGACCACAGGCAGCTGGGTTACGAAATCAAACACCAATGTGCGTATAATTACACATGCAATACTTTTTACTCGATTAATGGTTTCTACACGGCAACCAACACCCCCGCAGCCATGCCTATCGGAATTCCCATAGCGTCAGGCTATGTGTAATCTAGCGAAGCATGTTGACGATACGTCATTAATTATTTATTTATAATTTTCTAACCGACTTCCGATTTCTTAGCCTATTATTACGTAATTTTCCTTAGCATTGGCTTTAATCTTTCGAAACCATAAACCACAATCTGTCATCCGACAAAGTTAACGATCAACGCCAAAATGGCCGACACAGCTGCAATATAAACAAGTGCAACAGCAAGATGGGCACGGATAAGCTTAGGGAGAAAAAACAACATCAACAGGATTATGTGTCCCATTACCGGAATTGTCATGTAACCTTGAAAATCATTTTGATGCAATTTATTTTACTTGCCTCTTCTGTGTTTCTTCATTTTGTTTGGTTAGGCCTTTAATAAAATTGTGCGCGTGTGATTTGTTGACGATCTTTAGTGATGTTTGTTTGCGTGAAGTATGCCCCGTCTATAGCCTTTCTTTCATGTTTCACTGTTTTATTGTTGTTTGGTATTTTCGTGCTTATTCTGGTATTGGGGAGACATAAGTCATCCTACTTTTTTTGTATTCGTCTTCTAATGTAAGTTGTAATGCTTGTACACGATGATATGTAAATTTGTGCCCAAATAAACATATTTCAGCAGAAACAATATTGCAATCAATGCAGCAACCAATAATCAACAATATCAAAAGCAAGAACTACATGGCGGCAGCAACATATGGTGGCCCTGAAGGGACATCAAACATATACTTTTACGTGAATATTTACGTAAATATTTACGCAAATATTTACGTAAATATTTGCGAATGGGGCACAAATCGTGAATATTCAAGTAAATATTTAAGTGAATATTTGCGATTTTGGGCACAAATCGTGAATATTTACGTAAATATTAACGTGAATATTTGCGAATTGGGGCAGAAATCGTGAATATTTACGTAAATATTGGCAATTGGGGCACAAATCGCAAATATTTACATGAATATTTACGTGAATATTTGCGATTTAGGGCAAAAACCGTGAAATTTTACGTAAATATTCACGTAAATATATATGTTTGATGTCCCTTTAGGGCCACCATATATAGCAACAACAACAGCAGCGATAATAACAGCACACTCTAAAAACTCCAGGGTCAGAATTGACCCGGATTCCGGGACACGGGAGTCTGTTAAAACAATGGGATTATACTCGGATTCTGCGTCAGTTTGACCCATTTTGGGGTCAGTTTGACACAGATTCAGGATCATACTGACCTACAAATGGGTCAGGCCCCACGGAACCAAGAATTATTAATGTTGTTTAGTGCACATCTATACATCAGCATCAACAATCTTAACAGTAACAACGGCATTTCAACAACAACATCAACATCAGCAGCAGTGTGATACCTTTAGAATATCCCAGCAGCATCAACAGCAACAACAAAACTAACAACAACAACAACAACACTAAAACAAACAACCAACAGCAGCACAAAACGACTAGAAAACTACGATGATGACACTACTATGCACATTTTAGAAACTTAAATTTGGGAAATTATACAATAAATTGAATTGAGAATTGCCAAGTGTGTGATCAGGTAAAATGCAGTTTATTTCACACAGATAATTATTTTGCTGAAATACCGAAATTTAATGTTGAGGGGCGTCCGGTAATTAATCTCGCAGCCTAGGTTTGCGTGTGAGTCCATTTTAATAATTAATTACTACCGTTGAAACGTTTTTAAATTGCTACCTTAAAGATTAATTCACGACTTTTAGAATTTAATTAATTTTCTAACTTTACTTCTACCAAGATATAGCAGCTGTTACAACTGCTTTTGTATGTTGAACTGATTTGTTTTAATAACACTGTTCGGAAGACCTGCGCTTCGTAGTGAAAAATTATAATATTGTATATTATTTTCTGTTTTATATGATTTTCCTTTTCAAAACTGGTGAAACTTTCTTCTGGCAAATTCATCTTTTAATTGCGTGGATAGCTGGAAACGTAGTAGGTTTTGACAGGTATTTCCTGTAAAGGTAATATTAGTTAACATTAAAAGTTGTGGTTTGCCGCTTTATTTGCCAATTTAATAGCTAGAATTTTCTCAAGGAGACTTTCCAGAGTAGAAAGATTGAGGGTCTCTTTAGGGTGACCATCGCTGTGGTCTGAGGATGAAGACTTTCCAGCGACGCCTTGTAGGGAGGCTACTTGCTTCGGTTGATGAATGGCAGAATCACGTCTGCCTGACATTAGACGTGATATCAACCCTGCTGCGGACTGCGGCTGGTCAGGATAGCGTGGCGAGTTCAGGGGGTCCACCTTGAGGTTCGCTGTGTGTCCTGGTTCCAACCCAATGAAGCGTTTTACGGGATTGTCATCGCCATCGCTTTGCTCCTGTCCAATGATACTAGCTAGAGCCTCAACGGGTCCTTCATCAGATGCCGAGTACCTCATAACTCGTGGTGAATTGCCCAGGAGGTTGCTGATCATAGCCTCAACTGAGCCTTCTTGTGAAACAGCCTTAACAGGTACCTCATCATCATCACGAAAGTTGACTGGACTTCGCAGTGTATGTTCCCGTAAGAGGTTGTTGAGCACCGCCTCTGCAGACCCTCCTGAAGCTTTATCATCCAAGCCTGGTTTTGACTGTAGAGATGATGTTCGTGGGGAGCCGACAGGAACTGGATCTCTCGAGTCCGGAAAGATGAGGCGTTTACCTCGACGATCGGATAGAGAGGTTGTGATGAACCTCTTGCTACGGGTGAGAGGTATGGTACCTCTCCGTGAGGCTGATAGCCTCATGGTTGCATGGGCTACATCGGGTAGAGGCCGTGCTGAGGTGGCGTATACGATGAGGCTGAGTAGAGCTAAGATTATAACAACTCTCATGATGCCGGTTTAATCTGTAGAAACGCGAAAGTTGATAAAATAATGTATCATCAAAAAATAACTTGCTTTAAGTTATGCGTCGAAGAGCAAGACATGCTTTTCATAAAAATATCAAAGAGTTTAACTTAATTTGCTTATAATTTACTTATCGAGCAAAAACAGTTTTGTTATTGCCTGCAGTGGATCAATTTGTCATGAACAATTCAACAACCACCACTTAAACTTACAGGCATCGTACACGTTTGGTAATTACTCAAAATATATATTAACATAAAAAACTGACTTGGTAACGAGCAACGGAGAGCTGTTGATAGTATAAAACATTGCGAGCAACGACTCCCTCTGAAGTAACGTACTTTTTGAGAAAGAGGTAATTTCTCACTTAAATAATAAAGACTTATTGCAAGAAGCCTTTTACTCCTATCTTAAAGCACACAAATTTGTACAACGAGGGTGTATTTTATTTCAACATTTTCTTGCAACTTCGATGACCAATTAAGCCCAAATTTTCACAGGCTTGTTATTTTATGCATATGTTGGGATACAACAAGTGAGAACACTGGTCTTTGACAATTACCAAACGTTTTCGGTGCCTTTAAACTTAAGGGCAAAATCCAGACACTCACCAACTTGTAGCACAAATTTCGTAAACGGAAAGAACACTTCGTGGTTTAACTTCAATGAAAGTGCAGCGTGTGCGAAGCGGGCTAAAAATGACGGTTTCTTCGATTTGATCGGTTATATTTAACCGACGTACCAAGTTTGACCAATGAAAATCTTTACAACTGTTTTAATTTATTTTTACACTCCAAAGATGTGGTTTTAATTACCCAAACTGCCAGACTCTGATTGTTTCAGTTCTGAGACAATAAACGGTAGCAGCTGTGTTTGTACAATCTTCTGTTGTATGTGATGACATCAAATGCCACGATAGTTAAGATAATTAAAAAGCTACTTGGCTTTTATCATATTCCAGACAAAAGACCACTGGGTTAACATGATTTGACTATGCTTATATAAAGACACGCTTACAAAGCCAAAGTGCTATCGTCACTCAAAATCTGATCATTTTGAGAAGGTTCTAGTAAACATAACAATGTGAAAATATTACATTTTTTTCAATTTAAAATATCGTTTATTTTAATTGATGTCAAGAATTTACAAAATATATTAGTATATATTTAGCAAGGGATTGTAAACGGCAACAACATTTCTGTACTTAGAGTCAATTCAAAGATGAGACATGTCCATGCGTAATAAAACGAGAATAACTAAAAAATAGTCAAAAACAAAAACGGCATACACCATCGTTCATCATACCGCAACCATATTGGTCGCGTTCTCCGTGTTCTGTTTGCGGTAAGAAACACTGATTTAAATGGTACGAACAGGGACAGTTTCTCTCGTCCTCACTCCAAGGATGGTAAAACAAAGGGGAATCCACCATTATTCATAAAATAAAACTCATAAAAACTTTATATCGCGGTTTGAATAAAAAAAATTATAACAATAATAGTCACGTCAGTGATAAAAATAAATAAATAAAATAAATAAACATATAACACAAATACATTAAGGAAAATAACGTTTTTAAAGGGGCAACTGGAGTATTAAAAAGGAGATTTTGTTTTTTAAATTTCTGTAATAATTGAACATGTCATGTTCACATTCCAAATAATTAGTTTGTTTAATTACTCGCGCATAAAAGCAATGCATGCCCAGCAGTAGCACAGTTATGCAATTTCACATTTCATAAAGTATTAATTTCATTCGCGCATGCAAAATGAATATTTACACTATTAATTTACCAACAATGCTTTTAGCTATATTCTTTCATTTGAAGCCAAAACTCAAATTCCAGATTTGGGCAGCCTACCGATAACTATAAACATCTTTGGTACTGGTAAGAATTTTAAATCTCTTCTCTGGTGCAACGGCATGTTCGTTTGTCCAACATCCAAACAATAATTAAAATCAGGTTTTCGTAACGATAATCTACAGTACCGGTTCCCAAGAAACCATTTTGTGTGAACACGCTTTTGAGGGCGCCCTTTATGATACATTAGGGAATAATAGATTCCAAATAATGACCACAGTGTGTGTTGGTTCTGACTGTGGGCTTTGTTGAACCTTCTCGATAAGAGGCCTAATTGATACTCATACATATCGGGTTTCCCAACAATATTATTGCGTTTCCTCGGTAGAGTTGCGCGCGCAGCACGGAGATTATTTCCGATAGAGGGCGCGACTCGCAATTTGAAACTGAGTTTTAACCGAACCTGGAATTTGGGTCGAGCGAAATAAAGTAGTACAATGTTGCCGAACGTTACATCAAATTACAACCACCTTCATAAAGATTGGGGAGATTACAATACACATCTTTCTTGTCTTTGTTTTTAAATGACATAATTATTTACATAGCATGCTGCATTCACTTTGGTTGAACTCCACACAATCTCCTTCAGGTGAATGTACAAAAGACATTTATCATGGAGCCTCCATCTTGTTTTACCCCCCCCCCCCACCCACACCCCAAACAACTCAAATCAATTACCGAACAGAAAGTGAAGGGGCGGGGTAGTCAGGCTCCCTTTTTAAAAGTTTAATGATACTAACTCATTAATGGCAGTGTAGACAGGGAACGTGACGGAGATGGTGGCTTCACGATGAAGATCTGTATAGTATGATGGCTTAGTTCGTAAACGTATCAATAGCGATTAGTGTCTGCATTATTCCAAAAGAGTCGAGGTTTAGACTTTCGTTGAGGGCTGTTCGGGGATCTTTGAAATACAAAACACGAACTGGTCAACTGTCACTATTATTCAATTATTGGATGATGGCATTCTTGAATGTCTCTGGCGTCAAAACTTGTTTCCAACGATATTTTTTTAGAAATGCATATACGGGTACACATGTAAACGGACATCACATAGATGTGAAAGAAAGTCAACTCGACCTTGGCCGGCATTTCCGGTCGCCACAAGCCACATTGGCTTGCAAGTCAATGTGGAACCATACACTCTACTTTGGCAGTGGTGGTTACGCAAGGTGTGGGTCTCCAACAACGCCATTTTGACCAGAAATACTTTGTTTTCAACAAAACTTTATCAACATTCAAGCCACTGGTTGGGTAAAGGTTGTACAAAATATGCCTGTTATTTCTTACAGATAACCATAAGTGACATGCATGTTTTACTGAGGTATTACGTCACAGTTATGTTA
Organism: Plazaster borealis; assembly: GCA_021014325.1. Classification (NCBI taxonomy): domain Eukaryota; kingdom Metazoa; phylum Echinodermata; class Asteroidea; order Forcipulatida; family Labidiasteridae; genus Plazaster; species Plazaster borealis. The sequence goes on along the minus strand of CM037469.1, from coordinate 1,982,592 downwards.
ATTAGTTAATTGTTGTTATGGTGTGTGTGTTTTTTATACGATTCGAGTTACAATGATGTTGGACACTGATCCGAAAACGCAACTGAAAATTAAATTGGAAACGCTAACAATCACCAAGTTGCGTTTATTTTGTACAATTGAACAACAATAAAAATGCAGTTAAATAATTGCTCATCCCCGTAAAGGACAAAATTGAAACTGTCATTGGTAAAGCTTTTTCTTTTCTTAATTTCGGGACAAACTTCATGTAGGGACAGAGATTTTACATAACTTCCACTCCAATTTTGCCTTGAAAAAATATTGGTAAATGAAACAAAGTTTATCCTCCAATCGCCAGAACAGTCACATGTCAAAGAGGATGAGTTGATGAGTTGGTGTCTTAAAAGTCCACTGTGAGTTCCAACATGTGCAGACCGTTGAAGTATTTTACAGTGTGTTTTGCAGATGAAATGCTTCTCTTTCGCAGTGCTGTAAAAAAACAAATTGTAGGTGGGAGAGAAACAAGACTAAATTGATATGGTATTCAGTTACTTTTGTCAATTAAGTACAAATTAAATAAAAGTAATAATTTGTACGGAGCATTATAGAGCCATAAGGTGACAATGTGAAAATAAATACAAACGACAGTCGAAAATTAACTTCGCGATACGCACAGTATTTATATTATGCAGTCAATAGTTTTTGTGGTATACGTCAAGAAGGTTGAGCATATCGATAATACCCGAGGAACAAAGATTATCCACCCCCTCGCCCAAACTCCATACCACGTAATGCTTGTTCCACGTGAAACCAAACATTATACCATGCCCGATATTGAGGCAAAGGTTCCCCCAATGACCTCGATGACCCCAATGTTGTCTTATACAGAAGTAACCCCCCTAAATCGTCTTAAGAATTGCTGAGATTCCAAGCACACAATGAAGACACAAGGTGGAGGGGGTGATCACCAAGGGGCAAACTTATACAGGACCAGGACAGGAGTTCAGGAGTTACGTAGACTGCTCCCTTACCCTTTGAGTTTGAATGAGTCAGGCGATATACGGGCAGATCGTGGCAGAGGATATCGGCTCCCGCACCGAAATGGGCAATGTCGGAAATAGGCGGTCCATCAACGTGCATCTTCTCGCGAATTACATCGAAATCAAGCGAGAAATCACCCTTCTGAAAATGTACAACAAATAACATGTTTTAATCCTGCAACTTTGAAATGTTAATAGGTCATTTAGTGGAGACAATTTAACATAACAATGGTGACTTTTAAGGACGCTAGGTGGCAGCAGACTTACTAGGTAAACCTGAAGCTCTCGGGTGGACAGTGTTCGATTGCTAAGAATTACTGGTGTGTTTGCTGCCACCTAGTGTCCCAAAGTCCCCATTGAAAGTATAATGCCGTATCCGAATCGGTGGCTACATCTACGGCTACGACTGTTGCCAAGGGTGTTGCTAAGGACGTCATATAATTGATGACGCAGCCATACAGGTTGAGTCGTAACCGCCAATTCGTACACGGCCTATGATTAGGCCTGACTGATGGGTAATAACATTGGAAATCAAACTCAGAATACATTAACGGAAGCAAAACTGCAGCATTCATTTTAAAGGGGTAGCATTTCAGTCCCAATAGACATTTTGCAGACCATGTAACCTTTGATTACCGAGAGTTCTTACAGAAACAGCTGAACAAGTTTTGAGATGTGCCCCTTTAATTATATCAAGGGATGGTGTAAACTGTACGGTACAATCTCTATGAAAGAAAACCTGTTATGTTTTCTTCCATCGAGCTGTGTACAAATTGTGCCTACAGGAAGTCCAAGCTCTGTTTCTCTTCTGTAAACATGTGATGTCACAGGTTACATGGTCTACAAACAAAGAGATTAGTTAAATTTGTAAGTAAAAATATTACAATATTTAGCAGTACGTGGTGTTTTCACAATTAATATAAACGGTTATTCGTTTGATACAATTATTTATGAAGTCGAATGGTCAACACAAAGTAAAAATTAAAGTAATACATATAAATAATCTGGTACGGCATATATACAGTTACACATAATATAATAGCATAATACATTTGGAATATTTTGAACAATTGAACATTATTCAAATTCAAGATTAGAAATAAAGTTCAAATAATGTTCGCACAGCAAATAATTGACACCAAACGCATACAATTCAACGGTTCCAATTTTATAAATTGGAATCTCTATAAATATTGATACCATTTGAATCCCACCTGAACAAAAATAATTATGCTATTGCAAAAAGTCGGCATAAAATAATTATGCCTCTACAACTGCACACACAAGTGGGAATTTATGAAAATTGCAAACAATCAAATTCAAGCTGAAAAGAGAAATGTTATAAAAGTTATCAATGGTTAATACTAAAGTCACACACACACACAAATTGTTACAACATAAGCAGAGTATAATTCTATTATTTCAAATAATGCGAAAATACAGATGCAAGTGGAAAATAGTAAAAGATAATGAAATGTATAGAATTGCACAAATAACATAACAACATATTATTTAAAATAGATCTCTTATGAATATTGAATAGATAAGTATTCATCCTGCTGAAAAGGAAAACAAAACATAATGAAAAGCATAATTGTTTTGCAAAATGTATAAAGTTTAACAGGATATCGATGATGTCAATATGCTGATATTTTGTTCCTGTATGGACAGTATGTCCCTAGTACAGGGCAGCTTTACAGAGGAACCGCAAAATGCTATTGGAATATTTCAAGGGACAAGGAGGCAATGACTAGGGGCAACTGGGCAATGACTAGGGGCAACTAGGCAATGACTAGGGGCAACAGGGCAATGACTAGGGGCACTAGGGAATGACTAGGGGCATAGAGGCAATGACTAAGTGCAACGAGGCAATAGAGGCAATGACTAGGGGGAAACTAGGCAATGACTAGGGGCAACTGGGCAATGACTAGGGGCAACTGGGCAATGGCTAGGGGCAACTAAGCAATGACTAGGGGCATACAAGCAATGACTAGGGGCAACGAGGCAATTGCCTCACATTGCATCCGTGAAGTATCAGGCCAACACAACATTGTGAAGACTCAGTAACGAAATATCATAATCATCAACAACAGCAACAACAGCAGCAGCAGCAGCTGTTGCAGCAATGTTCTGCTGGGTCAAGTAGGAGCATGTCTTGTGTTGTATCACAACAAGGAAAAGAATGAAAACAAAGACAATCATAACTTGAGAGACTTACAAGATATCTGACGAAAGCTTCCAACAGTGTCTTGGGCTGAACTACCTGCGATGTGTTAAGCTTCATTATGAAACAGACTTCCTCAGCTCGATCAAGATAAACAGTTACCTCCTGGAAAGAGAACAACAAGTATTGCAAATTAATGTATTATGAATTGCAATGTCGATTTGTTGGCCAAAAACAAAAGAAGTTAATCTACAATGAAACAAATGACAACAACATTAGGTTCACACAAAAATCGGCGAGAGAATCAAGTTAATATTTATTATATAACTAGGTTTATACCAAGTAATGTACAAACATTATTTAATGTCACTACAGGGGAGGTTGCCGCACCTTCCAGTCACTCCGATTTCTCAATTTCATTCAGGGGAACTATCAGAGCTGTGTATTGAGAGAGTTGCGACATGAAGGGACCAGCTTTCTCCGGTCACGTGGTTGCTGGACGCCATTTTGTTCCAAATGCAGCACAACCCAATGGGCAGACTAGTCTGGCACCCTGTATTCGCCAATGCATTTTTTTGAGACAAATGGCTTCTAATCGCAAGTTGTCGCAACTCTCTCAATACACAGCTCTGGGAACTATACATGCACAGCGCCCTCAATGTCAGGATACGAGATCAAAATAAGGTCACAAAATGACGTTCACCTAAGCGTTCACCTGTGACTAAAAGCAAGTCACTCCACAGGACTTCATTCGAACCGAGCTCCCAAAATGGCTTATTGTTTTACCCTAGTTGTATTGTAAGGCACTGGTTAAGCACACTCTCCTCCTTACACTGATGAAGGAGATATCAAATGACGTCATGGGGTTTAGTTGCTGGACAAATAATAACACGATCCAGCTGTCATGAACATAAATTGATGTCCTCTCTCGCGATTAAACCCAGAACAAAGCCTCGAATCTACTGTAATACCTGCAGAGATTCAAAGCGGGTGGTTTAAAGTGGCAGTCCGGAAAGAGAATTCATAACCTACAACATCCTTACCTTTAAGGACATTTCCAATTACCCCAGAACCCAATATCAATATTGACAACGTACAAGGTCTTCCTCTATCGTGAAGCCTTAATATCAATTGTCACTCAGAAATCGAGCAGGTCAGATTTGGCTCTTCGGTAGGGGGGGGGGGTCTGGGACCACGGACTGCCTTTGCCAATCGACTCTTTCCGAACAAATTTCCATGTTTGATTTTGAGACAGCCGCGGTTGACAAATCAACGTTTTAAAAGAATTTTCAGGGAAAAAAACTGCGAGATCCAACTTGTAATCCGATCACCCACAGCGTTTACATACATAAAGACTCGAATCAATTCGAAAAGCCCTAATGTATAATGTTGAGTATTTTGGGTGTTGTTGGCTTTGCTTTGCTCAGATGTTGATGTCAATGTTGATGTTTATGTTCATGCGTAGCCTAAATGTTGTTATTGGTTCGATGTCCATGTTGGTTCATTGATGTTATTGCTGCCATTGTTTTATTGCTGCTGTTGTTGCTGTTGTTGTTCTTCTTGTTCTTCTTGTTGTTCTTGTTCTTGTTGTTGTTGTTGTTGTTGTTGTTGTTGTTGTTGTTGTTGTTCTTGTTCTTGTTCTTGTTCTTCTTCTTCTTGTTTTTCTTCTCATTCTTGATGATGTTGCTATTGTTGTTGTTGTTAATGTTGTTGTTGTTCTTGTTGTTGTTGTTTTTGCTGTTGTTGTTGTTGTTGTTGTTGCTGATGTTGCTGTTGTTGCTGTTGCTGTTGCTGTTGTTGTCGTTATCCTCTCGCTTCGCTGCAGTTTATTGATGTTTTGCTACCGATACTTTAATTGTTCGATCAGTCCAGTTGTGACCTAGTATCTGAGGGCATACTGAGCCCCCAAACACCTCAAAGGTAAACCTTAAATATTTGTTTTCAAATTGTACAATCACGACTTCATACACTGAGTCCGGTGACTACCGCATGTAATCTTGCTGCAGGCGTGACTTGTAATAAACACTGCCGCTTAATGAAGCCAGCCTCGTGCCGCCTATAATCTAAAACGCAATACACTGAGTGCACTAAACTCAAGTATTTTCACTTTGAAAGCAGCACCTTTTTCATAAAATGATTGATGTTTTTGAGTTAAAACGTCCCATTAAGGAGTTGCGGATGTCGCATAAGCACGCAGACTTGTCTTTTGAGTGCAACGGTTTTTACAGAATACTAGTCCAAGAAACTGCCATGTAATCTAACGGGAGGAAAATCACTTACAAGATATTTTAAGGATATCAGCGTCTGCTTTGTGCATCATCCTTCAACTTGTCTTAACGAAAGAGACTGTCGCCGGTCTTATTAAGATGAATATATTAAATACATTTTTGTAATTACTATCTGTAATATTTTTAATGTTAATGACAGAGATTGTCGCCGGTCTTATTAAGTTGTATATAATATATACATTGTTGATATTACCATTTGTTCTATTTTTAAAAGAATTATTTAACTTTGTAAAAGAAAGGAGGAAACAGTTTTACCATAGGCGAAATTTCTCGCGATTGTATGGTTGTAGTATGGTTATATTGTTGTGTTGTTTGAATTCAAATAAAAAAACGAAGTTAGAAAAAATGGAAGAATGGCCCGATGATTGGGAAATATTATTTCTAACCGTTGTTGATGGCTGCTGTACATCGTGATGTCTGTTTCCATTGTTGTCTAGTACCCAATGTACAACAGCAACAATGAATACCAATTCCCGTAACACCAACAAAGGATCAGACTATACTTTGCCCGCCGAGCCTCGGTATGGTCTCATCCATATGAGAGAAGAAAATGACCTGTCATTTTCCTTTTTTTTGCAGTGCATTGAATCTGACATGTGACGCCAAAATAGTGAAAAAGGGGCCGAGCTAAAAGATTCCAGACCATTTTGTCAACGATGCCCAAATACGGATTCGTGATTAGTCGACGAAGTTCAACATAATTGAACAATGTGATCAACTCAGTTGGCACTGGGCTGAACCTAGGCCGAATACCGGGCCGAATCTCGGGCCGAATCTCGGGCCAAAGCCTTGGATGTGGACTAGGTTTCAGTCCCTACCTGACTAGACGGCTGATGATGACTGCTGTTACATCGTTATGTCTGTTTCAATTGATTGTCTAGTACCCGACGTACAACAGCAACAATGAACACCAGATCCGGAACCTTGCATGTGGACTGGGTTTTCAGTCCTTACCTGACTTAGACACAGTGGGCTTTCCTCCAACATCTATACCTGAACATTCCTTCATAGTTTATCTACACGTTAAGTCCTACGGGTTACAATGCTAGCCAGTTTGAGGGTTGGTCTCATTTTCCAAAAACATCGGACGATAATAATGATGATATTAATTATTAATGCGGACGTGGTATATACACCATTCGAAGTATATGTTGCGCAGACTCAATTGCTAAATCGTTGGAAATGGAAATGGAAATGCAAACATTATTGTTAACCGATAACCCTATCTCAGTGTTCTCCCTTAAAGGCACTGAACACGTTTGAAAATTGTCAAAGACCAGTGTTCTTACTTGGTGTATCCCAACATATGCATAAAATAACAAGCCTGTGGAAATTTGGGCTCAATTGGTCATCGAAGTTGCGAGAAAATGATGAAAGAAACAACACCCTTGTTGTACAAATGTGTGTGCTTTCAGATAGGAAAAAAAACTTCTTGCAAGAAGTTTTTATTATTTTAGTGAGAAATTACCTCTTTTTCAAAAACAACGTTACTTCAAAGGGAGTCGTTTCCTACAATGTGTTATACTATCAACAGCTCTCCGTTGATTGCTACCAAGTAAGTTTTTATGCTAATATTTGTTTTGAGTCATTACCAAACGTGTACGATACCTTTAACAGTGGTCCGCTGGCCAATTGCTATTTATAATTTCTGAGGACCACTCAAAACTCGGTCAAAGTGGTTCGGCTGGCTAGTTCATTGCTTCCAAATGCTACATGTAAACCACTGACTACACTGATTGTTCGTATGGTCTCAAATTCAGGTACCATACAAAATGACAGTGTTGAAAAAAAAAACCTAAAAGATGTAGACCAGTGAAAAGGCGTGCGGACCCATGAAATGACAGACTAACCAATCCCGCTGGCCAGCCACTGAACAAGTGAAGGGTGAACCATTTTCTCTGGTAGCTGTGTCCTACAATTGTAAACAGTGCATGGACTATAATAGCTTCAAAGGCCACGCCACCGTGACAAAGGTCTTTTGCCCAAAGAAACTGTATAACAATAGCATCGTTAAGAACCAAAACAGACAGTGAAACAAAAAGTCATAACAGCTTTTGTTCATCCCGTGGAGCTCCGACAAGATTGCTCCTTCCTTTAAGCTCAGTGACTCACTCCTCTTTAAAATGAGAAGTAGAAAAAGAAAAATCAGAAAAAAATGATTGTTTAGGGAAGTGACACCACCATGACGGAAGTCTGTTTTACTTCAGCTACTACCGAACTACACTTACACTCAAAGCTACACTACAAAATGTAACGACAGTCGTTTGAGTTACGAATTCTACATTTCCTCTTTAAAGAGCAGGATACTAACCCTGAATTTTGTTTAAGTTATCAACAGTCAAGTGAAAAAATGCAATTATTATTTATTTTTGTGTGTGAGCGTGTCTACCCGTTGAAACCGCGGACTTTAACAAAAGGTATCCGGGTGTTTGACAGAGCGAGGACGTCCTCGCTTCGTTTTCGTGTACAAACCCAATGGGGACGTCGCTAAAAAAAAACTATGTCCAAACAATGGGAGAACAAAGAGAAGTCCTCGGTAAGCGGGATTTACAAACATGTGTGTGTTTGTGTGATAAATGTCGGAATGGTGTCAAGAGGAAGAAGATGGGGACGTCTTAAAACTGTTCATCATGCGGAGAAATGAATCAAAACATTGGTAGCAACAGCACATATCTACTAGAAAAAGTTGTTGTGTTTTTCGCGAGAAATTGTGCATATTTATATATACATACGCCCCCTATATATTTTTTTTTGTTTTTCCCCCGAAAGGTCAGTTTTGGGAGACGTTTTTCTTCAGGAAATTACGGTTAAGATAATTACATTAAATACATCAAATCATACAGCATTAATCTGTTAGGTCAAAAGGCAAACTTGTTTTCCGTTGTTCATCTTTTAGCGTGTTTTGTTTTGTGTGTGTTTGTATTTGTGTTTGTGTGTTTTGGGGTGTTTTTCTCCAGTTTTAGAGAGGATCATTAAACCAAACAGTCATCACATTTTGTTCAAGTCAGAACCTTATAGCTTGGGGCCATTTATCCATCCATGAACAAATCGCATATTTCAGTACAAAACAAAATCGTCGATTATGCTTCATGAATTCGGAAGGCGCATTGATCGAGAGTCCCTTACATGCAGTGACATTAAGCCGGGGGTGTATGAGTGTTATTCATTCCACTTCTCTAGTTTCAAGAAACATAACGCGAATCTGTCCAAATTCCTCTCATAAAACTGTCTACTTTTTAAAAGTAAATATCGTAAGAATATTTCATTGTGTCAAGTTTGGTACAATGTCATATGATCGATGTTTCAATTGTTTCCGTATGTTGATGACAGTTGATTTATTTACATATTTTTGCTTTGCTTTTGTCGCCCTCTTAATAAGTTTTTCCGGCCAATAACAACACAAATTATTCAATTTAACACCCGGCTCATTCATTGAAATATGTCGCATCAGCATTCAACAGTCAATATAAGTAAATCAGTTTCAACAAATTCAACATTCACTGGTCAAATAAGATTATTTAAATTCGTATAAGGTCGCAAAGATCGTTTTTTGCTTTGCTTTTGTCGCCCTCTTAATAAGTTTTTCCGGCCAATAACAACACAAATTATTCAATTTAACACCCGGCTCATTCATTGAAATATGTCGCATCAGCATTCAACAGTCAATATAAGTAAATCAGTTTCAACAAATTCAACATTCACTGGTCAAATAAGATTATTTAAATTCGTATAAGGTCGCAAAGATCGTTCCATTTCGCAAAAGACAACAGAAAGAAGCGACTGCAGCAACATGCATTCGGTGTCATCAATGTACAAAAACCAACTGAAGACGGGGTGAAAATAAAATCATGAATGCCTGCTAAAACGAACATAAATGAGAAAAGCAAAATCATGTGTACAAGAAAACGAAATTGAATGCATGCTAAAAAGTAGTACAGTCCACCCTCGTTATAAAGAGCACGTTATAAAGAGGTTCTGCTTATAAAGAGTACATTCTGAAGTCCTCAATCTCATTTCTGCTTTGTGTTTCTTTGTGTTGCTGTTCTCTTATAACAACGTTCCTGTCATACAAAGATAAGTTGGCCAGTCCCAGCGATGATCAAATTAGGGAATAATGCGTGGATTTGAATAAGTTGTAATGAAATTGAGTACATTTTTGCTGAATGTGACCGGGAAAACTTACATTAAATTGCCGCAACTTCAATTTTTGTCAGAGGTTTGTTTTTATGTAAGTTTTAGTTAATTGATCTGCTTTGGTCCCTTTTCAATCATCATACCGTATAAACTCTTAAAACTCCAGGGTCAAAATTGACCTGGATTCCATGTCCCGTGGGGCCTGAACCATTTCTCGGTCAGTATGACCCGGAATCTGCATCAAAATGACCCAGTAATGGGTCAAACTGACGCAGATTCCGAGTTAGAATCCAATTTTGTGACCTGGGCCAAATTTTATAGAGCTGCTTAAGCACAACAAGTAGCTAAGCACACAAAAAAATATGCTTACCAGTATAAGATTACCAGCCAAAACACCATGTCACATGTACAATCTGTGACTGGTATCCTATTAAATCTGCTTAGCAGAAAAGTTTTAATCAATAATTTCTGCTTAAGACCCGGGTTCCGGGTCAAGTCAGCATGACCCAGGTCCCCCAGGGACCCGGAAATTAGGGTCAGTTCTGAACCAGGAATTTTATAGAGTGCTCAATGTGACTCCATATTTATAGCTCTTACATTATAGAAATCGTAGAGGACTGTTGCTGGATGATTCTCGTTGATCTTGGGCACATCAAATGTCTCTATTTTGGTCTCCTCATCAGCCGTCATTATTTCGAATACTTTCTGCTGCTCCTCTGCAAATATTGGATACTCGCACTCGCCGGTTGAGTAGCTTGCCTTTTTGGGGGAAAAAAATACCAACTTGAATTGAGACTACGCAATTGTTAAAGTTACATATCGACAAACCATGTTGAGACGTATACAGTTTAGTTGGGTTAAACATGTAGGATAAAGCATGATGACTGTTTGTACGGACATAAGTTATTTTCCAGGGTGATCCCCAAAAAAAATATCGCAGGGCCAGAATGGCAACCAGTTTCTGCTTGGGCATACAATGGGGCAATACAATAAATAAATAAATAAATAAACAACTAACTAATTACAACAACATATTTGATAAGAGGGAAATAGGAAAAACAGAACTGCACAAATGTTTTCAGAGGTAATGGTTTTAAGTCATAGTAACAAATTGCTTATGGATTTCCAAAACTAAAGAAATGAATGCCATTTGCATGTCTACCATCAAGTTAAATGATTACATTTACCTAGCGATAGTCCGTGTATGCAGAGAATTGCATTAGGCAGAGACACGAGTTTTCGAGTAATTTCAAGCTCAACGAAACACATGTTGGGGTGATGTTTTTTAAGTAGATGTAAAACACGCGCTATTCCATAAGTTAGTTACTATTGATTTATAGCTAGTGGGCTGCATGTAATAAGATTGACTACACCGTTATCGTCCAAAACGGAGTTCTAAATTGATCCCTTTAGCGGTTGTAATTTCTACAGCTGTATAATTGCGGCATGGTAAAAAAAACAAGATAAATTTACAACTTTACAAATGGGAACATCGGCGGTCCTTGTTGGCAGTTAGTGAGGTAGGGGGTTAGCTATATAGATAATCAAGGGGGCAAGGGGGTAGGGGGGTCAGGTCCCCAAGCAGAACTTCCTGACGCGAGGGGGGACAGGAAATTACTTGACAGGGGCAAATCTCTGAAATCCTTGATATTAATGAAATCAGGACTGAGCTGGCACCCTGCCAATTTCAACTACTACGCTACTACTGCTACAAAACGAGCACACAGGGACGCCCTGCGCATGAGCAACAAGGTCTGACAAGGCTCATTTCCTGATTGGTTAGTCGCCCCGAGAGCGCACCTGTTGCTAAATGTCAAAGGTCACATCTTAATTGGCCGGGACTCAACGGGAGTGAACCCGCCATACAACTTGTATTTATAGCTCAGCGCAACGATGTCTAACGTGTTTGAATCATGTGTATTAACACGAAAAGTAAAAAAAAAAATGGTTGTAATTCTTACTTCCTTGGATAACCATCAGACAAGGGGGTGGTTGAATTCCCTTTAAAAAATAATCTACACCAAAACATGTAAGGACAGATTTTAGATTATAGGAGCTGGGGGAACGAGGTTGCCATCGGCGATTAATACGAACCCCATCAGCATAACGTATTACAATATTGTTTAAAGTAATACCCTTTATACGGCTCGGAGGCAATTCGGGGTTTATTGGAATTTTAAATCCAATAAATAAAATATTCCTTTGGGAGTTGGGTGAGCAAATGGTCTTGTCTTGTTTTAAACATAAACCAAGCTTAATGCGTCCTATCATAACACTAACAGGACGAGGATGATAAGCAATGCGTATTCACACTGACTATGATTAATTCATCAATTAAAATTTGCATATTGGTGACGTATGCATTATTATCAGTTATTCCTACAAAGTATATCTTGGAAACATTGTGCGTACAAGTAAACAAATATGGATGCACCCTTAAAGGCAGGGTGTACTTTTAGTAATTACTCTACAAGTTAATGACCACAAACAACTACTTGGCAAAGAGAACAGGAGAGATGTTGGTATTATAAAACATTACGAGAAACAACTCCCTTTGAAGTGTGTAGTTTTAGAGAAAGGGGTCATTTTCACGCCAAAAGTTTCGAATCTGAGAAAGGCTTCGGGCATGAAGCCTATCTCAGGCATCTGAAAGCACCCAACTCTATGTAACACGGGCGGGTTTTTTCTTTCATAGTTTTCCTTGCAACTTTGATTACCAATTGAGCCCAAATTTTCACAGGTTTGTAGGCCTGTACATATATATATGTTGGGATACACCAAGTGAGGATACAATTACCAAAAGTGTACCCTGCCTTTAAAACGTATAAAGAATGTACAAAAATAATGCTATCATAAAACATGTTCAATCTTTAACCCCTCCCCCCCCCCCATTGCACATTGACCTGATGGGGTCCTTTGCTAGGATTGAAAAGCGACAAATAATAAGTACCGGTCTTGCGGCCGAGTAGAGTAGCCCAAACAGTCCCACCGATGCTACCAGACTGAAGATACAACACGCTGAGATACCGAATGTCCAGCATCGCGTCTGGCGGTGCGTTGGCGTCACTTCAGGATGGGAGGACTTGGTCAAGTTGACATCACACTCTTTGCACTGCAAACATAATAAAAAAAGGGGAGAGATAATCTCAACAACGTAATGTTTGCTGAAGTATAGACTCAGAACTTGCCGTTATGTTTGTAACGGAAAGTACAAAGATGGGGGTAAACGAACTCTACGCAAAGGCCGAGGGACTGTTATTCGGTTACCATTATTAAGTTGTAGAGCCCCCAAGGATACCTGCTCCGACACACGAACATTCCTAACAGCGAGTTTTGATATATGTGATCATCCAAGAATTGTATATTATTATTCTACTGATTACGAAAACTATGGTAACGAGCTTTGGTAATGTCTCTGAAAATTAATGGCAATAAAAACTTACTTGATAAGAAGTACTAACAGCAGCTTTGGATAGTATGATGCATTTAGAGAAAATGTTCACTTCGAAGTACTGCGGTTATGGAAAAAAGTTATCACTTTTTATCCCCAGAAATTTGAATCTGAGAAGCGTTACTGCAGTAACCTTTCTCAGATTGTGTATTCCAATTGCAGATTATTTTTCCTCTTCCTGTGTAGACATAACCGCTCCAGATTTTCGGCTATATCTCAAAAAACGCTACAACCTTTTGAAATGAAATGTTCACAGGTTAGTTGTGGGGTATACATGCACATCTACAACTATATAGGATTGAAACAATCAGTGGGTTCCAATTACCGAACGTACCTTAAATGTGCGAAAACGGGTGTTAGATCAAATTATCCCAATGAAATTACCTCACTATAGTAGTGTTGTTTGGTTTGAAAACAAACGATAATCAAAGCGGCTTGATTTCAGATTTCATTCACAAATGACTACATTCCCTTCAATTAATAATACACCAATTTTCTTGACAATTCCCGATTAGCAGATTCCGAATAATTTTGTTGTCTCCTTCTTCTTCAACGTCTTCTAGACAGCGTTGTTTCCAAAACCGATTAGGGTATTTAAGAAACACGCCCATGTGAAGAAGGGGGTCATAAAACCACTCAAAGGGTGGCGCTCCAACTAGCGTATACCTTTTTCTTTTCTTTTTTCTCGTAGAGCCATCTTTCCTGTCAGCATGGCACATCTTGAGTCCCCTTTAAGACCCTCGGATTATGTAGTCAGAACTTATTATTTCACCCTCTAACTACCACATCCCGTTGTTATTGTAAATTACCGAAGAACATTGCATGGAGTAACAAAACTGTCGATGCTGTACCGATTCGCCCGCCCCCTACTTTCTAAACTATCGGCTTTCACTCAGTATCGATCGACTCGGTATCGATACTCGGCATCGGTGTTAACTTCTTTAAGTATAATACAGGTATCGTATGTCACTCTTTTAAAAGGGTTGACTCAGTAATCATCGGTTTTGGTGATATCGATACAAACGTTATCCACACTTCGTCAGCAGTATCAAATCGTAACATGCATCGGTTATGCATTATCGATATTTTTGTTTTTCGAAATATTCATCACAGATGTATCGACCATAGTATAAATCGATTACAACACAGAAATAGTCTAGCTCCTACTTATCTTCAGAACTTTATTTCTACTAAAGCCCACAGTTCTCGCAATCTACGTTCTTTTTCTACTTCCCATTTGTGCTTGTCCCCTGCACCCCGCACTTATACGCGGTATGGCCAACGAGCATTCACAGTAAGTGCAACGACATTATGGAACAATCTCCCTCTTCACATCCATCAAGCATCATCTCTTGAATCCTTCAAAGCCATGTTAAAAACTCATTTGCTTTTATGATATAGTTAATAAAATTGTGTTTATTCGTTATGCTTTTGTACAGCGCCTTGTAACCTTTGCAAAAGGCACTTTATACGTTTGATTATTATTATTTCGGCCGTTAAAATTATTAAGGCAGCTGAAATAAACACACCCCGTTCTCATCCCTTCCCACTCATTCCCAATCCGTCACCCCACCCCAATCTCTTCATCAGCATACCCAACCATCTCCAAAGACCTCCAGAAACTGTGAAACGTCGATGTTTTTATAGTGGGGCAGTTTATGGAAAATAGTTGGGAGAATTGTATCTTTGATGATAAATCGAGCAAAGAATTTTGGCACATCGGCAGAGTATGCAACGAGAAAGATGAATTTAGGGCCATCGCAGAGTCTTTTGAAAAAAGGCTAGAATAATAGCAAGTTCCTATTGTTTTTAAAAATGGCTGCCAATGCTGGTTACTCTACCTATAATAATTTGTCAAAGGGGAAACTGTGTGTAGTATGGCCGTAACGTCAAACATATTTCCCAGGGCATGCTCTGATCGTTTGCCAACTTTCATGCTTGTATCATCAAAGGAACGATCCCATAATATCAACCTGCTGTATAGGTACTAAATTACAAATAGAACCCGCGCATTTTACCTCGAGCGAAGTCATTAGTTTAGGCTTGATACAGCACGAACCAATCATTAAGTCAAGATCTGACGATCATTCTCTTGGCTGATTGTTATTTAAGGCTTATTGTATTGACTCGGTCGTTTTCATTTAGTTCTGACCAATCGGGGAGCTGCGAGTGAGTGCTTTGTGAAGCACGGATTGTCTGATGATTGCAACTAATACGCCAGGTTGGTTTGATAACAAAACCCCTTCGTGGTCCGATCACAGGTACTCAACTAGTGGCGAATTCGATTCGTCGTTTGATTCATGACTGCATTGCTAATGATTATGTTCGAAGACAGAGACAGAAGGGGGGTACATTTAAAGAGGCAATTGTCTGTTTGTTTGTTTGTTGGTTGGTTGGGATGTCTGTTTGTTTGCATTCACCCAGTGAGTGTGCAACGTGTGCAATCTGGGGACCGGCGTGGAAATACACACCAACAAAGTGGGGACCGGACCTACATGTGGGGACCGGTTACCCGATTTGTTTGTTTGTTTTTGGTTGGGTCGTTGGGGTGTTTGAGGTGTGTTGGGGGTGTTTGTTTGTTTGTTTGTTTGTTCAAAAGAGACGCAGTTGGTTAACAGAGCTGTTGCAATCGCTCTCTGTTCATACATCTCAGCAAAGCCAGAGTGTATGGATGGGTGAGAAGAAGCAGAAAGCCTGGCTTCACGCTCAAACATCCTGATATAGGAGGAACCAGGTCGGACACCTTGGTGGCACACTTCCTATCTGTAGAAAAGGACCTATATATAGAACCCGCGTCTGCTTTGTGTAAGGAACTGTACATTTTGAAATTTAGTTTTTGCTAAAATTGTTGAGATAGCACCCTCGTCCGTAAAAAAAAAATAGCAATCATATACGCAAACAATCTTCGCCAGATTATGTTTCTTGAGAGCTAAAGTGTTCGATTCTTCTTCTTCGACTTGTTAAAGGTAGAGTCATAAATTGGTAAATACTCCAAACAAATGAATGACTATAAAAACAAACTTGGTGAGAAGGACTACAGCTGCTGACAGTATAAGCTATTTTTGAGAAAGGATTTCCTTTGAAGCAATATGGTTTGGAAAATAAGTCACCACAAAACATTTGGACCTGAGAACGAATCGTTTCTCAGATTTCTGAGGGCTGGTGTCCGTTCGCGAATGATGCGGCCAGAAATGCGACTGGTACCCGCTGTCACCTCGCTAAACATGCATGGATTCGACGTTCTTGATGAAACAGCCGTGACAGTGTTTTTTGTTCTGTTTTCTCAGCAAGTAGACACTGTATTCAGCATTTACTGTATCTGTCTTGATAATTCTGCCTTGATAATTCTGCCTATAAATCAGCATTACGTTTGCAAAAAAAAAAAAAAATCCTTGACCCTAAAAGCGCATGATGCATTTTTGTAACTCCCCGATCTGCAGCTTCTCCGTGGTGTTTAAGTGCTACGGGCTTGATACGCAGGGGCTGGTGAACGGATTCATATGTTTTTTATTCATCATTGATGCTCTGCGGGTAAAAAGGCTTGGATGTGTCCAACTAAATTCCCCAGGAGGTACATGCTTTCAGGATGTTAATGATGGTCGTTTGGGGGTGATTTATCATGTCTGACGAGTAGGGATGGTTAGGGCTGATACTTCAAAACCCTTGCATTGTATGCTATAATATTAAGCCAAACCATGATTATTATGATTATTATAATCAGGTGTACATTGCCCCTGTTTAATTGGGATACGTGCATGTAAATACTGTATGCATTCAGTACAATACAACATTGTATTTGACACAGTATGGACAACATTACCCCCATCTTAATAATATAGCAATGTTGGAAAAGCAATCTATTAAAAAAACAAAAACAAAAACCCAAATAATATAGAAATAGGGGGCCTATTAATAAAAAATAATAATAAAAGAATCACTGAAAAAAACATAAAATGTTGGTGTGTGCTTATAAACTACGGTATACACTGCAAACACTGGGGTGTTAAAATTGACACCATGGGTGTTGTCACTTATAGATACCGAAGAGAGAATCAAAATTAACATCTTAGGGTGTTAAAATAACACCAATGTTATTGTTTTTGCAGAATTACGTGTTATTTTAACTCCCTATTTTGTAAATTTTGATTGTATTTATTTTATTTGTTTAACATCTATATATAAATTTTGTGGGGGGTATCTATATGTTACGACACACATGGTGTCAAATTTAACACTCCAGTTTGTGCAACGTATGTAAAATATGAGCAGCTAGACCGCTCGGTGCTAGGCCACGACATCAATGAAATACATACAATGTTGGTGTGTGCTTATGTAAAACATGAGCAGCTAGAAGACAACTCGGCCATGACATAATCAAAACTAACCTAGGACTGTTTTTCATATTTTTGTGACGACCGATTTCACAAAGAGCTATATAGATTGATCTTAACTGCGTATCGATCTTAAATGCTAAGTGAAGTGAAGTCAGCTGTCACAGTGCAAATCATATGGTGACATTGACACCTCGTCTCTATAGATGAATCTTAGTTCCTTTGTGATACCGAGCCCAGGGCTCGATTTCATGGTCCTGCTAATTAACACCCTCCAAAATGAGGTGATTCTACGGGCCGTAAAAACGCGGAATTCCGCGGTAAGCACCACCATGAAATTTGACCGAGATTGTTGAAGTTTGACATAAGACATTATACCACAGGGTTACAGCATAGAGAAAGGACAACAGTTGTCCTTTCTCTATGGTTACAGTAAATGTAGCTCACACAAAAAGCAATTTTAATTGTAAATGTAATACAAATATAAAGACACAAACAATCTGAAGACTGTGTTATTGCATTTTCAATCAGCTTTCACAAGTCAGACTTGCAAGTAATTTATACACGGCAATCTTGAGTTCTTGCAGTGGCAGCAGTACGGTTTTAAAATTATCCCACCCGTGAGCTGTATTGAGAAACAACTTCTAGGGAATGATTTCCCAAGTGTATTTAACATAATTAAATTATGATAAATGGATAATTAAAATGCGGTGTGTTTGTTTTCCCCCAAATGATAACGTGTCCTGATTCTGATTAACATATTAATGAAATTTGCATTTGAAATTAGCATATATAATCTGGCCATATTTTCCTAAAACAAGCGTAAGTTTTGACCTTTAATGGCTTATTTTTCTACTTCCAGAGATTGCAATCTGGCCCAATTCCATTGATGTTCTTAGACCATTTTGTGCTTATGCCCTATAGAATTATGTCCTTTACAGGGCACTGTAAGCGCCAGAATTCTGCGGATATCACAGCCGTGAAATTAAACCATGTAAACACGCGAACTGCACTAAAACAACAATTGTTTGAGCACAAGGGAAAACACATCCATTTGAAGAAGATTTATCAACTTTGCCAAAACATGTTTATTAGCTCAATGGTGTTGCATTAATTTGATTGTTTTTGTTTTTACGCTAAGGCTGGATGTCGTCGCATTTACACTTAAAAGAGCTACAATATGTTTGTTTTGTTTTTTTCTTTAAGTGGGGAGGGGGGGGGTCTGTACTTGCGTTAAAGTATTACATATCAAGTGTGGACCTGAGAACAAAAAACGTCTACACAATGTACGGACTTGAAACACTATAAGGACTTACAGAAGTCTATGGGTGTCTTCACCATGTGTTGAAGAACGTGTTCTTTCTAAAGTCTGCTCAAAAAGGGAAAAAACACGGTCTCGGTAGGGGAATTCTAAAGACTTGGATGCTCCACAAGGAAATTTGTGTACAAAGTCTATGGGAACATGTTAAGTGCAGGGACAAAGGAAAGAACAAAAGAATGCTCCACAGAGATGCATATTTTGAGAATGCGTGCGCAGAACAAAGGAGTGTCCACAGAGTGACTAACCAGAGCTGTGTTAGACTTGTGGACAAGTCCTTCAATTTCGAGGTCCCTGGGAGATCCCTGCAGGTGTTTTCACACTTGGGTGTGGGTGTGTGAGCGTGTTTATCCATTGAAACCGAGGACTTTAACAAAAGGGATCCGTGTGTTTGACAGAGCGAGGACGTCCTCGCTTCGCTTTCGTGTACAAAACCAATGGGGACGTCGCTAAAAAAACCTAAGTCCAAACAATGGGAGAACAAAGAGAAGTCCTCGATTTACGGGATACACAAACGTGTGTGTGTGTTGTTGTTGTTATGTTGTTGTTGTTGTTGTTGTTATTGTTGTTGTTGTTGTTGTTTTGTTGCTAATGTTGTTGTTGTTGTTGTTGTTGCTGTTGTTGTATTGCTGCTGCTGCTGCTGCTGTTGTTTTTGTTGCTGTTGATGTTGTTGGTGATGGTATTGTTGTTGTTGGTTTGTTGTTTTATTGTGTGTGGGTGTGGTTTTGGTGGGTTTTTTTGGGGGGGTTGTTTGTTTGTTTGATTGTTGTTGGTTTTTTTTTTTTTGGGGGGGGGGGTTAGTGTGTTTTTTTGTGTTTTTTGTGGGGGTTCTTTTGTTTGGGTTTTTTGGGGGGGCCTTCTTCTCTTCGTCTTCTTCCTTACACTTACACTTGCCAATGGGAAAAGCCCACACTGTGGCTCTACTACATTAAGATGTCCGAATTTAAATAAAAAGTTAAGGTACGTTTAAGGTTGTTCGACTTGTACCATTAATTTGCCATTGTTTACACTGCCATCCAAAAAAGAAAGACAACAAAAGAAAAACAAAAAGTTGAGCCAAACAAAGTTCCCTCAAACTTGGCACAGGCACCATGATTACCATATTATTCCTTTTGACGGTTGCTAAATATAGCTAAATACGCAGTCTCCTCGTATCTTCCACACAGCCTACGAGTCTTTTTAGCTAGCCAATTACTACACAGCGGACAAAACCTCCGATATCCAACCACAGCTTCCTGTGCAGGGGTACTGACAAGCTAGCGCAGATGCAGTGCTGTAGACGTTAAGCGGAAATGCGCCTTAAACAGTTGGCTGAAAGTTTGGGGTCGCTCAGATAATCTTATACACAACATAGTGGTGTGTGTAGTATGGACGCAAAGTTAATGCTCGAACTCGGTGACAGACTTCAACAACTTTATTTTACAACTCGATGTTCTTATTATACACTTCGGAATCACTCAACTGAAACATTATTACCTCATGCATCTTAAGCCATACATAAACAAGATCATGTTTGTCTAATTAAAGTGTAGGATATACGACACATAGTAATCCAAAACATACGGGTAGACGGCAGGAGCAGCGTAGAACACCCAGTCGAGCTCAGCCCTGCTCTGCAGCTCTGCTCTGCAGCTCTGCTCTGCAGCTCTGCTCTGCAGCTCTGCTCTGCAGCCTTTTTACATTGTTTATATTATTATTCTCTTGGGACAGGCCCATGTCAAAGCTTATGTTGGGGAAACTCGACTGCTATTAACTGGCTTATAACGGTATATTTAACAGAATTATCCGTTTACTACAGAGGCCCTACATTAATGTGTACTTCAAGGGAAACTATACTACATAATTTTATGCACATGTTTCTTCAGTTTCTCTTGATTTTTGGGGGTATGGTCAGTAACAGGGATGACATTTGAAGAATGTGAAATTTCTTGATTATAAAAATGCTGGCATGAATTCCTCCTGGGGGGGGGGGGGTACCACATGACCCATATCGAGCATCAAATGTATAATTGCATTGTTAGCCGTCTCAAAATGGGGTATACTGCCAATAATATTCTGAACACATTTATCAAGAACATTTCATGACTTGCACACGACAGTAAGCCGTCATACAAAAGAGCAAGGACGAAAGACAAAGCTCGGGGTGCCATTATGCAATATTCTACAGTATGATGCTGTACCGTAAAAACTAGCTTCTACTATAGCTGCTAATCTATTTTGTGTATAACACAACAGGTATGTTGAGTGTTTACGGATGTCAACAACCTATTAAAGTACACTTTGACAAAACTAGCTTTAGCTTCAGGTGTTTTATAAGAAACTGTTCTTTAAGTAGTTGTACTTTGTATTCATCTTTATTCTATAGTCTGTTGTGTATGTTGACCATTAATGTTTAACAGGACATTGATGTGAAACAGCTTTTGCTGATCTTTTTATCCTGTATAAAGATGTTGCAATAAATCAATATGTGCAATTAAAGGGACTTTGAGTTTACTCTGTACAAACAAGAAGAAAAATGGTGACATGGGGGAAAATCGATCGCTTCATGATACGCCGTAGGCCTACACTTTATTTCAATTAGTTTTATACAACGACGTCAGTGACGGTATAACACCACATTATAAAACAAATACGCGACATAACGTAACTGTAATAGCTCACATGTCAGAATTATACACAAATAGGACTATACACAAATTACATGATTACTTTTTGTAATGAAAAAATGGATGCAGAGCTGCCAATATTTGCATCTTGCAATCAGGGAGATGGTGTACATCAGTCAGGGAAATATTAAGAATTACATTCAACATAACAGGGGAACAGTTTCCATATTCAGTGAGATGTTCAAATTTGTTCATTAGAACATGGAAAGATTGGTCTATTTTCAGGGAACTTTCTGCAGAGTCAGAAAGAGTTGGCAGCTCTGTGGATGTATAGCGACCACAGGAGCAAACCCTCTTCTGTGGATTGCGGACTGTGAGCAGCATGAAATTCCTTCCCCAAGAGGATTTGGTTTTAGTCTTATTCAGCTTTATTCCCCCCTTTTTCTCCTTCGTTTCCCTTCTTTTGTCATTACCCTGGACAAATAAAAGATTGAATATGCAAACAGCTCGTGGGACTGACCCATTTTATCAAACACATACCGTTCCACTTTATAATCAGACAGTGCAACGATAATCCAGTCAAAGTCCGAACAACCTGCCAGCAGCGATCAAAAACGAATCTGTCTTTTGGATGAAACCGATGCCTCTTGAGGGGTCTCTTACAGTAGTCTCATTTTGTAGAGTTGATATTCGAGCACACAAGAAAACAAAACACCAAGATAAACTCATAAGTGCATCAAACTAATATTCTACTCCGAATATTCTACTCCGCAGCAGTAGAATAAAAAGCAAGACAAGTTCTCAAAGAATAAAATCTACCTAGCAAGTAGATATACACATGGTGTTACCGCAAACCAAATTATTGCATCAAACTATGTGAGTTAATTACATTACAAAATGACAAATATTGCCAGTGTGACCTACCTCTCTTGATTTCAGTTTGACCTTCTTTATTACATAATTATTACGTAACAGTGTGTTTGGTTTTCTCTAGAACTTAGAAGAGACTGATTAGAATTTCAAAGACAAGTACATGACTGGCAACTATCGAAACCAAACAAAATGTGAATGCTCACTTCTTTCAGGAGCAAATGCACACCGATGACTATTCTACAGATAAATAGTTGCAAGGAAATAGCATCTGGGGGCCCCCCACACATCACTGTTGCTTATTTGTATTGCCGCAATCGGTATAAGCCCATTGTGAATGTGCACAAACTTCTTCGCAAAGTACAAAACCGTTTTTCGTTGTTTGCACTAAAAAGTATCCAAAGAATCATTTTCACAAGTTTATTTCTTGCTTTTTGAAACTTAGGATTGATTTGAAAATTTTACTCTGTCCGGAAAACAAAACAATTATGGCGTCTCCCTCCCCTTTAAACATGCTATTCAAAGATTCAAAATGTTGAGCACAGCCCCTTTAGTGTTTCTTTATGAAGTGTTTGTTTTGGCAAGGTACGTCTATGAATCACCATGACTGATTTGACCCCACGTGTCGATCGGTCGCACTGCGCTATTTTGGGGAGCCGAACCTCATGCAAACTTCCTGAGCTTCGTACTACAAGCCCATATCATAAACGCTTATCGATTTTACTTGGCGACTGTATAAGTGACCTTTTTATATTATTAGTATGTCGTCCACAGCTGCAGTCAAGATGAAAACCTCTTATATGAATGGGGCATCGTCTCTTAAAGAAATGGTAGAACACTCTGTAAAATAGAACGGTGCATTATAATTTTCAAATTCCAACACCCTACACTGCAGAAACTTGGGTGTTAAAACTAACACCATGAGTGTTGTCACATATAGTTACCGAAGAGAGAATCAAAATTAACATCATAGGGTGTTAAAACAACACCAATGTAATTGTTTTTGCAGAAATTAGTGTTATTTTAGCACCCTAGAGTGTAAATTTTGATTCTTTGTTGGTATCTATATGCGACAACACCCATGGTGTCAATTTTAACACCCAAATCTCCTTTGCCTTGAGACACAAGGCAGTCATTTTCAAACACGAATTGCTCGCACCATTATCAGCATTACTTAAAGTAGAGGTTTTGCCAACTGTTTTCGTTTAATTTGAATTCTTGGAATGGTCGTCTGTTCTTTTGTTTATTTCGTGGGTACTGATTTCATGACCCATGTCCTACTTTATTTGTGTTGTCTTCATTGTCTTCTCTCAAAACACAACAGCTAAAAACCCTATCCAACATTGCACTGCATTACCTTACACAATCCTCATATAGGCTAGGCTCTTTGGTTGCTCCATACCCAAATAAATTTGACTCGGATAAGATCGCCAAACCTGGCCCATTTAACTTGTCCAAATATTGCATTGATACCATCCTTAACCCGTCCGTTACTTAAGCGAATTCGGTCCATATGTACCTACACTGCAAAAACTGGGGTGTTAAAATTGACACCATGGGTGTTGTCACATATATATATATATAGATGCCGAAGAGATAATCAACATTAACATAATAGGGTGTTATAATAACACCAATGTAGATGTGTTGGCAGAAATTGGTTTTCTCTTAACACCATAATGGTGTCCTCTGGTGTAAATGTTGATTCTTTTTTGGTATATATAATGTGAAAACACCCATGGTGTCAATTTTAACACCCAAGTTTTCGCAATGTAAAACCGCTACAGGTATATTTTCATCACTTTAACCGATATGTCGCTTTCATTCAGCTTGTCGTAAGAGGTTGATGGGTTGATGAGTTGGGTTGTTCATCCAATGCAGAGGTCTGTACTATTACCCGACAACCGGATGTCTTAGATAATTAATGACCTACACAAAAAGACAATATACGTCAGATACAGATTTGTGTGTTAAGCTACAAAACTTGGCAACAATAACACGACCACACCTTGGATATAAACGCCCACTTACTCAATAGAAGAACTCATCTTCACACGCAACACGGTGTCGGCCATAAAATGGTGTATGGGTGTCTGCTTGGAATGGGACACTTTGGAACGCTAGGTGGCAGCAGACTAACCGGGTAAATTATCATTGTTTCTACGTAGTTCTGAGCATGCGCATATTTCTTCGTTTTTTTTATTTTCGATATCACGAATACAATAGTTTGTTGTTTTTTAATTATTACATGTTGGTCTTTTGGGGAATTTTTCATTTAATTTTCAAGCCGTAACAAATGAACAATATCCTAAATTCGGACTAGGTTTACAGCCGTATAGAGCCCCATGGATCGTTCTGATCAATAGCCACGCCTTGTGAAAAATGGTCTTCAAGTAAAAAAGTTAAGATCTTCTTTGAAGCTTCGGCTCAGCTAAATCGAGACAATCTCTAACTTGTAAGCATGTACACAAAAAAATAATAATACAAATAAAAAACACCGAGAAACCCTAACTATTATTCATCGTTTGTTTCGTTTCGTTTGATTTGCTTATTTTTGTCTTTATCTCTTTTGTTATGACAACATCGCCTACGAATTTGTAAGCCTATTATAACTGCAGGCAGAAAATTGTACTGAATGTTCAACCAGTAAAGGTGAACATACTTTACAATCTTCATACAGTAGTCAACAGTCAAAAATGTCGTCCAGCCTTCATAAAGAGACATCATTAATGTACAGATAACAAGCCAGGGATTATTCATTAATGTATGTGGAAATGCATTTCTCCGTAGTGCATCCAGCGTCAACAAAGCAAAACGAGGGACTGAACACTATGACAGTGTTCTCTGATGAAATACAGCGGCAAGTGTTGACGTATTCGAGGCATTTATATTCGAGTCAATGCAGTCGAGGATCGGTTACAATCTGATAGTCGGATCAGGGGACCCGCCTGCATATGGCGAGGAATATCGATGAGGTAACGGTCGCTCTGGCAGGAGTGAAAACCCCCTTAAAGGCACTGTACACGTTTGGTAATTACTCAAAATATATAATTAGCATAAAAACTTACTTGGTATCGAGCAACGGATAGCTGTTGATAGCATGAAACATTGTGAGAAACGACTCCCTCTGAAGTAAAGTAGTTTTGGAGAAAGAGGTAATTTCTCACTAAAATAATAAAAGACTTCTTGCAAGAAGCCTTTTATTCCTATCTGAAAGCACACAAATTTGTACAACAAGGGTGGGGTTTTGTTCATCATTTTCTTGCAACTTCATTGACCAGTTGAGCCCAAATTTTCACAGGCTTGTTATAGTATGCATTTGTTGAGATACACCAAGTGAGAATACTGGTCTTTGACAATTACCAAACGTGTTCAGTGCCTTTAAAGCGCAGGTTCTTCCGTATTGACCTTCAAAACATCGTCGTAAGGATTATTATGGTGGCCGCCATGATGATGCAGCCACCCGAAACTCCGCCCACTGAGGTAGTAGAACCCATGCGTTACGATGAGTTGAACACGAGTTCAAATTACAGACGCCATGTTCCGAGATGAAACAATATGTTGGTACTGTAAAACGTGACAGACCTTTGAGCTACTACTGTTTGCATTATACCGTGAGCCACAAACAAGCAGACAAACAAAAACAAAAACAGTGTCGGTAAACAAATCCCATGAGCAAAATAATGCTTTTTAGTTTCTAGAAAACCACAACATTAAAAAATGTCAACTCATTGAACACGGCACCGATCGGCCAAACGAAGCGCCCTCAACTCAACATGCAAAGAACGTATCACTTTGGGAGGGGGGTGGGGTGTACATTATGACCGACGCACTGGGCGGGAACTCTTCACCTGTGAATTATGACAAAGGGATGATACAACTTCCTGAAGAGACCCACGGGAAACGCGAGCTGAGCTCCCCCTGGAAAACAAAATGGCGTGAGCTGAAATCGAAAAATGTGCAAGGAGGCTCGGGTTGTTGTTTTTTTGCAATGATTTCACGTTGAAACCATCTTACGCGTGAGTGATTTAACTCGACGTCTAGGGTTTAGGGTTTTGCTAATACAGAATTCATGGCTCGCTCTGAACAATAAATAGACGACGAGTTTCAGTGCTGCATGGCAAATCATCTAAGACAAGCATGTAAACATTGAAGACGTCATTCTGGTTGCGTTCCTTGAAGTTGAGGATGTTAAACACAATTTTACCCTCTTGAACAAAAGCCCCCCCCCCCCCAACAAACACACAAACACGTTTGTAAAACCCGTAAATCGGGGACTTCTCTTTGTTCTCCCATGTTTGGAATTCCTCGCTGTCAAACACCCGGATCCCTTTTGTTAAAGTCCTCGGTTTCAACGGGTAGACACGCTCAAACACACATATGGCAGTTACGGGGTACTTCTATTGTTGTTCTATTATTCCCTTTTCTGAAGAAATTCTCTGTGGGGTACCACTAGAACAAAGACAACCTTGCGGGGTAGCATTGTTCCATTGTTAAAAGTATACCCCATAGGTTGGCGTGTGTAAGGGCACACGTTTGTTAATCCAGTAAGTAGAGAACTTCTCTTTGTTCTCCCATTGTTTTGAAGCGAGGACGACCTCCCTATGCGGAACACCCGGATCCCTTTTGTTAAAGCCCTCGGTTTGAACGGGTAGACATCCCCCAAAACACACCCGAAAATTCTCTAAAGGATTCCTGAGATTCCCAGAACACAATGAAGTCACGATGGGGGGGGGGGGGGTACACCATGCCCCATATTGAGCTCCGAATGAGTTTTCTTCGAACAATTTCAACTATAATACCTCCGACCTTTGGAAATGTCATTAAGATAATTGGTCACGTTTACGTGAAAGGCCGTCGAATCGATTCGTGTTCGCACCGGGTCATTCAAGCACGCTCTTAGATAAAAACATAGTAATTCAATTTTCGAAATCGACAAACAGATATAGGCCTACGAGAGTGGAGGGTATAAATGTCCTTACACTCAGAATAATAATTATAATAAAGTAATTTCAGCGAGAATTACTTCTCTCGGTAAGTATTGTATAAACGCATAAAATTAAATAAAGTTCCGAACGAAACATGATTTCAGAAAAAGAAGAATTATGTTTAAAGCACTTGGACAACATTGGTAATTGTCAAAGACCAGTATCCACACTGTATGTGACCCAACATATACTTGAAATAATTTAAAACTTTGCAAGTTTAAGCTCAATCGGCCATCGGAGTCACAAGGAAATAGTGAAAACTCCAAAAGGTCTTTTCACTGTTTCCAAACACCAAGTTTTTGGACTCGCAAAATCAAAACTAGTTGTTTACTCGTTTCTCACAACTGTAGCGTATCAGGCAAACATATTTCAAGGGAAGTTGTCCGCCATGACCATCTTTATACCATGTTGTGTGTAAATATGTGCACATTTATATTTTCACACATTCTATTTTTTACATCCCTGTCGAGACATCTTTTGCTCTTTCCTTTGTCCCTGTAGTTAAGAACCTCCCATAGACTTTGTACACAAAATTCCTTGTGGAGCACCCAAGTCTTTAGAATTCCCCTATGGAGACCTTTTGTTTTTCGTTTTCTGTTTTGTTCTCGGTCTCCATAAGGTAGTGAGTATGAAGGCAATCTTGCCAATGCTGTGCACACCCTTCAAATCACAATGATCTCCTTTGTGTCTTTCTGAAAAACGATTTCAACATATGAAAACGGTACTTGTTTGTTTCATTCGGTGGTTACTCTAAGTTGTTTATTTACACAAATTACCATATTAACTTGGTCAGTTGTACGTATGATAAGTATATACAACATTGTTAAAAAAAAAAAATAACAATGTTAAAGGCATCGTACACGTTTGGTACTTGTCAAAGATCAGTGTTCTCATTTGGTGTATCCCAACATATGCATAAAATAACAAGCCTGTGAAAATTTGGGCTCAATTGGTCATCGAAGTTGCAAGAAAATGATGAAAGAAAATACACCCTTGTTGTACAAATTTGTGTGCTTTCAGTTAGGAATAAAAACTTCTTGCAAGAAGTTTTTTTTTTTATTTTAGTGAGAAATTACCTCTTTCTCAAAAACTACGTTACTTCAGAGGGAGTCGTTTCTCACAATGTTTAATACTATCAACAGCTCTCTGTTGCTTGTTCACAAGTCAGTTTTTATGCTAATATATATTTTGAGTAATTACCAAACGTGTACAGTGCCTGTAATGTCGGGTGGGTGTCAATTGTTAATATGCTTAACAATTTATACATACTGTGGGTGTTTAACAAAAACGGGGGAACATTCTCTACAATATCATACTTGTTTTCGTTATTTTGATTTATTTACATGAATGCCAGCTCCGGGATTATCGCTTTAGGGATTAAATTAAGCAAATATGTTAATTGTGCAACCAGTAATTTTGAAAAAGCTGAAAATAGCTTTTTGTTTTTGTTTTGCATAAGCTTTCTATTCAGAGTGAGTGAAGGTAGTATACATGTATATAGGGGCATATCTGATCACCCAGACACAGTGCACACTTTCTGCGTGTTACGTTGGTAACCTTTGACCAACAAGCTTTTTGTTTTTGTTTTGCATAGGCTTTCTATTCAGAGTGAGTGAAGGTAGTATACATGTATATAGGGGCATATCTGATCACCCAGACACAGTGCACACTTTCTGCGTGTTACGTTGGTAACCTTTGACCAACAAGCTATAGGTTATCTTTATGAATAGGCTTTCTATTCAGAGTGAGTGAAGGTAGTATACATGTATATAGGGGCATATCTGATCACCCAGACACAGTGCACACTTTCTGCGTGTTACGTTGGTAACCTTTGACCAACAAGCTTTTTGTTTTTGTTTTGCATAAGATTTCTATTCAGAGTGAGTGAAGGTAGTATACATGTATATAGGGGCATATCTGATCACCCAGACACAGTGCACACTGTCTGCGTGTTACGTTGGTAACCTTTGACCAACCAGCTTCTTTGTCAGATAATGTACTGATACAAGTACAGCTGTTTTGTGGGTGTTCCCTCCCCACCTCTTTTTCAGAGAAAATAAATGCTTGGCCGACTATAATGAATCGGTTGACTTTAGTGCAAACATGGCGTATCACCCTTTTTTCCGCAAAAATGCAAAAGATAAGTTGTCATTTTTTCATTAAACATTGCGATTTCAAGCTCGCGCGCACGTGGGCGCCATTTCTATCAAGAAATCATTCAATCAAAACATGATACGTCAAGTAAAATTGAAATTCATCATAATTCATAAGGTCATATGCCTTGAAAAACAACAGACTTGGTATTAGATGGCCATCGTGGCGGATAATTGGCCTTTCCGCTAGTCAGTCAAAAATCAGCT
Source organism: Plazaster borealis (assembly GCA_021014325.1). Taxonomy (NCBI): domain Eukaryota; kingdom Metazoa; phylum Echinodermata; class Asteroidea; order Forcipulatida; family Labidiasteridae; genus Plazaster; species Plazaster borealis. The sequence continues at coordinate 1,953,062 of CM037469.1, read as the reverse complement.
TTCGAATTAAACCAGAATCACAAATGACTGTAGGATTTACTCAATTTCAACGAAAAGCAAGGAAACGGGATGAAGGGGAAATGTGAATACAAGTTTTTTAGTGAAAGGGGGGGCTCCAATGCAAAATTCTACGAGTATATTTAAAGGAATTTACATCAATGGTAAACGTTATATTTTTTAAGAAAAGGTGGATTTTGTGGGGCAAGATTTAATACCAAATATCTTGTTATGATTTTCTTGTTTTTACAATTAGTAATTATGTTTAACATTTAGTTGGTTTATTTCATTTCATTTATGCTAATATTACCGTTAGTTTTATTATTATTTCGAGAACAAGAAAGTATAATTGTTACATGTTTTGACATTTTATCAAATTACTAAACTTGCCCGCTGGCAGTTTCAGATATTCTGTCGTCTAATTGACGAACGAGGAGTACATTCCTTCCAAGAATGCGGCTATTAGTGGTTGACACTAGTTCAATTTTTCAGTTTGCGCGTTTAAAATTACTTATTTGATTAGTTTTGTGTTCATGCTCGTCTATCACTTCTGTAGCATCCCTTGTACGCGTCATCTCACAAATACACCTAAACAAAAAAATTATACGTTTGAGACCACCGAATGAGGCATGGATTACTTCCTCTACCAGTAGGCCTATACATATTTTTCGTGAAATACAAATTCGATTACTTATAAAATAGTACAGTTATACTTATAGAATCCGAATACTTATAAAATAGTATAGTTATACTTATAGCATCCGGCATGCGAGATCTAAAAGCATTATGTTTTTAAATTACAAATTAGACGTACTATAGGCAGATTTAATGGCATAAATACGACGCTGGTTCACCATAAAAAAAATTATATTTCTGAACATGAACACTTAAAGGTATCAAATCATTTGCAGTCACGGAAAATTATGTACTTTCAAGTTACTAAAGTTTACTTGACTGAAAGTACATATTATTCCCAAGTTTCCAGTTGTTGTTTCATTTAAGGGCAGGTATACTATTGGTACTTGTCAAAGACTAGTATCCTCACTTGGTGTATCCCCAACAAATGCATAAAATAACAACTTAGTGTAAATTTGGGCTCAATTGGTCATCGATGTTGCAAGAAAATAATGAAAGAAAAACCACCCTTGTTGCACAAATTTGTGTGCTTTCAGATGCCTGAGAAAGGCTTCAGGCCTGAAGTCTTTCTAAGATTCAAATATTTTAGTGAACAATTACCTCTTTCTCAAAAACTACGTTACTTCAGAGGGAGTCGTTTCCCACAATGTTTTATACTATCAACAGCTTTCCGTTGCTCGTTACCAAGTAAGTTTTTATGCTAATTATATATTTTGAGTAATTACCAAACGTGTCCAGTGCCTTTAATAAGATGGCATGGTGTTTGTTTTGATTTGAAATGGTTAGTAACCACCCAAAGGAATGCTCTCCTCTCAAATTACTTTCATTACGAGACGAGAAAAAAAATGTGTTCATGTAAATTATAATCAGGTTGAAAAAAAGCACTGTTTATATGCAAGGAGCTTGTGGGAAATTCCATGTGGTTGTTTTGCGTTCACACTCAACGGCTTGTAAACAGACTATGCGTTACATGTAACTTTGATTGTTTGTTGAAATTCTCAATTTATATTGTCTGTCTAGGGAGGGTAATATTATAACTGGAATCAATGGCTCATTCTTTTATTTGTATTTATTTGTTTACTTATATTTTAGTTTCTTCTCAACATATTGCGTCCATTCTGGGAAAGTAGTGCATTCACTCTATTGCCGTAAAAACATGGTGGAAGAATTAAGTTAATCATGGATGTTAATACGTGATCAGACTCTCAGAGCTAGGAATCCACGAAGAACTTAAAGGTGACCAATGACTCTTTTAATACTCGAGTCGATTCTTCCCACACCTAGCTCTTACGTAACACAGCTACCAGACCCAGGGACCCCCCCCCCCCCAGCAACTTGCCTGGATTGTACTGAGAGTAGGCCTAAGTCTGGCCGTGGAGCAATACACAAGCACAACTGTTCCTAGCTTTTGCACCGAGTCTGTACCAGCCGCACTCATGTTCATACAACAAGTGCATTCGTAACCTCATCACCCACCCACCCACCATCACCGCAGTGTGCCCAAAACACTGCACTTAAGTCAGACCGTGGAGCTATTATGAATAATCCACCTACCTTGTCCGTTGTCGAATCTGTTGCTGGCGATGGTAGTGTCACTGTGGTGTACGTGGTGTTGCCATCATACACAACCTTTGCCTGCTGCACCTTGCTGTCTGTCGAGTAAATCTTCATATTGGTCCCTTACACCACGAAGTGTTACAGGAAAGTAGAAAAACTTCAACCCTTCTCTATAGAGAGACGTAACTAGTTAACGTTGTCCAACAACAAGGGGTTGTAAAAGCATGGAGGTACTACCCACTAATACACACCCAACCCATTGATGTGATTATAAGCATGTGTATGAACAGTGCTGCACACTACACTGCACTCCGTAGCGCGTGTGTACGTGTGTGTACTCGTCAACAGTAAAACATACGGTAGCCCGGAAAAGACATCGTCAACCTCATAAAAATCAGTGTTGTTGTAACTGACAGTTAATTTGTAATACCGATCCGCGAGGTATTTCTGACACAGCACACTTTATGAGGACTGTAGTGTGCCCTTTATTTGTATTAAATTGTGTCCGAATTTGTGTCCCAACAGTTTTCAATGTCCCCTATTGGCCTGGCAAATAACTTCACCATGTAGTGTTTTAGGCCTAACAGTTTGATGTGCTGGTGTCATTAGACAAATGACTGTAGTGTGACGACCATAATCACGTTCGATTCACATTTTGGTTTGCTCTGCCCTTGGTATGACCATGACCACAGAGCAATGACAGCCTTGCTGTGGTTTGACCAGCAATATTGGAGCATAATTGGGGCCCAACTACCCTATTTATATTGTGTGGGTGACCTCCCAACACACGGTGCCTGCCTGGGTGTATAAATTGATGACGTCTGCGCCTCGCAGGATTTGATTTCAATTTATATCAAAATCATAAAGGTTGCATTATGAAGTCAGACTAACTTATAGATTATACCCTTTCAATAGACCCCCTGCGAATGACGGCACATTCCCTAACAGCGCCCTCACCGGGGGTCAATGAGTACCTATCATTGGCTGAGAGTTGTGGGCGTTCGCTTGGCCCCACCGGTCTCATCCAAGATAGGGTGGGCCATGATGTAGTGTTGCATGATGGGAACGATTGCACTGCTGATCGGCGCAATGCGCACAAATACAATGATGTACGAACATGATTATGATAAAGCATGGATTCTCCATGGGTTATGCAAACGATCTTTGTTAAACCCTAGTAGAAGAATGTTACGATCGAGCCCTATTTTTAGTACAATGCAAAGAATGACAATCATTACTTGCAACCAAATAACAATACAGAGACATTAATATTAATAAACGAATCTTTCGTAAACAGGAAGAGGTGACCGGGGTTACTAGGTCACTTCTGCAATGTGGATGGGGTCAAAGGTAACAAAGACGAGGAAAAAGACCTTTCTATTGCAACGTCACAGCCCGAGTTTTTGCCAACCAAGGTTTGAAAACTATGGGAAGCCTTAAATGCAAAGCAAAAACAGGCAGCCACAATTTGTACCAATGATACACAAAATTTAAAAAATGTTCAACAGTAGTGTTGCGTTTCATGGAAACAAAGCAACCAATCATGGGATGTATTATTTTGTATTGAAAGTTTGCAGAAATGTTGAATTTGGACCCAACATCTGTTAACACGATTGAATGTTTTGTTAACTTTCGGCCGTCCACACCAATCAGCGTGGCTGGTCTGTCAACAATAGAAAATGTGCTCATTGTGAATGGGTTCAAAGAGGAGGTACATATGCCTGGGCCCAGTGTGAATGGGGTTATATTATTATGCCTGGGACCAACGGGGAAAGAAAAAAAGGGAAAATAAGAGACTGTATGCACAGCGTTGGCCGAATAGTGGTTCCGTCGTACACACACTGCACTGAAGGGTTTAACCGGGTTACACCACACTAAAATAAACTCCCCGTAGCAACCAATGCTAAAATTGTAAACATTAAACATTTAGTTACACACACAAATATTATAAATTCTATCAGATCAGTCTCTTAAAATCAAATCCAATATTGCTGACAAATAGACCTTTTGAAAAAAAATTATCTGTTGTTTTGTTTAGTAGGTTATCCGTACTACAAGCCGGCTGCTGATAAGAAGACGAAACTATTTTCAAGAAGGGGGTAACCTGAATAATGATCACATAGGTTTTCATTGTTGAGCTATGCTCATCGAAAAATGAAGACACACACCTGAACGCCGAAACTTGCCAGACTACACCTTGGGAAAAATACACCAGGCCCTGCACTTAAAGGAACGTTACAGAACTGGTAATTAAAATTTTCTTTAAGATCACAGATTTACATAAAACTTACACGGTCTAATGATGATGATAGTAGAAAACATCCCTAGAAATACTTCTGTCTGAAATGCCATATTTGATGAGAAATAAATAAAACTAATTTCCGATTGGAGTTTATCGCTCATGAGCATTTTATTCATGCATTGTATAGGCCCCTAACACATGCAAATGTGTAATCGGTTTTTCACTATTTTCTGGTGACCCAGATGGCCGATCGATCTCAAACTTCTACAGGTTTGTCAGTTTATGTATATGGTGGATTATATAAAGTGCTTACACTGCCAGCAACTGGTTTGTTAGCAAAAACCAATTCTGTAATGTTCCTCTAAGCAATTTTTAGGGGGCTGGTGTAAACCCAAAATGCTCCAGGTTGAAAGTTAACAACCCTATAGGCACACATTGGGTCCCTTTTTCAACAATCCATACGCTATAACCTTAAAATATAAATCTAATTGATAGAAAAACAGTTTTGGGTTTACACTTTATTCGTGAGGCTTGGCGCATTTCCTCTCTATCCAGTGTAGTCAAGCATCAAGCCTACCCAGTAAACATGAATTGCGCCCTCTATAACACGAATTCAAGTTTCCAAATCTTCACGAATCTTTCAGCGAAAATCTGTACGCAGGGATCAGTAAATAATTCTTAGAACCTTAGTTATTGTGACCGGTGGATTTTAATGACGTTGTTGCTTCTATTGTAACCAGAGCCACCTCCCAATGCAATGTATGTATTTTTAGTTTTGTTTAGTTTTTGTTTTGTTTTATTGAGGGTTTTTTTCGCAGGGGGACTTTAAATTGAAAAGGGCATCAAGGAATCTGTAGAATTGTAATGCCTTATAAAATAAAAAGCAGTTTTGTTATGGTTATTTGTTATTATTAATATTGATTATTTAAATTAATCGTGTGCCAAAGTTGAATTGACATAACATGGGACCGTAAAGACTGTTTTCCCACTGATAATGGAAGAGCCAACGATGTACAAGGTCGCAATCATCAACACCGGTGTGCAGGCGCTAACGAGCCAGCAGACGACTGTTTCCAACACCCATATTTCCCTGGAGATGCGAAAAATGGGAAATGTCGACAATTATGAGAGGTGCACTCTAAAAACTTGTTGTTAAATTTAACACTTTAATAGAGTGCGGTGAGTGACAACTCTGTGTTAACTTAAATTCATCTGATTAAAAAGGAATTCCGACATTATAGTATATTATTAGACGTAACGTTTACAATGTTATAGTTTATTTATTTCATATTGTTAAATCTAACTAATATAGAGTTGTCACTGAACGCACTCTTTAAAGGTATCGTACACGTTTGGTAATGACTCAAAACAAATATTAGCATAAAAACTTACTTGGTAACAAGCAACGGAGAGCTGTTGATAGTATAGGCTAACACATTGTAGGAAACGACTCCCTCTGAAGTAACGTAGTTTTTGAGAAAGAGGTAATTTCTCACGATAATAATAAAAACTTCTTGCAAGAAGTTTGTATTCCTATCTGAAAGCACACAAATTTGTACAACAAGGTTTTTTTTCTTTCATCTTTTTCTTGCAACTTCGATGACCAATTGAGCCCAAATATTCACAGGCTTGTTATTTTATGCATATGCTGGGATACACCAAGTGAGAACACTGGTCTCTGACAAAACGTGTTCAGTGCCTTTAATTATAAACTTTGATTATTGTAACTGATGTATTTTTGTCTTGAACTTACTTTGACTTGGAGAAATCATCCGGGGATCGGATGCTGCGAAGACGGAGGTAGCACATACAGGGAGCAAGGAACATTAACATTGGGGAGCATATCCCACCGACTAATGTGGCCAAGATCCCGAACTGGGGTATCGACTCGGCAACGAACAGTTCTAGAAGAATAATGGTTGAGCGCGACAGAACCCTCCTCCAGCCGAACGCTGAGATCAAAAAACGGGGAAAATATACCATACTGTGTTTTAAGTTGTCCCGTCAAAATGTGAAAAATTACTTCTAATGCTGTAGCTTTCAACGGCCCATACCGCCAGCCAGTGAAACCTTTAACAATTGATGTTGACGTGTTTTTGCGAACACAACGAAAAACAGCTCTTGCTTCCCTGGTCAGGATTTTTGAGCAATTCAACCCCCCCCCCCGGCTTATACAAGTAGGCTACGCAGTTCTATAGCATTTAACACAGGTTTCATCAGGCCTGCGAGCTACAGCGATTAAGATCACTCTTATGGGGCGTCATTGGTTTCAATACCATTATAATAACTGTCTCTGCTAGTGTTCTGCCACCTCGTCTACACTGCTCAAATTTGGTGTTAAAATTGACACCATGGGTGTTTACACATTAATTTACACCACAGGGTGTTAAAATAACACTAATTTTTGCCAAAACAATTACATTTTGTGTTATTTTAACAGCCTGTGAATGTTAATTTTGATTCTCTCTTCGGTATCTAAAAGTGACAACACCCATGGTGTCAATTTTAACACCCCCGTTTTTGCAGTGTAAAGGGGCGCAATTGAGGCCGCTTACCTTTCGGTATGTCGAATCGCTCTTCTATATACTGAAACAATGGATTGTTGCAGGTCACGATCAGAGTGGAATGGTGGACGAAAAACAATAGTGTCGGTAAAGTGGTGATGAGACTTCGGGGAAGGAGGTTGATGATATTGGCGTCTGATGCAACACCCATAAATAGATCGGGCGGCAGGAAGATGTAAGAAGCAATGATCAGTAAGACCATAACAGATATGAGACCTGGTAGGGAAAAACAATAATAGACAATTCTCAGCCAATGACATGTGAGGGCGCTGTTTGAGTTTGTGACGCAGTTACGATCAATCTTAACTCTTTGTGAAATCGAGCCCAGATCCCCACGTAATCTGTTTTTGTAACGAAAACAAATACCAAGTTTGCTTACATCCATACACTGCTAGCGTTACTTGTGTATATTTCTGTGGCTCGAGCATGTCCTGCTGAAGGGTCGGGTAGAAGGAATGATCACCCAGAGCGAACATAATTGTCCCACAGATTTCCAACAGAAGCAGGGGGTAGCTCAATGGTCTCTCAACGGTAGAGGGCGAAATCGTACCCTCCGTGTCGTTTAGGCTTGATGTATCGCCATAGTCAGCAACTACAATCCCAGTGCATAGAAGAATTATAGCCAAGGCACTTGAACATACAGCGAGAGCGCCGATTTGCCTACAAATGCAAACAAATTAACAAAGACTATATAATTGGGTTTCGTTGTTGTGGTTTTAATAAAAATACTTAGGCCCCTATTTGATTTGTTCCTTTCTTTATTTTCTGTTTATTATTATTAGTATTTTTTGTTGTTGTACACGTAGAGGTAACCAAATTGTTTATTGACATAATCAATAATGACAGTACGAAGGTCATTGTTTGTGGCGCTTTAATCGTTGGTTTAACAGTTGGGGGAAAAGTTTGTTCAGTTTCTGTCATTCTGAATCGATATTTCCGTCAACTTTGGGGCCTATAGGGTGCAATGATGAGGCCTGATTTATGAATCGACAGTATGTCTTGGCATGACAAGTTTGATATTATTAGCATGTTAAAAACAAGATTCCATCGATGAAATTTGATAATAATAATAATAATAATAATAATAATAATAATAATAATAATAATAATAATAATAATGAAAACTTCTTGCAAGAAGTTTGTATTCCTATCTGAAAGCACACAAATTTGTACAACAAGGTTTTTTTTCTTTCATCTTTTTCTTGCAACTTCGATGACCAATTGAGCCCAAATATTCACAGGCTTGTTATTTTATGCATATGCTGGGATACACCAAGTGAGAACACTGGTCTCTGACAAAACGTGTTCAGTGCCTTTAATTATAAACTTTGATTATTGTAACTGATGTATTTTTGTCTTGAACTTACTTTGACTTGGAGAAATCATCCGGGGATCGGATGCTGCGAAGACGGAGGTAGCACATACAGGGAGCAAGGAACATTAACATTGGGGAGCATATCCCACCGACTAATGTGGCCAAGATCCCGAACTGGGGTATCGACTCGGCAACGAACAGTTCTAGAAGAATAATGGTTGAGCGCGACAGAACCCTCCTCCAGCCGAACGCTGAGATCAAAAAACGGGGAAAATATACCATACTGTGTTTTAAGTTGTCCCGTCAAAATGTGAAAAATTACTTCTAATGCTGTAGCTTTCAACGGCCCATACCGCCAGCCAGTGAAACCTTTAACAATTGATGTTGACGTGTTTTTGCGAACACAACGAAAAACAGCTCTTGCTTCCCTGGTCAGGATTTTTGAGCAATTCAACCCCCCCCCCCCCCCGGCTTATACAAGTAGGCTACGCAGTTCTATAGCATTTAACACAGGTTTCATCAGGCCTGCGAGCTACAGCGATTAAGATCACTCTTATGGGGCGTCATTGGTTTCAATACCATTATAATAACTGTCTCTGCTAGTGTTCTGCCACCTCGTCTACACTGCTCAAATTTGGTGTTAAAATTGACACCATGGGTGTTTACACATTAATTTACACCACAGGGTGTTAAAATAACACTAATTTTTGCCAAAACAATTACCTTTTGTGTTATTTTAACAGCCTGTGAATGTTAATTTTGATTCTCTCTTCGGTATCTAAAAGTGACAACACCCATGGTGTCAATTTTAACACCCCCGTTTTTGCAGTGTAAAGGGGCGCAATTGAGGCCGCTTACCTTTCGGTATGTCGAATCTCTCTTCTATATACTGAAACAATGGATTGTTGCAGGTCACGATCAGAGTGGAATGGTGGACGAAAAACAATAGTGTCGGTAAAGTGGTGATGAGACTTCGGGGAAGGAGGTTGATGATATTGGCGTCTGATGCAACACCCATAAATAGATCGGGCGGCAGGAAGATGTAAGAAGCAATGATCAGTAAGACCATAACAGATATGAGACCTGGTAGGGAAAAACAATAATAGACAATTCTCAGCCAATGACATGTGAGGGCGCTGTTTGAGCTTGTGACGCAGTTACGATCAATCTTAACTCTTTGTGAAATCGAGCCCAGATCCCCACGTAATCTGTTTTTGTAACGAAAACAAATACCAAGTTTGCTTACATCCATACACTGCTAGCGTTACTTGTGTATATTTCTGTGGCTCGAGCATGTCCTGCTGAAGGGTCGGGTAGAAGGAATGATCACCCAGAGCGAACATAATTGTCCCACAGATTTCCAACAGAAGCAGGGGGTAGCTCAATGGTCTCTCAACGGTAGAGGGCGAAATCGTACCCTCCGTGTCGTTTAGGCTTGATGTATCGCCATAGTCAGCAACTACAATCCCAGTGCATAGAAGAATTATAGCCAAGGCACTTGAACATACAGCGAGAGCGCCGATTTGCCTACAAATGCAAACAAATTAACAAAGACTATATAATTGGGTTTCGTTGTTGTGGTTTTAATAAAAATACTTAGGCCCCTATTTGATTTGTTCCTTTCTTTATTTTCTGTTTATTATTATTAGTATTTTTTGTTGTTGTACACGTAGAGGTAACCAAATTGTTTATTGACATAATCAATAATGACAGTACGAAGGTCATTGTTTGTGGCGCTTTAATCGTTGGTTTAACAGTTGGGGGAAAAGTTTGTTCAGTTTCTGTCATTCTGAATCGATATTTCCGTCAACTTTGGGGCCTATAGGGTGCAATGATGAGGCCTGATTTATGAATCAACAGTATGTCTTGGCATGACAAGTTTGATATTATTAGCATGTTAAAAACAAGATTCCATCGATGAAATTTGATAATAATAATAATAATAATAATAATAATAATAATAATAATAATAATAATGAAAACTTATAAAGCGCACAAATCCAACAAAGTGCTCATGGCGCTAAAATACAAACAATAACATTCAAATAATGTACAATAACCAAAATGATACGGCTTGAACCCCAAAAATACACGCCGAAAACAATAAAAGATGGCCGCCACAAATGGCGGCCATTTGACTTCCCCAAAAATGCAATTAACACCATAACGTCACAAACCATAACCACTTTCTCTGGAAAACAAACAAACCCGAAACAACAAGAAAACAAGTGGGAAGAACACCCCCCCCCCAAAAAAAAAAAAAAACAACAACAACAACAACCTAAAAACAAAGCTAAAATACGTTGTTTCGTTTGACCCGAGGTCAAACAAACGCTTGCCATGGTAACAGCTGACCTCCGATAAAACTTTCCTTCACGATAAGAACACTATATGGATATTTGGAAAAGTCAGAAACTTTGGTGGTGATCGGATGCAACAAAAGTTACGGGCAAAAATATGGTGTGGGGGCACATGATCCTGATACGGTAAGGCCTTAAGTTATTTTAATTAAATAAAGTACTCAAAAGTTGTTTTTAAACGGAACTTACCATATGTCTTTTGGCGTTCCGAGCCACGTAAGTGGAAACAATAAGCACGCCAAGACAACGGGTAGATAGCAGAACATGCCTTGAAATGTTTCTTCACTAACTAGAAAGAGTAACTCTGAACTAACAATGAGACTTGTGACGACAAAACAAAAACTTGTTGCGACAACCATAACATTAATTGTGGATCTGTTAACAAAGACAAAAACAAAGTGATGATTGTTAATACATACAACACGAATACCTCGTCCTCTTATTTTGGGTTTCGTGCTGTTTTATATCCAGTATTCTATTACCATGCTACAACTTGATGCGAAAGACTAATGATAGTGCAAAACAAGCGGGGTGTTAAAATTTACACCATGGGTGTTGTCACATAAAAGATACCAAAGAGAGAATCAAATTTAACAACATATGTGTAAAAATAACTAAAAAGTAATTGTTTTGGCAGAAATTAGTGTTATTGTAACACCCTATGGTGAAATGTTGATTCTTGTAGGGTATCTAAATGAGACAACACCATGGTGTACATTTTAACACCGCAGTTTTTGCAGTGAATGTTTACATCCATCCCAACCACAATTACAACGCAAACACTGCAAAAGCTGGGTCGTTAAAATGGACACATTTGTCACATTTATAGTATACCAAACAAATAATCAACATTTACAACAAAGAGTTTTAAATAACACTAATTTCTGCCAACATAATTACTTTGGTGTTTATTTAAAGGGTGTGTATACAACATTGGTAATTACCAAAGACCTGTATCCAAACTCGATGTGACCCAACATATACGTGAAATAACAAACCTGTGAAAGTTTAAGCTAAATCGGTCTTCGGAGTCATGAGAAAACAGTGAAAAAAAAACCTTATGTGTTTTAACTTTTTTTGCAAACATTGGAATTTATCCTACAGGATAAATACTATTATTTTACTCATTTCGTAAAAACTATGGCATTTCAAGCAAAACTATTTCAAGGGAAGTTTTCTACCATGACCATCTTTAGACCATGTAAGTTATGTGCAAATCTGTGAGCATTTTTTGTTATATTTTCATTCTTACCAATCTTGTACACACCCTTTAAACACCATATGGTTCTAATTTTGATTTTCTCTTGAGTATCTATATTATGTGACAACACCTATGGTGTCAATGTTAAAACACAAGTTTTTACAGTGCAAAAGCTGATTAACGCCCGTTTTTCTGAAACTAACAACATTCATCATGTTCTGTCTGGTGGTGGGAGGGGGGTGTAGGTTAGATCACATGCATATTCACAGGGGCCATTTTCGCGGCGTTGACAGTTATTCCTTCAAAAACTTCTCTGGAGGAACTGTTATAGACCACTATCATGCTGCCACCATCTTGGTCATTCTCCCTGTATCCGATAGCAGTAATGAATGCTGATATTCCTTGTATAAAAAAGGAACCAGACTATTTCTCCTTCCAGCCTTGGTTTTGGATACATTGATTTGAGTGGGAGAACATCAAGATGGCCGCACCATGATAAAGGTCTATTGTATCACCTAGTCCATCTTTCGATAATCACATTCCTTAAAATGTGTATTTGAATTATAAGCTATAATTATTTCGAATTGACTTCTGACCCGGAAGTGTTTTGAGTACCACTGACCTTCCAACGGCACCAAATGCTTCGTAGCCTATTGCACCATACGGGTGTCTTTCATGTTGCCATCGGTGTCGTACCATGTTCCAGCAACGGCCAACCAAGATGGCGGTGTAAACTATTGCAGGGAGGATCACACACAGCACTAGAATACCACCAACTCCTGCAATTCCGGGAAGGAGTACTGTTAGTCTTGGTACATAAAGGGGATCAGTTTAAAAGTTTCGAAAAGAACTTTGGCAATAATTATTCCCTGCTGCAGCAGGCATATCCATTGCTTCTTAGGTGCAATATAGCTGTTTCCCTAAACATTCTAGATTAGCGATTCAATGGGAACACTAGGTGGCAGCAGACTCGCCAAGTAAATTTTAAACTGAAGTCTGCTGCCACCTAGCGCCCCAAAAGTCCCCCATTCAAATCAATTCAATTCAATTTATTTCATTTCCACATAAGATTCCATTATCATTAATCAACGTAGTAATATGTGAGGTAGTACAAACTGAATAATTAACAGTAAAACAAAAATGGCGAACATGTAAAAAAGGGCAAAATTTGCTTTACTTGGTGTAAGCAATGTTGTTCTTTTCAACCAAATCTGGCCCTTCGAAGTTACAGAGCAAAACGTACCTGCACTGACGACCAAAGCAACAGAAGTAAGCATGATGACACCCGAGCACATTCCAGCCATGACCAACATAGTTTCCCACGTGTTTAGACGACCCGTCACCTGAAGTGACAACAATACAAGAATAACACAATTACAAATATTGGCAACTTTGGAGTCTAACATTGCTTTAGACTGTGCTTTAATCTCTTCAAAGAAGGAAATGTTTTACGCATAAAACCCGATTCATGCTTCACGGGAAAGCGAATGCGAGACTTATAAATGCTAGGTGGCAGCAGATTAACCAGGTAAATTGCCATTGCTCACTGATTATGAAGTTCGTACTAGAGCCATTTTTTTCTGTGAAACATTTCCCTCTGAAATGAAGTATAGAGAAAACTGTGTCTAAAAACCTAAACAAACGCAACAGCCTATTCCGGTTGTTACAACCAAAATTAAGGACAATGTGTTTACATGCTAAAAAATGATGTATGTTTTTTTTTTTCAAACAACGGATTAAGCCCAGATTTTCACGGGTTTGTTATTCCATATGGTATATGGTTGATCACATATGAACACTTTCTGTGACTATCTTGCAAGCTCTGCCAATCCCGTATTGCGTCTATAAGGTTCAAACGACAAATGAAGTACCTGTTCAGTTGACTCGCTGCTCTCTTGTAACCCACGCTCTTCGGGTTTTTTCTTCTCATCCGAACGGCCTCTGCTGTCGCATGGGGAACGCGACGAGTTGGGTGCCAATGGAATATGATCCACTGCCATTTTGGCTGTTTCTACTTGGTCAGTTTATATCTAGATCAGTGCCGATCAGCGCAGACAATGACCATTCCTATCAATGGGAAACAAACCATTTACTTGCTGAAATGGCGCCCATGTAACAATAGATAAAGCTTCAGTTCCCTATCTTGCGCCTTCTGCGCTCTATAATCTTTGGTTTATATTTAACAACTGTACAAAACAACAAAAATTGAGGAAGGACAGAACCAAACATCATTTCTGAATGGTTACGCTCGGCTGAATCCGAGGTTATAATGACACGCACGGTACTTCGCTCAGCACAAACTCTGCATATACAGACTATGCACTTGAGTCCTTGCTATACCGTACTCTCATGCTTTGATGGAGTAGATTGATATTTAAATTCACGAGCATTGTGTCCAGCTTGGTTGGTCAGCTGGATCTCAAGGTTATAACGCACTAAACTCCTATAGCATACAGTGCAAAATGCTAATTATTCAAACATAAAAAAAAACAAATACTTAGAAGTCTTACAGCTTTTTACATTATGAGAAAATAGAATTAGCTGTTGCAAACTGCTTACCAACCTGAAGGACCTATAGTATAAATGCAAAAAAAACCAAAAAACAAACAAACAAACAAACAGTTAATGGCCTGACGTTTCGACCCTAGCAGAGTGTTCCTCAAAGGCTAAAAGCTTTTTACATTAAAAAGGGAAAGTTATCCATTGACTCTTGAACTGTTATCCTCTGCTCGATTTAATATGGGGAGTCCCAAGGCCCGGAGAGTTATTCTCCCTCCAAATAAAAACACCCTTACAGCAGTGTAATTTTCCAAACGTCCGAGCATCAATCTTGAAAAAAAATGTCTCTACACCTTTCAGCAAATGGGACAATTTTTGTCAGGGCCTATGTCATCCAAAATACCTCAAATTGGAAGTCAACAACCCCAGGTCACAATGGGCACAGTCTGTACACTGTGCCCCTTTTCTGGGCGTCTTAAATCTGTCTAATATAGACTATTTTGAGGGCCTGCAAAATATTAATAAGGCCGACGCTCTGTTTTATCCCTAATTGGTGGGGTGCACCCTCAAGGACGCCAGTAATAATTGTGTGGACAAAAATGATAACACCAATACACATAGACTGGTCTCTTGTCTTTATAGGATAAAGACAGGCATTGGTCTTACAGGCCCAATGATCTCAGTGGATAAACTTGCAGTGACGTAAGTTTTCAATTTCTGTGTTATGATTGGTCTGCTCCGAAGTGACGTATAGTTTGTCAGCTACACCACTTTCGATCATCTGCTGCTGCGTGTGCATAATGTTTGTATGTGTATTTGTGTTTTAACGCTACAAAGGAAGTGTTGAACTGAGAACAAAAGAGGTCCACATAATATTGTGTCGATTTGTCGAGATGCCAGTCAGAAGCCATTCAAAATGGCATCTTTAAGCTTAGCATACAACTGTTGAAAACAAAGTATGTCAATTAGATTGGAAATGGTTTCATAAATGTTTTATAGAATTTATGCTATTAATGATGACGTATGTACTTTTTTGTTCACTTTAAAATAGTTTGCCCCATCCGTAGTCTATAGTATGGGTCATTGAGGGGGGGGGGACACACAAAACTACAACTTATTGATACAGTTATTAGTTATTTTAATTGACTCAGGTTGAAATAAGTAAAGCAATTAATATCATTAAAAACAAGTTGTGAATGACCCGTGGTAAACCTATAATAAAACATCATAGATAAATAGACAAGAATGCAAAAGTATTATAATATTTAAAAAAAATTACCCAGCACCAGAGAGGGCATTCAAAATTAATATTTGAAGAGCACGGAGTTGAAACCAGTTTCGGGGCTCTAGAGATTTGAATTCCTGAACGAAAAATATATACAGGATAGGCCTATATCCAATTAGGCCAAATAAAAACAAAAATTGTTGGTCGTACAACCAAATTTTTGACTCCACACAATGGCGGACCGTGTTAGTTCACGAAGTAAAAGGAAAACCACAAAATTTCAAAGCCATTTTGTGTGGATCATTATTATTCTACTTTTAAAACATCTTTCGAACAATTATTAATTTCATAACGAAAGCTTTCAAACGCCTTTTTTTGTTAAAGCCCAAACCGTCCAACGTGCCCCTTAATTAAAGCATTATACAGCAACAGAGTCCAGCATTCTCTTGAAGATGATCAGAGCATACTGATCGAAACGTCGAGTTGTTAAACCATCGGCTCTTCTCAGAACCACCACAGCACATAAAGAGATTTATTACATTGTGTCTCCGCAAACCTCACTTAATGGTATCTTCACTGTGCAAAGTTTCGAACGTACATATCCAATAATTAATTTACTATACTGGTTAACAACCAAAACCTTCACAGTACATACAACTCTGATTGCTTTCTAATACATGTAGTAATAATAATAATTACCCATACACAATACACTGAAAAAACCGGGGTGTTGAAATTGACACCATGGGTGTTGTCACATATAGATACTGGAAAATAATCAAAATTTACACCAGAGGGTGCTAAAATAACACTGCCAAAACAATTACATTGGTGTTATTTTAACACCCGAAGATGTTAATTTTGATTCTCTCTTCGGTATCTTTAATTATGTTACAAGACCCACGGTGTCAATTTTAACACCAAAGTTTGTGCAGTGTATGTATTAAACACTTTATACTTTCCCGTCCTGTGAAAAAAAAAATCCACAGGCAACCTACCCATAGGGCTGTGTGAGAATTATAGTATTAAAAGGCCCACAAACAATCTCTAACGTTCTCACAATTGTATCATTTTCATTCGAAGCGTATAATTATTCATGTATACTGTATATCGTAACACCTGTAAACATGCACTGCGCCCTCTATCGTACAAACTGAATTTCCCACAACTTAAATCTTTACGCAGCGATTAGCAAGTCTATATATTCTATAATTATTCTATAAGCGTATAATTATTCATGTATACTATGTATGATAACACCTGTAAACATGCACTGCGCCCTCTATCGTACATATTGAATTTCCTATACAACTTAAATCTTTACGCAGTGATTAGCAAGTCTATAGATGTGTAGTAACCGATATTACGACTTTCTTGCACTCTAAAAAGTCTTGAGTCAGATTTGACCAGATTTCGAGTTCAAAATGAGTCCCGTCCTAATGCTGCATTCAGTATTAAACTGACCCAAAACCTTGTCAAACTGACGCAGAAGCCGAGTGAAAATCCCATGTTTTACCCATTGGTCAACCTGACCCAGAAAAGGTCAGGCCCCCCTAGGACCTCAGAGTGTGGCTCTAAACTATAAATTATTTGTCACCTCCCAAAATATGTATTTTAATCATGTGCCAATGTTGAATTTACATAACAGGGAACAGATAAGGCTGTTTTTCCCGTTAACACGGAAGAAAATGTGATGTACACAATCACAACCATCAACATTGGTGTAAAGACGCTGATGACCCAGCAGACGGCTGTTTCCAACACCCATGTTCTCCTGGAGATTCAAGAAAATTAAAAATGTCAATTCAGACACCACAACAAACAAACAAACGAACAAATTCAAGAACAACAACAACAACAACAACAGCAGCAGCAGCAACAACAACAACAACAGCAACAGCAACAACAACAAAAACTCATTTAGTATGACGATATAAAACAACATTGGGTTTCTGAAGTTGGTGTAAATACATTTATATATTCAAACTTCACAATTAGACCAGCCTGTACAATATTGGTAATTGCCAAAGACCTGTATCCAAACTCGATGTGACCCAACATATACATGAAGTAACAAACCTGTGAAAGTTTAAGCTAAATCGGTCTTCGGAGTCATGAGAAATCAGTGAAAAACCCCCTTATGTGTTTTAACTTTTTTTCAAACATCGGAATTTATCCTGCAGGATAAATACTATTATTTTGCTCATTTCGTAAAAACTATGGCATTTCAAGCAAAATTATTTCAAGGGAAGTTTTCTACCATGACCATCTTTATACCATGTAAGTTATGTGCAAATCTGTGAGTATTTATATTTTCATTCTTACCAATGTTGTACACACCCTTCAAGGGTATCGTACACATTGGTTATTGGAGCCTACTGTTTGTTTCAAGCCGATGTAGTTTGATATTATACCATAAAACTAACCTGTGCAAATTTCATTTTTGAGATATTGCCGAAAATCTGGAGCGGTTATGTCCACGCAGGAAGAATAATCTGCATTGGAATACACACTCTGAGAAGCGTTACGCGTATAACGTTTCTCAGATTCAAATATTTGGGGGATAACAAGTGACATCTTGTTCTATGACCGCAGTACTTCGAAGTGAAAAGTTTTTCAAAATGCATTGTACTATCAAAAGCTGCTGTACTTCTTACCAAGTAAGTTTGTATTGCCATTTATTATCAGAGTCATTACCAAATGTGTACGGTGCCTTTAAGTTTCGTAAATCACTGTTTTTTAAGAAAAAAAAGAAAGAGACTGAATAATTGTTATTATGTTGTGTTAGATTTTGTTCATATCGGTTCAAAAGTATTGGACAATTTTTCGACTGTGGTAATCGTGAAAAAGCAGTTGATGATAATTTCTCAAAACTTAGCGTCACGGTATTACAGACGGAATTGAAACGAACTTTTATAATGAACTTTCAAATTAACACTTTACCAACTTTGTTCCCGATGATTAAATGATGTATGTTTGTCTTGAACTTACTTTGACTTGGAGAATTCCTCTGGTTCTTGGATGCTACGAAGACGGAGGTAGCACATACAGGGGGCAATGAACATTAATATCGGGGAGCAAACACCACCTATGAAGGTCGACAAGATCCCGAAATGGGGTATCGTCTCACCGACAAACAACTGTAGAAGAATTATTGTCGAGCGTGACAGAGCCCTCCTCCAGCCGAACTCTGAAATCAATGACGGAAAAATTACCGTTAATTGTAGCCCTGTTCATTTTCTCAAGTAAAGTAATTTCTTACAATATTTTCAACAAACATGTCTTTTACTTTTGTGGCGTGTCGTGGCCGAGTGGTTAAGAGCACCGGACTCAAGCTCTGGTGTTTCTGATCAGCAGAGTGTGGGTTCGAGTCCCAGGCATGACACTTGTATCCTTGAGCAAGATACTTTACCATAATTGCTTTGTCCTTCGGATGGGACATTAAGCCGTAGGTCCCGTGTACTAGGATTGGTAGTGCACGTAAAAGAACCCAGAACACTTATCGTGGAAGAGTAGGGGTTTAACCCCAGTGTTTCTGGTTCACATTGCAAGCACCCTTGTTTACAGGTTTCCTCAGGCTTGCGAGCTACAGTGATTAAGTTCACTTGTGAGGCATCCTTGGTTTCATTACCAGAAATATATAATAATAAAAGAACCTGAATCAGTCGTAGGTAGTGAAAATGACAAGATGCTGTCCCTGTTTATGGTGTCAAGAATTGTGCAACACTCATATGTGGCCTCTAATAATGTTAAGACCTTTATCACGCTGCCACCATATTGGTCGTGTTCCCTGTATCCAATAGCGGTAATAAATGCTAATATTTATCACTGTACAAAAAAGGAACCAGACTATTTCTCCTTCCAGCCTCGCTTTGGTTACATTGGTTTTAAACGGGAGAAAATAAAGATGGCGCGCACAATAAAGGTCTATAACCAGCTTACAATGTCGTGAACGAATATAACTCGCCAATTGGTCATTAACTATCTAAGATTAAACTGGCCCACTAGTCCCCTCTTCTAAAATTGTTACCACGTGGAAGAATTTGAATGAAGACCTGATAGAGAAAAGAAAAAGGGATATTGGAGGCGTTTTTTTTTATAACATCTGATGTAATTAATGTCGCTGTTGCTGATATTGATATGTTTAATTACTTTAATCCTTTTATCCAGTGGAATCATTGGGCCTGTAGTGCCTGTCTTTATCATTGCGGTTAAAGACATGGGACCAGTCTACTGTGATTTTCTGCTTAAAGGGCAGCCAGTGGTAATTTTCTAGTGTTCTTTTTTTTCTGTTTGCTGGTTTTTCCAGGAAGCGTCACCAAAAGTCTACATTTTTAAAGCTTCAATTCCCAATCCACTTAGACCTTTATCATGGTGATGACTATCTCGATGTTCTTCAATCTGAACCAATGTAACCAAAACGAGAATGGAAGAAAAACTGGTCTGGTTCCTTTTTCAGTGGAATGAATACTAGCATTCATTACTGTTTGTGGACACAGGGAACATGACCAAGATGGCGGAGGCATAGCGCAGCTGCTGCAATCCTACCTGATGGGCCCAATTTCATAGAGCTGCTAAGCACAACAATTTGCTTAGCATGAAATTTCTTCCTTGATAAAAACAGGATTACCAACCAAATTTCCACGTGATTTTCAGGATAAGCAAACAACAGCTGAATACCAGTAACAAGCAATACAAACAAACACATGGAAATTTGATTGGTAATCCTGTTTTTATCAAGGAAAACATTTCATGCTAAGCAAATTGTTGTGCTTAGCAGCTCTATGAAATTGGGCCCAGCTGAAGGCTGTCGCTTACCTTGTGGTATATCGAGTCGCTCTTCTATATACTGAAACAAAGGATTGTTGCCGGTCACCATCACCGTGCACTGGTGGACGAATAAAAACAATATTGGTACAGTGGTGAGGAGGCTTCGGGGGAGGAGGTTGACGATATTGGCTTCTGATGCAATGCCCATGAGTAGATGGTGCGGTAGGAAGATGTACGAGGCAATGATCATTAAAAACATCGAAGAAATTAGATCTGAGGGGAGAAAATGCTAAATTGTTGAACGGGTGACTTTTCAGGACGGCGGGTGGTATAATCATCATGGTGCAATTAGACTGGTTTTAACGAAAGAATTAACTTTGTTCTTACATCCATACGCTCCTAGCGTTACTTGTGTATATTCCTGTGGCTCGAGCATATCCTGAAAAATGGTCGGGTAACAGATGTGACCGTCCAGGGCGAAGAGGGTAATTCCACAAATCTCGATCAGACGAAGTGGGTAGCTAAATTGTGGAACGACAGAGGGCGCAATTGTAGCATCAGTGACGTTCTCGCTTGATAGTTTCCGCTCCTCGTAATCAGCAGTTACAATCCCAGTAATTAGAAGAATTAACGCTATGACAGATGCAAATACACTTAGAGCTCCAATTTGCCTTAGAAAAAAAAGGGGAAAAAATTAACAAACAGAAAATTAGTTTCGCATGCCAATCATTTGACTGTGGTTTCAAGTCCAACGTCGAACTGAGGCAAACAGTATAGACCTTATGCGTTAATGACGTCATCACGCCGCCATCTTAGAGGTAAAACGATGCAACAATGGAAAACGCCACACCTTTGTACGCGCGGTGCGCAGGGTGGGCCAATCAGCAAATTTCTTTTGACCTCTAGCCGGCGAGGGCGCCCTACTCAAATGACGTTATGTGCATAACGTCTATTGTCATTGTTTACTATTATTTCGAGATCATAACATGAAAAAAAACGACAACTTGTTCATTTGTGCCAGTAACTCCTCAAAGCGGGCTATGGCTTGGATCTTTAGTGTCTTTCGCAGGATCCTCGCCTTTTTTTTTGGCGTGTCGTGGCCGAGCGGTCAAACGCACTGGGCCCAATTTCATGGCTCTGCTTACCGCGGAATTCTGCGCTTACGCCCAGCTGCGTCCCATAGAAATACACACGTTACAATGCATACAATTCATAAGAATGTTTTTTAGCAGAAAATAGTGCTTAGCAAATTTCTTTGCTAAGCAAAAATTTAGTGGGCAGCTGTTGCAACAAAGTCAACTTTATGGAATTTTGGCTGTAGCAAGATTGTTCAGTGAGTGCTTAGCAAGTTGTGTATGCTTAAAGTCTTTATGAAATTGGGCCCTGGTCTCGAACTCTGGTGTTTCTGATCAGCTAGGAACTCAAAACACAATCAACATGCAAGGGACATGACCGGGATTCGAACCGATGTCCAAAAACAATGTATTTTATTCATGAATCACTCAAAATAATTATCAAAAGAAGGGACCTACCACATGTCTTTGGGCGTTCCGAGCCACATAAACGGAAGCAGAAAGCACACGAAGATAATGAGTAGATAACAGAACAATCCAGCAAACGCTTCTTTATCGAGTAGAAATAACATCTCTGCACATATAACAAGATTCCCAACGCCGCCAAAAAAACTTGCGACAGCAACCATAAAATTAATGGTGGATCTGTTGAAGAAAGATGATAAGTCGCGAAGATTTAGTCGTGAACTTTTATTTCGGAGAGGCAATCACACCCTTGCCACATATAGGGTATCGTATATAAAACCCAGTCTTTCTTTCGATAAATCACATTGTATTGGAACTACAATGGGGGACTTTTGGGACGCTAGGTGGCAGCAGACTTACCAAGTAAATCAATTGCTCTCGATAACGTGCGCACGCTCAGACCTACGTAAACAATGGAATTTTACCTGGTAAGTCTGCTGCCACCTAGCGTTCCAAAGTCTCCCATTACTTCGAATTGACTTCTGACCCGGAAGTGTTTTGAGTACCACTGACCTTCCAACGGCACCAAATGCTTCGTAGCCTATAGCCCCATACGGGTGTCTTTCATGTTGCCATCGGTGCCGTACCATGTTCCAGCAACGCCCAACCAAGATGGCGGTGTAAACTGATGCAGGGAGGATCACACACAGCACGAGAATACCACCAACTCCTGCAATTCCGGGAAGGAGTACGGTACTGTTAGTAAGTCTTTTGCAAGTTTGGTAGTCTTATAATAGTGAAGGATGCAACTGAAAACTTTCAACCAACTTCTGCAATAGACCTTATGCATATGACGTCATTTGAGTAGGGCGCCCTCGCCTAGAAGTCAACAAGAGGTTGTTCATTGGCCAATCCTGTGCGAGGCGCGTACAAATCTGCGCGTTTCCATTGTTTTATGATCGGGGTTTTTGCTAAGATGGCGGCTTAGCTATATTCATGACCTAAGCTTTGATATGATAATGGATCTGACTTTTTTTCGTATCAAGCCAATTATTGACTTTTGGAGGTCACAAAATGCGTGTACAAATCAATTGGAATTTTTAACGGATGGCAAGATTAAGAAGAAAAACAGATACAAATCTGACAAAAACAACGGCTGTTCCGACCACTACGTCGGAACAGCTAATAATAATAATTAAAACAAATACAAATCTCAACAAAAACAATAGCTGTTACACATTATTACTGTTTCCCTGTAGATTTTTGATTAGCAAGTTTATGATTATGTTAAGCAATATTTGCTAAATAAATATGGCCCAGTCATACCTGCGCTGGTGACTAAAGAATCGGTAGTCAACAAGACGGCACTTGAGCAGACTCCTGCCACCAGAAACATACTCTCCCACGTGTTCAGACCAGCAGTCCCCTTTAAATAATAATATTCAGAAATATAAATTCAGAGTATTAATAATAGTTCAACACAATTGCAGCGAAGTGACCGGTGTCAGGACACTTCGTATACCTTTGCCACTTCGTACCCTGGACACTTCGTACCTTTTGCAAAGGTACGAAGCGACTTTGGACACTTCGTACCTTTTACAAGGTACGAGGTGACTTTGGACACTTCGTACCTTTTACAGGGTACGAAGCGACTTTGGATACTTCGTACCCTGGACACTTCGTACCTTTTGCAGGGTACGAAGTGACTTTGGACACTTCGTACCTTGGACACTTCGTACCTTGGACACTTCGTACCTTTTGCAGGGTACGAAGTGACTTTGGATACTTCGTACCCTGGACACTTCGTACCTTTTGCAAGGTACGAAGCGACTTTGGACACTTCGTACCTTGGACACTTCGTACCTTTTACAAGACACTTCGTACCTTTTTCCAAGACACTTCGTACCTTTCACAAGACACTGTGTACCTTCATTCAAGACACTTCGCTCCTCGTACTGATTCTTGACTTCTGCCTTGTTTCGAGAGGGTCACGCCGCCAAATTAGCGCAATCAACTAACGATTTGTTGCATGGATTAGTTCGGGGGGGGGTAGGAAAGAGGAACAGTCCTCTAGTAAAAAAAGACTGTAAGCATTCATCAATAATTCTACTAAGTGTACATTATGACGTCTGAAGATATAAATACCATTCCTCAGTATACAGAAGCTGTACTAAGACAACTTCAACGCGAAGATCAATGGTCAAAACGAGGCTGGCGACTGTCTGTTACCGTCTGCTACCGTACACATACACATGTACAAGGAACAATTCATCTATCAAACAAAAATACTGTATTTCTCTGATGGCATAAATCAAAATTATATTAACCGGGGGTTATTATTTATAAATGTATCCGTCCCAGAAGTATGGCCAGATCCATGTTCCCATCTAAATTGGGGATAATTATCTTGGGAAAATAGAAGACGCTCTTTCCTTGTTGAAAAACTAAACGAAAAAAGGGAAAGTCCAAAGGTCGCGGCAACGACCTTTCAGTTTGTCCACGTAGAAAATGGACTGGATGCAGTAGTTTAGTTCTGCAATCTTGTAGAGAAGTGTGAGACTGGCAGCCTGGCGTCACCTTTCTAAGGTGTCCCATTATATTGATTTATTTATTTATTAAAACATATTTATACAGGATACATAATTCAGCTCCGAGGCTGTTTTACATCATGGTCCTGTTAAAAAGGAACAACAAAATTACAGAAACTACCAAAAAATTAAATAAAACAACAACAACTAGGGAAAACACTTTAGTGGAATATGGAAGGGAAAAAAAAGGAAAAAAACCCAACAACAACAACACTACACGTACTGTAAACATAAATCAACAAACTACTTAAAATAAGAGTTCTTATACATGTTTTTGAAGCTGCCAATAGAGGAGGCATTCTGGACATGGGTAGTTATTTTGTTCCAAACAATAGCACCCGCGTACCAGATGGGTTGTTTTAAAGTATTCAACATTTGGCTTAGGAACAACACCATTGGAGAATCGGCGTTCCTTGTATTGAAGCCGTGTCTATCAAAATACATTTCAATGTTGTCACAAAGTCAATCAGGTGCTAGCCCATGGACACATTGTACATAATACAGGCTAAGCAAAAATCTCTCCTTCGGTCCAAGGTCTGCAAAGAAAGTGCCCTAATAATGTCTTCACCTTGAGAGTTGACATAATCAAAATCATCCGCAACAATCCCAGCAGCTTTGTTTTGTAGTCTGAGAAGGGCTTTCTTATTGTTCAGAGAACAATTCCCCAAGACAGAACTAGCGTAGTCAAAACATGGTTGAATGGTTGTTTTATAAAGAGTGTTGAGTAGCCTTTTGTTGATGGTATGTCTAAGTCTACTGATGAGAAAGTGAACCTTAAAAGCAACTTTAAAAGGTATCCAACATGGCTGATGCTCTTTCAGTACGGGGTAAAGCTGAATAGTAGACCAGCCAAACTTGAAAAAGTGCTATAGAAAAAAATTCCACGGCATAGTTTGTTAATGGCTGGCATCCATGCTAGATGTATGGATCATGGGCTCAGGAAGACGATTAGGGTGGATGCCAAGCTTGATTTTAAATTTTAAGGTCATTTAGAGGTCAAAGGGTCAAATAAGGTCAAAAATCAATATTTTCAAATTTTGTATAAAATTTAACCACATTTGTAATAGATGTTAAATTTGCATCGGGGATAAAGTATATAAATTTTGGTTTTTACCCATACACCGATGTGTGTTAGCACTGTATACTCAGTACTTTCCCGAGTCCTGTGAAAAAAATATCACAGGCTTATTACTCGGGTGGGATTCGAACCCACGACCCTTGCAATTCTAGAGCAGTGTCTTACCAACTAGACTACCGAGATTGCCCGGTAGCTAGAGGCAGTTCGAATCCTGTGTTTTGGCAGCGGGTACCGCAACGATTATAATAGATCTGAGTATACAGTGCTAACACACATCGGTGTATGGGTAAAAACCAAAATTTATATACTTTATCCCCGATGCAAATTTAACATCTATTATAATCGTTGCGGTACCCGCTGCCAAAACACAGGATTCGAACTGCCTCTAGCTACCGGGCAATCTCGGTAGTCTAGTTGGTAAGACACTGCTCTAGAATTGCAAGGGTCGTGGGTTCGAATCCCACCCGAGTAATAAGCCTGTGATATTTTTTCACAGGACTCGGGAAAGTACTGAGTATACAGTGCTAACACACATCGGTGTATGGGTAAAAACCAAAATTTATATAACCACATTTGATTGATCTATCCATAAAATGTATTTTTAACTTCATGTTGATATAACAAACGTATGTAATTAACGGATAAACTTTGACCTTGTACACAAATGTAAAGCAAAGCAAAACGTAAAAGTATGATTTTCTTGAAAAGTGTATATCTTGAGTATACCAAAATTGTTTGCACTCCCCATCTTAATGGTGCATATATTTGTTTCAAACAACTTGTTTTTGAAAGGTAAATTTACCAAGGCGGTTTTTGAGAAAAAAAAATATTCAAGTACCACCTTCATGTGAGGTCATTTTGAGGTCAAAAAATTCAAATAAGGTCAAAATTTTTGCATTTTTGAATTTTTCACCAAATTTGACCCCAGGTGGCAGATCTATCCATAACCCTATTTTCATCACCATAATGACATGCCAAGTCTGTGAAATTATGAGTTAATCTTTTGTTTTGTGCACAAATGTATGGTAAAATTAAATCTAAAGGTGAGATTTTCTCATAAAGTGCATATCTTGAGCATACCAAATTGATTGCACACCCTATCCCAACACTGCATATAAATGTCTTAAAAACTTTTTTTGAAAGGTAAATATACCATGGCAGTTTTCATTTAAAAAAAAGCTTCATATTACACCTTCTGAAGTGGTAAATTGAAACAAGAAACGCATATGCTGTTCATGCAATTAGTTTGATATAGCAGTTTTTTAGTTTGACATGGTGCTCAAAAACTGTATGTCTGATATCAAAGTTATTTGTACTCCCAATCTTTCCAAGTACACAGTCAAAAGACTCAACTGTCATTAGTGAATTAACAATGTTGAACATTCTTTTTGCAGTAAAATGTTGTTTTATCCTATGTTATACATTGTAGCTACGATGGGGGGTGTGGGGTATCGTGCAGTGATCTTTCTTATCTGGAGTGCCATCAAAGCTAACTCCAGAGCTAGCTACCAGGCACTCCAAAACCACTACAGCTGGACATACTTTTTGCCCAGTTTCTTTGATGAAAGAATTCTCACATCATCTGTTAAGAGCATACCTCCATGGTCAGAGTGAGAATACTAAAGAAGGCCACAGGCATGGGCCGAAGATTTGAATGGGTATAGTGCCATCATGCTGGAGAGGGTCGTTTGGTTCCTGCATGGGGAGCATCCAATGAAGCCACTGGTACAGTTGACCCTCCTGTGACAACAGTAGGGACTCTTCAGGCATTAGCAGACGGCAATGACACTCTCATGATAAATCACTTTGTGGACATAACACAGATCAGAAACATACCATCATCACAGTAGTCCGGCCACTACACAGCAGAGGAAATGAACTGATACGGGCAAGTCCAAAGTTTGAGAATTTAATATTTCTCAAGGGAGGACTACACGTCTGCTTCAACTTTCTGAAGGCTATTGGCCAACACATGGAAAGTGCTGGGCTGAAAGTGCTGGGCTTGATTACTTATGGACAGAGGCGGGTGTTTATGCAGCCAATATGACTGAGCCCATGCTTCAAGGCAAAGCCTACTTTTGCGCTGCTAATTGAGGACATCAACTGACCTGCGAGGCTCTGTGGCACATTTCTGTCCTTGAATCTTGGTTGGTTGAAATTAGTTTAAACAAAAAGATGTGGAAGTTGATAAACTTGCCCAAAGTGTGGTTAAGCAGTTCAAATAGAGGGGCGGCAATCACACGGCAGAACTCTCTGAAGCAGCAGGCCAGCTGTCAGATTTTCTAAGGAGTGACAATGGTCATCAGCTCATAAACAAATTCAACTTAGACAAGCACTCTGGAAATCCAAACTTCCGACTGTGGTCTCATTACATTGTGATGGTGGAGATGGAGATCTAGGACTCAGAAAGACACTCAGATACTCTTGATCCCCCATCTGAAAGCTTTTTCAGCAATGCTGCCATGTCCCAATCATCTATGACCACAGCAACTTCAATCATGATGTTAGAGAGATACCACTGGTATCTTTGACAACCAAAGACATTGCACCAGTGGAAAGCAGTATGTGATGACCAACTGGAAGCAGCGTGTTGGTTTTAGTGATGCCCTGAAAAAAACATTGCTCAAAAACTTTGTACAATACAAATGTTTCAACCAAACAAAATGTACGGTACAGAAGATTATCAAAACTGACAGAATGTTGGTGGCACTGCTCTAGAATTTCAAGGGTCGTGGGTTCGAATCCCACCGAGTAATATGCCTGTGAGTTGTTTTCACAGGACTCGGGAAGGTACTGAGTATACAGTGCTAACACACATCGGTGTATGGGTAAAAAACCAAAATCAATATTCTTTATCCCCAATGCAAATTTAACATCTATTATGACAGAATGTTACTGCAACAATTGCTCAATGCTGCCACTGGAAGTACTTGAATATTCTCCAGTAGGAAGCTTTCTCCGCCAGTCCCACTGTCTCTCGCTAAATCTGGAGAAGAGATGAACTCAACACCAAAGGCAGATCTGATCCACATCTTAATGGCTGGGCTGACCACAGCCACAAATATACCAACATGCTAACATGAAGACATGGTGTGCCGATAGGGTTTTGGAAACCCTCATGTGTCCGACATTTGGTGACTATATTATACGCTTGTCTTTTCGTAAATAGTGTGACGTAACACTTTGGAGATAATACAACAAGGCTTGACGTGGTATTTGATCGCTAGATTGGAGATGGTTCCATCAAGGCATTGACACGGTCAAAGAGAATGGGGAAGAAAAAGCCAATTCGGAAGTTCATCGATAGACCCAGGTCCCACTCCTACAGGTATGGGCAAATTTAATGCCTTGAACAAAGCTGATCTCAAGTTCTTGTCAGACGTCTTCGTAGAGAAGGGCAAGGGGTCTATACTGGAAAGATGAGGAATAGTAACAGGCGGGGGTTCCTTGATGTTACGGATGCCATGGTACTCGAGGAGAGATGACGATTTGAGGAAACCTTAGCAGGCTGACACCAGGTTGATGCTCAATGCATAGAGGCAGTCAATGAAGGATGTAAAAGAGTGATTTTCAGGTGGAGAAATGTCACTTCTGGTGAACTTAATGTGTTCAAAAGCGTCAGAAGTTTGGAAAGAAGTGCAAATGTTACCCGATACGTGCAGTATCTGAGAGACTTGCACAACCTGTGAGGGATTACCTGCTCAGCTTCCATGCTCTTACATGATGCGACACAGCCTCCTACATGACCATTGGAAAAAGAAAGTCTTTGAACTGGAACTTCACACAGCATGCGACCAGGAATACATGGACGTCTCATCTCCCATTGACACAGACACACAACAGCTTAAAGGAAAGAGTGAGGTTACCTGATGGAAGCTGTCTGGACTACCCCTATCTCAGATGCTTGATATATGAGCTAGTTTCATAAGGATGCAAATGTCAAACTATAAAACTATGTCAAACTAACTGCGTGAATAGCATACCTTCTTGATTCATTTTACCACAACAGAAAGTTTGATAATTTTTTTTTTTTAACTGCCTGGGTATATTGACCTTTCAAAAAAAAGTTTTTTTAAAACAATTATATGCAGTGTTGGGATAGGAAGTGCAAACAACTTTCTTATGCTCAAGATATGCACTTTTTGAGAAAATCGCACTGTTAGATTTAATTTTACTATACATTTGTGTACAAGTCAAAAGATTAACTTATAATTTCACAGACTTGGCATGTCAATATGATGATGAAACTAGATTTTATGGATAGCTCTACCACTTGGGGTAAAATTTGGTGAAAAATTCAAAAATGCACAATTTTGACCTTATTTGACATTTTTGACCTCAAAATGACCTCACATGAAGGTGGTATTTGAATTAATTTTTTTCTCAAAAACTGCCTGGGTATATTGACCTTTCAAAAACAAGTTGTTTGAAACAAATATATACACCATTGAGATGGGGAGTGCAAACAATTTTGGTATACTCAAGATATACACTTTTCAAGAAAATCATACTTTTACGTTTTGTTTTGCTATACATTTGTGTACAAATTCAAAGTTTATCCGTTAATTACATAGGTTTTTTATATCAACATGAATTTAAAAATACATTTTATGGATAGATCTATCAAATGTGGTTAAATTTCATACAAATTTTGAAAATATTGATTTTTGACCTTATTTGACCTTTTGACCTCTAAATGGCCTTAAATTTCAAAATCGAGCTTGGCATCCACCCTCATCGTCTTCCTGAGCCCATGATCCATACATCTAGCATAGATGCCAACCATTAACAAACTATGCCGTCCAAAGTGTAATTTCACACTTTGGCTGGCCTAACTAGAAGGACGTTCCTGGCTTCAGTTCTGGTCTTTGTGGGTATGTTTATTACAGACAGGGCTACTACATGTATATTCCAAGTGGTGTCTAACGAGTACTAAAATAAGCTCGCTAATTAACCCTATTCCTTGTATATCACGAGGAGGTTTTCGGAAAATGAGGGTGTCGGGGGATGTTGGTTACTTTCACCATAGCATGCTTTCATTGGGTAGCTTTCTAGCAAGAATCTTACCTCTTCTTCTGCATCCTCTTCACTCGAGGTCAGTATCGCACGCTCATCGGATCTTCTCTCCTCATGTGTACGTCCACTGTTGAATGAGGAACGAGATGGGTTCGATCGCAATGGAATGCGATCCTCTGCCATCTTGACTGTTTATTTTTGTCAACAAGCAACTGTTTTTTTTTTAATTTATCGGGTGTGACTTTGGTACGGCAGTAGTCAACCCTATTTTCCGTGTTTAGAACATCATGCCAAGTGTACATTGCCAAACATAAGTACTTTGCATAGCAGCGTATCAGTGTATTGTGAAACCCCTTTGCAAGTGCAGTGGTGCAGAGCGGTGCAGAGCGGCGTTGTCGTTGGTGCACCCCTAGGAACTTACTCATCACGTCATCGGTCACATTTCCCTGTGCCATTCATTATACGCTCCCCTTGGCATCTGTGTGTTGGAACTCACTCGACCATAACCCCACTTCACCCTCCCCCACTGCCCCCAAATAGGGATGCACACCGCACATCAGAAATAGGGGGCACCACCGCTATGCACAGCTGCATGAATTGGGCTCTTTGGGCTACAAAATATAATAAAATATGACTTCAACGGTTTTCCAGGAATGAAGAAGCACAGTCCATAAAAAAAATCATCAAATTTAGCCGTTTTTGAGCATTTTTAAACAAAAACGAAGGTCGTGTGATAGTTCGAACCACAAACTGGTTCAAATAATCACGTGACCTTCCGAGTTAGTTTTACTTCCAGCCGTTTAAAAGTAACTTACCAAACCAAATTTAAATCTTTTTTTTACACAATTATTAACGAGTAATTGACGAAAAAGATCATGTATTCAAATTATCGCTTTATAATGGTGAAAAATCCAACGTAAGATTCGCATTCAAAGAGTCCGTGTAACGGAGGCGTGTTGCATGGCCCAAAGGCGTGGAGCAATCACAACGTAAGCCTTGGGGGCATTTCCCGTCAGCCGGCGCTACATCCCGTGGGGCCAGAGAGCGTTGAAACCTAGGGGCATGCACTCCTCGGCTTGCCAATAGTCGTGGCTTCGGAGCCTGTCTGGGGGGTTGGGAGCCAGACGATAACCACGTTTGGTTCCAAGGGGGTTTTAGGCAGTGCCCGTGTTGGATTGACTGCGCTGCACACACTCGGCTGGAAAAGCGTATACGCTGACCTTTGACCGCGTTTTGTTTTTTTCACCATTTTTCGTTAATTGCGTGCTAATTTTATGATTTTTTTTTTTAAACATCAAATTATTTATTGTTTGTGACTCTACTTCACTAAATTACGTAAATGGTGAGCCGGTGTGCCCCTTTAAGTGTGTATCGTCGATTGATGAAAACGCTTGTACTACATTATTGGTACTTGTTGTGTTTCTATCAAGTGTAACATTTTTCGCAATTTGGGCCTCAAACGTGAGGCGGATATTAAGGTCGGCTTCAAAAAAATAACTTTGTTTGCGGAAGTGTTTACAATTTACAATAAAGCACAATTCAAACACATGACACAATAAAACAGCTCAATACAAGTTATTGTAGCTGCTATTCGAGGTGCCCGGAAGTCCAGATTCCCGTGAAAACTCGTACGCATTTACACAGTCAACTTGCACGTTAATGACATGGCGCATGACCCATGTGGTTGGTCTTATGTGCTCTTTTCGAAACCGCTGCTTCGGGATCAGGCTCCGAATTTCTGAAAAAAAAATTGATGTTCAGTAATTCTGAAAACGTCTACTTTCGGTATGGGACTTGCAGCGATACCTGAGCTGGTGTGGCAGGAGATTCTGTCCGCCGGAGACCTTGTCCCCCATACGACAAATTGTTTAGAATGATCTTCTCATAGCGCCCTCTCTTGAATCAACTTCCTGGAATCCATTTTACCGTATTAGAGACATACATACACTGGGGGACAAAGTCCCCTATGACACGGGCCGAAACAAAAGCCGTATTTACGAAAAACGCCCATAATTATTTGGGGACACACTCCCGTGTACAGGGCGGACAACCTAGAGGGTGACGCGCATTCCTAGGAGATTCTGTATCGGGGGACAGTATTTCATATACACAATCCAAGCGATTCGGTCCCCGTTGAGACAGCATCTCAGTATGATAAAATCGTATGCTATAGCGGTGTGGCAGGAGATGCTGTCCCCCGGAGATTCTGTGTCCCCCCGCCCGCATATTTTTTTTTACACCGCAGCGAGGGGTTTTGTACTAAAATACTGCCAATTCCTGTCTTGAGATGAGACTACAAACAGTTATGCCTATAAAGGGTTAGGTTTGGGGTTAGGGTTAGGGTTAGGGTGAGGGTTAGGGTTAGGGTGAGGGTTAGGGTTAGGGTAAGGGTAAGGGTTAGGGTTAGGGTTAGGGTTAGGGTTAGGGTTAGGGTTAGGGTTAGGGTTAGGGTTTAGGGTTAAGCCTAGTCTCCTATCTCAAGACGGAATTGACAGTGTTACAGTACAAAATCCCTCGCTGCGGTGTAAACAAAATATATGCCCCCCGCCCCCATACGGCGAACTGTGTACAAACTACTTTTGATAGCGCCCTCTTTTGAATCATCCTCCTCCAGCCCATGTTAATTTCCCGTATGGGGACAGAATCTCCGGGGACAGATTTCCCCGGGACAGCGGCAAGGATCCTGCGATGCCCCACCCCCTGTCACATTCACACGACTGCCATTGGTTACTGCAGACCATTGGGAAACGTGTATAACTCCTTTGTAATGTTGATTTCATACTTTTGTTCAAAGCTAATAACATTTACAGATGTTGTAGAGACAGTTTGATAAAAACAAAATTAGGTCAAATATTCAATTTTAATTTGCTTTGTGTTAATTAGTATATGTTTACACTGTAAAACCGCAGTATTTTTTGTGCACAAGCCTATAGGGTCATAGACTATGTCAATCGGGCCTTTCTGAGGATAGAACTTAAAGGGTTTCACCTTACAAAACTGAACGAGTAATTAACTAAAATATGTTTTCGGTCTACTGGCTGCAGACCGGTAGGCCATCGGAGAGTTTTAATAAAGCACGAATCATAGAAATGCATAGACATGGAGCATGCAAAAAGTTACGATAACAATTGAGAAATGATTGGTTATGAAAGTGTGTTTATTTCAATTTAGCTATGTTCTTAATCCCACAACGGTCTCTTTCCTTGGAGTGAGTGAGACAGCGAGGATGCGTGAAGTACCAACGAACCTTCCACTTCAGTTGTGTTGCCAATAAAGTACGGGGGCTGGCCGTTGTTGACGGTTGCCAGGTAACACCGTGGTTGCATCTTAACTGTGCATCACAGGACTTCATGCCTCGTTGTACAAGATGTGCACGTTTTGTTGACAGCTGTAAGAGGCTGTCCGTAGGGTACTCAATAATGTCACTAGCAAACCTGAGATCTGAACGAGAAATTCTGAGGCCGTTTAAATTGTAGAGATTATTCCCATGACAAAAATTAAGGGTTTGGTGTTACTGATAAGTAACATCGAACTGTATTTAAACAAAATATATATACATATAATTATAACAAAATAATACAACATAAAAAAAACCAGAGCAAACAAATACCACAACGCCATCCACACACAAAATTGACTCTTAACAGACCTTCAAAGGCCAGCTCTGACTCATCGTCTCTTTGAATCTGCTTACATTTAGTCCATTGAACTTGTCATCTCCACATGAAATTCTGTGAACTATATTTTGTCTTTCACTTTGCTAAGCGCCTCGGAATAGGCAACTAGAATGGTGGCGCTCTACAAAATGCACGGTGCTGGTTTGATTGAAAAAATTCACGGCAAGCCAATACAAGCGGCGACGATAACGACAACGAGGACAGCGGCAGACAACAACAACAACAACACAATAATCGACTCGACAACAACAACTTTGACAATTGCATTACAGTACCAGCAAAAGTATCGACCAGAACTGATTGGTTTCAAAACAGAGTACACTGCAAAAATTCGGGTGTTAAAATTTACACTAGGGTGTTTTCACATTTATATATACCAAAAAGAATATCAAAATTTACATCATAGGGTGTTAATATAACACTAAAATAACACTAATTTCAGCCAACACAATTACATTGGTGCTATCTTACGACCTATGATGTTAATTTGTATTCTTTTTTTGTTGTTATTTATAATGTGACAACACCCTGTGTTGGTGCTTATATTTTAATAAAATGTTATATATCAGATTGAAACTAGTAGTTTTTCACTATTAATAACCAATCCTGCAATTGTTAATAGCTTTCCCATCCTCCTCAACCCTACCCCTTGTCATAAACTCCTGCATCGACTGCCTTGACTATAAACCCGTCTCATCCATCCATAACTAATGGCTAACCTGTCAAGTATAGACACAATTCTATCGTTTAAAGGTACTGAACACGTTTGGAAATTGTCAAAGACCAGTGTTCTCACTTGGTGTATCCCAACATATGCATAAAATAACAAGCCTGTGAAAATTTGGGCTCAATTGATCATCGAAGTTGCAAGAAAATGCTGAAAGAAAAAAATACCCTTGTTGTACAAATTTGTGTGCTTTCAGATAGGAATAAAAACTTCTTGCAAGAAGTTTTTTTTATTATTTTAGTGAGAAATTACCTCTTTCTCAAAAACTACGTTACTTCAGAGGGAGTCGTTTCCTACAATGTTTTATACTATCAACAGCTCCCCGTTGCTTGTTACCAAGTAAGTTTTTATGCTAATATTTGTTTTTAGTCATTACCAAACGTGTACGATACCTTAAATTTTAACTTAAATGCACCATTGAATGGCATGCACAACTTGCTTACGTCTATATGTACTCTAACAGTTCCATAGACCGACTTGATTTGTAGACGTTTCACCGATGAACAGTAGTCAATGATCCGTAAGTAATGCACGAAACGCAGCTAAAGTCTGTAAAGATCGTGTAAACATGCATGATGCTTTGCAGTCTGCATCAAAACATCACGAAGAGACTGTTTTATCTGACGCCAAATTTGAAATGGCACATGAGTACCTTTTAAAATCAGACCCCTGTTTTAATCTGTCTTTCACTGTAATGCATCATTTCAAGAACGAATTGTTATTATTGTTATCAATAATTGTCCAAATGGAAAATTGAATGTTATCTTTTATTTAGTGGTACAAAATTGCTTGTCTGCCTGTTATTGCTCTAGCTGAAACCAACCATGAACATCAATACACTAAGT
The DNA here is from genome assembly GCA_021014325.1 of Plazaster borealis. Classification (NCBI taxonomy): domain Eukaryota; kingdom Metazoa; phylum Echinodermata; class Asteroidea; order Forcipulatida; family Labidiasteridae; genus Plazaster; species Plazaster borealis. The sequence continues at coordinate 1,917,287 of CM037469.1, read as the reverse complement.
TGGGCAAGTACGAAAATGAAATGTACTCATTCATTCTCACATGTCTGAGGTCTTCCTTTATTTTCGTTTCTAAATTCATTTAGTTGTCGGACTTTCTGAAGCAACCTTCAGTGGTTTGTGTACACATGACCGCTTTTTGAGTACCTGGCAACAAACAACGGGTTATTGATTACCATTTTGTACGTCCTCTGATAACAAAGATCGTTTTGTCGAGACCCAAGTGTAAAGTGTCCATGTTGGCAAATAAAAGTCTCATAAGGACCTGTAAAATGTTCACCGATAACTTAGAAACGCCTCGCGGGAACCTATTGTAAAAAAAGTTCTCTTACAACAACAGCTCACCAACGAGGACCAACTATAGAGCTAGCTCGGAAGGTACTCTGTGCAAGATCAAACACGTAAACAAAGAAACACAATACGAAACAAACATAACCCATGCTCTGCCGGGAGAGATGGCGTTGATTTATTTTTGAATCCAAGTTCACGATGATGGCTTATGTGACTCAGTGACATCATGTATAATTCACAGTGCAGTTGTCTTTGTACTTCGAAAATTAAGCCTCTGAATAAGCTATGCAAGATTACTTGAATTAAACATGTTGTACTCGGAGAGTCTTCAAGATTTCTAGCTGTGTGTACGTCATTGCTTCATTAGTTGGTTGTTGTTGCTTTGTTTTTGTTATTGTTGTTGTTGTTCTTCTTCTTCTTCTTCTTCTTCTTCTTCTTCTTCTTGGAGTTCACTTGGGGAATACCAATTGCTACCTCAAACAAAACTGGATCGCCTGCAAAAACAAACTCGGCAACACTCTTTCACGCTGGAAAGGTATCGCGCACTCTCTCTCATACAAAGGCAAAGTTCTCATAACAAATCAACTTGCGGCTTCCAAAACCTTCCACTGTCTAGCCGTTCTCTCTCCCCCTGACAAAGTCCTGAGTGAACTCCAGGATATGCTCGTCGATTTCGTCTGGTCCAATAAGAGGCACCTCCTTAAGAAAAACCTTCTTTATCGCAAACCAGAGAGCGGAGGTCTAGGTCTAGCTTGCTTCCAAGCACGCGTGCTCACCTTCAGACTCTCTCCCATCCAACGTTATCTGAATCTATGTCCGCATCCCGCGCACACAATGATAAGTCACAATCTTCACAGATACATGAAACTCAATCTCGACTTCCAACTCTTCCTCTTCCATGGTGAGCTCTTGCGTGCTTGGAAGGCGTCCGGAGCTCGCGCCGAAATACCATCGGACTCCATCAATCATGTTACCAATCTCCCTCTCAGTAGCCCTCTCCTCAACGACGAAGCTGACGATGAGGGATTTTTCCCGCGCGACTCTCTTCGCACGGTATCACGCTTGTCAAACACCTCACAGACACAAACACCGGCACGTGGACAGAAGCTGACCACTTTCAACCCCCTCTCCCGGCTCTTCACCGACGCTCTCTCCGACTCCTGGATCTTCAATGCTTCCGTGGTAAACTTCTCAAACACTTTCCAGTTATTTTCAATGAAAACGGTGTCCGTCCGGCTAGCTTCAAGAACATCTCTGCTTGTTCAACTCCTACGGTCAACTTTTCGCTCTCATCTAACACTAACGGACTCACAGCCTCATCCAAACAAATATACGGCATCTTCAATGACAGAGTCAACTCGCACCCTCCTCAAACTACTACATACTGGCACGAATCTGGACTGTTTGATTCCTCCCAAACCATACAATGGGGAGGAATCTACCAGCTGCCGACTTCAAAAAAAGAAGGAGACACTCAGTTTAAACTCCTGCACAACATACTACCTTCTCTTCCAGTACTTCATCATCTAAACCCTGACATATGCTCCTCCTGTGGCTGGTGCGGGGTCAGGGGGAACGCTTCTACATCTATTCATCCTCTGCCCAGCTATACAATCCGGTCTAAATCTGCTCTACGCACTTCTTCATCGAATCCTTCCAGACCTGAAACCCAATTTCGACCTCTACTGTGGACGCTCATCCCGTGCGCTAGAGGTCGCCTCAAAGGGGCAGTACGCAGAGCAGTACATTGAGAGAGTTGCGACAACTTGCAAATAGAAGCCATTTTGTCTCCAAAAAATGCATTGGCGAATACAGGGTGCCAGACTAGTCTGCCCATTGGGTTGTGCTGCATTTGGAACAAAATGGCGTCCAGCAACCACGTGACCGGAGAAAGCTGGTCCCTCCATGTCGCAACTCTCTCAATATATGGCTCTGGCAGTACGCCTATCAAACTTCCTCATTGTCAGCTTCAAACACGTTATTTACTGGCTCTACAGAACCTCACGCTTTTCCGATCCTTACATAATTTGGCGCAGTCGCCTGCAACATAAAATTCTCATTGATTACAACTACTACAACCTCTGCAACAATCCTGCTGGTTTCATCACTAAATGGTCTTTCAACAACGCCATTTTCACAATCGTTAATAACAAGTAGCATGGTTGATGTAGTCCCCCACACGTTATCTCCTCTATTTACTGATTTCTTTTTTAACAATGTATATTTTCTGTTATTTACCTACTCTGTATTAGTACAGATTTTATCTCTCGCTTAATTTTGCATCCTTTGTGAGGGGAGGCAGGTTTCGTGTTTCGTTCCCCCTCTGATCGGGCTTTTTGGTGTCGGAGGAGTCTTACATTCCGCGGTCGCTGCTCCTTGAGAGTGTTAGGTTCCAACCACTTCCAAAGAGTGTCTGACTCCTTCGATACCTTGCCTAGTTGGAGGGGGTGGACATGGGATTTGTTTCTTCTGGCGAAGGATACCCGCTTATGTTTATTGTTTATTGTTAACAACGTGAATTCCCTGTGATTTTGTAAAACTATTACAAGCGACTTCAGTTGTTTTGAAATAAAGATGTCATTGAAAAAAGTCTTCTTCTTCTTCTTCTTCTTCTTCTTCTTCTTCTTCTTGCCTAGTTGGATGGGGGTGGACATGGGATTTGTCTTTTCTGGCGAGGGATACTACCATTTTTTTCGTTTTACCCTGTAAGTCCTTTGTCTAATTGCTCACACTGTTTATTGTTAACAATGTGATTTTCCTGTAATTTTGTAAACAATTACAAGCGACTTCAATCGTTTTGAAATAAAGATGTCATTGAAAAGTAAAAACAAAGTCTTCTTCTTGAACGTCCATGGACGTGCACAATATAATAATATTATAAGCCTTTTTTCGGGTAGTTTTACTAAAAAGAATGGAGACCACAGTGACACAAGTTGCTTGAGTATATAGCGTGTTGAAACTCAGTTTCCTATAAACATCCATTATTATGTGTCACTGGTATTGACACTGTGTTGTTTTTCCCGAAGATAATTGGTGGGAGTTCGTCTATATGTATAATATTTTGCCAATCATAGAATACATTTATGTTTAACTACTTGTGTATAGGCCTACGGTATTTTATCATTAATATTCCCCTGTCGGGCTGAAGGGATCAGAGAGACTTGGCTTTTGCGATAGTCTATGCATTATCTTATACCATAATTATTGCATAGAATAAGATTTGCACCGCTATATACACCACTTTATCACAAAAATAATAACCCTTGCTGTGTCATCTTCTACTGAATAAAACATCTTAAAAGGTTTTCCCGAAAACCTTATGATTCATTAAAATGATACCCGTATTGAGAAAGAAAAAAAAAAAAAAAAAAAAAAAAAAGGGAAAAAAAGGACGAAGTGCTTAAAGAATGTCTCAACTTTCACTGCACCTGTTTCTATGTTCTTAACTAATTTCATGAATACCAATTAGGTTGGTAATTGTATATCGGCGAATGGGAGTGTGAACTTGTATGTGTGTGTTTGATTTATTCGGTTTTACAGTTGGAAATGTTAAAACCGCTTTAAAAAAAAAACTGAATCTCATAAGTTGTCATTTCCAAACGTATTTACCCAAATGCCGAATGCAAATAAATAAATAAATATATAAATAAATACACACATAAATTACATGACGGCAGTATGTTTTCATGTTCATGTTTTACATGTTTATACATATGCACACAAATTTTTAATATTATTATTAATTTTTGTTTACGTACTTGCTCTTTTCATTTTGTGCTGAAGAACTTTCTTTAAAAGAAATTCACTTTAGTTGGCAGAACAAACGTAAAATAATAGTCAATTTTTAACCACGATTCTTCAATGGTTAATCTGCGGGTGCTTCGTCGTTGTACGATAACCCCACACGGCACTGTTCGCTGTGTATACGCTGCAGACGCCTTGCCGGCCCACGCGCAAGCGCAGCATCTTTGAGGTTTTCTTAAAGAAGAACAAAAACTCGCGCCGTTATGGCTGCGATAATATCAAGGCAGCGGTTACCACGGCAACGGAATCAATCGCTTCCTGGCCACTCTGAGAGCTGCGAATGCCGAGCGTTGTTTTCTTAAACAGCCACGGAGATTGTCTGCTTCACGAGTCTTTCCCGCGCTTTTATCTGTGACAGTCGAATTGTGCTAGAGTCAATATCCATCTCCGTCAGCCAGCGCCAAAAACGCTACAACTTCTCGGCGGGTCAGACTGTCAACTTCTAACAGTCATGATCGTCCTAGTAACTGAGTGTGCCTTTATACAGAGCCCACTGGATTGACGTCGATACTTTTTGCATTTCAAAAGACAATGATGTCCACCTCCCAAAAGAAATGTGTCACGGTTGAACCGGCAATTATCACCAGATTTGTTATTTTTCGAGCAATTGTCCCGGTCGAATTCCAAGCTCGTGCTGCGCAGTGTGCAAATTGCGCTGTGTAATTTTCTTGGACAAGGCGGTGAGTTTGCTTTTTTTCATAGTATGGCTATATAGTACAACCGACTCAATTCCAAAGTTTCTCAGATGACGCGGTCGGGACTTGTCTCCAGATGTTTCAGACGCTACGGTTTGTGCTTTTGTCGCATCTACTAAGCACAGCCGGCACTGTGATGAACACGTTTAACATCGAGGCATTGACACCTACAAACTGCTCGTCTATTTACTCCAGCGGAGCTGCTGATGTGGCTATACGACTAGCAGTAAGTAGCGTCAATGAGGACCCCGGGTTTCTACCCTCTGGTTTCGTTTTTGCTCTTCGTGTACACGAGGTGGAGTGCTCCCCGCACGAGGAACTTGTTTCATTCGCCGACTTGGCACATGATCGTGATTTGGACGCCGTCTTCGGGCCGGTTCACTGGGGGACTTGCGACCCGGCCGCCCGGCTCGCCGCGGCCCTCAACCTACCCGTTACCTCGTGGTCCTGCACGGACACCAGACTTTCCGACCGTACTCTCTTCCCTACGTTTGCCCGTATGTCCGTCAAAGATGGGGACGTTGCAGACGCGCTGCGGGATCTCCTCCTGCATTTCAAATGGAAACACGCTGCGATAGTCGCTAGGGATAACCCACAATGGACTGTTTTGGCCAAGGAGGTCGAGTTGTCACTCCGTGCAGGAGGCTTATCCGTCCAGCATTTTCTCACAGTGAGCGATGGTGCATCGCAGAGTGAAATTACAGGAGAGTTGCAGCGCATTTCTTCGTCCGTAAAAGGTAAAATAAATTTATGCTTACAGTCAAAATTGCTTCTTTACATTTGTGTTCAATCCTTTAAAATTGTTTATGAAAAAGAAAAGGTCAAATTTCAAGATCAAAATTTTTACACTAAACCAGGCTTGGAATTTCAACTTTGAGAGGGCAAGGCCATTTTGATTTTGCAAAGGGCACTTCCATTGGAAAACCTTAAAGTCAGTGGGAAACTGTTGAAAGAGCAAGACCAGGTGCATCAGCCTCTGTTGCCTCCATGTAATTCCATGCCCGTCGAACCATGTTATGGGCATTATGATCTGCTGACTTGTTATAGACAACATCAAAAAGGTAAAGTTACCTTTCTCTTCGGGCTTTTGCCTTGCGAGACAATAACAAAAATGTTCCCTGACTTTCAACACAATTAAGCCACGACGTTAACATTTCAGATGAAAAACGGTACTCTCGACAATCAACTGCATGTCAATTTCAGTCCGCATTAACGGTTGAATGCAAAATGCAATAGTTCATTGGAGTAACATCCTGGGAAACCAGGAATGCGTAGCTGAGTGCTTTTCAAAGAGACAACAGGGGGAACAGGACAAAGGATGTAATTGTCGACAAACAAAAGAGAACATCCATCCAAAAATATTACACGCAAAGAAAGTCTCGATAATGCGGTAGAAAAGGTATACGGACTTGTAGAGAGTACAGAACCCATTTAAAATTGTGTTCTACCTTGCATGATCCACACAAAAATCAAGTCAGAAATCTTGATTTTATTAATATCTCTACGATAATGTACAGCGATAATGTACAAGAATTGTATACGTTTGGTAATTGAAACCCACTGTATGTTTCAATCCTATATAATTTTAGATATATACCATAAAATTATAACATGTGAAAATTTCATTTCAAAAGGTGGTAGCGTTTTTGAGAAAATGCCGAAAATCTGGAGCGGTTTTTCCACGCAGGGAGAACAATCTGCAATTGGAATTCACTATCTGAGAAACGTTACCGTACTGCAGAAACGCTTCTTAGATTCAATTGTTGAGGGGATAAAACCTGATATCTTATTCCATAACCGCAGTACTTCGAAGTGAAAACTTTCTCAAAATTCATTATACTATCTAAAGCTGCTGTAGGCCTACTTCTTACCAAGTAAGTTTTTATTGCCATTAACTTTCAGAGTCATTACCAAACGTATACAGACCCTGTTCAATAAGGCAGTCGTGGTTTTTTTAGGTGAAACCACGTTAATTTCAGGGGTAGGAGACAAGAAAACATGTGTTAAACATTAAATACTAGAATAAACACTCATCACAATTGTTTTGTTTTTAAAAGGGGGAGGGGCACAGATATCAATCAACATCCGTGAGTGGCTCAGTTTCAATACAAATTCCTCGTAACAGCTCAAACAAAGAAAACAACAACAACATTATTTTCCAATCTTCGAAGTGTTAAAAAACAGCTCCAAATGGTTGAAAAATTGTTATCAAATGTTAGGTTTAATCAGTTGAAACAAACCACAATATTTAAGCATTAAATCATAAAACACGTACTTCAAGTATAAACAATATTAAACACTCAAATATTGACGATACAGTCAGGGATAATTAGTTTTGGTTGTATCTAAATTCATGAAAACCAAAGTTGAACTAAAAGTCATGAAACTTTGCTCATTATTGCTGTTAGAAGGCCGGATGCTGTTTGCTTTCTCGACCGCCTTCTGACAAACAAGGCTGATAACTCTTATTAACAACTATTGGATCATGAATAACGCCAGGCAGTCTAATTTGTGTAACCTTTATTTAAGAGAGCATAAGAACAAAAATCATTCCGTATAAGGTTGTGTGTTGAGATTTGTAATTATGAAAACAGTAGGTGATTTGGGGAGTGTATGGAGACACATAGAACATCATTATAAAAACATGTCTAACTCTGAGGACACAAAACACATCCACCTCACTTCCAAGCATCTAAAACAAGTTCTTATAGGAAGAATGAATTTAAATAATTTGGTGTTTCTCAATTGCTATTTTCTAATAATGAACGTGTAAATGTTTCGGATTCGGGCGAAAAGGTTTCTCTGCAGTTGCGGATTTGCACTAATATGAAGCAATTGGTTAGATGTGTATAGACTAAAAGACTACTTGTTTCTCGTTGTGATAAATACCAACTCTATACTTTGTTGCTGTTTGTCGTTGTCGTTGTTGTTGTCGTTGTCGTTGTCGCTGTTGTTGTCGTCGTTGTTGTCGTTGTTGTCTTTGTTTATAATTTTCCTTGAGTGGCCTCTAGTTAATGGGGTGATAATTTTCTTCCTCCGTTCTGCAAAATATTACAAATTTCTTACTTCTCCGTTCCGTACACTGTCGCAGATCAAATGCATAATTCAATATCTAATACCTATTCATATTGACTTTATATTTCCCTTGTGTTCCCACCCCCATCTTGGTTTGTCTTTATCCTTAAGTGGCCTCCTTGGGTTTGTTTAAGAGGGGGCTTCCATACAAAGAAAAAAAATCCACTAAAATAGACAAACAATAATAGTACAAAACAACAGATAAATAACCAAGCATGGTGCCCTGGGGAGATACTACCCTTAGCATGGTGCACGACTAACGCCATTACCTAACTCGTAATCCCCACTCATCCTCTTAACTATTGCAAACATTAACTTTGCATATCGTTAAATCGACCCCGTCTATTATTTTTAGCAGTCTTAGTAGAGATAACACATATTGTATACGGAAAAACGAGACGGCAATTTGTTTGTCTAATTTTATATTCTTCGGTCCGTCACAATTGATCCTTTTCTCCGTGGTGTTACTTTGTACAATAGCAAAATGTGGAGCGCAAAACATGACAATAGGGATGCGTTCCCTGGAAAAGAAAAACCGTCAGTCAAATAAACAATTACAACACAGGATGAACGATACAGAATGGACATAAAGATATAAATAAAGGTCATCGGAGCAATAAGAATAGCATAAAAATGAAGACGGAAATTTGATTTGAAATTCACCGTCAAAATTAAAATCATATTGAATTGTTACATTTTGTTTTCCTCACTTACTTCCACAGCTCTTGGCATTTCTCCGGGCCTTTGTTGACATGTCTCCGGTATTTCTGGCCTAGAATAAATACGGATAAAATCTGGATTGTACAAAAAAAAACAGGTCATCCCTTATTAATATTGTTTAGACAGACCAACAAATTGATATGAGGGAACTATACATGTATGCCATGTATCCTGTGTGTAATAACGATAATAAATTTCATTTCATTTCATTTTATTTATTATTTCACAAGGTACGAACAAAGTAGTTACAAAAACAAATAGACATTAAAAATGCAAACATGTTAAAATGATGCATTGATTACACATGACACAATTAAACAATATAAAACCTGTTGTTGACAGTACTCCCTGCTGGGTGTACCAAATGCAAACAGAATTCTGATCGAGTGGATAACTGCCAGCAAACAAAGAAAAAGAAATACAATTATAATAATAAAAAAATTAATAATAATAATACTGGTTCATAATACACCAACAAGAGAACAGACTATGACCCAGTTTAATTTTACTGATTTGAATTGGAAATTTAATTTTAATTTTGCAAGGAATTTTAATTAGTAATGATAACAGAATTGTCTGCCCTAGTTCTAAGATAATGATCTTAGTTTTCTTTTGTCTTTGCCCAATGCTGACGTCTGTGACAATAGAGGTCTAACGAAACAAACAAAATATGTTTATACATAAATATATATTACTTTGACGTTGTGATGAAAGCCTTCAGTATTTACTAATAGAGGTTTTGCGTATGATTTGTTGTCTTCTCTTGGGTTGAGTTATACGACTCCGTTCATTCAATAATCATCAACAACAGACATACAAAATCATAGGCAAAATATAATTATTTATTTATTTATTTATTTATTTATGTGTTTCTTTGTGTAAACAATTTATGGAAGAATAGGGTTAGGGGTGGTCTAGCGAATGAGTCAACTGTTTGTTGTTGCTGTTGTTGTTGTTTGTTGTTGTTGTTGTTGTTGTTGTTTGTTGTTGTGTTTTGGGTTTTTTTGTTGTTTTTCTTTTAGCAGAAAGACTGGGGTTCAATTCCCAGAGTAATTATCTTCTGTTTTTCCAGCAGAACTGGAAAATTTCCTGCAGGTTAAAGTTCGTTTGTTGGGTAGAACTAAAACAAATTACCTTTCGCTTACCAATAGTGAACTACATCCAATCCAATATTTCAACCCCCTCCCCCCCCCCCCTCGCCCATCCATTGCCACCCCGCATCACAATAAAGATGATATCGGGCCATATTGTCGACCTAAAAGAAAACCAAATCATTTTAGCGTGGAAGGTTGGTTTTCCACCACCAAGTTCGTGGCATCTAAACAAGCAGAAATCAAGCTCCTACCCATATTTTGTGTGATACGTGTTTCGATGTTAGTTTGCCATTCGTGTGGTCTTAAATACGTATGAAACTGCGGTAAAGGAGTATACAGTTCAGCACATTAACTAATTACTCCGGTAAATAATAATAATAATAATAATTCTTTGGAAAATCACAGCGACGTATCCAGGGACTGACTCTGCGTTGGCTTCAGAGAGAACGAGTTTAACAAAAAAGAAAAGGAGACATTTTGAAGAAATGAAAGATGCGCTTCAGACGTATTCAGAGATACACAATGTGTAATTCTTATCCTTTTTTTCCTAATCTAAAGTCAAACCTTACACAATTTTTAATCGCCAGTTGTATTGATTTCAAAGCATGCGTTTCAGTTGTTAATGTATTTGCCATGACATTACTTTGTCCGGTGGTAATTTACGCTGGATTAAGAAGGCCTTTTGAGTAGTCGGCTTCAACACTAATGAAGGCGGTCCTACGTCGTAGAAAGCAATGAGATCGGTGGCTTTTTATATTTTCTGATACGAAATTTGATAGTCAGATCGGGGTCGCTCGGTATTGTGAATTTAGCTTTGTGGTAGAGTCGGCAGCTAGACCTAATTTGATTGTATGAAGACCTTTTCGAAATTATGATTTGAACTTCCGCTTGGCTTATATCATTTATGATCCGTCGGCAGTGGTTTCGGTGTGGAGCAAAGTCAATTGGTGAGGCAAATGCCCCAGTTTCGAAAGGCCTACTGTCTGATCATGTGGGTTTGTTTTTTTTACTGTAGTTTGGTGCATATCCAAGCAATAACTCGGGTTATACTGGTAGTCAGGACCCTGTATTTCCGTTTCAGGGGCAGGGCACCAGACATTCCCCCTGAACCTCATTCTCACCACTTACCAACTGTTTTTGTTATATACTGTTAAAACTTCAGATCAGTATGACCCGGAATCTGTGTCAACTTACGCGCAGAATCCGAGTACAAATCCAATTTTTTTTTACCATCAAGCCTTACCCAGAAACGGGCCAAGAGCCAACTGTCCCACGAATCCGGGTCAAATCTGACTCGGTAGTTTTGAAAGTAAGTGTTGTTTGAAGCTTTGCATGGTGTGGACAAATAAGAGGTAATTAAAAAACACATGGTTGTACCCGCAAGTTTACTATTTATTGTAGTTGTTTCTTAGTTTTGAAAGTGAAGCCATGTATTTTATGTGGCGTGGATACAAAACTGGTATGTAGGTTGAGTAATTTATATTGTGAATAAGTCCAAGTAACAAAAGTAACGAGTTTCTCGTCAGCGCGCCCGCCTCCTTTTTGGCCGCCGCCTCCTTCTTCTTTTTTTGTTTTTACTATTAAAAGTGAAATTCGAGGAAAAAAACCCACAAAGTTCCTTGGAGTTTTTTGCCCACGAATTGTCTATAAGACTCTTTTTTCACCTTTGCAATACAACAGCCGTTTCTGAATTTTGAAACTTGCTCAGCAAGTGGGCTAAAATGATACAAATCATTTGTTTTGTCATACATTGCATCAGTATACTCAAATAGCACAATATCTGTGAATGAATATACCTTGGCCAGCCATGTTTAGCATGGCGGCCATCTTGGAAAAGAAGAAGAAGAAAATAGAAAAATAGAAAAAGGATAAAAGCCCTGCCTTCTCCTTTTTTGTTAAAGTGCGGACGAGAAACTCGTTACTTTTGTTACTTGGCCTTAGACGTGTTTTAGTCAGTGGTGTTTAAAGTTGTTTGAGACGTGTTTTATTCTTTAAGCATCCCCCAACCACCACCACAACGACCGACGTACCATTGCTCTATGGGTTTACAAGCAAACCAAATCTTATCAAATCATGTTTGAAGTTGTTGGATCAAGGGAGAACCCTTATACCGTCTATTTTCGTAAACGTGCTACACACACAACTTTAAGATGCCTTATTAGTGTGACAATTAGGGGAGGTTAAATTCCACTAGAAGTCGATTGGTCCGTAACGTGATTGATCGTGCTACTAATGATCGGGAGATTTCTACTTGTAAACATTTTGTCGAAAGCTCACGACTGCCGCAAAGATCAAACACACCTACCTGTGGTTTTCAGCTTGTGATGGAGTACTGAAAGATTACGTTATTTAAAGGCACTGAACACGTTTGGTAATTGTCAAAGACCAGTGTTCTCACTTGGTGTATCCCAATATATGCATAAAATAACAAGCCTGTGAAAATTTGGGCTCAATTGGTCATCGAAGTTGCAAGAAAATGATGAAAGAAAAAACACCCTTGATTTACAAATTTCTGTGCTTTCAGATAGGAATAAAAGGCTTCTTGCAAGAAGTCTTTTATTATTTTAGTGAGAAATTACTTCTTTTTTCAAAAACTACGTTACTTCAGAGGGAGTCGTTTCCTACAATGTTGTATACTATCAACAGCTCCCCGTTGCTCGTTACCAAGTCAGTTTTTATGCTAATATTTTGAGTAATTACCAAACGTGTATACAGTGCCGTTAAAGGTAGGGTCATAGATTTGTAAACACAAATTACTGACAATAAAAAGTACTTACTTTGTCAAAAGCACCGCAGCTGTTGATATAAACTACTTTGAGAAAGGATTTCCTTCGAAGTGATTATGGTATGGATAAGTTTTCACCCCAAAACATTTGAATCTGAGAAACGATTCATGCATGAATCGTTTCTCAGATTTCTGAGGGTTGGTTTCCGTGTATGCTGTGGCCAGAGATGTGGTTGGTACCCGCTGTCACCTCGCTCAACGTGGATTGATGCGATGCTCATGTGAAAACACCGTGACAGGGTTTTTTGCTGTTTTCTCAGCAAGTAGACACTGCATTCAGCTGAAACTCTCACATGTGACTTTTATTGTATCTTTCTTTGTAATTTTGCCTATAAATCAGCATTACGTTGACACTTTCTAACCATACCTTTAATGTTTCTTTGTCGTTGTTTTATATTATGCGTGTAGTGGCAACTATTACAAAACTCTGAGAAACTACACTGCAAAAACTGGGGTGTTAAACATAGATACACAAACATTTAAAACATTGGGTGTTGAAATAACACAAATTTCTGCCTTTACAAATACATTGGTGTTATTTTAACACCCTGTGGTGTTAATTTGGATTTTCTCTTTGGTATCTATATGTTACAACACCCATGGTGTCAATTTTAACACCCCAGTTCTTGCAGTGTAGCAATTTCTCTAGGTGTTCTTTATAGTTGTATCCATAGCGTACTGTAGGCAAAACGGTTAGCTCAACATTAAGAAGTTAACCCCCCAAAAAATCCAATAAATAGTGGGACTTAAAAAAAGAAAAATAAAAACATTAAAAACATTGGTGAGATTTATCATTTCATTAAGATTTGTGTGAGGTGCTTCATTATGTCAGCTCATTATACTGCTTTTTGTTCATTTCCAATTACCGTCCCAGATTGGAAACGAATTGGTCATAGTTATGTTGTAAATCATGTTCTAACCGAAGTGAAATGGGGGGGTGGTGGCAACCTGTCAGGCAAAAGAAAATCACTGGGACGGGGCGGCACATCAATGTAGCCAGATACTTATAAAGGCACGTGGACACTTTTGGTAATTACTCAAAATACATATTAGCATAAAAACTTACTTGGTAACGAGCAACTGAGAGCTGTTGATAGTATAAAACATTGTATGAAACGACTCCCTCTGAAGTAACGTAGTTTTTTAGAAAGAGGTAATTTCTCACTAGAATATTTGAATTTGAAAATACTTCAGGCCTGAAGCCTTTTTCAGGCATCTGAAAGCACACAAATTTGTGCAACAATGGTGTTTTTTCTTTCATTATTTTCTTGCAACTTCGATGACCAATTGAGCCCAAATTTTCACAGGTTTGTTATTTTATGCATATGTTGGGATACACCAAGTGAGAATACTGGTCTTTTACAATTACCAAACGTGTCCAGTGCCTTTAAATATTTAGCCTAAATCTAATTGTCGTCCGGGACTACACTGCAAAAAAAAAAACTCAGGGTGTTAAAATTGACACCATTGGTGTTGTCACATTATAGATACCGAAGAGAGAATCAAAATTAATTTTAACAATATTAAAGGAGAGCATTAGAAAAGAGCATTTGCCTTCGAGGAAGACTCTGCGAGGGTCCAAACGTCAGGTAATTAACATATTTGTTTGCATAAGAAAAGAGTTATAGATCCATAAAACAGAGAGCTTTCTTCGCACTGATTGTTTTCTTCAAGATCAAACCACGTTTTTGTTTATTGATTGTTGAGTAAGTGTTTGGGCGTTTGCTTGATTGTTTTTAATGCATTTAATGCCCCCCCCCCGATAATAAGCAAGTCGATACCATGGTTGTTTTGCATTTTGTTGAAATCTGACACCATTTAAAAATGCAGATTATGTTGCTAAAAATCTTATTAAGCCAAGCAGCCCTAATGTCTGGATGTAATTTATAAAGTTTGACGCACATAGCTCAAACAGAATATTATAAACATATTTACTACGAATGACCTTAACGCTTGTGGATTTGTTGTTTTCTGCGCTTTCAAATTTTGAAAAGCAACGTAACAAAATATTAATCGTTACTATAGAACGTCTTCCTTGGCCTTGCTGGCTTTAATTAACATCTTCATTTTTTCTCCTCTGCTTGACAAAAGTCAAGGAAACATTTCCCCCGTCTCTCCACGATCGCCAATGTCAGACTGTGAAAACCCTCAGCCATTAACTCTTGTACAAACATGTTCTCGGCGGAAATTAATATTTGTACTTGTAAAATAAGCGAGTAATGTAATTGCCAACGTACACAACGGGGTCTCCCTAGGGATGCGAGCCGTGAACAAGAATGAGCTCCACAGCTGCGTCCAAATGCAAGTTAATGTTGACAAAGATATACTGAAGTGCTGCTCTGCTAAAAAAATATAAACAAACACAACAAAAGGTTTACACGCACGGGGAAACGACAAGCCCCAACGATTGGAAGGAGCGATAAAGTTTTTACTTGGAAGATTGTCGAGTGACGCAGTTGTCAAATCCGTCTGGATTTTCAAAAATTGTGGAAAGACGAGTATGGAATGATTCTGAGAATGTTTTAATCGTCGCTTTATTACGTGTACACTAAAGTCAGCCTCCACTGTGTTATAAGAATTTCAAATGAGCATCTTTTCCCAGAAGTGTTCATTTGATAATAGTTAGGGTTGAATTCAAAACTAAGCGGACGACACTTTCCTTTCAATTAAAAGGAGCTGCAGTACTCAATGTCATTAAGTTTTGATAGTATAAAGCTTCGTGAGAAACGACTTCCTCTAAAGTAACGTAGTTTTTGAGAAAGAGGTAATTTCTCACTAAAATTATAAGACTTCATGCCTGAAGCCTCTTATTCTTATCTGGCTGAAAGCACACAAATTGTACAACAAGGGTGTTTTTTCTTTCATCATTTTCTTGCAACTTCGATGACCAATTGAGCCTAAATTTTCACAGGCTTGTTTGTATGCATATGTTGGGATACACCAAGTGAGAATACTGGTCTTTGACAATTACCAAACGTGTCGAGTGCCTTTAATACCATGCCTATATCGAAGTACATTTCTACGTCATTATATAGTCGACTCGGAGCAAGTCCGTGAACACACTTATAAAATAGACAGGCTAAATAAAAATCTCTTCTTTGTTCTAAGGTTTGTCAAGATAATTGATTAATAAATGTCTTCACCACGAAAATGCAGTGTAACAATTCCCATTACATAATATTTTTTAGCTTGAGTGTCGTGACAATAAGTTTTCCTTGCCTCTATTACAGAAGGTGAAGGTGGACTCTGCGTAATTATACAGATACCCATTCGATTATCTTGAGGGAGCATGCTTTTGTGCCGTGTTTATAGCGAACCACGCATCCACAAAATCACTCTTGGGACGTGCCGTTATTGGATGAAGGTCGCATGGCCGTGATTATCAATTTTTTAAGCTGACTTGTTTTATTAAAATTCGAAGGCCAACAATTGATTCAGTAAAATTATGGAAATGGAACTCGCAAAAGATACGGAAATTTGATAAAGAAGACGAACGACAGATACAACAGAGAAACTCGTTAAGAGACGCAGGGTTATAATGTTACAGGTTTATCGTTGATATTAGGCCACATACACAAAAAAAATGTTGATCGTCCCCGCCCGACCCTACGAAACCCCCGGCCACATTTCTTTTTTCTTTTTCAACGGTATTTTCAATGATCTTTTCAGTTGAATTTGGCTCCCAGATTTTTCAGCTGATAATTGTTCAAAATCTATAGGTTGGAAATATGTTTGAAGAAAGGTGTATGTTGGCAAAAACTAGAACATTTCTTCAAATCAGGCTACACTGCGTTTTAGTTTGTTGAAAATGTT
The DNA here is from genome assembly GCA_021014325.1 of Plazaster borealis. Taxonomy (NCBI): domain Eukaryota; kingdom Metazoa; phylum Echinodermata; class Asteroidea; order Forcipulatida; family Labidiasteridae; genus Plazaster; species Plazaster borealis. The sequence goes on along the minus strand of CM037469.1, from coordinate 1,901,013 downwards.
GACAGAAACATGTCGTCTAGGAGTTAAATGGGTTTAACAAAACAATTCAAAACATCAAAATCACACAAACCCTCTGTTTTATAGTGATTGTGATGACTTTCTTTATTCTTTATTTCATATTATTTGCCATTAAAAAAAAACAAAAAAAAGCGCCCTCCCACCCCACTCCCCCCCCCAAAAAAAAGGGCAATCAAAAACAATTGTGTATGTGGCCTTATGGAGTACATTTTAAAAAAAAACGGTGGGAATTGACCAGGATTTCGAGTCCCGGGGGGGGGGGGCCTGACCCATTTCTGGGTCATCCTGACCCGGAACCTGGTTAAAAATGGGAATTTATCTCGGATTCTGCGTCAGTTTGACTATGGAGGAAGGCTGGGTCATTTCGACACAAATTCCGGGTCATGCTGACCCAGAAATGGGTCATGCCCCACGTGACCCAGATCCGGGTCAATTCTGAACCGGAATGTGTTAGAGTATTTATTTATAGGTTTATGGTCAATATCTAGTTTTTGATAAACACACCGTCTAACCAACTTGCGGCAATTAAATACATGCGTGTTTCAACTGAGTAAACAGTGATATTAGGGTCTTGTTATTTGGTTTTTACCCGTACACCGATGTGTGTAAAGCACTGTATACTCAGTACTTTTCCGAGTCCTGTGAAAAGAAATCACAGGCATATAACTCGGGTGGGATTCGAACCCACGACCTTTGCCAATCTAGAGCAGATGTCTTACCAACTAGACCACCGAGGTTGCCCGGTAGCTAGAGGCAGTTCGATTCCTATATTTTAGCAGCGGGGACCGCGACAATTTAAAAGATGTTAAATTTGCATCGGGGATAAAGAATAAGATATATAAGACCCTTAGATATTAGGATCATCAAATACTATACCGTACTCTCATCATACCGCTTTTGGGCGGATATATTTTTTACAGTTTTCGAAACTAGCATGAATGTTATAGATATATTTGTTTTATATTTGAGATTGTAGATAAACACTAATAAAATGTTTTCGACAATATAAATATCGTGTGCTTTATTTTTTAGCACAAACCAACAGATAATGTCCGTGGGAACAGTTGGGGAAGGAGTTTAGGGACACTCCCGAACCCATTCGATGTCTGTCCGCTGTTAGATCATGGTCGGATGGTGCAAGTGCCACAGTAATAAAACCTTTGAGTGAGGGCTATATTGTAACACTAAATCATTGCGAGTGTTATTTATTTTATTGTTTCCCCAAAGCTCAAGGCCCTGGGGAGTCAAAGTCCTTTATATCCTAGACTGAACCGTTCCACTAACTACGAGGGGGATCATGTCATAGTTGAATAGTTTTGTTGTTTTGTTTTTCGTTTTCTTTTCCATCGATACTTTTAAATGAATTTAGATGTTCTATCTCAACTATGCTTCCTCTACCCTCATCCATAGCCAAAGGTTTTTAAGATGTCTACCTCTGTGGCGATACTCAAGAGACATACATCATAATGCTTCATTTTGAAATATTAATGTACAATTCAAACTGTAGGTTAGTTAAACTTTTTATCCTTCAAAGCAATTAATAAAATAACCCCAGCTTGTTTTAATTGATTTCAGATTTTATGACTTTCAATAGACACTATAGTTTACATGACCTTACCCGGGCATTATTACATTGAAAAACGATCACCGAAAGTGGAAACATCTCTTCTCGAAATTGCTCGAGTATAAAAGCCACAAAACCTTGAAGAGAATTGTGTGTTTGTTTTTTCCTTCTTCTGCCCCTGCAGGAGCGACAACTTGAAGTACATGTTCATTGTTACTATAAATTATCTGCACTTTCTATTAGCGAGGATGCGATTGATTACGAAAGGCAAATAAATTGAGAAAGGAAAAAATCAAACATAATTGACGCCGATTTGATTCGGCTGGCATTTCAAACGGATTTATATGTATAAACAAAAATAATAATGGAAGAAAGCGAGGGGGTATTGTCAGACGTTTTGTTGTATTTTCCTTTCAACTTTAATTTCAACTAATAAATGCTCTTCAAAACAGTCCAAATTAACAGATGATAAACCTTATAACACACAGGTCATTGTATAGTTTCATTTGATGGCAAGGAAGAGAAGGGCATTTTTGAAATATCATTCATGTAAATGAACAAGACCGAACCACAAGTCCCCCGACTTTATTCCCACGAGCCTCAAAAAACTGCTCCCCTCACCAGCAGTGTGACGAAAACGACTCTCTCTACCGCAACAATCACGACGACAACAAACACAACATCAAAAACAATGACAGTAAGAACAATAACAACAAAAACAGCAGCAAAATGTCGTCAGCAAAACTGACGACAACATCAACGGCGACAACGCAAATGACAAAATAAAATGTAAAAACGTTTATGACGACGGTGACGACGGTGACGACGACGTGAAAAACTAAGATGTGACGACGACATGAAGAGCAACGACGTCGACAACAATAACACCACCAACGACAACGATGGAGACGACATTAACAACAGCAACGCTTACCACGCTATTAGACCAACGCTAATCAGCAAGTTGTGTGATGATTTTATAGCTCTTCAATCACGTCTGTCGTCTGAAGTGCTGCATTTATTTATATATTTGTTTATTTATTTCGTCTTATTTAACCAGGGTAGCCCCATCGCTTTTTAATGAACTGTTCTCTCTGGGGGCCCAGGGGTCGATTTCACAAAACTCTTCCTAACTTAGGACTAGTCCTATCTCTTAGCATAGTCCTAAGTTAGGAAGAAATTTGTGAAATCGACCCCAGGACACATAAAATATAGAATACACAGGGATAATATACAAGAGCAGCAAAAAATTACATAAAGGAACACATAGAGTTCTAAGAATAACATAATGAGGCCATAAGAGTTAAAAACAAAAACAACACACAATCACAAAAGGAGGCGTTCGGAAAGAACAATTTAAAAAGTGTGCTTGGAAAAAGAACCAAACAGGTATTAAAGAAAGATCGAGGGAGACATTCCGGACGGTGTGAACAAAATTTGTTTAAAAGACACTATAAAGTGGAAAAAGGCTTTTAAAGGGACACGTTGCCTTGGATCGGGCGAGTTGGTCTATAAAAAGCATTTGTAACCGTTTGTTATTATAATATATGGTTAGAAAGACGTTATAAAAGTAAAATATAATGATCCACACAAATATGTCTTGAAATTGCGTGGTCGGCCATTTTGTGATTTTTGACTCCACAAAATGGCCGACCGTGTTTAGTTCGCAAAGTATAAGGAAACCCACGCAATTTCGCAACGTGTCCCTTAACTGGTATCAACCTCCACTGTCGAGTTCGTATACCCTCTACTGCGTACAACTCTTCATGGCTAGTTAAGTTATACACTTGTGCATGTACACAAGAGATCTTCTAACAAACGCTTCATTCAACTCTTAAATTGCGTGTCGTTTATTGGCGTGTCACCCTCAATTAATTCCCATTTATTGAAGAAATTGAGTGAAAATCGCTGGGCTTGACAATGCCCACGGCCCTACAATTAAATATCACCCATGGCAGTAGATGATGCCATTGCCCCTTATTATGTACAGACACGTGAACTTTTCTTATGAAAACAGCTATATATATACATCAGCTATTATATACATACACTCTGTGAATGCTTGGGATGTTTTCATTTCATCTTAAATATTAATTAGCTAAGCACTGAGGAGAAACTTTCGCTCACTGGTTGAAACTCTCTTTTATAGCGATGACAACGAACTTTAGAAATAGACACAATGTTTTGAAAGCACTCTTGATATTGAATTCACATTGTGATGTCGCAAAAAACAGCGTCCTCGTTTGTTTATCATAAGCTTAGAATGATAATGTTAGAATAATAATAGTGTTCCACCATGTTATCCAACTTAAAGGCACTGAACACGTTTGGTAATTGTCAAAGACCAGTGTTCTCACTTGGTGTATCCCAACATATGCATAAAATAACAAGCCTGTGAAAATTTGGGCTAAATTGGTCATCGAAGTTGCAAGAAAATGATGAAAGAAAAAACAACCTTGTTGTACAAATTTGTGTGCCTTCAGATAGGAATAAAAGGCTTCTTGCAAGAAGTCTTTTATTATTTTACTGAGAAATTACCTCTTTCTCAAAAACTACGTTACTTCAGAGGGAGTCTTTTCTCACAATGTTTTATACTATCAACAGCTCTCTGTTGCTCGTTACCAAGTCAGTTTTTATTATAATATATATTTTGAGTAATTACCAAACGTGTACAGTGCCTTTAAACAAATGTATTCAAAAATCAGCAAAGTGAACTTCTCTAATTGAAATCAATTTATTGTTCAAAAAGTATCTTTCTACTTGTATTGTTGTTCTTATCAAACAAAACTACTGTAATATTTATTACAATATCAAAAACAAAAATGAACAGCGTATGTGCTTATATTGTGTGTGTTTTTTTATCTTTTCTAATCATTTAATACTATCACAAAATATTTACGCCAACTTACAATTTATTTTTAAATACAAATTTAAGGCGTGAATGTAAACGTACAACTGATAAAACTCACCTGAAATCGGTTTTCTGGTCAAAAGAAAATTAATATTGACCCGATTTGTTAAACAGCACAGGGAAAAGCATTGCATTTTGTTTTTGTTGGAAGCTTTTAGCAATAGTCTGAACACCGTGCAAATTATAACCCTTTATTGCAATAATTCTTTGAGATGCACGGATTTTACAAACTCTAAAACCAGCTTATTCCTGCGGTAAATTGCCCTGTTATTTGATTACGTCATTCTACAGACAGAGTTTGCCCTTGATGAATATGCGTGACAGACGTTAAAGCGTGTGGCCATTATTTGTTGACATGGCCCAGAGAAATCACTTTATAAAACAACTGCAAGCAGAAGTGATTTCGTTTGCTGTTTTTAAGGTTGACATTTTAGTTTATAATGGCCCATTCAATTTCATTTGTCTGTGTGCGTTTCCAGGCTACCTTTTCTTTCTCATATCAAATTGAACTGCGCTGCTTTAAAAAACGTTCTTTTCTTTGTTTTGTTCTTGTTGTTATATTATTTTATTGAATGATTTTGATGACACTATCAAATTGTGCGACTTGTCGTGATTTTTTAACCCCGACCGAATGGCATTGTTTTGTATCTGTGTGCCATTCCCCCAACAGCACCTTTTGTTCGTTTCTGTTCCCCTTACTTTTTTAAAACCATCTTCACTTCATATAATGGCAGCCCGGCAGGTTCGGTTGGTGTACTTCTACCAAACTTATTGATTAATTTAATTTTGTGCATTTTACCCCCCCCCCTCGTTTGTTTGTTTGTTTGTTTGTTTGTTTGTTGGGGGATGTTTGTTTATTTGCTTTTGTTTGTTTGTGTGTGGGGGGTATTTTAGGGGAGTGGTGGGTTTTGTGGGTTTTTTTTTTCTTCTTTCATTTTCCTCCTCTTCTACTTCTTCCTCTTCTTCTGCTTAGTTTTACCTTTTTTCTCTCTTTCCATGTTTTTGTGCGGTTTATCTAGGTTTTCTTACCACTAATTTTTTAAGGTTTCCAAATTATGGTTCCCAATGTATCTACAGTGTTCACAGTGATTAAAATTATGATAATCATTTCGTACAGCGATCGTCACAAAACAGAAGCGTACCAACTCATCTGATAAGTATACTTTTGAGTGCTTGCGCTTTTTGAAAGGCTTGAAATGTTTGACCAGTTTGCTGCTCACGGAATTCAAAAACCATTGTATATCTAGCACTGCATTAAAAATACACTCGACAATAACAATCTTACACGATAACAGCATTTTCATTTCTCTTGTTTTATTGAATAACTCTTGACGGAGCGTACTTTTTTTTTGAATCGCTTGACATTTTGTTTTGATTTGATCTTACCCAACGTTGATGAGCAGAAGAGTCTGTCTATCTTTTACTCTAATCAAATAAAAATTTTCCGAATTGTACTTTTTCTTTTCGTTGCCCTGAGTTCAATGGAAATAAGCACGCTCTCTAACTTCTCAATCTCTCTCTGTGTCCGTCTCTTTCCTTGTTGCTCTCCACCTATCAAGAATAAAAAGCCCCCAGGCCCACCCTTTCCTTTCAAGTGTCTCTAAGATGCCGTCTACGCTTAAATCTTAGAAATCTAAACACACGACTGGAGAAGTCACACTTGTGATGCTTTCTGTTCAATTTAAAAATCTCGCCGTCTTGAGTGTTGTACTGTAGAGGATGATGAGACGGTTGAACTTTTCATTGTTGGATCGTGATGACAGAAAGCAACTGAAGCTTGTGTCATTCTCGGCATTTAGCAATAATATCACCACTATTGACTTATTCGCCGTTCATTCTTATTAATCTCAATTAGTACTATCATCATCATCTTGATCCCAATCATCATTAACTTAATCCCCATCCATATCGCTATAATAATCTTAATTTTTACCCACACTGTCATCACCGCCATGTTCAGTTTAATCCTAATCCTAACTGTCATCACAATCTTCTTAATCCCTTTCAATCTCACCAACCGCATCAGCCTAATTCCAATCGTATCACTATCGTCACAACCATGTTAATCCCTTGCAATCTCATCATCCCCATTAGCTTAATCCAAATCATATCACTATCATTACAATCGTCTTAGTCCCTTTCACACTCATCATCCCCCATAATCCAAATAGTATCACTTTCATTACAATCGTCTTAATCCCTTTCACACTCATCATCCCGATCAGCCTAATCCCAATCATATCAATATCATTACAATCATCTTTATCTCGTTGAATCTCATCTTCATGTCAGCTTAATCCATATCACATCACAATAATCACAGTCATCTTAATCCAATTTTAATATAATCATCCTCATCAGTCTTAATCCCAAGTACATCATTCATCCCAATCCCTTTCAATCTAATCATCCTCATTATTATGATTAGTATCATAAATATCATCATCATCCTAATGCTGATCCTATCATCCCCCTCCAGTCTTCTCAATCCCTTTCACTCTCATCATGTCGTTATACTCATCATTAACATATCAATTGCAATCCATATCATTGTTATCACAATCACCTTAATCAGTTTCAATATCATTATCTTCATCATCAACACCATTATCGTTGTAATCGTCATCATCTTCTCATTAGTCCTTAAACCGTTATCACTCCCGCTATCTTCATGATAAGTCCCGTCTAGATTAATATCATCTTAATCTCTGTAGATTCCGTCGTCGTAAAAACAGTCCCTGTCAAATCAAAATCACCATAATCGCCACAATCAAACCACCATCAACCACACTGCTATAGTTTAGCTCTATTTTTTCTCCCCGGATTTCTTCTCTGGAAATTCAAATCAACAATTACTATATAGTCTATCAACTCACAATGTGGTGATCTAAACAATAGAAAACCTCATCCCCGCTGAATAGTGTACACCCCCAACCATCTCAAATTCACAATTGAATCTGGAAGTCTTTTTCTCCACACAAAGTGAGTGTCACAAAAGATACAGGATGTGAACAAAACCATCAGAGGTCGCGCTGCTCTTTCAAGATCCCCAGACCGAAAATCAGCGTAATGCGGCAGTCATCTGTGATTTTTCTGGACTGACTTCGATTTGTTCCATTCATTCACTCACGCACGGGGATCCGACCCACCAATTACTGCCAAGAAATTACCGTACTACAATGTCAATACGTGCTTTCCAGTACAAATCAGTGTCCTTTTCGCATTTTCTTTTTGTTCTTGTCTTCGTCTTCTTCTTCTTCTTCTTCTTCTTCTTCTTCTTGAACGAGCTCCTTGGTCCGGAGCCGGCGTGCGTGACTTACCGTCAACGCAGTTATTCTTGAGAAAATGCTCGCACGAAACCTGACCATGTTAACAGTGTTTTCTAAAATATATAAACAATACTCTCGTTCGTATTTTAATTGAGTCAAAATATGAATTTGTATATAACATGGTGCTTTTTTAAGCATTGCTTAAGTTTCAGATACTGGGCCTGCTTTTCAATGTTTAGCCTATTTGTTCCTCGGTTGCTTTTCTTTTCTTTGATAATTTTTTTCTCATGGAATAAACTTTCAATTTGAAATTTCCTGAACTAAAGGTGTACATAAACAAATAAAAATGGTTCCTGCCCCTTCTTTTGTTTTTTTTTTGTTTTTTGTTTAATGAATTGTTATTTCTATGTTTGTATTTATTCATTTATTTATTATTTATTTACTTATTTTTGCGTTGTTTTCCCAGCAATAATCCTGCTCATGCCATCAGCAGCTCTTGGAAGCGAAGACCAAAATGAAGTTCTCCTAGCCGCAGCAAGCCTAAGAATGACCACAGGGAAGTACGCTTTCTTCCTTGTCAGCACGCTATTTGGCGTGAGCCTGGCCAGTTCGGACTGGTTTCATCCGGATCGTACTGGATCAGAGCAGCTGAAAGCAGCTTACGAATCCGCCTTCGTACTCACCGTACAGCCAGCTGGCCTGGATGTCACGTATAGTGAGCAGATGGAACGGTTTGAGATGGCACTTGGAAAAGAACCGTTTTTAAGTGAAGTAAAAGGTTCTCATGTAAGTAAATATATTCAAGAAGTAAACTCGATAACAAAGGCCGTGTGTTTGAATTTAGACGACCTTGCTCGTTTTTGCCGACTGTCTTATTTCATTAAAACATTTGTCAACCTTTGTTTAATAATTGTTTTAATGTCAGTGTTCAATTTATTTATTTTCCCCCAAGTTTCTCCTGCGACCGTTTGCATGAAGTATACATGATTGTCATTATTAAGTTTGTATTCGATTGTTGTTTTTCCCACAAGGGATAACGCCAGTGTGTTTATTATTATTATTTTATTTTTATTTTATTTGTTATTAAAGTGCTTTTTCTTGACTCGTTGACTCCTTGGCCGAGTTCGGGCGGTGTGTTCTTGGATGCTCGAGAACACGTAGGATCGCTGTTCGTGTATCTTTCGCCCGAACGATGATGTAGAAAGAACGATTGAGTTGGTAAAAATAACCTACAAAAATAGGCTGGTTTCTGACATGTCACAAAACAGATGTTAAAACTTATTAAAAGGGAGTCAATTAGAGCAAATGTCGTACTGCTACTTCTAGAAACTATTAGGCTCGTACTGCTACCTTAAACCCAACAACTTTCCTCTTTATCGAAATGATGTTTGCTTCGTTCGATGCTGCCGCCATTTTGTACAGTATTGTTCTCGACTGGTCCCTGCTGAAAGGTGGTGTGTGATCTTGTTCCGAGTGTATTGTTCTCGGGTCGTGTTCTCATCGTTCGGCCGTGCGAACAGCGCACTCGGGCCAAGAACACACCGCCCGAACTCAGCCACTGAGTTATCGTTCCTGGAATGTTGCCATCTGCTTGTTATGGCACGCATATTCGTGCTTAATTTTCTTACTGCTAGCTTTGCTGAATTGATTGTGGAGTTTTACAGTTTAGTTTGCCTAACGTCCAACTTCACCTGCTCATTCCAATGAGTTTTAACATACCCACGCCTACTAGAGCGAGACCTAAACCTGCGACTTCCGTGTCGGTGCTCTACCAACTGAGCTATCTAGCGCTATGTTGGTGGTCTCCCTATGTTTGTTCGGAGGTGCCAGTCAGAAGCCATTTAACCTGTAAATGCCAGGGATCACCCAAGTTTGCGATACAACCAGGGAAGCGGCAGCAGAGGCACCACCTTAAGGGGATACTCCTTTTTCTTTGGCCAATTATTTTAAAAATTACCCAGTCATTTTCCCTTGTGGTTTATTTTACAGCTTTGTCTAAATTGTCTGCTAAAAAATTGTTGTTCTGACAAATTATTGAATGTTGCATTATTCCAGGTGTCTGCTTTGTTTGGCTATGTATACGATTCGGTGTACCTCTATGCAAGAGCCGTAAACTCAAGTTGGCAAGGCGATAAACCGTCGCCGACGACTGTTGTCAGTGCTATGCACAACACAACATTTGACGGACTCTCAGGAACGGTCCAACTTGATCAATTTGGAGCTCGCCTTTTTGATTTTGTACTGCTGGATTATTGGCATTCTTCCAAATCTTTCGGACCCGTCAAACGAATATGGAGGCATCAGAGCAACCCTTTGGATCCGTACACAGTGACAAATTTTACCGGGAGTTCAATTGTGTGGCCTCAGGGTTCCGTTCTGGGTCCAGATCCCCTTTGTGTTTTGGAAGAGACGGACTGCTCTGTGGATGGAACAGGTGTTTTTTTCTATTTATTCATTTATATTTTATTAATTTTAATAATTTTAATTTTAAAAAAATATATATATTTTACTTATTTTATTTATTTATTTATTTATTTATTTATTTATTTATTTTTTATTTTTATTTTATTTTATTTTATTTTATTTTATTTTTTTTCATTTATTTCAATTATTTTATTTATTTCAATTATTTTATCAAATTTATTAAATGTATTAATTTTATTTATTTTAATTTATTTGTTTATATATTGTTGTTCTTTTGTTATAAAGAAGCTAGCTAAAACATTTTAGAAATGATTGGGGTTTTTTGGTGACTGAACAAACCAAATGGTTGTAACATTTTAAGAACGTTTATGCAGAAAACATGAAATACATTAAAACATTCATTTCACTAACAAACCCTTTCAACGGTCGAAAACTCTTCTATTTGCGTTCTGCTCTTGTTAGGTTAAGATTCTAAAGAAAATAATTATGTTCGTTTTGGTCAAACTGCATTGCTATAGTTTGTTCTTACAAGGTCACTCTTTGTGCTGTACAGTTCCCTCAATTAGAGAAATATTCACCATTGTATATGTGCTTTTTGTAACAAAATAACATAATATTGAAATGATGTACATTCAATGCTTCAATTGTTATTGGCATAGTTACTGTCTCGGCTTGTGTGCATCGATTTGATTGTCTCGCTATTTGTTAGATTCAATTACAAAAAAGCCCTCACTGTGGGGCAAGGTTTTGGTCTGATCTAAAGCATTTATTTTCAAGTGGTGATGGTACTTCTCAGCTATGTAGAATTAGAATACAAATTGTATCCATAATGTGAAATATTTACTTGAAGTTAAGTTGAAAATGTTTAAAGGTATACAGGATTGGTAGAGATGACAAATTAGTCACAGACAGTGTTGATGTTTTGTGTGATCAACCATGTACATGAAATAACAAACCTGTGAAATTTTTTGCTGAAATCAGTGTTGTGAGTCAGGTGAAAATAGTGAAAAACAACATGCACAATTTTCAGCATCCTTAATAGTTGTAACAACCGAAATCAGCCGTTGCGTTTTTGTTTGTTTGTTGTTTGTTTTGGGGGTTTTTGTGGGGGGGGGATATTTCACAGAAAAAAATTGTTGTTCATAATCAGTGAGCTTTCAGACTAAAATTGAGCAATGGTGTTTTGTTATCCTTACCAATCCTGTACAATACCTTTAAGTTATGAACATTCATCTTCACACCTATTCATTTTACTTGTTTCGATTTTCTGTTTTTGTTTCGATTTTTGACAGCTCCAGTTGTATCAACAGTTTTGGCCATAGTTGGTGGCGTCCTTATTGTTGGTTTGTTGACAACAGTCGCTGCCGTGCTGTTTGTATTTATCAGGTATTTTCTCCATCAACCTTAAGATTTATTGTAGAGTTAACAATATTCAAGATGCAAGCTTTTAATA